>JAQMYL010000035.1:29888868-29901093 GCA_030014365.1 Clarias pachynema
TTCCTGGGAAACCGAGCCTAACTAAACAAAACAAGACTACAACATAAACTCTGCCCTCTAGTGGGCAAACCCTCACACTTTTGGCAAATTCAAGTTGCCACTGGGAAGACTGAGAACTTATGACTTTGGATATGAACATTGTGTTATTAAATAGCTAATGTCACAATATCAAACAGATCTCTCTCACTCTTAAACACTCTGCAGGAAGTGACATCCCCGGCCAGGCTTCTCTAGTATTCGATGTGGTTCTGTTGGATCTTCATAACCCCAAAGATGAGATTACAGTTGAGGTCGAGAGTACGCCAGAATCATGCCAGCGCAAGAGTAGTGAGGGAGATTTCATGCGCTACCACTATAACGGGACACTGCTGGATGGAACTCCCTTTGACTCAAGGTAATTAAAAAACAATTGAAATTTATATCATGTAAATGCTAATCGATTGCTAATTTAAAATACTTATTCAGAGCATGTGTATACACACCGCATTTGTATGATTTGCAATGTAAATAATATTCACGTTTTAATAGTGCACTGTACAGGATTATCTAAAATGTTAAATGACAAATATAATAATAATAAAATTATTGTATGAATGTATGAATATATAATAAAGTTAAACATATATAACAACTAAAAAATATATATATAAATAATTTTCAAATAAATAAATATTAAATAAAAGTGAAAACATTTTATTAAATATTTGTGTGTATGTGTTGCAGCTACTCGAGGAATCGCACATATGATACATACATTGGGAAAGGCTATGTGATTACTGGGATGGACCAGGGACTTATGGGTGTGTGTGTCGGAGAGCGCAGAAGGATAATTATCCCACCACATCTGGCATATGGCGAAGAAGGAACAGGTGAGATTTGCTTTACTGTGTATCAGGTCGTGTCTATGGGTATTCTATAGTAGAAATGGCTGCATACAGGGTTATAACCTGTACAGGCCATAATCATTTTAGAGGCATAATCATCAGCAGAATTTTCTTACACTATTAAAATAGTGATATTAAAAGATAGTAGAAAAGATATTAAAAGTCACAGATTGGTTTGTCCTTTGGATCTGATGTCACGGTTCAGCACATTTTCTGTACAGTAAAGTGAAAAAAGCTAAATTTCTCTTTAGGTTATTATTTTAACTTGTAAACATAAAAAAGGCAAACTGGCCATGAATGCACACAAAGGCAAATAATAAATAATATACTGTAATAATAATAAATAATAAATAAATAATATACTGTAGATGTGCCTGTAGAGGGCAGTGTCTAACACAGATTGGTCATTCTTCCGCACCAACACCGCTCATTCAACTAATCTGTTAATCACTAGGTTGAGTGGTGATTCAGGTTCAGGTTTAGGTGAAATACAAAGACCAACATACAAAGCATTACAATATTCCAAGCTAGAACTAATGAACGCATGTATAGACATTTCATGGTCTGACAAGGGCAGGAAAGGCTTTACCTTAGCCAACAATCTGAGCTGAAAAAGCTATTCCTGTTCAGAGAATTTATCTGATTCTCAAAGCTGTCAAATAAAACACTCAAGTTCTTTTCCCCAGCTCAAGCATAATTATATTAATATCAGTTGAACCCAAGGAGCCAAAAATAACCACCTCAGCCAAGATTTCATCTTCGCCAAAGACTCCAGCAGGACCGAAATAGATAAAATCCTAAAAAAAATAATGAAAAAACAGTAATCCATAAAATCAGTAAAACTTGTAAGTCATGGGCATGGCAAAGAAACGAGAGACTGTATTTTTTGTCAAGATTTTTTCTAACAGATATAAATAAAAGAAAAAAGAGTCGGACCTAAAATAGCCCTCTGAGGCACACCACAAGTAATCTTAGGAGAAGATGGGTGGATAGTATCCATCAAAGTTGATGAGTATCCATCAAAGTTAAGTGAAAGTCATATCAATGTGCGCATGCTTGCTATTTCAGAGGACAGATTTGTCAACATTAGAGTTAAATAAAGGTCACTTATGAATGTGAATCATCATGACATGCAAATCCGATCTTGAGCTTGAGCTTGAAATGTGAACATGTCCATTTCTAAGTATAATTCTGTCTGTCTCTGTGTCAGGCACTAAGATCCCTGGCTCTGCTGTGCTGGTGTTTGACGTCCACATCATTGACTTCCACAACCCATCTGATAAAGTGCAGATCACCAGCCAAAAGCCAGAGAATTGCAATTACACCACCAAACGTGGTGACTTTGTAAAATACCACTACAACGCTTCACTTATGGATGGCACCTACATTGATGCTTCGTAAGTAACACACGATGTTACAGCATGTAGTTGGTTTGAGCTTTAAAGATTTACCCTGCACTCATTGATATTAAATAATACATGCTAAAGCTGGCTTATTAGATGTACCATTGTTTATTCTTCACATTTATAGATATGTCGGTATGTATGTATATATGTATGTGTAGTTACAGCTATGGGAAGACGTATGATGTGGTTCTGGGAGCAGGACAGGTGATTATAGGTATGGAGGAAGCTTTGCTGGAAATGTGTGTAGGGGAGAAACGCAACGTAGTTGTACCTCCTCACCTGGGCTATGGAGAAAGGGGAGTGGGTAAGTGTGTGTGTTTTCTGGTTTCCTAAGTAAGAAAAACACAAGTATTCATAAGGAATGTACAGTAATGTTGTAAACAATCTATCAATGTGTGTAGAAGGAGAAGTCCCTGGCAGTGCTGTGCTGGTGTTTGATATCGAGTTAGTAGGTGTTGATGAGGGTCTTCCAGAGGGTTACATGTTTATATGGAATGATGAAGTGTCACCCAACCTCTTCAGTGAAATGGACAAAAACAAGGACCTCCAGGTGGACCAAACTGAGGTATAGACTGTGTGTATACAATATATTTGTGTGTGTAGTGTCTTTCAGACTTGTGTAGTGCTGGTGGAGGGCACTGATATTTTTAAATGGTAACTAATAAAATGGGGAGGCAGCAAAACAATAACAAATAACAAAGTAATAGCAATAAAAAAAATACTATAGGTGTTACGAGTCCTGCGATAACCATACACATGCAACATACAGTACATGTATATACATAAGACATGTAGAAGATGACAAAACATGACCTACTAAACCACCAAACAATTGAAAGCAGAACCCAATGCCAAACATTCACTCACTCACTCACTCACCTGTATACCGGGACGCGGGGCCTGGAGCCTAACTATGGGCAATTTGGAACGCCAATTCAAGATTCAAAGAACTTTATTAATCCCAGAGGGAAATTGCTTATTCTTGGTTACAGTTGCTCACAGTTGTTATTGAATAGAAAGGAAAAGTAATAAATAACTACAAAAAAATAAAAAATTATAAAATAAAAAGAGTCCAGAAACAGTAAGTACCATATTGCACACTAAACTTTAGAATACTTTAAATGAATACAGTAAGTAAAACAGTAAGTACCATATTGCATATTGCATAGAGTCCTAGAACCGTACCATATTGCACACTAAACTTTGACTAAAATTTTACTAAATTATGAAGTGGTACAGTATAAGTGAATTTAACACACTGGAATCATTTTAGGTCATCTTTATCCACCCTACTTTTAAAATTTCTCATCTGTGATTCATTCTCCGATTACCGAACATGGAGTGTGTATTTTGCCGACAATGAAAGAAGCAGAACTTAGCGTAAACAAGGCATAAGATACTCAACCTTACAAAATTTGATTTCTTTCTCCTGTGCTCCCAGTGATCCAGACCCCATCTGCCCTTTGCATCTGCTGACCCTGAAGTCCCTGTGCTGAACTGGACTTCATGTTAATTTAAAGAACTTCAGTTATATTGAACTTTCAGCTGCATAACACACATGATGTTATATAAATTCTGTCCGTTATCACTCAAATGAGGATGGGTTCCCTGTAGAGTCTGGTTCCTCTCAAGGTTTCTTCCTATTGCCATCTCAGGGAGTTTTTCCCTGGCTTGATCATCAGAGACATTTCATTCATCATTCATTTAGCTAATGTACAACCTGATCAGGTGTCGTAATGTTCGACACTGTCATCTGTGGCTGGGAGTCCAACAGAGAAAAAACATAACCTCAGGGTCTCACTAGTCAATCACTGCAACACTAGCTAATGGGCATCTGTGAGTTGTAGAAGTGGGCGGATCGTGCTTTCCTCTGAATGTGTTACACCACCAGCAGTTTGAAAAGAGGTCCTGCTGGTTGGAGAAATTGTGTGATAGTCTTCACCCTTCCTGGTTAGTAGATGTTGTGTGATGGGGAAGAGTTGGCTGATGGTTGAGAATTGACTATGACTTTATTTTTCCCATGCTGGCAAAAAAAAGATAATTTAAAGACAAGTTGTAAATAAATGCTTTGAATTCTTAGTGGCTGAAGTAGTGCCACTGCAACCAATAATGACCAACGACTCATGAGTGTAACATTTGTATTAATGTAATTTGTAGAGTCTGAATGATTTGTAGAAATAAAGTAGTGATGATGACAAAACATGAACAAAAAATCTTAAGTGCCAGAAAAAATATCCTTATAACCTGAGGCATAAGATCGTCGTTTAATTTAATCCAAGATTTAAACATTATACAGTAGGATCTTGTTCAGTGGGGTATGTAATAATCCTAAAAGTCAGGCTTAAAGGTCCAATGGTTTTATATTTCTTTAACAAGTTAGCACAGGTCTCAGAGGTCTGTCAAATTGTGACTGTTAATGCTCCAAATGCTCTAATCCTCCACATATACCTAAGATTACCTAATTTTCACTCCTTAATTGAGCTAAGGCTTGTTTAAGCTCCAGCCAATATAAAAAAAGGAAAAAAGTAGAAAATGTATATTAGTTATGCTGTTTTGTTGTATATTACTCATGCTTCTTTAATACATACACTATGGAGACCCATCTAAATATCTAAGAATTATAGCATAATGGATCCCCTTTTAATAGAACCATTACAACTTTCATACAATAAGTGTAGTGGTTGCTCTTCCATTTAACCCTTATTCCAGGCACTTGATTTACCCTTAACAGGCTGACTTGGGTTTATTACAATTGCCCCAGGTGCTACCACAGGGCATTTGCTTCAGTAAAGTCATTGTTTTGGTTTAAAAAAAAATTTTTTTTAAAAGGACATAAACCTCTCCACATGGCCAGCTCATGCAAAACCCAGACAGAGCTTTGTCCTTGATGAGAGAACTAATGTCATTTCACCAAATTAATTGACACTCTGAGCTCTGCCTCTGCCTGATGTAGATGAGTAAATCTCATTTGGGCTTCTCCAAAAGGCATAACATGACCCTGCAAATTGGAAGGCTTTTATGTCTATTCATGATTATACAACGCCCATGGAAAGTACTGCTCATAGGAGATACAAGGGCACTTGTGATTAAAATATCGACTTTCATGTAGAAAACAGCTTTTGATTTAATTTCATTTCCAGAAAGTTGAAACAACAAAATCCCTAATATAACATTGTTTACTGTGGGTTAATCAATGCAATCCATTTCTTATATATAAATTGTTTTAAGAATTATAAAACCACAGTTACATAAATACTGTAACTTTCCATTCTGCTTCCTTCCATACTGAAACTCGTCATTGTCATTGATGAGGCCAATCACTGTTGTGTCATCTGCAAACTTAATTATGGTATTAGAACCATACATAGGGCTGCATTTATGTGTGTACAGTGAAAACAGGAAGGGACTCAGTACACAGTCTTGTGGAACGCCAGTGTTCAGGATGATGGTTGAGGAGAGAATGTTATTGAATTTAACATTCTGTGGCCTGTTGGTCAGAAAATCCAATATCCAGCTGCATAGAAAGGTGTTGATTCCGAGATCAGCCAGCTTCCTAATCAGCCTGGAGGGGATGACTGTGTTGAGCGCAGAGCTGAAATCCACGAACAGCATTCTTATGTAAGTGTTCTTATTATCCAGGTGGGATAGTACTGTGTGTAGTGTTAGGGAAACAGCATCTTCAATGTTCCTATTCTCACGGTAGGCGAACTGATGAGGGTCCAGTGTGGGTGGTAGGCTTTTCTTGAGGTGTGCTAGGACTAACCGCTCAAAGCACTTCATGAGTATGGGTCCTCCTGGTTGAGGCGTAATATTTGTTATTTCATATTCATTTACTTATTTAGTCATCATACATAGTACAATTTAAACAATTTCAGCAAGTCACACAGCATAAGCTAATTAGTCAAAAGCCAATGTAGTACAGTAAGTAGTGACTGAACAGGCACAGAAATGAGTTCCAAATGTTTACCTTAATTTTGGCATTAACAGTTTCAACCAATCAATCTGATTTGACAAAAAATCATTCCATGATTGATGATAAAAGACGAACAGCACTGGAATGTTCAACTATACTATATGTATCACTTTGTATCCCAGGTCTTCTAATAACCATTAATTACACTAATTGTCGGTTTGTCAGAATGGGTGAAAGTAGGTCTGGGTTCGCCATACTGACGAGACGCATACTAAAAAACATATGCAAACCCAGTCACAGAAGCACTTTCAGCAGGAAAACACATCACATTACAACATGTTAAACAACACTGTTTAATAATAACTCCATAATTATTGATTTCTGAAACTCCTCTGAACAATCTGTGCTCTCCAACTAGTTCCTAACACAAGACCGAATGCCAAATCCCTCTCCAACGCTTGATCAAGGGCACTACTTGATTGATCAATCACAACCCCTTAAAATGTAATTTTAAAAAATCTTTTACTTTCAACATGACACAATTTTTATTTAAATTGTAATTTCAGTTGTTATATTAATGAATTGGTCAATGAAAGAAGCAGGTGTTCTATAAATGCAACTCAACGTTTCAAAGTGTAGTTTCTAACACCCCTTGATGCTAATAAGCATTGATACCTTACCTTATTAAGGGTCAAAATACTGTAAGAATTATATGTATATTTGGAAGAATTGGAAAGTTTAAAATCCTGATATTAATTCACAAGTTGGCATCTCAGCAAACATCTGACAAAAGATTGTGAAAATGGTTATGTTTTGGTTGAAACACAAATTTCCACTAACCCTGAGAGCACTGTGCCCTTCGGACTGAGAGGTTTTTTTTTTTTTTCTTCCAACATCACAACATGTTTCATCTCATCTGACAGAGCTTAAGCATTTTTCTCATGAAGAATAAGCAAAAACTACAGTATTAGGATCCAGATGTTCAAGTTCAAGTAGGCTTTATTATCATTTCAACCATATACAGTTTAGCACACAGAAAAACTAAACAACATTCCTCCAGGACCGAGGTGCTACATACAACATAAATTAGCTAAAATACTTCCTAACTAATTAAAAAACCTAATTAGCTGACTAGCTGAGAGAAGATAACATAAATTAACAAAACTAACTAGTTAACTTAGACTGACTAGCTGAGACAAGACTGATTAGCATTTTAAGTTAACAGAAATTAAGAAATTAAATTTAAGTTTAAAAGACTATAAAAGACTTTGCCTTTTTGCAACATACCCTAGATTTAGATAGCTACAGTTAACTCCCCAAAGCAGTAACTCAGCTGGATAAATGTTTAAGCAACCAACAAAATGGCTGTTTTCATAAATTTTAATTTGTCATAATTAAAAATAAAAAAAAAAGATAAAATACTAATGTAGTCCATTTAATTTTCAGGTTGTTACACCAAACAATGGTGGTATTTGAATTCTTATGTTGTATCAATCAGTTGTCTGTTTATAATACACTTTAATGAAAAAAAATGTTCTTGGTGAAAATACAATGGCGTAAAATTCTGATGGATAAAAATATGCAAACAAATGATTGCCTCTTGCATGGAACAGCAAATATGAAAAGTAAAATTTAAGAAAATGTTAATTTTTAATGTGGTAAAGAAGATGAACAAGTGAATTAATTCATTAATTTAAGCTCATCCACCCTTAAGGTTTTTTTTTTTTTAAGTGACAGCAAATAACAAATGTAAATAATCTAGTAAACTACTGTACATGTTATTTCCTCATTGCTTATTATACGGTGTAGAAATGCTATATTTTATTATTTTGGTGTATGCATACAGTACTGTATGTGTCTGTTAGTCTTACATGCCATAATCAATATGGTCAAGTCTAGAAATAGATCACATTTCACTGGACTTTGCCTTTTTGTTAGTGAATACAGTAAATGTCTTTTCATGTTAGTCCATCTGCAAGATATGCAATTGGAACAAGGAAAGAATCTTCTGGAATTGTTAAGCTGTTCTATGGATCCTAAAAAGATCAATAGCCCTGCAAAGATCAAAAGTATGTGCACACACCAGGTTGTATTTTGATAATGCCCTTACATTGTCCCTATCAAAATACCCAGATTATCATAATAAAGCTTTGCTAGTGTAACTGACTTCATGCAGGAAAGACACAGGGGACGTCATTAACTAGCTGTCACAGAAATGTATAATAAATGATTTTGTAATCCTCTGTTGATGTTGTTTATCTGTAAAAAATATTTCATCACCACACTTCCATTTGGATATAAAATGTTTTGGGTCTGAACTTGTATTCTCCCTGTGTTCATGTGGGTTTCATCCAGGTTCTCCAGTTTTCACTAAACTGGTTTTGCTTCTGTGAGAAGATTTGCCCAGCTTTGACTGGCAGCTTTGACTCTGGCATTTCATCCAAGTGGTGTCAATACCTCACTCCCAGAGCTGCAGGGGTAGTCTTTAGGTCCTCTTGTGACCATGAGCAAGGTGAAGTCCATACTAAAGATTAGCATGATAACATGCAGTTGCCATGGGAACCTAGAGATTACTGCAAATCTGTTGTGGGGTCTGAAGAAAAATTTGAGAACTACAGTAAAATCACAACAGTCTAAAGTTTCGTTGTGCCATTTTACAGGTTTCATATGTATATAAAACACACGGCTAATCAATTGATTACACAAGCATAAAAACATCACTATAGTAGAGTTAGTGTATCTACTTTTTTGATGATGTACTTTTAACTTTTAACATAAATCTTGAAGACTGAAAAGGAAAAAAGAAGCCAGTTTCATCAGATCCACATTTAACAGGAATGTGCAAACCATAGTGAGCTAGCTAGCTATACAGCTGTATTCAAATGGGATATCAGTGAGTCTACCCGAAAGGACATAATTTCATGAATTGCATATGGAATGTCAGTTACACAATATTAATTTCCTTTTTATAGACCTGTTATTTAAAAGCAATATCAAAATATATAGTAGTTGTAAGCAACGATAATCCGGCCCAAGTACCCTGTGCATTCACCATGCGGACGCATGCGTTTAAAGGGGACATACCAATGCTGTATCATTATGATGTAATTTTTATGGGATTTTTATGTTAATCCTCAAAAAGCACCAGATGCTGGGAAAAAAGCCTCACACACTGTGACATCAGCTCTTTTGGACATCAGCATTATCACAACGATGATGACGACATAATGGCCATGTTGTCATACTGCTTAAGCCCTAATTAGAAATTAAAATTAAGTGGAACACATCTTGTTCCAATCCCTTAAAACTGTTTTAAAGAAATTATAAAGAAAATGATCCAGTTCAAGTCAAATGGTGTTTGGAATGAGCTACTCAAGAAAAGCGCCAAAAAAATCCAAGAAAAATAACATTTGGCTGCATCATTAATACTCCATACAGCCATTGCATCAAAGAGGTAACCAGTGTTGTGATCTCAGCATGGACCCAGTGGAGTCATAACCATTTTAACAAATTCCCTTTTATCATTTTTTAGGGTGTGCCATGTTTCCCACTGACTTCGCCAGTGGATTTTAAATAAATCATTGTCTTATTTAGGTAGGCTCCTCTCATAAACGTAGTTCTAAAGAAGCATTCGAGGTCAAATTCCTTTGTGTTATAGTTATTACATTCATCATTTCTTTTTGGTCTTTTTTTTTTTTTTTACAAAAATACAATGAGAACGAATTTTATCTTTTTAATGTAGTTATACATTTTTTATTGCCTTATGTTATTGCCACATGCCCCATTCTGTCCTGACCTCGTGCCAAGCCATGTCCACATGCTTGTGTTATTAAAGGAGTTGCTTACATCTTATTGTTTATCATACATTTGAGCAGCCAGGGTTAAGGGCTTTGCTCAATGGCAACTTGGTGGTGCTGGTGTTTGAACCCATGACCTTCTAATCAGTAGTCCCATACAGTATAAATAGATTTTTACAAACAAAGCCTCTGGCAACATCCAGCTGTTCTCAAGGGAGACTGGAAAATTTGGTATGGCTTATTTCGCAACATAAAAAGAAGACTTTTATTTCATTTAGAATCTCTGTTTAAAAAAGTAAAAAAAAAAAGTAAAGAAGTAATGACTATTTGATCATATGGATTATCATAATTTTTGATTTTGCAGAATAACTGAACATATTTATGAGAATAAAAACTCTCTTTATCTCTCTATATAATCAACTTATTCCAGTGTTTCACTAGTGCTCGGATACCTTTAAGGTAGAAAGTTTTCTCAGTACGCAGGAGCCATGATTGGATTGCTTGCTTCATACTGTATCTGAAATGCTGAACCTCCCAGGAACTCCTTTAATGTCCCTAGCATGTGGAAATGGATTGGAGGGAGGTCAGGACCTCACAGAGGATGTGGAAATAACTCCTAGCCGAGTGATTGTAATGTACAAGTGGTGTTGATGAATGATTGTGTCTACAGTTCCCACGAACAGATGTGTCTCTTCCACAAGTTGGAGACAATCTATTCATCGATTTTCAAGGAGGACCAGGCAGTGGGCTCTGAGCCACCTCAGCCTGGACAGATGTCCAGCCTTCTTTAAAATGGCACCTTACTGTGCTTAAAGTCTTCTTTAAATGTCAATCGCTTTTACAGCTTCATTTCCAGCTTGAAGTCCCGGTTTGATTTGAAAATCCTCAGAGTTATATAAAATAACAGTGTTATATTAAAATAAATACAGCAGAGTATGTTAGACAACATACTTAACAAAAAGATCATGAATCCCAAGGTCTGAAGAAGTATTTCTCAGGGGTGCCACTCCACTTATAATATAACATATAATCTCATATATGCCATTTCAAAGTCAGATGTAACATGAAAGTAACATAGACTGTAGACTAGGTAGAATGCACATGAATATTGGAAATAAACCTACAGTAGGTGGTTAGTGGGTAGCACAGCTGTCTTACCACCAGGGTCCGGGTTCGATTCCCGTCTCTGTGTTTATGGAGTTTGCATGTTCTTTCCGTGCTTGGTCCTTTTCCTTCCATTCTTATCGAAACCACTGCAGCAGATGTTCCATGACACTTATGGCTCATTGATAAGATTATGGGATGCATGTGAATTATTGCATTTTTGGATGGATGGCAGACATTTTACTCAGCTGGTTTATGATTTTACTATCAACAAGTACAGTCATTCCTTTTGTCCGCCATTAAATCAGTCATAATGTGTGCTTTTAGTCATATTATTTTTCACATCATTTGTGTGCTATACAGTAGTAGTAAAGTAATCTGCACTTCCAGATTTCTGTTATTCTGTTACTTTATGACAATGTACTGTACCTTATGATAAATGTACAGTATGTACGTATATAGTATGTATATAGTATGTATATAGCATAAGTTTTAATATAGCAGTTCTACTGTAGTTCTAGTACACTTTTTTAAATATTAAAAAAAGTACTGCCATGCATCTTAAACTATTGCTTTAACGCTTTATAAAACACATACCACTGCACTTGAAGACCTTGTAAAAATCTGTTTCCATGACTATAAAACTTGGCATTTTGTGTCGCATAGTGTATTAACAATAATTAACGTCTTCATTTTGATATACTTGAGGCTTAAGTAACTTATTTCTGGTTACAATACAAGTAAATACAATACTTAAACGGTGCATTTTCCAAACATGTTTAAAAAACACATATATACTGTAAGATTTGAACTGTGTTGTGAGAAGTGTTGTGAGTTTTGGTATATAATGAATCCTAACCGAACACCATCTGGGAGGCTATGTTAATCCAGTGACAAACAGCTGCAGATTGTTTTAGTTCCAATTGAGCACACTCTCTCATTCCATCAGCAGTAAAAAAAAAAAAAAAAAAAGAAAAGAAACGCACACATAGGAAGGCAAATCAGCTCTGGTGTTCCAGACAGTCACAGATGTGTTCATTATGTCCAATGAATGACCAATGTGTGTGTGTGTGTGTGTGTGTGTGTGTGTGTGTGTGTGTGTGTGTGTGTGTGTGTGTGTG
>JAQMYL010000035.1:29912133-29923810 GCA_030014365.1 Clarias pachynema
TAATTGATTATGGTTAATTGAACATGCATGGAAAACATTGTTTAAACCCTTTACAATGAAGATCTGTAAAGTTATTTAGATTTTTACAACATTATTGTTGAAATACACAGTCCTGAAAAAGGGGCGTTTCTTTTTTTGCTGAGTATATATTGTGTCACAAAGTGAAATACATTGTGTCACAATGGACACAAAGTGTTTAATTCCTTTAACACTACGCTAATTTGCCAGTGATTTATCATATGTTTCATATTTTCTAGTTTTATTTACTGTTGTGGAGAATATATAAAACATATTAGATTCTGTTTTCACAACTTCTTCTTCCTAGCATATGTCTCACCTTGCGGGGTCCGCTTTTCTGCACGCTAATTTCCACTTTTTCCAATCAAGGGCATTATGGGAGCGTCGTTGGCAAGTCTCATGCCTTCTTTGATTTGATGTGTTTTTTTGGCTGTCCTCTGGGCTGAGGTGCAGGGCCATCTTGGCCGCCAATGGCTTGGTGCCATCCAAGACATGTCCATCCCAGCGTAAACAGGCCTCCTGCATTTTCTCTGTTATTGACGCCACTCTTATGATCCTGTTTTCACATACATTTCATTGAAGTAGCTATGAACTAAAGACTCATCCCATGAATGCAAAATAAATGGACACCCTTCAACATGTAAATATACTGTAGATAAACTATTTGAATAGAGTGTGTTAGTATTAACCCATTTACAAGCTGTGACTGCTGACCAGTCAGAATCTTGTCTTTAATCATTTCTCACATATGGCCCTCCACCTCCCCATGAATGCATAATCAAGTAATTATATTATGTAAGTACTTCTGCACCCCATAGAGTCCTGTCATAAAAAATAGTCCTAATATACATTTAGTATCATTTGCAGAATTGTAATTTATGTTGATTCAGATTGGAATTATCTGAAGCACACTATCCAGCAACATCTTTTACCAGAAGATTGGAGTCTCCCAGTTCCATTTCAGTCAAATGCCATTAAAATTTTGGTCTAACACATCAAAGGTAACCTATTAAGCGCTTTCCAGTTTAAATTCATATATTTATGATCATCTCTTTTTGGCAGAAACAATAATTATATTACATTAATGCCATGTAAAGATAATCATATTGTTTTCATCATAATACTGTAGGATATAAAACATGAACATATGTTCTATTTATCATAGGTCATAACACATTTTGTAAATATGTATACAGGGTTTTTCTTTGTAATGTAATTAAGCAACTTTTGATTTGCTGCCATTGGTGGATTTTGATTAAACAGCTTGGACATTAGACTTTGGCACATTGTAAATGCTTGCTTGGGCATTCGGCCATTTTGATCATAGTTTAAATATTATGATTTAATTTCCTGCTATTTTTTATGATTTCTAGTAAATATTTATATTAATTTATACTTTGTTTGACCCACTCATTTAAAAAAAAAATCAAAAATACTTAAACATAGTGTGACCTGTTAGATGACACTTTCTAATAAACATTTAATTACTCTGAATATCCACTTGTTTGAGCCCTGGGTTTTGCCTGTGAAGACTGCTGTTAGAAAGGTATAAACCAACAGAAAGAACGCAGACCTGTCTATGGGAGAAAAGCATGCCATTATTTATGGAAAGTTAAAAGGTAACAGGGATGATGAAGAAGCTTCACAACAATTTATATACTATATTGCCATATATATCACTCACCCATTCAAATATTTTAATTCAAGTGTTCCAATCACTTAAATGGTTACAGGTATATAAAATCAAACACATACTGTAGGCATGCAGACCGCTTTTACAAACATAGAGTGGGTTACTCTCAGGAGCTCCGTGATTTCCAGCGTGGTACCGTGATAGGATGCCACCTGTGTAATAAATCCAGTCGTGAGATTTCCTTGCTACTAAATATTCCACAGTCAACAGTTAGTGATATTATAACAAAGTGAAAGTGATTGGGAATGACAGCAACTCATCCACGAAGTGTTAGGCCAAGTAAAATCACAGAGCAAGATCAACGGATTCTGACGCACATGGTGCACTGAGGTCGCCAACTTCCTGCAGAGCCAATAACTACAGACCGGTCCTTGTCTGACTTCATTGTGCCAAGTGTAAAGTTTGTTTGAGGGGGAATTATGATGTGTGGATGTTTTTCAGTCATTGGGCTCGGCCCCTTAGTTCCAGTGAAATAAACTCTTAATGCTTCAGCATACCAAGACATTTTGGACAATTTTATGCTGCCAACTTTGTGGAAACAGTTTGAGTATGGCCCCTTTCTGTTCCAACGTGACTGCGCACCAGGACACAAAGCAAAGTCCATAAAGACATGGATGAGCGAATTTGGTGTGGAAAAACCTGACTAGCCTGCACAGAGTCCTGACCGATAGAAAACCTTTGAGATGAATTAGAGCGGAGACTGTGAGCCAGGACTTCTCATTCAACTTCAGTGTCTGACCTCACAAATGCGCTTCTGGAAGAACAGTCAAAAATTCCCATAAACACACCTCTAAACCTTGTGGATAGTCTTCCCAGAAGAGTTGAAGCTGTTTATAGCTGTAAAAGGGGTGGGGCCAACATCATATTAAACCCTATGGATTAAGAATTACATGTTACTCAAGTTCATATACATGTAAAGGCAGGTGAGTGAATACTTTTGGCAATATAGTGTATGTGTATAAGTGATGGAGTGCTGCAGCAGATGACCTGGCCTCCATAATCACCTGATCTAAATCCAGTTGAGATGGTTTGGGTGATACTGTATGGCCTGGAAGGTGAAGAAAAAGCAGACAAGTACTTAACACGACTGGTTTGAGTACTTCTTCAAGAACTACTTTAAGATTTTTGGAAACTCTTTCCAGCTGACTACCTCATGAGGCTGAATGAGAGAATGCCAGGAAATTGTGCAATATATTTATGAAATCCATAGTGTTGCATATTGAGGGGACAATGTTGATGATCCTGTGGTTTTTAGAGCTTGGCCTAGATCTCACAAACATTTGTAGAGTTTAAATATTAAGGTAGATTTGTATACTTCATTTGTGTCAGAAGTTGAACACATTTGAGCATTTGAGCATCTGACTCCAGTTTATTATCTGTGGTCACCTGCACTGCTAGAACATTAACAGTTGCCCATGTGTGTAATCCTACTCCAGCCAATCTTCTTTTAATGCTAGAATTGTCTGTCCATGTTCACTTCCAAGTAATATCTCTACAGGCCTACCCCATGATGATCTGCCATTGCCCCCTAGTGATGAAACAAAGGATTTATAGAATTTCCTTGGTGTTCTGCATGTTTTAGTGTTCAAATAATCAGCCACAAATTAACACTAATATTTGCAGGGCACTGGGTGCTCCAGGGCTGGGAACCTGTCGGTCAAAAGATTCTAAAAATCGTTAATATTGCATGAAAATTGTTTGTGCTTTAGTTATTTATTGGAGAAAAAAAACATTCAAAATAGTTGTAGCTTTTTATTACAAGAAATGTTATTAAGGATGTAAACAATGTAAAAAAAAAAAAATTTAAAAAAAAAGAATAACAATAAACCATGAAAAAGATTTTTTTTGTAATCAAAGGGATGGCTATTTTAACATCCCGGTCTAATCTATCTAATGTATAAAAAAAAGTATCATTCATTTACGTTATATACGTTTCAAGAATTTCTCGTCCATATTACTGCTCTATATTATCATTAAGGACATCCACAGTATCATGCTCAGGATCATACTCAGCATCGTATTCAGCATCATCTTCAACATCATCTTCAGCATCATCTCCACCACCATACTCAGCATCATCTCCACCACCATACTCAGCATCATCTTCAGCATCATCTCCACCACCATACTCAGCATCATCTTCAGCATCACTGATATCATTAAGATCATTCATGACATCACCTTCTTGTTTACACAAAATTGTAAGCAGATGCTCTGCAGCACGTTTGCTGGTTGTAAACTCCAGAAGTTTCCTCATCTTGGCCTGGTCCGTTGGCTGTGCTCTCACGATTGCTGTTTTTCCACTGGAAAGCTCGAGGTAGTCTAGGATTCCGTCTACATTTTTAACTTTACTGATTAAGTCAGCTTTGTAGTTCTTTAAAAACAGCAGGTTTTCATCTGTGGTTTCTAAAAGGTTTGAAGTGAAACAGAAGTGAAAGCATTTGAGCACAAGATGTGATCAGGTTTGTGTTATTTTTAATTCATAGGTATTTACTACATCTACCTGCAATATTCTCATCACCAGTTTGAGTGTCATCTATGTTATGGCTTGGAGCTGTAAAACAGATAAAATCAAGTACAAACTGTAATATTTTAATATAGAACAGACATTAAAGAAAAACCTATTTATTAAAAAACATTAATAAGATCCTATCCTGAACGATTCCTGGTTCATTTTGGGGATAAATTTAAGCTCAGCTATCGATAGGTGGGATCACACATAACTGGAGGATGGAGCGAGGCTGGAAAACACACAGATGGAAGACAAGCCACAGTGGGATCACATACATCCTTCATTCAATTCTCCTGAAAAAATCCAGCCTCCAACAGAGACACACTTGTCCATAGGAAATTTCCCTTGTTATCTCTATCCCTGTTATCTTCCCTAAACCACAGTTTTATCTGTAGATTATCTATATGTTAAAGAGTATGTGGACACCTGACCATCTCACTGTGGTCGGTCTTATACTAATACTAACCCACTCTATTCAAATAGTTTATTTAGCATTCATGGGATGACTCTTTAGTGTAACAAACTGAAGAAAGGCTGGTAAGGGGATGACTGTTCATATAGATACTTTAATGACCTGTATGTGAAAACAAGATCATAACGATGGCAATAGAAAGAAACCTTGATAGAAACCAAAGTATATATATAAACCATGTGATTCACACTTCTGGATCAATCTTCCAGCACCAAATAAATGGCAAGCTCTGAGAACAAACTGAATGTCTATATATTTCATATACTTTATATATTATATTTATAAGCTTGTTTAACAAGGCAGGCGTAACTCTAATCCGTGCATTGCTTTGCAGACAGCTTTTGGGTGCTTTACTGATACTCATTGGACTTAATCTGTAACACTCCCCTTCCCAGTGAAGGATCAAGTTTGGAACTGAACTAAATCAGTAATGGTGAAGAGTCAAGTTTTGCAAGATCTCGCAAAATGTTCATAAAACTTGACTCGAGTCCCATGTGAGGGGTTTTTTCTTCTATTTTTTTTTTCTTTTTTGCATCTCATGTCTCATTTTTTCCACGTTTTTTTTCCCACAAATGTCCATTTCTTTTAATTTCTCAGATTTTTTATTTTATTTTATTTTTTCCACCCATGTCCTTTAGGGGCTCAGTAACTATGGGGGTAAATGTTCAGTATAACAGGGAAGTTAGTCCACTTTCATTTTAGGAGACTCAGGTACAAAACTGTTGGTGAGCTATTGAGCGACTACAGTCACAAGTCATCAAAAAAAAAAAAAAAACAGCTGTCTGCATCAGCTGAGTCCAAGACCATCTTCATGGACCATGCCCAGTCGCCACAGGCATTCCAAGCAGACCCCACAGGGCCATTCTCAGCAGCAAGCCAGATTTGTTGAACACATTTCAAAACCATGTGCATTAATATATAGAGTGTTCCTTTAGTGATGTTTTAATTATCTCCACTCTTTGGGGTTTGGCTGAGGGAATTTGTGTTCATTGGGCAACAAACACAGCCTCTGTGCAGGACACTTAAGCTCTTCCACTCCAACATTAACACACCGTGTCTTCATGGAGCTCATTTAGTGCAAAGGATCATTGTCATACTGGAACAAGTTCAAGCTTCTTAATTCCTTCCAAATTTGTGGTAACAGTTTGGTAAAAACAAAATATACAAGTGTACCGGTCAGGTGCCTGCATACTTTTGGTCATATAGTATAAATCTACCAAAAGTCAGTAAGACAATAATAGAAGTATGGCCATGGGTAACACTCAACCAAATGCCACCACCACCACCACACCCTTCACAATGTGCTCAGGCTCATGAACAGGGTGTGGTTTCTAATGTACCAAATGTGCAGCTGTGTCCAAAAACAAAAAGTTCAGTTTTGTTCTCATCAGGCCAGACGACTGATTTGCTGCATCATTTGGCAAGCTCCAAATGGCATTTTAATATGGCTCACCACTCTTCCAGATTTCCAGAGATTGTCGTGTCAACAGCTTTTGCCATCTGAGCTATGGATATGGTGTAATGTCTACCTTGGTGCCCAATGTACTCATGCATCAAGGTGTGACACAGAAAACATGATGGTGGTCATGGGAAGGCATCGGTTACTGATTTATATAACATAATAGTATTTTTAAGCAGTTTTGTATATTAAGTATGATATTTACCAGAGGGCACAGAGTAAACGGGTGCTTGTTGGCTGGGATGTGGAGCCATGTGTCCATGGGCATGATGCACTCGATATTGTGGGTATTCTTACATGGGTATGAGCAAGGACAGTAGAAAACATGGACACAGAAAACATGATGGTGGTCATGGGAAGGCTTTGGTTACTGATTTATATAACATGATTTCAAACCGATTAAAAATACTAAGTATGATGTTTACCAGATGCTGCAGAGTCAATGGGCGCTTGTTGGCTGGGACGTGGAGTCATGTGTCCATGGTCGTGATGCAGTCGATAGTGTGGTTTGTAGGAAACTGTTCTTGCAGGGGTATGAACATGGACAGTAGCTACTGATACACAAAGCAATAAAAAATTATGGCTGGTAATAAAATCTGAATAACTCCAGATTACTGCAAGCTGTTGTTCATAAGTAATAGTATTGTTATATTATACAACAGTTAGTTCTGAACAAGTAATCTGACTGGACGAGAGGCTGAATTGTTATAAGAGAGATACAGCCAGCTATACAGCTGATAAAAAAGAGCAGCTACAGTACACACCAAAATAAAAAATATATTACACAAAAGGTTGTGCTGCTGTGCTGAATATCAGCACAGGTGTGATGCCTTCAGTTCTTAGCCTGCGTCCTTTAACAGCATCACAGCGGTGCTGATATTCCAGCACAACGACACTCCCTCTCGTGTGACATTGGCTGGGAATCGAACCTGCATGGTCGGCAAAACACCTACCACTGAGCCACTGATGCCTTAATTTCTGATGCTTATATGCAAAATAATATTTACAAACTAAAAAAACTTGTAACACTAGCTATAGGGATGTAATAAAACATTGATGTATTGATTACTGAACTGCATTTTTAATGCATCTTTGAGACAACATTAGTTTTATAAGACTTAGTTTTAATGCCTGACAACTTGGGGAAAATAACAGTCCTGTAGATATACAGCAAATGAATGACATCACTTATATGACACGTAGAACAGCTCCATCTAGTGGATCTTTCTGATGTCACACTGTCTGCTCAGTTTTAATACTATACATCATACATACTATAGATTTATTTATATCAGGCATGTGTCAGTACTGTATTTAAATTGCTGAAAAATGTTGGTAAAGTTCCACAGTTACTGATACATGAAAAAGACACCGATCCTAATTCTAATAAGTTTTATCAGAAATCCATCCATCTAGGAACCTCTGTAGTCTAACTAGTGACCGTGGAGGCTAACGGTGATCATTGTATTTATTTCCTTTTTTTTCCCCGACCGTGGTAGGATCTCTGGTCCATGTTCACACACACATTCACACACTATGGACAATTTGAGAACACTAATTAGCTTAATCGGCTTGTCTTTAGACTGCGGGATGAAATCGAAATACCCGGCGGAAATCCACCAAGCACGGGGAGAACATGCAAACTCCATGCACACAGAACCCCATGGCAGGAATCGACCCCAGACCCTGAAGGTGCAGTGAGTCAATACAGACGTTACATAATATTTAATATTTTAATAGGAACTGACCCACAGGAAGAGGATGGACAGTCACAGCAGGTGTAATTGTTCTTTGGACTCTGGGACGAACTGTCAGCTCTCGATTAGATTTCAGCTTCTTTTTCAGTAACTCCACCACTGCATAAAGAAAATAAGTTTATTTAAAAAACATTGAAATGTTGCACATTTAAAATTGACACTTTTTTTCCCCTTGTTTGCTTTTTATACCACAACACTTATGAATTCTTGAATCAGAATATCTCAAACCTACAACTTAATTTAACAGCAACATAAACATAGGTAACAACCAGGGAACCGAACTGACCAAGGAAAACTAGAAACTCAAAAAAAGAGACAAATCAACCCTCAACTGAGAACACCTGTGAAATGAAAGTTAAGGCACAGTGAGAGAAAAAACATCAGCACTGCAAAGTCACTGTTCTCTCAAAGCCAGCAGTTGGTGCCAGCAGGACAGTGCAGTGCATGACTTCACAAATATTATTCAACAGGGCATAACGCTGGGTCACAAGGGCATTACTGTGGGTCAACATATCATAACTTTTGGTCAACCTGCCATAACCCTGTCTCATCAGAACATAACTCTGAGTGAACATGGCCTGTCTCGGAATTAACAGTACCTCATTCTTAAAAAACAGAACTTAGTAAATAAGATCATTGTATATATGATCAGTGTATTATAATAATAATATAGTGCTGTGAAAAAGTATTTGTCTGATTCACAGCTTTTTTTCCCTTAATAAATGAAATCATAATTTAAAAGCTGCATGTTGTGTTACTCGAGTTATTTTTGTTTAATATAAAATGTTTTTGATGATCTTGATCATTCATGTGTAACAAATATGCAAAAAAAATCAGGAAGTGTGAAATACTTATTGATAGTCTCAGTAAATGTAACATGTAAATTTATTACAAGTTTATCAGTAACTTACCTCTATGAACAGGAAGACTGGACGCAGAAGGTTTTATTGTCCTTTGGACTTTGGGACGAACTATAAGCTTTTCATTGCCTTTTAGTTTCTGTTTCACCATCTCCACCACTGCATAAAGGAATTAATTACTAAAGAGACATAAGACTTAATAATACGATTAATATAACATCAGCAATTGGTAAAAAGGTTAGTAGAGAATCAGCTGACCTGACATGGTTTTCTTCATTGGTGTCACAGGGATCTTTAATGCTTGAGCAAGTTTTCTCCTTTTGTCCAACATCTGACTGTGTGCTGCATGAAAAAATAATGAAAACATTAAAGCCCTGCCAATATTAACAGAATTAATTAACGTTTATGGTGGAATTTTAAAAGTTACATTCTATGATGTCTTGATTACCTCAGGGTTACCAAGTCTAAAGAAAAAGATAACTTTTAAGATACCATTTAAGATAACTAAATGTCAATAATCATACAACATATGGTCCATATGCATTTCTAGTTCAAATATATTATCCATCCCAATATATCTTATACCAAAACTGTTTCTGTACATTCCCACTGTTTTTGAATATTTACTTTGGAACTAAAATGATGGCCATAGATTTCAAACTGAAAATAGTTTGAATTTTGTTGTTGTTGTTGTTGTTGTTTGTTTGTTCATTTGTTTAGGAAAAAAAGTCCCACAAATTGCTTGTTCCACAAAAAATTATGACCATGACCATCTAATGTTCAGAGAGAGCCTCAATGTGGTTTCCAGTTCATGTGTGAAAATGATTCCTTGTGGTCTCTGACAGACTCTTTTACAATCTGAGCCCGCAATTTTAGAAAAACTTCATAGATGTGATAACCTGGTCATTAAGTACATTGAGGTCGTCAGATCATTTAATTGACACATAACATCGCTGAGTCTAGACCTGTGCAACTGAAGGAACCCCAGATCAGTTCCCTTCTTACACTGACGTTTCCGTCGCCCTGGAACAGGGTCAAAGCTCCAAAGTCCAATCTTTAGGCAAATTGAAACCTTTTTTTCTGATGAGTCTCAGTTATTTTCTTATTAAGCTCTGTTTGAGTTTTGCAAAAAAAAAAAAAAAATTCTAACTAAAAGATCCATGCTTTTCTAGGTTTTGGTGCCATTCTCAATTCTACCAACAATGCACTATACTTTATTAAATTATTATTGTTATTGTAATTTTTTTTTTTAGATTTATTATACATGAAAAGATACATTTAAAATGTACAAATGATGTGACAGTTTGCTATCTTTATTGCTACACACATTTAAAAAAATACCTGGATTTTGAATTCTTCTTTGCTTTGGTCGCATCCCTCCTTTCCCTGAATTGACAAAAAAAAAGCAAGTATTAAAAATGTTAACATCACATCTATCTAGGTGTAGTTTACAATAATTAGGGCTCTAGAAATGTTTAGGTTATTTTAAGTGTTATACTCATTTAAATATTTATAATTCATCACAAATTGTGAATCTCACACTCAGGGATGCCAGGTCTCAAAAACAAAATTCTAACTCAACTATGTGATAAATACCTGAATTATGATTTCTTCTTTGGCTTGGTTCTTTCCCTGCATTGACTTATAAAAACACAACTGTTAAAAATGTTATCACAAACACCAAGAGGTTGTCATGATTCTCTATTTACAGTAGGTTTCTATCATTAATAAAGTCCATGCTCACTCGCTCACTCACTCACTTGGTACCTCTATAAATACACATATTTTTTTGAAAAAGAAAAAACCTGGATTTTGAGTTTTTCTTTGCTTTGGTTGCACCTCTCCTTTCCCTGAGTTTACAAAAAAAAAAGTCAAGTATTAAAAACTGTCAACATTACATAGATCATTTATAATAATCAGGGCTCTAGACATGTCTGGCCATTTCAAGTGATATATTCATTTAAATATTAATGATTTGTCAAATTCATCACAAATTGTAAATCCCTAGACTGTGTTGTAAAGCAAGTCCAGCACGCTCTGGGATGCCTAACGCAATTACATGTTACAAATCATGTATCAAATACTTCAAAAATTGTGGTACCACTATAACTACACTCAACAACAATATGACAACAATTAAAAAAAGAAAGAAAAAAAAAACCTGGATTATGATTTCTTCTTTGGTTTGGCAACACCCCTCCTTTTCCTGCATTGACTTAAAAAATGGCAAGTATTAAAAATGTTAACCTCATGTACTATATACAGTATATAAAAGTATTTTACATTAATCTGGGCTTAACACATGTCTGGCCTATTTCAAGTGATACTGTATATTCAGTTAAATATTTATTACCCTTATGGATGACAGGTGTTATATAATAATAATAATACATAAAATACCTTTTTTATGATTTCCTTTTTGGCTTGGTCTTTTCCTTGCATTGACTTAAAAAAGGATATATTAATAATGTTAACATCACATCTAGCAGTTGTCATGATTCTCCATTTTTTTCTTGTTAGGTTTCTGTCATTAACAAATTCCATGCGCTCTCATTCCCTCACTCCCTCACTTACTCTTTCACTCTCTCACTTACTCACTCACACACTTATCCTGTACAGGGTCATGGGAGGCCTGGAGCCTATCCCAAGGACTCGAGGAATGAGACAGGGTACACCCTGGATGAGTGTCAATCCATTGCACCAAGCTTTCTTTGTTTATTTTCAGATCACCAACTTCTTGCAATCAGTATCACCTTTTTGCCGCTCTTTTTCCAGACCACAACCACTTCCTGTTTTTTTGCATGTAGCCCTGAAATCTCAGAGAATTTTAACCTTTATTTGTTTTGCTGTTTTTTAGTAAACATACTGAATATGGATTTTTTTTTTTTGACATATCCGAAAACCCA
>JAQMYL010000035.1:30197714-30217644 GCA_030014365.1 Clarias pachynema
TTTATTTTTACTTTATATTTTGTGTTAATTATTTTTATGTATTTATTTTTGGGGGCTGTGGAACGAATAATTTGAATATCCATTATTTCTTATGGGAACATTTGCTTTGGTTTACGAGTGTTTTTGGAATACGAGCCCGCTTCCAGAACGAACTACGCTCGTAATCCGAGGTTCCACTGTATTTGCAAACACATTTTCCCATAGGAAATAATGTAAATGCAGATAATCCGTTCCAGCCACCGAAAAAATATTACCAATATTACCCATTTCCAACACTATAATCATATTTTTGCATATAAAACAATCAAAACGTTTAGAAAAGACAAGTAAATGACGTAAAATTTGAAATAAATAGACATTAAGCGTTAAGGCCATTTTCCATTTAAATTTCAATGTAGCATATCTTCTCTTCCTGTGGGCCGATTGCGATGAAACAAAGCCTATATGTTACCTAAAGCTCGACCAAATACACCTGTGAAAATCCCATTAAAATTTCGTTCAGTAGTTTTTACGTGATGCGTGCACAAACAAACAGACGGATAAAACTTCCAAAAAACATCTTAATGTGTTCTATTACTTATCTTACGCCCCTCCCCCAAAAATTTTCCAACTTTACACTACAGTTTTGTTAAATGTATAGATTCATGATTCCTCTTGGCACCGGCTGCTTTAAAAACGAAACTGAAAATGGCTCTATTTTATTCTTGCTACCGTCATTGATAACATTCTTGTGACCTATGGTGCTAGGTGCTAATTTTGCAAAAAATGCGGAAAAAAAAAAAAAAGCTGGACTCGCACATAAACAGAAGTATGCGCGACCGGCTTGGTTTCTTATATGCTGAAAATGCTTCATATTAGTCCTTAAGGTGAGAATTCTCAAGGCGGGGCCGTTAGTTTGTCGAGGTACCACGGTATTACTTTCGCAATCTCTATACACTCACTGCTTAGAGTGAATACTTGTAAAGACAGATTTAAAGGCTAAATACCAGATGTCTGAACTCCACTGATAAGCATCCGTTGGACGACTCTTCGACATCCATCACTTTCGTGTTGTTGGTGGGGATGAAGAATTGCCTGGTACTATAGAATGTTACGAAAGTGGATTAAAAAACACAACACAATCATTTAGACTGGAATGAAGGCAGGTCCATGGATTTAGTGTATTGGTAAATATTTTTTAAAGGATAATGTCTAAGTTCCTTTTGTCTCAAGAACTTTTTTCCCCCCAAACTATGAGCTCTGTAGCTCTGAACTTTACAAAACAACATTCACATGTTCACACAGAAACAACAGGAAGTCGCTGCTCTCACTAGTGTTTCAGAGTGTACTCACACTTTGCCGGCTGGGAGGTCCCTGTGCACAAAGGTGTTACAAAAGAGAGAACAGAAAGAAAAAGTTATATTTAGAACATTTGCACGTGTGACCCTGAGGGTTAAAGAACAGATTGTGCTTTAAATGAAATATTTATGATCAGAAGTGGTAGAGCGTCATTAAAATAATGAATGAACAGGAAGTGAACAATCTTTAGGAATGACATAAAGCAGAGAGAGACAGATATTATATTTGGTCTACACTAAAGTATATTATTTTTTTAGGATGAGACTAAAATGCCATGTTTATACTATAATTTTTTGATAAAATATAAAAATCTTTATAAGAAATCTTTAAACTGAATTTCACAGAACAAAGTTACGTCATTTGGTTAAAAGTTTGGTTGCTCAACATTTGCCATTGTCTTATCTCTAATCTCTTAAATATCTTATATCTCTTATGTCTAGTTCTAATGGAACTGAGGTTCATTTGGGTTTGCTGTACAGTGATGGAACTCATAACTAGACTTTATCTAAGGTAGCGTATTTATTACTGGGGTCGTAATAATTACTTATTAGGCATTATGCTTATCCAAACCACAAGAACTGCACCACTTAAGAAAAACTTATCAGGATACGAATAGGTTTAGTGAGTGGAACGTGCTAGAATAAAAAAAGCTCAAACCAAATAATAGTCAAAATATCTGTGTAGAGATTTAAATAATGAGACTAACAATTTACTCATACAATAAATACATTATATATTTTTCCGTCCACGTGCTATCCGGCACATTGGGCATCATTTCTGTGGCAGTTACTTAAGGGGACAGGTTTCCAGTTTGACGGCTGATTTGGGAACGCCAATTAGCCTAATCTGCATGTCTTTGGACCCCAAGGCGGGAATCGAACTCAGGCGACAGAGCTAACCACTACGCCACCGTGCTGCCATGGCATAAGGGAGTTAGTTATAAGGGTCCTTTTATGAAAAAAAAAGCCTTAAAAACCTTTACTCCTTCTTAAACCATGTAATCCATTATGTGACAAAAACATTAAAGTGGAAATCAATGAAACTAAATTAAAATGTATTGAAATTTCCTATGAAGTTATAGGAATAATAATGTAATTTTCAATCATTTCAGTCAAACAAGCTTTTTTAAAGGTGGATGTATGACAATATTTTATTATTAACAATAATTATAATAATAAAAATGAATTTAATAAACTCACTTGTCAAAAGTTGTCTTCACTTTAAGTTGGTAATCCACTTCGGGAAGTTTAACCAACAATCTAAAAACATTTAAAACATTGTTATTGATGTTATTAATGTTATTGATAACATTTAATCATTCTCAGAATGTAAATGTATTTAGCTTTTGTTATCAAAAATAGTAAGATATAGAATATAAACTTTATTGAATATATACAGTACTGTGTCTTGAGCCACCCCTATCTCTTTGTATAAAATTTAATTATATGATGTAAAATAAATCATAGAAAAGGGAACAAAACTGTGACAGGCTGCCTAAAAATACAATTTCAAAAATTGGTTGATTATATATAACAACCTGAGCAGCAACCTTATTTCCCCTCTCATCTGTTCCAACCACTTAGCATTTAGAATCACCAGTATACTAATACTAACACCTGTTTATCTAATGAAACTGCTCAGGTAAGGTACAGGGACATGACGACAATGAAAGCCTAAAAACGTGTCAAAAACTACAGCTAGAAGAAGTCCTTCAGGAATCACGGAGAACAGGATCTCAAGACAACAATAAAAATACAAGAAAGTCTGGTTCTTTGCAAGCAAATTAGGAAGAAATAAGGGTTGGTTCAAGAAGTTTAAGAATAATTTATGCTATAAATGATATAGAAAATTCGAACGTTCAATTAAACTTAATTCAAACGTGTTTGTCTTGTGCAGTTAAGATTATTGCAAAGCAGGCTTACAGAAAAAAATTTTCTAGGTATCAATTGAGAAAAGTTTTGTTCGGGGCATTCGTTTAACATTATCCCAATGTCATGTAGTCAACGTTGTTCCTATAATCAAAGTAATTGTAACTTTCAAAAACGACCTAAACAATTCTTGGTTGACAAAAATAGTGTTGCCACAATGTTCTGAGAACCAAAACGTCCTGCTTGGACTATAAAATACTGTGAGAAAAAGCTGTCACAGAAAAGACCGTGAACTACAATATTAGTCTTAAAATCAAGTTTAAACATTCCACTTCATATTATTTGTATACAGTACAAATATCGTATTTTAAATGATTCAAATCAAAATGTTTAGAAAAGACAAGTAAATGACGTAAAATTTAAAATAAATAGACATTAAGCGTTAAGGCCATTTTCCATTTAAATTTCAAAGTAGCATATCTTCTCTTCCTGTGGGCCGATTGCGATGGAGTAATACTAAATTATATAAAATGTAAGCTTTTAATACATTATATTAAAATCTTACAGTACAGTATGATACAACAATATTGGCTTTTTCCTTTGTTTCGTTTTGAACATTCCATGATTGCTAAACACTGAGAATTCAGGAAGAGAGCCTGGAAAGTAACCAAGTAAAACACCTGGCCAGGTGTTTATTCCCGCCTGACGTGTGCTACTTTACTATCTTGTGAAATCGTCACGATTTGTCGTGCAGGTTTTCCGCAGGGTGTGACTCATACGTACCTGACTTTAGTGGTGAACTGCACCTGGGTTTTAATGATGAGAGGTTTTTGAGGGTGAGTGGGCATACACGGCTGCTTCTCCACAACAAACGAGCTGCAAATCAACCAGAGACTCGTTATCTTGTTAATCGTTTTTACAAATCAGCCAAAATACCACAGAGCTGTGGAATTCTGGGAATCTGATTGGTCAGAATTTGCAGATTTATTTTCTATAACAACAGCTCTGACAGCAGTGCACCTGCAAATCACAGGTATGTACTGGATTAATGCACTCGTTCTGAAACGATTTGCGTTTCCATAGCAACAGATTGAAGTGTGATGTGTCATTTGTTTATAATCCATTCTAATTCTATAATCCATTCTAAACCATTTTTAAAGGCCACAGAAAGTTAGGCTTGGTTAGCAGGTACCGACTAACAGTTATTAGCTAACAATAGCTTTTTTTAATTCTTAATGGCTAACAGCTAACCCCTAACCTAGCCATTCAATCCATATTGGAACCGTTGTAGTCCAATAGTATATTGTTGTATTTATTCCCATATTATGTATGACAATTGTATTTATTCCCATATTAACCCATCACTTATTATTAGCTAAAGAAGGCTATCATTAATCAAAAGGGGTTATTCGCTCCCCACTAGGCTAGCCGGATTTAGTTTTAATATCACTAAATATGGAGGATGTTATCGAGAATTAACAATCCTATATACAGTATTTATTTTTCTCTTGTTTTATTAGTCAGAAATACTGGGAGGAAACCCTCATAACAAATGGGCAATGCTTAATAAGGGCTGAAATATGGACGCTTCCAGTCCCTGCATTCGGATTCCTTCCTCAAAGCTGCATTCGGGGCCATTCATTTAACGCTACAGACACTAAAACAGTGTGTTTGGAAAAGGATTTACACTGAAAGAAAATGAAGCAGCCGGAATGCAGGATGGGAGTGTTGTGTTTTAGCTGGAACATTAACGGACACATTTTGGAGAACTTTCAAACTTATGCAAACTTGTTTAAATATGAACATAAAGTGATGTTTAAAACTTGAACAAGCAAACAGCATTATAGTTGCATTCAAATGTGAATTAAATGATAGCTATAATAAACAGCCATACTTTATTTACACACTACCAGTCAAAAGTTTGGAAACACCTTCTTATTAAATGTTTTTTGTTTAATGATTTATTTTCTACATTCCAGAACAATACTGGATACAGGTCAGCTGTTCTGGAATGTTCTTAAGCATTCATCATGATGAAACTGTCTCTCATGAAGACCTTCTCAGGAAAGCAAGACCAGAACTGACCTCTGCTGCAGAGGAGACGTTCATTTAGAGTCACCAGCCTCAGAAACATGAAGGCTTTATAGAACATTAGTAGACACATCTTAATATCAACTGTTCGAATGAGATTATTGCATATTTTAGACACCTTCAGCATTGTTTTACAAGAAATATAGAAAGACGTACTGCAAGTATCAAGAAAGACTATGAGGTTAGAAGGCGTGTCCAAACTTTTGACTTATAAGTGTATATGTGTAACTGTATCTACAAAAATAATTCTCGACAATCTCTAATCTGTGCTAATCTGTGCCTTTGCCTTATTTGGATTCTACATAATACCCACAAGGGGCCCCATGTTTTTTTTTTCACTTCTGTATTTTTTGCTTAATCATCTTCCTGAAGTGAGCCTCACTATAACCTGTTAATGTGTCGAGGCTGTTGTTGTAGCGTAGGTGGTGTGTGTTACCTCTTGATAAGGTGATATATTAGATATTTGACTTGTTCTTCCATCTGAGGTCTCTGCAGAGGGATGGGGTCACTTTCATACGTCACTTTCACGATCAGCTCTCCCAGTTTGTCCAGCTGTCGTTTGATCTGAAATAGACTCTGGGCCATCATGGTGAACCTATGGAGATGAAACAAACAACACACAGATAAGAAAAGATACTGGATGAAAGAGTTATGGTCTGATCTGAATGTTATTATAACAACAATATTAACTAGGGAACGTGGAGGCCAATGGGGTTGACCGTTGTATTTTATTCCCATTTTTACAACCATGGTAGGACCTCCAGTCAACATTTAAACACTTCAAGTAATTTGGGAACGCCAATTAGCCTAATCTGCATGCCCTTGGACAGTGGGAGGAAACCGAAGTACTCATGGAAATCCATGAAGCTTGGGAAGAACATGCAAATTCCATGCACACAGACCCGAGGTGGGAATCGAACCCTCGACCCCCGTGACTTGAAACCGGAAACCGGATTCATGGGAATCACCAGAGACCAGTTGATACAATATTATCACAATATCTAGAGTTTCTACCCGTGTCCATCTGGGTTTCCACGTTCTTCGGCTTCTTCTCACCTCTCAACAGCATGATGGTGGAGCGCACAACCTACACTACATCGCCCCCTGGGTCTGGACATCTCACCCTGGGTGTACTGCCCCTCAGAACCTGTGCTCCTGGGTAAGGCTCTGGATTATCTTACCAACTCATGATAATCTAGCTGACAATAGTTTCAGAACTGCACATGGTAAAACCAACCCAATGGACTTTTATGATGTCACTTCTGCTGCATTAATGATGACAAAATAGCATTCAATTAATGCATACTTTTGCATACGTGTGTCTTGCAGGGCGAGGGTTTTCCAAATGAAGACCGATGCTGCTGCCAAGAAGAGAAATTTGTGATTGTGCTGAGATTGTGTGTGTGTGTGTGTGTGTGTGTGTGTGTGTGTGTGTGTGTGTGTGTGTGTGCATGTGTGAAAGTGGCAGTTTCATTTTGGAAAAGATTTTTCCGTCCTGAAACGTGGGGTAGAAAACAAAAGAAACACATCCACATTCTCTGTCACGCCTGCCTCCTGAGTGCTCGTTCTCCTCAGGGGTTACAAATCACAAATAAAAAGCTTTTATTATTTTTTTCAGGTTCTGGTCCATGATCACTGGAAGGAAGTCAGCTCTTCTTATGTAGCTCACACTAACTGTATAGAGTACATACAGTAGGAACCATAACTATACCAGATATATAATGTATGATTAGATCACTCAGGTGTATTTAAAGCTATATATATATATAATGCATTTAAAGTGTATTTCAGCAACATCTCACCATAGTGTGAAATAGAATCCTATAATGTATAAACCTCAGGAAACAAGAACGTGTCCTTGAGTAATCCTAAATATCATCTAGCTATAGGTAGTACCAGTTCTGGAGCTGGTCGAGTCCGGCGAGGACCGGGCCGCCGATGCAGGCGATTTGCTGCCGACGTTTCCACGCCTGTAGCTCAGGCATCAGCTGAGAGACAATCAGGCTGTCCATCTCCTTTAACACATCTCCCATTTTGGACAGAATCTCCTGTGAACAGAAAATAAGGGATACATTAATTAAGGAGTACATGCTGTTATTTTATTCAGACCAGGTATGAGTGATTTTGTCCTTGTAGGTACTGAGACTGAAGTTACCTAGTTAGTATTATTTAAACAGGGAAGACACTGGGCATATTCATATTTTGTATTTATTAATTACTATAGTGCTAGAAATGACAATGTTAGCTCTGCATATGAATTTGATCGGTTCCGGAGGCGAGTTGTTAAGGTTAAACTGTGTAATGCAAAACGCATTTTCCCATAGGAAATAATGTAAATGCAGATAATCCATTCCAGTAACCTAAAATTACAGTATTACCAATTACCTGTTACAATTACAATTACCTATTTACAACTCTATAATCCTATTTTTAAACATAAAAAACAAGTAAATGTATTAAAATATGAAATAAATAAACAATAAACCTCACTTAACCTTAATTCATGATTCCTCTTGGCACTGGCTGCTTTAAAAACGAAACTGAAAGCGGCTCCGTTTTATTCTTGCTAACATTCCTGAGAACCGTGGTGCTACGTCTTCACTAAATCTTACACAAAATGCAAAACAAAAAGCAACAAAAAAAATCTAAACTTGCTTTGCTTGGATTTCCACTGACGCAAACAAGTTTTGAACGGCTCCTCGACGTACAGTACGCGCAACTTAGCCAGAGTTCAGTTCGGTTCAATTCAGTCACTCGTATGCGTAAAAATGTTCAAATTTCTTGCAAAATTTCCATTCTTAAGGCAGATATTCTTAAGGCGGGCTTAGGTACAGTATGTGTGTGAATTCTCTGCGTGTAAATCAATATTAAAAAAGTTTACATTTAGGCAGAATTATCATAATAATAATAATAATAATAATAATAATAACAGCCCCTAATAATGAAATACTGGTTACAGGAGTTTTTGAAGAGGGTTTTATGAGTAGATGAGCACTATATCAGACAGATCGAATAGCATGGTAGAGTTCTCAGTGTGGTTCTTGTACAACATCCTGCCACTCTCATTTACAGCTTGGTTAAAAGATAATGCTCAAGATTCCTCTTCATAACATGTCCTCTGCATGACTTCCTGTCGTCACACAACTTTCCTTTGAGTCTTTCTAAGACATGATTTAGCGATAAAAAAAAAATGTCTCTGATGTTTAGGACGTTGTCAGTGACATCACCTAAAATCTAGGGCAAGCTGGATGGCTCAGTCACCATGTCAACAGGCCAGTGGTGTTTTCTCTGAATTGAAGAGTCGTGCTGCCGTGGGATCTTGAAGTGAAGTTGTGCACATTTTGACTTGACATTTGACAGGAAATGCTTGGGTAGGCCTTACACTAAGGTGGAGGTGTAAAAAAAACCCACACTTATTTCATCTGAACTGGTGTGTCGAAACACCTCGAGTGAGCCAAGTTTTAAAAAATATGGTTTGATTAAATTCCTCAGGAGATTCGACTCCTATAAAATATTATAGGAGTATTAGTAGTGGACGAAAGTTTGGGTGAACCCACCTTCCTTTTGAAATCCAAACGGTTGAGTATTTCTTGAAGGGTCATGACTTCTTGCTTCATGTTCTGAGAGTTTCTTTCTGCTGGATCTGCAGGACACAAACATACAGTATACTGTATAAAGAAAGGATTCAGAACTTTTTTCCGCATGCATGCATTCATTCATCCGTTGACATGAATGATACACCTACTGCATTGGATTTACAGGAAAACAGTTAATCCTTGCTTCGCGTCACTTGCCTTTTTTTTTTTTTTTTTTTTTTTTAAAGCAGTTCAGCGTGCATTGTTTAAAGAAAAACATTCTGGTTTAGGATTTAAAACCAAATCCAAACCCGGATCTCTGGAGTACTAATCAGGCACAGACACCTAAACTAACCTAGATTTCTAAATGAAGGTGCAGCAGATACTCTGTTAGTGATGTTAGGTCGATGGTTGCTTCTAAAAAACATTTTAAATATCTACTAAACACTGGCATGCGTTATATCTTTTGTTGGTGTTTGTTTAAAAGTCACGTCATGACATGTCTCTGAAGTAATAATATATTTTTATACTGTATAAACAAACTTCAAACTGCAACACTCTCCAGTCCAGTAGGTGGCAGAACTGGATCAACGGTCCTATAATCTATAAAGAAGAAGACGAAGCGATAATCTTGCAAAATGCGTTGTGGACGACGAGAGCGGTTCTTCTTTTCTGCAGGAACTCGTCAATTTTAAACCTTTTAACATTTGTAAACAATTTGTTTTGGGTGGAAAAAAGTCAGAATAATTTAGAATTAAAATCTGATCCATCAATTCAATTAATTGAATCGACCAACAAAAGATTGATTCAACTGCATAATCAAATAAAAAAATCTAACCGCTTTAACCGATTTAACACAACATCCTCTGTATTTGTTGTTTGTATTTTTCCCATCTAATTCTGTTTTCCACTGATTTATAAACCCCACTATTTGGTTTTAACCATAAGACGACATGTTCCTTTCTGGTTTGAGTATGGTTCCTCTAAAGGTTTCATCCTCATGTCGTCTTGAGGACGTCTCTGTGGTTTGTTAGCTCTACATCCGGATTTCTATAAAGCTGCATTGTGATGGTATCTATTGTTGAAATGTGCTGTACAGACAAAACTAAATAAAACAAAAGGTAAATCAAGAAAGACAAAAGATCAAGGATACAAAGAAGAACAACTACTTAAAACCTGTCTAGTCAAATCTAACCTGCCATGAACTACTCACTTCCTTATCTCTGCTCTGAACCGAGAAATAACTTTGCATCCATCCCGGCATACAGAGCACAACCTGTACTGACTGGGTAGAAGTGCAACACTGAGTCACTTTGGCTGGATTTGCCCAATGAAGGACGGAAATACAAAAGTGAACAGGCTTTAGTTTCAATCCTAGTCATGCATAAGAACTTATTCGCTCATTAAATACTAACAAGCTTCCATATGAAACATGGCCGGGTGGCATTGTATATGATATATCACTCACCTCGGAGTTGCAGGGTTTTGTACCGAAAATCGAAATCATCCTGCATGTCCTCCAGATACTTTACGGACTGGTCCAGGAGCTGAGAACATTATACAAAATAGAAAAACATATATATTTTATAAAGCACTTAGCATGCAGGGTTGCACATATACACCATGTACATTTATATGCATTGTTTTTTGCACAGTATGACTAAATAAGAATTACAATGAAAATGCATTATTTATTTTTTTATTTAACAATAAATCACATATGTAGACATATAAAAATGTATTTTAAAATAGACAAAATAGAACAATCATGCAATACAACACATAAACACAAAGGAATAGTTTGGGCCTTTTCAAGCCGGTCTTAAATCCAAATTGAGGCGTATATAAGTACATTACCCCATGTCTTAGTTGTGAATCATGATCCTGTTTTGTTCACTGACCGTGAAAGATCGTGAAGTCACGGAACAATCAAAGTAATCTGAGCCGAATATCACAACCCTCGTTCGGGCTTCGCCCTCGTGCCTACGGCTGCGTAACAGCTGTGCTGATATTCATTACTAACAGCACTCCCGCTTGTGTGATATTGCTTAATTATGTTATGAAAATCTAATTATGGATATTATGAATCATATGATGTTTCATATACCTGTACATCCCAGTACTCTACATTGAAAACAAAGCCATTCATTTTAACTGTATATACTGATACTGTAGTTGCACTAAGGATCGTGGAAAGCCCATGAAACATGTTGACTTAGATATTTGTTGTCATTTAATTTACCAAGAACCTGCAATGTGTAAGCTCCCTCTAATTCTTTTTCTTTAGTAAGTAACGTGATGTTGCGTCGGCCTCACCTGCACACTGCTGCGGATCACGGCCACTTTGTTGTCCAGGTTCTTCTGCTTCTCCAAAGCTGCTGAATTTTGTATCGATTTCTCCAACGGACCCTGCCGATAGCATGACGGACAGGTGATGTCATGTGTTAACCATAGAGGGAAGTCTAAAGAGATTTACTGTTCCGTGCTACACTCTGGGGTCTTAAATAAATACAGTGGAACCTCGGATTACGAGTAACGCGGTTTGCGAGTGTTTCGCAAGACGAGCAAAGATTTTTTTTTATAAATTTTGACTTGTAAAACGAGCATTGTCTTGGTTTAGCACCGTATCATGTATCACACATGCGCTTCTTGTTTTGATACGGAGCGCCATGTGATCACAACTAAGTGAACGTTTTTTCTCTCTCTCTCTCTCTCTCTCTGTGCTGTGGAATTGTAGGTAATCGTCTCTCCTGCTGGGGACACACATTACACACACAGCGCCTGCGTGCATAATCGGAAACACTTATCTGTCGGGATTTATTTTTACTTTTTTAAAGGTAAAGTGCAGGTTAATTTGTTTTATTTTTACTTTATATTTTCCATTAATTATTTTTATGTATTTATTTTTTTGGGCTGTGGAACGAATAATTTGAGTTTCCATTATTTCTTATGGGAAAATTACATTTGGTTTACGAGTGTTTGGAGCCCGCTTTCAGAACGAATTATGCTCGTAATCCGAGGTTCCACTGTATTATAATTTTATCATCTCTACAAGATATTACACTGACATTATATACAGTGATGTTTTTGTTAGTTTGTTAAATTAGTTTTTCACCGGACCTGCCAATTGTAAAAAAAAAAAAAAAAAAAAATTGTGCTGCAGTTTAGTATTACTTGGCAGAAACATTTTAAATTCCCTGCTCCCTTTGCTCAATCTCATCAGTGCGTGTGTTTTGTGGAAAACAATTTATCAATGTGTCATAATCTGGACAAATTTAGTTTTAAAATTGACCTAATTATTTTTGACCTAGTTTATTTTTTATTAAAGATGAAACTTAATCCAAAAACGATCCTTTTAAACTAGGACTACAACAAAGTGCAGAAAAAAATTGTTAATTGTTGATTAATATTGTTATATATATAATTGTTAAATAATATTTTTATATAATCTAAAAATCCATTATCTTTTTCCAAATTGGTGCAGACTTTCCTGTCCTTTTTAAGGCAATACATTCATGTGGATTTATGAAGATTTATAAATCAGAAAATCACAAGCATGGGGAAACGAACACTAAGGCACGAGCACTAATCCTCACTGAGAGTGTCCATGAGTCGTACCTGCTCCTGCATGCTGGCGGCTGATATGATGCGTCTCTCCTCTCTCAGGCAGTTGGAGATGACGGCCGACAGGTGCTGAGGGTTGGCTTTGTATTTCAACTGGAATACAAATACAAAACACATGGCTTAAAATTATGATAAAAAATTTGTCTATGATCCTTAGATTTCATTAATATAGCTCCTGCAATAACTACCAGGTGCTTTTTTTCACTAGGAAGATTTTGTGCCATTTGTAGTATTTGTGAACAAAAAGCCTCAATGTATGGACAAGTTTAGTATCAGAGAATTCATGTGCATAGGACTTCAACAAAGAGCAGAAAAATATTGTCAATTGTTAATTAATATTATTATGTAATCTAAAAATGCATCATCCAAAGTATGTCCTTATGTCCTTATGTAGACTTGAATGAACACAAAAGGTGTTTTTGGAATAAATTATATTTTAGGAAAAACTGGCATTACAGATGTGACTTTTTTTTAGGTTATGGAATGTACTGTATAGTCTATATGTCTGAATCATCTCTCTACAAAACTATACAGAGAACATGCTTGTATAGTGAATTTAACAAAAAAAACTTTTTTCCCCTCTCTTTATTTGCACTTTTCATGATTTTGTGCTTTTTTTGTTTTTTTTTTAGTGCTTTTAAATTTACAAGTAAAAGTTTTGTCAGCGTAAGCATGTGTAGTTGGCTGGAATTTTTAGCTTGTCAGTATAGTTTGATAAGGCATCTATGAATAATGCCACTTGAAGGTTGACCATGGGATGGAATTGCCCACGTATAACCGTAAGGTTAGATCTACCGTCTCCAGGGGAAAAATGTAATATGTAAATTAAGGACAGAATTTCCACTCAAGTAAAACGCGCAAGTGGAACAAAAATAAATAATAGTATAATTAATGATAGAAATTTGTATGTTAATGTTAAATACATTTAACAGAATAAAATACACTTAACTCCTTAACTTGTTTAGTAAAATGTAAATTATGTCAAAATGCAAAAGCTACAAGAAAGTAAAAATCAGTTTTTGACTGTAAGTTTAGTTTGAAAACTAAGTGACGATTGTTTTGGATAATTATCACTCGGTTGTCCAAATCGGTGTTCAAGTTAACCTGGGACTTTTGATGGTGCAGGATAACAGAACACAGTTATGAGAGTAAAAACTCCCTTTATTTCTCGATATAATCCGCTGCTACACTGATGCACTTATCCCAGTGTTTCACTAGCGCTTGGATACCATCAAGGTAGAAAGTTTTCCAGTAAAGTAAAGTACACCAAAGTAATGATCAGACTGCCTGCTTCACGCTGGCCTCCTTTAACGATACAAACATGTGGAAATAGCTTTGAGCGAGATCAAGACAGATCAGTGGACGTGGCAATAATTCCCAGCTGAGTTTCTGTTATGTGCAAGTGGTGTTATATACAGTTGTGGTGATATATACCGTTCCCACAGACAGATGAGACTCTTCCACATGTTATCGACGTCAACTTTCAAGGATCAGACGTTCCACTTGCTAAATTTTCACTACAAGTGGGCTCCGAGCCAAGGACATTCTTTAAATTTTCTACACTATTGAAATATTTTTTACTGACGTCTTCTGTAAATGTTCCTAATAGATATAAGAGCAGCTGGAAAGACATTTACAGCTACCTCCAAAATTATTGGCACCAATTATGATGATGGGCAAAGTGAATAACAGCAAGGTTAAACACAGTAAAAACACTAGTGGTTTCTTAAAAAAAAAAAAAAAGGAACAATGAGACTTTTAGAGCTTTTTCCTTGTATCTGTTCAGCTTTTTTAAATCACCGTACCCATGGTCTGCACAGAAAAGGTTCAATTATGTACGCTTACGCATTCCTTTTTATTATGACGGTGTTTAACTGCAACTGATTACGTAGATTTGATTCATCCGTTAGCTGAGTCGTTCAACCACCTGTATCTCATGTAGCTTGGAAATATTCTAACTAAACAAAGTACAAAATAGAGAACAACTTGGTAATATGCGGCGAAAGCAAGTTCCCATAATGCAGTTGATTTAAGGGGTAAAAAAAAAAGTGAGCCCACCCCTTTTAAACGGTCTTTCATGCATCAGAGCTTTAAAATGTTCTGAGTTACAAACATGGAGTGGAAGATATTGCTCAGTTCCAGGAACTCTATTCAATAAGGAATGCAGATTTGCATGTCTGAGGTAATCCATTCATGAAAGTAAAACCAAACTGCCTGCGATTCATAACGTTTAAAGCTGTGAAGTCATTAACAGACAATGCAGTGGAAAAACGGCGCCTGTACAGTCGAGACGGCCTAGGGGAAAAAATGACCAATTTTTATTATTTTTTTTTCCAAAAATGTACCTGGAAAGAAGTATGAAAAGAATAAAATAAATAAAAACATACACACACACACACTTTCCTGTTTGGCTTTTTACTGGCTTTTTAAATTTTTTTAGTCTGGCATGGCAGCACAACATCCAACTATAAACATTCAAACGTTCCTGAGCAAAACCCCTGACATTTGACTCGTCGTCAATTGTTTTGAGAAATCCCCAAATCCACCCACATGTAAAAAAAACCACCTCTGATTCATGTCTCGCCCGCCGGCATTTCTGATAAACATCGCGACTGTCAAGATATAAAATTACTGGGATTTTCAGGAACCAAATTCAAGACCTCAACAAACCCCTCAATTATCAGAAGCGCTCACAAACCGGCAGGTTTTTGTAAAGGCGATGGAGAACTTTAGATGACACACATCCTCCATGATCGTGTTCAGGCTTTCGCATGAAAGAAAAAAAAACAAAACAAAAAAAAAAAACCAGATGATAGCAGGAAACCACAAAGTTTATATTCTGCTGAGGCGCAATTCTACTGCAATTACAACGAAGGTCGGAAACGGTGGTTTTAAATGTAATAGCATCTCACAATTTGTATCTGGTGATGCCTGACCTGCATCGCTGTGTACTCTTACTGTAAAACAAGGTTCCAGAAAGTCTTCTTTTCATATTTATAAGTTTTTCATTCAGATAACTGTCTAGGACCAGCGTTTAAATCAGCCATGGGAAAAAAAAAAATCTATATGCTGTTCAACGGTTTGTGTGTACGAATCTTCTTCAAATATCTCAAGCATCAAGTTACAGCTGGTAGAAGCTACAAGGTTGTGTTGTTAAAATATCTTCGTCATTTAAAAATATCACATGGTCTATAATAAAAAGCATCGCTGATCTATTCCACACTTTAAACTTGGTTTTTAGGGGATTTCCCTTGTAGTCGCTCCCCCACCTTACTTTCTCATCAACCATACCACTGGTGTGCTCCACCAAGGTCATTTGAGTACCTTTGCTCTTTGTTATTACGAAGACTGCTTATAGTGTCAGTCAAAACTCTTTGGTTTAACGGTTGCATCAAATTCGTTAGGTTGATCAAATGATTTATTATTAGCAAGGGACTTTTAAAACAAGATAAAATTGCTTGAAACAGTTGCAACATGGCAGAGCTCAAAACTTTATGCGTTAGATCCACGGTTGCCAGGTCTCAGCGAAATGTCCAGTTTGCTACGTTACGCCAGCCTGGTGGCTTAGCGGTTAGCACTGTCGCCTTTCATGAGGCTGGAATCTGGGTTCGATTCTCATTCCGGGTCTACGTGCATGGAGTTTCCATGTTCTCCCCGTGTTTGGTGGATTTCCTTTGGGTTTGAAAGACACGCAGATTAGGTTAACTGGCGTTCCCAAATTGCCCATAATGTGTGAATGTTGACCGGAGGTCCTTCCACAGTTGTCAAAAAATAGGAATAAATACAATAATCACCACTGGCCCCTAGTTGGACTACAGAGGTTCATAGATGGATGGATGGATGGATGGATGGACTACATTACAGAAACTGCTCAAATATCGCAGAAATAAAAAAACATGCAAGACTCATGATTCTTGCAACACTCTCTCCTACACTAACCTGTCATTTACAGACATGTATTAGGGTTTAATTTTGGATGTTTAATTTAAAGAAATCCAGACTATAACACCCCCCCCCGCCCCCTCCACCCCATGACAACCACCATGGAAAAAAAAAATACCCCGCAGACTTTATTTACCCGCAACCAAAGTTCCAAAACTTTGTGTGAAAACCACAACTTTGGTGACCCTGATTTCTACAGACGGTAAGTTTAAATAAGAGATGTACTCTCATTAAGTGCTTTCTGTAGCCTTACTAAAAGTATGATGTTTGGACTTATGAGATATAATGGTTCCTACAGTTTCTCTAACCATTGGGGAAGTTCATAATTTATTTTAACTTCATTTACAAGACTTTCTTTCCATGATTGACAGTACGTACTGTACTTTATAAACACACACGGTCACCTCATACTCATTTCGGGACATCCTGTAATTATGTACTTACAAAAAACTAGAATTAATTAGTGGTAAGTAGTAGTGAGTAGTCCTGTTAATAATTGGTTTCTTTAAGACTTCACTGTATAACTAAGGCTTCTGGTTCTTATGCGGATCTCGTCCTGATATATGCTTCTGAAACACGCAACATCTAAGTCTTATCCCTAACTATTCGTTAACACACAATGGCGCCTCTATACAGCAACAACAGTATAAACCTCAGACGGCCGGCTGTTTGCACGTATGCTGCCATCTCACTTCCCCATGATGTTTGCGGTACCACTGAGCACAACAAACGCGAATAGAATACACTATCCCTTCCCCCAACGCGTGTAGGAAGTGGTGTGAAGGTCTAAATCTAGCTGCGACACAATGAGACATGGGTGCGAACACATGCTCCACAGAACAGTGTGTCTTTATATAAAGGTCCCTTTACATAAAGTCGTAAACAGTCAAGTGAAGCACAACAACACTGGAATGATTTGTTTACACTTTAAACCTGCCTCCTGTTCCCACCCAATTAGGCAAAGCCGTGCCTCCTCGAAACTATAGTAATGCTGGAAGAGATGACGAGATTTTGATCAGTTTCGTCTGAATTTTTACAATTTTTAAAATCGAAAGCAAGTCACGTGATGTTAAGTTTGTACGCATTTTCCTGTTTTATTAGATTCTTTTTTCAAATTTTACTTTGACACACATTACGATTGCGAATTGAACTGCGATATTTAACTCTTATATGTACCATTTTATAGACGATCACATTTTCCCAGCTAACATTAAATAACTGGACAAATGGTCTCATTAAGACGATGTTGGCCAATATTTATTTACTGTATCAACTCAAATTTATTCAAATAAACACTTAAATTATTGACAAACTCTGTATAAATTCCAGTCTATGTGTACAGTATATGACCTGCATCTTTTTAGCGATTAAATAATTGCACGCTTTAATTGTCCATACTGCGATATAGATTTTTAAATATAAAAACAATGAAATGTGTGTATTAATAATACGTTATTATTGTTGTTATTGTTGTTTATAAAAGTTGTTTGTAAAGTTGCTTATTGAAAAACTACATTGATATTCATAACTTATCGTTATACGTGATATGACCATATCGATTAGTTATTTAATCTAATTAGACTTAGATGATTAAGGTATTGTACTAGTTTAAAGTAAATGATTGATTTATGTAAAACCATCTATCAAAAGACTGGGAAGGAGAAACGTCACCAATTCCACCTTCGTCATTGCCACGAACCGAGTCCCGTGTCCTCGCACCACGCTACCAGTACCAGTTTATTTTCGTTTTTACCATATTTCTTGTCAGCTAGTTGTTTTTGGAAAAGTGTTTTTAGCTCACAGTATGTGGCTGTGCTGGGTGCTTTCCCGGGTCCACCAGACTGCCCTGTGGGTGGACTGAAGAGGTGTTGGGGCGTGGCTTTAAAAGGCTAACAGAAGGCCAGGTAAACACAGACGAGCGCTTTGCACTGCATGCATTGTTTTTTGTTTTTAATCCACAGACTATATATCTGTCCTCAAGCAATTTTTTATCATTAATTTAAAAAAAATCACCTTTTAAACCTTTTAAAAAATATTATTTCCCATACTAGATAAATAATTAACAGCTAAAGCTTATTGCATTCATAATTATAAAAAGAAATCGTTCCAACATTTCCGCCCACTGTATCACTGTTCATTTACATGGAACCCTCAGGAATATCTGAATCATTTTCACACCTCCATCTTTTGGTTTGTAATTAGTTACCACCAGTTGCAAAAAAAAAAAAAAAAAAAAGTCTCCCATGGTTCTTTAGCATGGATTTAAATAAATACTTAAAACCTTTATTTACTTTTTACAACCGATGAATCCATAACTGATTTATATTCATGTTTTCCTGGTTGTCATGTTGTTGCTTGTTCTGTTGAATCAGATGTTTGCATTCCAGCAGACATTCCTCAATGACTTTACAGAAAGTGCTGAGAGTGTGTGAGTGTGTACGCTGGGCCACTGTAAATGTGTGTAAATAAGCCGCAATGAAATTTCCCACAAAATAAAAAGACATTTGTTTGCACAACCTTTTACTTCGTCTATAAATACTGAATACGCTGTAGATTCTTGTATAGTAATAATAATAATAATAATAATAATAATAATAATCACTGAATAGCACCGTCTGGGTGCAGATGTTTTAATCAACCTTTGGTAACATCTTAGCTTGGGCTAATTTATATCATCTTATTTCTCTGTCATAAATTAGGATGAAAATCAGAAAAGTGACATTAATACTCATAATCATTGATGTAGTATTAACGCTAAAATCCGTACACTAAATAGAGCGGTAAATAGCGTAGGAAAGGTTGCTAAGCGATAATGCATGGCCATGCTGACTCTGACAAAACTATTTGAAATAAGACCGATAACAGACGGATCTTTAGCGAGCAGAAGCAGGGAAACCTAAACCTCGAAGAGCAGATAAGTGCTTCGGGTGTATCATATCTCAGCCACGGTCTGTTGACTTCCTCAAGTCAACATAGTTTCAGATCATGATTGTCTTGATCAGCCTGATTGAACCTGATCATGCGGAACTTTAGGGAAATAAAGTGGTTTGGTGCCATTTGCGCGCGAGCAGGAATGGAACATTATTCAACTACATCACAAGAATTGCTTTAATACTTTATTAACCCATAAACTGCTAGCAGGTGACAGAATTTGGAAAACCTTAGCATGTTTTCGCTATATCTGATAATAATTTCAAGTATTTTAATCATGGGCCAAAGAAAAACTAAGCCTGAGTTTTAAAGTGTCAGCTACCTAGCATAGCCAGGCTAACCAGCTAGCTAACTCCATGCTCACTCTCTTGCAATACGTCTTTGTTGTACTTATGAAAAATGCTTGGTTTAAGCATGTTTCTTTCTTTTTTTTTGTTTGTTGTTTTTCTTCCTTTGAAGGATTGCGTGAGCTCACAGAAGGACGTGATTGGCTGTAGAGTCGTTATTGCGTTATTGAGAGTGTTAAGTGCCTCCATCCCTCCCCTCTGAGAGATCTCGACC
>JAQMYL010000035.1:30241031-30255149 GCA_030014365.1 Clarias pachynema
TCGTCTTGCGGAACATTCGTAAACCGAGTTACTCGTAATCCGAGGTTTTACTGTATGTGTGTGTATATAGATATGTATATATATAAAAATATAAAAAGCAGAAAAACCCCCAAAAATAACATTTAAGCAACTAAAACTAATGATCTGAAATACTGTACAGTGGTACCTCAGCATACAAATACCTTCTCCTATGAATTTTCACCTTAAGAATTGGTATTCTGCAAGAAATTTGCATCGGCGTTAGAATGAATGGACCGAGCCCAACTCATCGACTAAGCAGCTGAATTTTTACCATTTGCTTGTTTTGTTTGTTTGTTATTTTTGCATTTTGTGTGAGATTTAGTGAAGACGCAGCACTACGGGTCCTGAGAAAGTCAGCCAGAATGAAACCGAGCCGCATTCAGTTTTTCTTAAAGCAGCCGGTGCCGAGAGGAATTATACGTTAAGCTTAAGTGAGGTTTAATGTCTATTTATTTCATATTTTACTGCATTTCCACGTCTTTTCTAAATGAACGATGAGAATGATTGTTCTTATATGCAGATATATCATGTTGGAAATGGGTAATATTGGTAATATGTTTGTGCAGATTTTCTGCAGTTACATTATTTCCTTTTGGAAAATGCGTTTCACGATGCAAACTCTCACCTCAAGAACGGATTAAATTCGTATGGTGAGGTACCAAGGTGACGCCGTTTAGACCTCAGAGGGAGAGAGAGAGAGAGGGAGTCTTTAGTCCACATGGAGAGTCATTTCAGCCATAAAGTGAGTCAGTTGAGGCACAGAAAAGCCACAGAGTGATTACGGTCATGAAGCATGGTGTTAGAAACGGAAGTTCTCGTTCAACCACAAGGAGAGTCTCGTAACCGCGGGAGCAGATCCACCGCGGGAGAGACGCGGGTTATTAAGCGGTATGGAGTCATTTAGCCGCGGTGAGTCACTGAGTCAGTAAAAGTCAGAAACACTGCTGAAAGGGTCGTCTTAGTCACGGGGAGTCATTTAGGGCCTTGACCCTACAAAAGGGGTTCAGGTGACGAGTCATGTAGGCTATAAAGTGACTTCTTTAGGCCACAAAGTGTCTATAAAAAGAGTGATTTATCCAGATCGCGTCAGAAAGACATGAAAGTACTAGTGTGTGTTGGGTGCAGTCTTGTTTTGTCCACAATGCGAATCAAAAATGAATTTTTAATATTTTCTGCGTTTAAAAACACATGATTGTTTTTAAGAACTCTGATACTGCATGTTTTTTAACCATGTTATGTTCTTTGTGTGTTTATCGTGACCGATCACACGGCACAGTACACGTTGTACACATTTCCAATGGAAAGGGGAATATGGTGTAAGCATCTTTCACACAAAAATCACATGGGCTGCAGATATTTTCTTCTTTTTTCCATTTTTTTTTCCTTTTTTTTTTTTTTTAAATATGTGAAACTGCCTACTCACGGCTCTGCAGGGCTTTAGACGGATTAAGGAGCTACATGAACCCCGGAGGAGGGAATCACCATTTAAATTGCTTGAACACCATGTAGTCCATAAAACTTAACAAATTAATTCTGCTATGTATGTACGTGTGTGTGTGTATAGTGTTCTGAAAAAAAAGTGAATATAACATAATTTTTCATAATACCTAATGCTTCTTATATCCCAATCCATTCTTAATTTTTGGTAAATATGCTACACATTTATATTTTTAACATAAAAATTAACACATTTGCTAAACAGTTTTGTGCCCTTTTATATCTGTAGTGTCCGTAACTTTTTTAAAAATTCAAACCTTTCAAAGATCTTTATTGTCATGTAGATGAAACTTGGTCGATTTGGATTTCACATGAAATGATATAAACCTGAAAAAGTGCAACATTTGATATATGCAATTTGACATGGTTACGGACACTACGGGTCAGTATAACGCTGAACAATGGCCATTTTTCAGTGTTATACTGGGGCACATATAAAATTATCTTATCAAAAAACACATTTTCTGTATTGTAACATAAAATACTGTGTTTTGGCTGCATAGCTTGTAAATCTCCTGGGTAGATCTAGGATGTAGAAACTAAAACACTAAACGAAAAACATTGTATTAGAAGGTGTGACTGGTACCGTATGTCACTCGTAAATTCCTCACTAGTGCTTCTAACAAACTTGGGTCCAAGCCGAGAACATTTCATTCAAAGTAATAATAAGCTTTTAACTAGAGCAGTCGGATTTAACTCGTGTGATCTAATCTAAAGATTATAAAACTGCGTAATCTCTTTTCTCTAAACCAGTGTGTCATGCATTTCTTTATTCCATAATCGCACATTTATAATACAAGTGAATCTAAGTAGTGACAGGAGACAAACTACCAGCTATATTAAATAAACTATCTTATATTAGTGCACTTTAGCCCAGATATGCATTTTATTTGCGCAGAACTGTACTGATTTCAATGGATTAATAACATGTATTTATTTGCCCCCAGCTTGACATCGTGCAGCAGGAGTACATCTACCAGGCAGGACTGGACCAGTTCGAGGTGGTGAAGGCGGCGTTTGACGTCCGCGGCTCGTGGTTGGCTACGGTGGAGGAGAGAAGCAGCAAAGACTCCAATCTGGAGTTTTCTCTTAAGCTCTGGGGCTTTGACGAGCAGGCGCAAAGGTACACAATGAACCTACTGTACTCCTATAACCAGACCTGACTTCCCACACGGACACATTGCCCTATGATTTATTTTATTTTTTTGTCTGTAGCACTAATTATTATATATTTTTTTCCTGCTCAGCTTTGAACTGAACACCACCATAACGGCTCCCCACAATGATGGGATTACAGCCATGTGCTTCAGCCCAGCCACAGAGACCACCATGCTGGTGACCACCTCCAGAGACGGCCAGTTTAAAGTCTGGCTGTTCGGGTCAGACTCGGACACGCGGAGTGAGTCCCACCCACGTCCTCCTTCAGTTTATACACCGAGTCTGTGTTTAATAAAGAGCTTCACGATGAAAAGCTTGTACAGTAATACACTGCTGTAGGGATGATCCGTAGTGAAGTTGTGGAGCATTTCAGTCGGCTTTTCAGTAAATCTGTTAAATTCACATTCACCGACCCTGCCTGCATTTAGGTGAAGAATCAGTTGAAAATGGTTGAAAAAAATCTCTTGGAAGCGCCTTACAGAATAAGAATTATAACGCACTATTTAATAAATTGTGCTTATTACTGACTGGATGGTCAAAATATGATGACAGAAAATGTTTGTGCTACTTAAGCTATTTTTGAAGTTTATGCAACATGGAAGTGAACACTTTTACTTCCTTAAAAATTTCAGGTTGTTAACTTTAACCGTTTCAGAGATAGGATTTTATTTGTGCCCCAAAAATGGCCATTTTCAGCAATATACCGTCTCACTTCCAACAATAATCATTTAAAATACAAATTATTCATATTTCTTTGAGTATTGCTACTTGGTGTAAGCTCCTCGTTGTATATGACCTGTAAAAATTGTTGCTTAATTTGTTGGTTTTTTTGTTATTTTTCTAGTAAAAACTTAAAAGGCAAAAAATCTGTAGTGTCCGTAACCATGTCGAATTCATGTAGCGAATATTTTAACAATTTAGCATTTTAGAATAATAAACTTTTTCATGTCTTTTCATGTGAAATCTAAACTGGCCAAGTTTCATCTGAATGACAGTTTAAGACCGTTGAAAGATTTGAATTCGAAAAAAAAAGTTACAGACACTACAGATATAAAAGGGCATGAAATTAAATTTAGCAAATGTGTTTCTTTTTATCTTATAAAAATATAAATGTATATGCCTAGATATTAAGTTGAAATAGATAACAAACTAAAATAGAATGAGAAAATAGTCTTAAAATAACAAGATCAAAATTTGTTTAACTGACGCATTTAGGCAAAGCGGAGGCGCGTGTTAAAACCAAAGACTTTAGGACTTTGGAGTCCTTTAGTCGGTTCAAGTGTTTTCTTCCTTTAAATACATAAATATTAAACAAGGTCTTGTTTTTATCATCACGCTACACTTCACCGCCGCTCCCTTTCCTTTAATAGAACACTCGTCCTGTGGCCAAAACAAAGGCGGAGCATTAAATAGTTCTGTTGCCGTTGTAAAGTCCATCGGCTGGTTAATATCGGTCACAGACGTAATGGAGGAGGAATTATTTTTCCAAGAAGAAAGTTAAAACAGGAAGAACGAGAGCGATCACGAGCGGGTTTTTGTTATTTATTAATTTTATTTTTCCCAAACTGGAATTGTGCCTAACGTTTCCCATCCTGTCCTAAACCCCATCCTTTGTATTGTGTTGTTTTTTTCCTCTTTTTGTTCCTGCAGAGGACCAGGGCTCCTGGTCATGTGACTTTGTGGGCAGTTATCACGGCCTGCGACCCTCCAACTGCTGCTTTTCAGCTGATGGTTCCCTGCTGGCTGTGAGCTTTGGGGAGGTGGTGACGGTGTGGAGCGTGGACACCTGGGGGCTCCTGACCACACTGTGCCAACCACCGGGGACCATTAGGTGGGGCTATAGCTCACTACAGTCAGGGTGTCCAAACATTTATGGAACGGCTAAAAATGGTTTTAATAGAAATTTGTTTTAATTATTTATTTATTTTTCTATTTGGTGCTGGACTTTGGTCAGGGTGGACGTTACACATCGAGGTCCTCATCGATCATTACTGCTACTTGTCAATACTCAGGAACATCCTTGGTTGTAACCCTGTCTAAAGGTCAAATCCCATTGCATTTCAATAGTTTTTATTGAAATTGCCTGAATTTTAGAGATCAGATTAGCTTTAAAGAAACGTGTTTATTTGCTAAAGAGGAAAACCAAGGAAGCCTGATGTAACATCCGAATGTCCAGAGATAACCTCGAGTTATCGCTTAATCACTGTAATTTGGGAATTTTCAGATCTGCAGCTCAGATCAATAGGGAAGTGTTTGCTTTTGTCCTCTAACATACAGTGACAAAGACGTTCTAAAGTGTTTCTCAAAAAAAAAATCTACAAAAGATTATTTATCATAATTTAATTTAAAAGGTGAAATTTGTGTGTGTAGATGTATAATTTTATAGATATGTATATCTTTAAAATTATATTATACATTCAATACATGTAAAATTAAATAGTTCAAGCTTTTGTTGTTTTTGATTTCAATGAATATGGCTTAGAGTTTATAAAAATCAAAAATCCAGTATCTCAAAATATTAGACTTTCATTTTGTGTTTTGAGTAAATTATTATCCGTGTAGTATAAAATACCATATATCACTCGGTCCGGTTCAGTACACGTAAAGCCGGTTCACGAGCTTGGGAGAACGTCACGAGAAGGTGGAGTGAGGCTGGAGTTGGTGCTTTAAGATCCACCATGTGCAAACATCTTCAGGAAATGGGCTACAACTATCGCATTCGTCGTATCAAACCACTCCTGAACCAGACAAAACAACAGAAGCGACTTACCTGATCTAAGGAGAAGAAGAATTGAGCAGTTGCTCTAACCAAGTGGTAGATTTTGAATTTCATTTGGAAATCAAGGCCCCGGAGTCCAGAGTGGAGAGGCACAGAGTCCGAGTTGCTGGAAATGCAGCGTGAAGTTTCCACAGTCTGATGATTTGAGGTGCTGGTGTTGGCCCGCTGTGTTTCATCAAGTCCAAAGCCAACACAGCCGTCTACCAGGAGGCTTTAGAGCACTTCATGCTTCCGCCTGCTGAGAGGCTTTTTGAGGATATGCCTAATCTGCCCACAGTGCCAAAACTATCACCAACTGGTTTCCTGAGCATATGACTCTGCTCACCTGACCTGATCCTCAATGTGATATTGTCAAGAGCAAGATGAGAAACATCTGATCCAATGATGCATCCAAGCTGAAGGCTGATATCAAAGCAACCTGGTGGTGTTCAGTAAGACCTCAGCCATGCCGCAGGATGATCCCCTTCATGACGTATTAATTCATGCTAAAAGAGCCTGGGCCAAGTATCAAATGCATAAATGAACATTATTTTTTCCCCCCATAAATTCTGTATTTTAAATCCTTTTTTTTGTTTGTTTTTGATCCAATGAAATATTCTAAGATTTTGAGATACTGGATGAGTCTATAAGCCTTAAGCATTGAATTTAAAACAAAACACAGGCTTGATTTATTTAAAAAAAAAAATGCTTTCATAAAATCCATTAGGAATTTATTAGTTATACTTTTAAAGTAAAATTATGAAAGAAATTTAATTTTCATAATATACAGTATAATGTATGTAAATATTAATATACACTGTATTGCTAAAAGTATTCGCCCGCCTGCCTTTACATGAATATGAACTTGAGTAACATCCCGTTCTTAATCCATAGGGTTTATTAATATGATGTTAGCTCCGCCCCCTTTGCAGCTTTAGCCGCTTCAACTCTTCGGGGAAGGCTTTTCACAAAGTGTGTTTATGGGAGTTCTCCCAGAAACGCATTTGTGAGGTCAGACACTGATGTTGGACGAGACGGCCTGTCTCACTGTCTCGGCTCCGATTCATCCATTCATCAGGTTATCCACGTCTTTATGGACCGTGCTTTGTGCGCTGGTGCGCAGTCGTCACAGCATCCTATTAAACCTTATGGTTTACTAATTGGATGTTACTTAAGTTCATATGCATGTGATTCACTGTGTGTACATAAATCATGATTTCAACAGAATGTCCGGAGAGCATTGATGACATGGACGTGACTGAGGTTAAATTATTCTAATCTCTGACTGCTTGTCTCCACCACCAGGGATCTCTGCTTCGGGCGTCTGAGCTGCTCTAGATACCTGCTCGGCACCACCACGAAAAACCTGCTGTGCTGCTGGAACCTTCTCACCTGCTCATGTTAGTATATATAGTGTGTGTGTGTGTGTGAGAGAGATGCCAGAGGGACACCTGTCTCAACAAACCTAACACTGAGCAGGACTTTGATCAGTTGAGGTTTTGTGGACAGATTACCGTGTGTGTGTGTGTGTGTGTGTGTGTGTGGACAGCTGTATTGACTGACCCTGTGGTTTCCTCACAGTGGAATGGAGCACGTCGATGGATGTGTGTATGCTCCAGCCCGACCCTCTGTCTGAGAACATCGCTGCATTCTGCCACCACTCTGGAAACACGGACTGTAAGTACACGAACACACGAGACGAGCGTTTTCACTCAATCAGCATTTTCATCCTCACCTGAGAAATGAGTCGAATCTGTCCTGGAGTGTAGAATTAATTAATAAGTTATAATTAGATTATTTTGTCCTCCATATTAGTTCTGTGACCTGAAAAAGTGTTTCCTGGTCTCTGGGTTCAGGGTTCAAGTGGGGCTGGTTGTTTTGGGAATGGTGCGATTAGGGTTAATGGAGAGTATTATTATTATTATTATTATTATTAATTAAAGAGTTTGTTGGCTACGAGAGTGCGAGCCTAGTAAAGTGGTGACCCAAAGGGCGTGGCCGGTGGTTTCAGGAAGCACCGTGAGGGTTTGGATAGCAGAACTGGGGGGGAAGGAAAGATGGATCAAAACGTGACTGGAGCACTCAATCCTGACCCCGAGTCTCTTCTCCGCGCAGTGTTTGTTTTCAAACCCAGCGAGCCGAGGCCCCTGTTTACCCAGAAGGCCGTGTGCTCAGGAAAAGTTCAGCGCTCCGTGTTCGCCCCGAGAGACGAGCCACTGGATAGCTGCGACGAGAAGACGCAGTGGCTGAACAGATCTCGCCTCTACTTCCTCACCGAAAATACGGTACGAGCTTCAAGCCCGACGCGACGCGTCTTCATTTCTACACTTCTTATATATTTGTGCCATATTTTCACCATGTCGCGTTTGACTGTGTAAATGTTATTGAAAGTTGAAAGAGATTTGTGTTGTATGTTGGATAAAATAAAAGTTTAAAATGCCTGTGTTCTGTTCTCGCCGTGGCTTTCTCTCAGGATTTGTTGACCTTCAGCACCAGGACAGAGGATGAGCGAATGCTGAACTCGAGGAAACAGGTCAGTGTTTTATCAACACACTGCATGAGCGCTACATTCCAGATGACCTCTAACGACCTCGCGTTCTCATTTTGGCTGAATATTCCCGTGTTTAATGGAGAAGTTGGATCCTGTAGTTATGATGCAAAGCTGTTGTGCATTTAATACATCTAAATATATTTATGGTTAATTTATAGGGGAATGTATTAAGTAATGCAAATAATAATAAAAAGTTTTCTCTTTTATATTTGATATCATGCAGCTGATGTAATTTAAAACTGATGTAATTTAAAGTATATACAGGTTATGACCCTTTAAGCCAGATCCAGTGGTTCCCAACATTGGTCCTAGAGGTTCACCTACGCTGCACATTTCAGTGTGTTTCCCTGCTCTAACAGACCCACCTCTATTCAGGAAAGACTTTAGTTACATCAGGTGTGTTGAGAGAACACACGGCACGGGGTCCTCCTGGGTCAGGGTCGAATCCCACTGGTTTACTGAATCAGACTGTAAAGCAGCTCTGTGTTGATTAAAAAAAGAAATGGAAAAGTTATGATTATTTAAAGGATAATTTCAATATAGGAATCAATATTTAGATTCAGTTGGATATCGTATTAATCAAATGAATTAAAATTAATTTGTATTTTAATCAATATTATTGTTTCATTTCGATATTTGGTTTAGTATTTTAATTCATTTGAATATTTTTTTGATAATTTTTTTTTATGTTTACGCAAATCACGGTTTGATTAGGTATTTGAATTTATTTAATGTTTGATTCAGTATTTGATTTCAATAAGCTTTTTTATGTTAGATTTAGCATTTAAATTTAGTTTGGTTTTATAAATAAAATTCGATTTAGTATTTGATTTTGTTTTGCGTTTAGATTCAGTATTTGAATCCCTGTATCTAATAAATCAGTCAAAATCCATCCAAAATCCATCCATAATGTCTGTTTGAATGTGTGTCGTGTAGCTGCTGGTTGATGACAGTGTGGCTGTTACACCGTTCTACCTGCTGCTGGGGAAACACAACCCGGTGCAGGAGAAGACGGACTCGGGTTCCAGTCAGACCCTCGACAGGACTCGGCTTCCTCAGGGATCAGCCGCCATTAAAGAGGTCAGCTGTTCATTCATCATGTTGTGTCGAGATGTGGACTTTCTCATCACTGATTTGTCATTTACATCATTTAATACACTTTGGAAAGGTACTTGTGTGTGTGTGTGAGTTTCTCCTGACCTGCTCGTATTTTATCGTCTGTAGTTGCTGCACACTTCAGCCCACGTGCTTCCTGCAGCCTCGGTCCTGTGCTCCATGTTCGTCAAATCTCTGCTCATCTCCATCGGGGACAGGTATGACATCACTCTATTCTTTAGCATCATGATGGAGCGACTACTGAGTCGGCTGGCGTCACGCGGTTCGGAGGAAACACGTGATAGTCTTCGGCCCTCCCGACTGAGTGGTAGTTGTAGCCTTAATGTGGAGCCCCCTAGTGACGGGGAGGAATTGGACACGACTAAATTAGGGAGAAAATCGGGGGGAAAAAATATTTAGTAATGTGCCATACAAAAGTAATGGCACTCTTTAAAAGGAAGTTTTTCTGTTGTGCAGTGGCCAAGCTGCATTATTGGAAGATTTTTTTAAGCGTGCCACTAATTACTCTTAAATCATTAAAAAAAAATCTAAATGAGTTGGGATCTATCGCAATTCTTTTTTTATTATTTTATTATTTTTTTTTTATATACAAGTCTAAAATCAATTTTTTTAAATGATTTTTTTCATTTATACATTTTCATTTCAGGTGGTGAAATGTTGCTGTTCGTGAAATTATTTGCTTAGTTTGTTTAAATATTATTATTATTTTTATTTTATTTTTTTTATATTGATTCGAGGTATTTATAATATAACATGTACTGTATAATGAGTTCGAGCAGCGTCACAGCAGTGTAAAGAACGACGAATGTTTTCATGTCATTAACGAAATGACTAAAACTCCGTCTCACTTTTATATCTCTTGATATTAAGATCTTCACACAACTTTAGGATCCTTACTGTGTGTTTCGTATCATCGTTAACCCCGTGTGAGCCCCTGATGTTTTTCCTTTTCTTGCTGCGCAGAGATGAGAAGGAGCCGCTCGAACAGGAAGTAGAGAGCGACAAGGAGGAAGTGGATTCGGAGGAGGAAATGGAAACCTGCGATCGTCAGCAGATGGTTCGGTCTTCGGGCTCGGTCCTGGAGCCGTCCGTCCAGCTGTCTAAAGAGGAGGAACGGGAACTGAAGCGTGTTAGAAAGATGGACTTCAGCTGGGTTTCGAGCTCCGTCAGCTCTTAGCTGAGCGTATTCTTATTGTTATACTTAGAAATGTTACGCAAATTTTGTTTGGCATGTATAAAATATTTGTGCCAACGGTTTGAATTTTGTAAATATGTTTTATTTTGAACATGATGGCTCTAGTTTGAACTTGGAGCGATCTGCGGTTCAAGGTTCAATCCAGAGCTTTTACAAAGCGTCACCATGTTTAGCTCCGAGTTGCCTCCTTGAAATCCTGAGCTGAAATCAGATTTTAAACTAATAAGATGTACAGAATTTGAAGCAGGAATACGGTTTGAACTCGGTCCGTGCCGTTTCACTACAATTTGAAATTGCATCGTACCGAGGTTCATCATTAAGCTGCATTGATTTATGTGGCTTTTCACCCATTTAAAAATAAAGCATAAAAATAAAAAACGAAAATAATAAATTGGGCAAACATCATATATAAATGATGTCCGTAATGTGGAGGAAACGTCTTTATCATGGACTAAATGTAAAGAGTAAACATGGATTGGAAGCTCGGTGAAATCTCCGGTTTTATTTCTGTTCTGTTCTGGAGCTGGTTTTGTCCGTGTCGATTTTTTCCTTCAAATTATAAAGAAACAAAGGAGAACTTTGTACACAACGTGTTCTGGATTATGTGTTATGAGACGTGTAAGAAATGCAGATTTTGAACTTGTCTTGTCTTTTGTACTTCAGAATGAACCATGTTTGAAAGATAAACACATCCAAATTGACTCATTTATAAAGACTATTTTTTCTTTCTTTCTTCTTTTTTTTTTTTTCTTTTTCTTTTTTTCTTTGGTACCAAAAATGTTTACTTGGTTCTTTCGAAACTCTCTCCAGTTCTCTAAACGATCACATTTTCAAAAAAGTAGAAGTACAGTCCTGTCTTGGCGTTGTCCTTTCACAGGCGAGTTCAAGGAGTTCAAGGTCTTGGATGCAAAAAAAAAAAAAAAAAAAGGGAAAAAGAAGCTGAGTCAGTACTTAAGCTTGGGCGGTTATACAACTTTTTATGCTAGTTATGGAATTATGACGTATACTTTGGCTCAGCTCACTGATAAGAACCGACCGTTTCGGATCATTACCACATTTTTATATACATAAAAAGCTTGAAATATGACTTTTCTGAAATTTGAGGGTTTTTTTCATTACTTCTTCAACCTGATTATCAAAAAAGGTTTTCCCCCTCATTTTTAAGAAACCCTTTGAACTATCCAGCATTAGTCTAACTGGTCATGTGTCCTTGTTTAAACAAGGTGTCCTCTGCAGGTTAACAATAGCACCATTCACACAGCCGGTTCAGGGCGGGAATGTGCACCGGTGTTGCGCCTCTCTGTTCTGTGTTAAAGGAACAGGTGGGAGGGAGAGGCGTTTGTCGCGCCTTTAAACAGGGAGCAGAGATGGTGACACGGGCCAAACGAGATCTGTGTGAAAGGCACACAGGGAACCCCCAAGGGAACGCATGGGGGTCTGATTTATTTTTTTTGTGAGGTGTACACAGCTGTCCAACTGTAGATCCGACCACAGATGGCTTGTACAGAATAGATCAGACTACAAATGTCTTATGTAGAGTTGATCAGACCACTGATAATTTCTGTAGAATAGATCAGACAACAGATGTCTTGTATAGAGATCAGACCACTGACAGCTTATATACTGTATATCAGACCACAGATTTCTTAAATACAGTAGATCAGACTATAGATCTTATATACAGTAGATCAAGCAATCAGCCTAAAGTAGATCAGACCGCTGATATTTCCTGTAGAATGGATCAGACTACAGTTGTCTTGTATACAGTAGATCAAGCCACTGATTTATTATTTTTAGAGTAGATCAGACCACTGATATTTTCTGTAGATTAGATCAGACAACAGATGTCTTTTGTATATAGTAGATCAGAACACTGACATCTTATATACAGCAGATCAGGCCACTCAGATTTTCTGTACAGTAGATTAGACTATAGATGTCTTACATACAGTAGATCAGACCACTGATATTTTCTGTAGAATAGATCAGACAATAGATGATGTCTTGTATAGAGTAGATCAGACCACTGGCAGCCTATATCCAGTAGATCAGACCACTGATATTTTCTGTAGATTAGATCAGACAATAGATGACATTGAGTAAATCAGACCACTGATGGCTTTTATACAGTAGATCAGACCACTCGTATTTTCTGTGTAGTCGATCAGAAAAACGTATGTCTTATATACAGTAGATTAGACCACTGACAGCTTGTATACAGTCGATCAGACAGCCTATACAGAGTAAATCAGACCACTGATATTTTTCTGTAGAGTGGACAAGACCACAGATGACCGGTACACCAGTCAACCATAACGTAATGACGACCCGCCTAAAATTGAATAGGTCCTCCCCTTTTTTTCACCATAACAGCGATGTGCTGTGTGTAATGTTGCCTATCTATGGGAAACGGCATTAACTTTTCAACAATTTGAGATATGCTAGCTCTTTTATTGGATCAGACTACACAGGCCAGCCTTCGCTCCCCACACACTGATAATTTCTGTAGAATAGATTAGACAACAGATGTCTTGTATAGAGATCAGACAACTGACACACACATGTCAACATGTCTTGGCTGCCCATAATCCTGTCCCCGTCTCACTGGTCTTCCTTCTTTGGATCACCTTTGGTGGGTCCTGACCGCTGCAGACCGGGAACATGGTACAAGATCTGAAGTTTTGGAGTTGCAGTGAATTGGGGAGATGGCAAGCTCCAAGCAGAGCACTCAGCGAGTGATGTACACTCACCAGTCACTCCATTAGGTAAACCTTCTTAGTGCTGGGTTGGATTCATTCATTTTTATTGCACAGATTCAACAAGGTGTTAGAATCATTCCTTAGAGATTTTGGTCCATACTGACATGATGGAAGCAGGTTGCACGAAGCAGGATGAGTAAGAATGAAGAGAACATTAAGGCCCATGACTCGGGCGAGTGTTAAAGTGAGTGATGGCTGGTGTTTTTGTGCACATACCAAAGTGGACAAGCTTGAGCAGGCTATTTCTAGAGTTGAGGAATTCTCTGCTCATGTCCTCACTCAGGACAAGTACAGGCTCCCGAAGAAGGACAGGTTGGTGCTGACGATCAGTTGTTTTGTCCTGAATATTTTTTTTTTACCATACCTGAGACAAACCGGACAATTATAGATGTGATTTGATGAGAGCTTTGCAGAATTGGCACAGCAGGTCCTTATATGCAGGTTGTACACTACCAGTCAAAAGGTTGGACACATCTTTCAACTCCACGGTCTTTCCTGATTTTTATTTCTTTCTACACTGTAAAACAATACTGAAGGCGTTTATCCAAAATATGCCATAATCTCCTTTGAACAGTTGATATTAAGATGTATATCTGCTACTTCTGCTCTGGAAAGATTCATAACGCCTCTAATCTGAGGTGCTGTTTGTTAATTGGTGATTTCCGAGGCTGGTGACTCTAAATGAACGTCTCGTCTGCAGCAGTTTAGGTCTTCATGAGAGCCAGTTTCCATCATGGTGCTTGATGGGTTTTTCGAATGCACTTGACACAATACTGTTCTTTCCAGAACAGCTGACCTTCATGTCCTAATCATAGTTTAGAAATCTACAGTTTTGTCCTTTAGTACTGTTTATCTCCTGTTGTGTCGCCTTTATGATCAAGATTTCATTAGTCTCATTTTACGTCTTGCCAAATATTGATTTAGAGAAAACATCAGGATTCTGTGACTCACATTGGTGTTGAGAATGGAGAATTCTTATGCGGATTGTTGTTACAGATAAGCTGATAAACTTCCTGTTTGTCTCTGACCTCGTTGTCTCATCATGAATAAGGCTGATGCTCAC
>JAQMYL010000035.1:30259269-30272756 GCA_030014365.1 Clarias pachynema
CACGTCGGTCTCGCGCCTGCATTTCCCCAACGACTCCTGTGTTTGTAGATGGAACAAGGTCTGAAATATAGACGTCAGATTTCTAGATGTTGTCTGAGAAACAGTTGCGATTTCTGTCTGAAGGGAGCCAGAAGTGAAGAAATGCTGTAAACTAAGCATGCTTTCAAAAAATATATATTTAATTTGTTTATTGTTTAACAATTTACAAAATGAAAAGTGAGTGAACTGAAGAAAAAAATGAATCGAATCGATATTTGGTGTGACTGCCCTGAACCAGCACCAATTCCTACACTTGTGCAAAAACATGGATTTTGTAGGATCAGAGTCAGGAATTCTGGGAGGAAAAATGAGGAATCATTTCCACACATCAACCGGACACCACATCAAAGCTGAAGGTTCTGGAAGTAGATCTTTGGGTACGTGACTTTTTTTATGGCCAGGCAGTGTGTGTATATGTACATCACATTCAAATGTATTTTAATTATTAGACATGAAAATGAAACATGGGTTGCGAAAGGACAAAGTGAAACATTCAGCAAAATTTTGGCACTTTTTAGCATCGAGCTGATCTGTGTCTTATTTCACAGCGAGAGAGAGAGAGGCCGCTCTGAACGAGAGCAGGAACGTGACACTTCACGACGGGTAGCGGACCCCAGCCAGGGATAAACTTCCATCAGATCAGCTTTTTAGTTTCCTCATGCTTAGAGAAATCACGCCATGGCCGTGAATGGATAAAAACATCTTTATTAAATTTTTTTAAAGCAAGCATATGAAACACACAACACCTGAGCTGTTTGCTGTTCCTCCATCACCTTGGATTCTGTGTGTCGTACAGCACTTTACACTGATGTTTCATTATAACACTATAACATTATAAACAATCAGCAGGAGCAGGAACGATCAACTCTTCACTAGTACACAACATTAGAATATACAGATATAGATATGTATATACATATGTATTATATGTATGTTTGTATATGTATATGTAAAAACAAAAACTTTACAGATGTACAAAAACGTCATATCAAAGACAGAAACATCACAAACATTCGGCAAAGTAGTAAATAGTACATGTCTGAGTCCTGAAAGAACAATCTCAATCTTTAAGCGTCCTGTTGCTGGATATGTGCTCGCGTCCTGGGGCCGATTTGCATTGGGTTAAAACACCTGCGTCTACACACAGAGTCCAGCTGCCCTTCATTTGCTTCAGCGCTGACTCAGCACTCGGCTGAAGAACGCCCTCCCTGCCTTCAGGCATCCTCTACAGCCGACTTGTTCTCCTCGCCAACCTTCGTTATTACACACACACACACACACACACACACTCACAAAAAAAATATCCTGCAGAAACGCATTTCTGCCATCTGCACTTTCTGGTTTGGCAGGTTGTTCAGCTCATCTTTCCAGCCTAAACTTATGCACAGTGTTTACTTTGTGTTTGAGAAAACCCAATGAATTCTAGACAGAACGTGATTATTTTTATTACTTTATGTTTCTCCTGAACAAGCAAAATACAAAGTTCTTTTTTTCTTCCCCCTTGTAAAGGATTATTAAAACAGGATTTGGGCAGCTGGTCCTCTGCTCTGACGGGAAATCGTGCAAAATGTTAAACAGACCTGAATGTGCATTGATGCGCGTAATTCTTAGCCACTTAAAGTGCTTGTGTTTGAAATATTTGTGGAAGGAAAAAAAAAAAAAGGGGAAAAAAGTACGTAATTTTGTTCAACTGAAATCCAAAGTTGATTTGTGCTGGTTAACGAAATGGTCCAAATAATAATAATAAAAAGAATTTAAAAAAAAAGAATTAAAATGTGCAACAGGTTATAATAAAATAGAAATAACAATTTAAAAATATATACTATAATGTATCACAGGTTAATGCACTGCAGATTTTTTTTTTTATCTGAGTGAAAATGAAAGTAAAATGAAAGATCAAAAGAATAAAAACAAAAAACCTTTTGAAGTTATGTTGTCATGGGATTGGTTAGAAAGTAAAAATGGCTATTTATTCTCAGACTACACTGTATTGTTTTATTATTAGTATTATTATTATTATTATTATAGTCACCTACTGTATTTATAGCTGGAATGTATAAATCAAGGCAGATGTGTGTTTTCCCTCGCTCGTTTTTCAATTATCTTTGGATTTAATATAAACATTTGAGTGAGTGCATAGCTTTTGCAGTAACACGTTAGCACCACTACAGATCAGATACAATATCAAATTGCGGATCGTACGTATTCCTGAATGCGACACTTTACCCCTGAACTGCGAGGGACGAAAAAAATAAAAACATTAAGTAACAATACACTGCTAAAACTCTACTGATAAAGCATGCACTAGTAGTTAAGCTGAATAAATACAAGTCACATGACACAATAAAATGAAAACTAGTGATGGCGTTTTTCTTTTTCTTCCTTTGCGTAGAGGTGAACAGTGCTAAATATGAGTAGATACACTGGCTATGCAAGAGTGGTTAGTATAATCGAGTCCCTTGCACGGTGATTCAGAGTAATACACGTCGCCGCGCTCCCTCTCGATGGTCTACACGGACGGAAGTGACGGAGAGTACGCTTCTTTTTTCTGCTCGGGCGAACAGCACAGGAACAGCCGGTTCCCGAGGCTCTTGAAAGCGAACCTGAAGTACATCATGTGTCCCATGGCGACGAAGGACACGGAGATGATCACGAGCAGGCCGAAAGCTTCGGGGTTGGGCGCCAGGATGACCATGATGAAGTGCAGCAGGTCCAAGAGGTAGTTCATGGAGTTCTGGACGCCGTTGATGACCCCTCGCTCTGCCTCTGCGACATTCTCCTGGATGAGCTGGGTCACGGTCAAGTCGAAAGACCAGAGTCCTGAAAGAGAGCGGCGGAAGTAACCGGTCAGCTGGTGTCACTCAGCTCTTTGGATTGTTTTACTGCCACATAAACATGAATGATGATTGGCCTCAAAGGTTGACTTTTACAGCTCTTGTGTTACACTGACAGTTGACTACCGATTGCCGTTTTTTCCAATAACTCAGTAATTAAGATAACTCCTGCACATAAAGCATGGCGTTCATTCACGTGACGCACCTTTGGGACAGATATTAATGAAATACGTGATCATTTTTAAACTAAAACTCACTCACAAGGATGAATACAATAAACAATCCACAACACTCAACAACAATGAAGCAAAAAAAAAAAACAGGTGGATATGATGAAGGGTTTTGGAAGGAGTCTCCAGTGTCGGAGACACTCAGAGGTAAAGCTGTGGCTTTTTACAAAATCTTCAGGACAGATTAGATTTTACCTTTTTTTTTTTTGTCTAAGAATTACTGTGTTCTTAAACGATGGAAAAATTTACTCTACTTTTTTCTTTTTTTAATAAACTAACAAAAATAATAAAGATTTTCAAAGCACCCACATTCTGTACATCTTACATAGCATAAGATCAAATATGAGGAACTGAGTGCAAAAGTTTATATCTCCCATTTTTTTAATAAAACAAAATTTTTGTGGATTTATTTTAATTTTTTTACTGTTTTGTGCAAGTCCTTTTAATGTCACTTTGTGTTTTTTGTCCAATTTAACTCGTTTAAAATCAATGTCTCCAGGGACAGCAGATGAAAATAAAAAAGTAAAGCACACATGAACATCATTCATAGTGATGTTGACTACTTTAATAAAATAAATCTATAAAGAAAAGAATAAAAAGAAAAAATATATATATATATATAGATTTTTTTTCCTTCTTTAGACTGAATTATAAAATGAGTTGAGCATTTATTTAACAACAAACTCAGCTCACAGTCTTGGTATAGTTTATCTTCATCTTATCCAACCTTCTGCACCGTATTGTATTTTTTTTACTAAATTAAATACATTTTTATTAAAAATTAAAGTCTACATACCCACTCTAGCAGCAATAACTCCAGCAAAGAGAAGACTGACGGACAGATATGAATTGATTTGCGGGACTTCCTCCGCCTGCATTGCGGTGATGTTGACTGGAGATTCGGTGGTGATCAAGCTCGCCATGGTGGGAGCCTCGGGCAGCGGCGTGTTCCCTAGCAGATGGCTTATCATGCTCTCGAAGGGCGAGACGCTCAGGTCGAAGGGGCTTCCGGGGACAAAGACAGACACGACGCAGAGCATGAGGCAGGACAGCTGAACCATACCGGCGAGGAACCCGGTGCGGATGAGGCCGCACTTCCTCCGCACCCACGTGAAGGCCACGGTGCCGCAGATCCCGGACACGGCCGAGGCGCCCATGAGCATGCTGAGGATGGAGCCGTTCAGGCCCTGTGTGTAGGCGTAACCCGTGGTGATGCAGTCGAAGCCCAGGACGGTCATGTACAGGAAGGCTAGCGACATCCCGGCGAAGAAGATGGACTGGTTGTAGTAGGCGACCCAGCCGTCACGGAAAGTGCGCATGGGTTCAGACATCTGATAGCAGCATCTCTGCTTCTCCTCTTCATCTGACTTCACCACGGACCCCTCATTCATCAGCTGCGAACCTTCAGCCTGGCCTTCACCATTCTGCAGTTCTGAAAGAAAGTCACAAGAGAAAGCGTATCACTAGAGACAAAGTGATAGAGTATATAAGCAAAATGGCTTCTCTATCCATCCGTCCATCTAGGAACCTCTGTAGTCCAACTAGAAACCGTGGCGGCCAAAGGTGACTGATTGATTGGTGATTTATTCCCATTTTTACAAGCGTGGTAGTACCTTCGGTCAACACTCTCACACTCATTCACACACTAGCAAGTCTTTGGGCTCTGGGAGGAAACCGGAGAACCCAGATGAAACCCACCAAGCACTGGGAGAAAATGCAAACTGTGGAAAATTGTGTCTTTCTTTAAAATCTTACCTTTCTGAACATTCAGCTGCTGCATCTCTTGGTTTCCAACGTCCTTCAGTCCTGCCTTGATGGCCAGCGCTGGCGTTTTCTGGTACACCTTCCACAGAAGGAAGTACTCTAGACACATGGAGCAGAGGTTCCAGCCCGAGATGAAACCACAGCCCATGAAATGAGAACCGAACGCCATGATCTGTCCCACCAGCATCGGGGCCAGGATGTTAGTCAGCTGATCGATGATTCTCACTGTGGCGTTCATGTCTGGAATAGAACAAACAAACTAAAGATAAAAACTCTCACTCATACTTTAAAGAAGCAAGCAGATGAAAATCTGTTGAAAATGTTTTTTTATTTTTTTATTTTTTCCACAATGTAAACTTCACAAGATTAGATTTATGTTCTTCGCCTGTGACAGATAAGATGAACTTTGTGTTGCACAAGAATTAAACCTAATGTCATCCTGTTCTCGGAAAATCATTAACCAGAAAAACACCTCAAATACAATAAACCCAAACAACAAATTATCTTATAATAACTTTTTATAATCCTTATTTCCTCTGGTGGATGAAATTACTGAATACGATCATGACTTCAGCGTTTCCTGTTCTTTAATCCACAGTCTGTATGACCGCAACCATAAATTCTAGCGACGGCCAAGTTTTCTCCTACAGTGAGTTTATAGCTCCCAAATAAAGTGATTAACAAACTACAAATTAACTTGGAAATGTAATTATCTTGAGTTTTTATAAAGCCAAAATTGTTGCAGATGATGATCATGGTGAGGAAATGACCTTCTGGATTTAGGTGTTTAAAGTCTGTTTTGCATTGGTTTATTATATAAAAAAAAAAAAGTTTCTTCTCGGTAATATGACACCATGTTTTTTTTTTGTCTTATTACAAGGAGAGTCTAATGATGGAACGGCTTTTTATAACTGCTATAACAAAAGTGATAAGTACAAGCTTCTTTTCCGGATGTTTCACATCATTAAAATTTGAATATAAAGAGATACGACACAGCTGTTTTCGTTCAAATGAAATTACAATACTAAAACAGTGTTTTCGAGGCATTAATAACAATGTGTAGAAAGAAAATGACTTCTGACCTGCCAGGGCGCTGCGGTCCTCTCCAGCCACCACCACAACCCAGTCCCTCTGAATGGTGATGGACATGGCAGTGCTGGCCAGGTTCGCAATGTTGGCGATGCTGATAACCATAATGTAGCAAAACGTCTGTAAAACAACAACAACAACAACAACAACCCGGTGATACATCAGTCCGCACTGACTGTTGCTCTCAAAAAAAAAAAAAAATGCTATAACCAACACTTAGACTACAATATTTATACTATTCTACTACTATTATTACTCTAATTAATAATCCTAATACTATTACCACTAGTACTATGATTTCTTTTTAGTAATATTACTATTAAACTACTAACACTCCTTCTACCACTAACAGTACTACTATACAGTTGCAGCCCCCACTGCTAATAGTATTCCCTGGACTATATATAGTACTACTAATACAAATTACTACTCATACTACTATTACTACAAATACAGCGGACTAATACTATTGCCAGAACTACCACGTCTACAACTACCACTACAATTACTAGAAATAATAATACTAATACTTTTACAAATATTACGATTACAACTACTGCCATCACACAAGTGCCACCACTATTACCAGTATGACCACTACTACTATTTCTACTAATAACAACACTAGTTATTACTAATTATTACTGCCGCCACTACAGTTGTTACTATAAACACTAATACTACCCCTACTACAACTACTATCATAAATACTATTACTACTAGCACTAATCCTGTTAATACTCCTGCTACTACTACTACTACTAAATCTTAATACTCATACTATAATACTATTAATACTTCTACTAATAATAATACAGATGGCTAATTCATTGTAAGTGTTGTATTCTTTACATGTTATGTATTCCATGAAGCCCTTTATCAGTTGTATCTCATAAATATACACCATAAGAAATCTACAAGACTTCATAACTGTGTGATCTAAAGCTAATGATAATAATACACGTTAGAATGTGGATAAATGCGTACATTCAATCACAGAATAGAACAACAACCCCACTTATCTAAAATGGCACACACTATCAGCGTTATATTGGACCTTCATGAGCCAGTTTACAGTCAGAGACATGTCAGTATTTTTTTTCCCTACGTGGTCAGGTTACACTTGTGTAAAACAGGGACGTGTGCGAATACCGTTGCTAAAAAACGCTTCGTTTGCACACGTCGAGGTCACTGTGATCTGCTGACTACACAGTGGAAGAGCCTCTTTAACCTTATCTTTAACCCAGTTCAAATCACAGAAATATCACTGTACTTACTGAATGTTATACTTTTAGATAAAGAACAAATTCAAAATATAAGGGTATAAAATCGAGCTGAAATTAACACAGGAAGATCCATTATATAAAGATAAGGTGTCAGTGACACAGAATGCCTTGTGCTCCATATCTGTTGCCAGGCGAAAGAGGGCTGCTACAGTATTTGCCCTTTAACCTATGACCTTGTCTACAAGAACTTGACTTTAGTTATTTTAAATCCAGCATAGTTGAAAAGGAAGGAATCTTTCTTTTCATGTTTCTAAATTTACATAATTACTAAAATCCCAGGAATACAGCTAAAAACTGCTAAAAAGATAACTGTAGCTAAAAAACAACCAAATCTCAAAATCTGTAGCTACAAACTACTAAAGCCCCAAAAATGTAACCTAAAAAGCTAATAACCCCATAAACTATTGCAAAAAACACTAAAATGCTAAAAAACTGTAGCTACAAAACCGAGCTAAAAGCTAATAACTGTAGATAAACATACTCAAATTCAAGCTAAAAAGCTAATAACCCCCCAAAACTGTAGTTAAAAACCCTACTAAAACCCAGAAAACTGAATTTTAACAAACTATTAACCCCAAAAACTGAAACAAACACCAAGGTAGCTACAAAACCTACCTAGAATACTAAAAAGTGTATCTAAAAATACACTACTTAAAAAAGTAGTTAAAAATACTTAATCCTGAAAAACTGTTGCTAAAATATTACTGAAAACCAAAACCTGTACAATCTTTGAACTTTGAGCAAAATGACATGCTTCTTGTTACTTCAATAACACATAACCTGTTATAATACGTTATAATAAAGTATTATACTTACTGCTAACTTTTAAAACCACAAGTAATCAAACACTCACCAGCAGCCATCCGTTGTAGAGGTGTGTGAGATCTTCTTTGAAGTGGAAAACCAGCATCAGCAGGATACCGCACACAATAACTGAAGAGTTCTGGACAACCAAGGACGTCTGGGCCACTGGAAACAAATATTAATCAACACCTTGAAGTCTGTATTTATTGTTGGATTGAATGTTACAACAATTTGTTCTGACCAAGTAATCTGATTGGACAAGAGACATTCCCACAGGGGTGACAGTAAACGATAATGCAACAGAAGGTGGGACGTTTAACGATATGTATCACTCCAGGTCCCAGATGTTCTACAGTCGTTAATTACACTACAACTGTCGGTCGCAGAATGGGATAAAGTAGGTCAGTATTGATGAAAGAGCAGCTGCCTGCCAAAACCAACAATCAAAGCCAGTCACAGAAGCAAGAGAACACATCTGACAACACAATGTCATCTTAAAACAAACACTCTGTAAGGCTGTACAAAGCTAACTAACGCCTAATACAAGGCTGAATTACAAATCGCATTCCAACGTCTGATCAAGTGCACTACTGTGCGCTTTGTGTGTATGACAATGCATTGTGTATGCATTAGAGCACTAGCTAGCTTTCCCCCACCTCTATGGTTTATTCTCTTGTACCCAGTACTGGTAAGGATTTTAAACTGCTGTCACACCTGTTAATCACACTCACTGCTGGTCGCCAGCTCCACTACTTGCGGTAAGTTAGTTGGCGTTTGTGGAACTGTTGTATAAAAGTGATATTGTGTCCTTGTGCCTACGACCCCACCACAGCCGTGCTATATCAAGCAGTACAGCACTCCCTCTCGTCTGATATTGCTTTATTATTCCTGAGCAGTGCTGTGTGTATTGTACTGTATATAAACATGCACATGGAACAGTGAAAAGGGGGAAACCTTTACCTTTGAGTCGAGCATTTTTGTCCACCCAGTCCCCGATGATGGCTCCGAGGAGCAGCACCGATCCTGCCACCACCAGGCCGTACACGGCGGTCAGGAGCAAGCTGTTCCCGTACAACTCGACCAGAAACACAGCCACGGCAAAGTTCCACATGCGATCCCCCTGCAGGACAAAAAAACACCACCGATGTCAGATTACAGCTGAGGGACAGCGAGATGTATTCTTGGTCTAAATGCTTTATGTTTCAGTTTAGAAAAAATATTTTTTTTTAATATATAATAAATAACATGGAAATACCTACATTTTTATCTAAATAACATAGCACTTATAATAAGATTTTATTATTAGGCTGTACAGTCAAAGGTTATTAAACTATAATTACACTTTTTAAATTAATTTTTTAAAAATACTAATAACAATACCAAGTGCAAAAAATGCTTGGCAATTTTTTATAATGTTATCTAAAGGTTTATGTGTTTAATAATAAAACTACAAATAAAAATGCATTATCTTTTCAAACACAATAATTTAATAAATCAACAAACTTTTAACTGCAGAATATTTTCTAATAATACTCAATACTTATGGGTTGTATGTTTTTTAATAAATAAAACAAGTATGAAAAAAAGATATAAAATGAAAGCATTATATGGATCTATTTGTTTATTATTAGTTGATTCTACAGTAAACTCACCCAGGTGGATAATGCATGTCCGAGATAGATGAGAAACTTCGCAGAGGTGAAGAAATTACGCACCGAATCTGAAAGGAAACAATGTTACTTTTTTTGTTACAAAACAAACAAACAAACAAACAAACATATACATATATTGTTACTTCTTCTTGTTTTTTTTTATTTTATGTTGGTTGTTTTGCAACTAAAAATCACTTACCACAGCAGCCCTTTTTGGAGTTTTCCATTTTGATGTCACTTTATAGTTTTTATAGTGCAATAAAGAAAATAACAGTAATAATAATAACAATAATAATAATAAATATAATCCTTGGTCAGGGTTGCGGACAATCGAACAATTCCCAGCAAAATATACAGAACTAAATTCCTCCGAACAGCACGAACACTCCTCTATTCGCTCCTTCCAAACTTAGCTATCACTGTAGCTGAAGTCGGAAAGAAATTAAACCTTTTTTCGAGGTTTTTGTCGCCAAAAACACGCCGGAATCACCGAGACGACTTCCCAGCGCTTTATCGCTCCTGCGCGCTGCCGACGATATTTATGAACGCGCACCCGTGCACGGGGTGGACACGTGACCCACACCAGCTGACCAGCGAATGCGCGTTCGCGGTGCTTTGTTTACTGCATGGGCTTCGTTAGAAGGGAAAAGAAATGTGCTGCGTCATTGTCTTGTTTCCTCCTCCGGTGCTGTTTCTGCACAATCATCTTTATTTAGGAAGATTTGTAGGTCTACATATTAAGAGGGGTCTGGGACTAATCTCTGTAAACGCCAGAATTATTGGCATCCCATTGACAACAACAATAACATGACATACAATACAAATTTTTAACACTAAAAGACAACTCCTTTAATGCATTTCAATGATTTAACTATTTTGTCCCCCAACATATTTCAAATTAAGTAGTGCACTGTTTTTTTTTCATCTTCTTTGTACTTAATTAGAAACCGGTTGGAACAAAAACTTATTTAAATCATTTAAATGCATTAAAAGTATTGAGTTTTAGGAGTTTTTGCATTGAACGTCCAGGGTCCGGGTTCGATTCCCTTCTCTGAGCCTGTGTGTGTAGAGTGTGTACAGTATAGCTGGTCAGGGGTAGCTCAGTGGTTAAGGCATTGGACTACGGTTCGGACGATCCCAGGTTCAAACCCCACAACCACCAAGTTGCCACTGTTGGGCCCTTGAGCAAGGCCCTTATCGCTCAACTGCTCAGATGTATAATGAGATAAAAATAAAAAAAAAATTAAATGTAAGTCGCACTGGATAAGAGCATCTGGCAAATGCCTAAATACAGTATGTAGTACCCAGTGTAAATGAGCATGTGTATGTGTCCTGTGATGAATTGTCACCCCAAATAAGGTGTACCCTGATGCATGCCCTAAGTGCCCTGGGATAGGCTTCAGGAAAGCAATTTTTTAGTTTCAACAGGTTACAAATTAAATAGTGCAATGTTTTTTCCTTCATTTTGAAACAAAACCTATTGAAACAAAAATGTTTTAAATAATTGAAGAAGGTGGCTCAGTGTGTTAAGGCTCTGAGTTACTGATCGGAAGGTCGGCGGTTCGCGCTCCAGCTCAGCCAGGTTGTCACTGTTGGGCCCTTGAGTGAGGCCCTTAACCCTGTCAGCTCCAGGGGCGCCATATCATGGCTGACCCTGGGCTCTGACCCCAGTTATGCTGGAATATGCGAAGAAAGTTTTTCACTGTGCTGTAATGTATATGTGACAAATAAAGGCTTAACTTAAAAAAAATAGGCCAGGGTTCGATTTCCACCCAATGCCCAAACCCCAGCCACTGGATGCAGTGCCAGTACCAAGCTTGGATAAAATGGGAGGGTTGCCTGTGGATGGGGCATCTGGCTTAAGACCTGTGTGAATTCATGACATATGTGGATTGGAAGACCTCGCTGTTCTTTTTGGGTTAGCCACAGCAGACTATTCGATCAGCACACAACTTGGCACAGGTTTTACACCGGATGCCCTTCCTGACGCAACCCTCCCATTTTATCTTGGCTTGAGACTGGCACTACATCCAGTGGCTGAAATTTGGACATTGGGTAGAAATTGATCCCGGGCCTTCAACATAGCAGGTGAAAAACCTACCACTGAGCCACCAGTAAAACAGATATTCTGTTTGGTGGCTGGTGTTTGCATAGATAGGAAGTATGCAGTGTCATCATCAACTTTTTGTCTTAAACTTAAATATGAGCATGTACAGTAATTATACATAGAATATTATACATAGAGTACTATTTTTTAGTTTTCCTAACAAGCCTGAATTTAACCTGAACTTTTCATATCAATTGCTTTTAATTAAGCCCACTGTGTATAATGCAAATTCTTTACGACTCTTTTTGGGGATGTCAGCAGTTATGAGGTTTTATGATAATTAGTGCAGCTCAGGAGATATATAATTATCCCTGATTACTGATCCCGTTTCTGGAGATCTACCTTCATGAAAAAACTTCAGCAGATCTCCTGGAACAGGGTAAGTGATCACTGTATTATTGTAATACATGATAGCTGTAATTATAGGCTAAAATACTGTGATTAAAAAAGGCTAGTTTTTCTGTTTGCAAACAGTGTTGATGTGATTACTAAGAAATGTGTCGTTGCTCACCGTGCCATACTCACTGAGGTCATAGTTTCTCAACCTCAGACCTGGAGAACCTCAGGAATGTGCATTGTATTTTAATGACGTAAGCCACTACTTTAAAGTCCTGTGCTCTTCTGACACAGTTCAGGGCATTAATAATATCCCTTTGTCTTTTTCACATAATGACACAGATAATAATATCTTGTTATTTCTTTATTATCCTGAAAAAAGTGATTAACATCTTCATATATTTTAAACAAAGGGCATAATTTCCACTCGAGTAAAACACTAGTGTAAACATTATAACAATGGGAAAATATTTTTATAATGTTTTAAAAGTTCATTCAAAAAATGTACTCACAAGTGAAACATTTCAAGACTTTTTTTGTTTAAATTTGTTTAATTACAGTTACAGTTCATGAAAATAAAAAATCCTGTTTCTCAGAATATTAGAATATTTCTGTAGCTCAATCAAAAAAAAGAAGTTACAAGACCAAAAACAATATTCATTTATGCACTCATTTGTTGGTTGTGGCTCCTTTAGTACGAATTATTGCATCAATACAGCACACGGCATGGCAGCGATCAGTCTATAGCACTGATGAGACAACACTGCTTTGATAGCAGCCTTCAGCTCATCTGTGTTGTTGGGTCAGGTGTTTCTCATGTTGATCTGGAAAATACTCCTTAGACTCTCTATGGGGTTCAGGTCAGGTGAATTGCCTGACTAATCAAGTACTGCAATGTTATGGTCCTTAAACATCCAAAACATAGTGGACCAACACCAGCAGATGACATGGCACCCTAAATCATCGACCACTGTTGAAACTTCACACTGGACTTCAAGCACCTTGGATTCATAAAACACTTGTGATGTTGTCTATGGTTCGGTAGTGGCATGATAGTAGGAATGCAACAGTTTCAGCCCATTTCCTGAAAATGCCTGTTTGTGGTGGCCGTTGATGCACTTATGCATAGCCTCATAGTGTCTCTAGCCTCACACTCCCATGTTCTCGAATTAGCTTTGCTTGACAATCTGCTTAAGAATGTGGTCATCCTTGTTGCTTGTGCACCTTTTCCTACCGCACTTTTCCTTTCAGTCATCTTTCCATCAATATGCTTGAATATAACACTCTGTGAACAGCCAGAACTTGCAGTGATGACCTCCGTACCTTACCCCTCGTCTTTTGGAGAA
>JAQMYL010000035.1:30288671-30322772 GCA_030014365.1 Clarias pachynema
ACGGCTTCTTTAAAGCGTCTCATCTACGTAAGAGTCTATGAGCTAAGGGCTAAGAGTCTTATCATCATACTGTGCTTTTATGCTTTCATTCACCAGAAGTTTTATCACAAGTCCTGTTTTGACTTGAACACCCCTTATATCTCAAATGAAAAAAACAAAACATCTTACATAAAATAAGGTCACAAAGTGCACCTCTAACACCTTTGACCTGAAGCTAAGGCTGCTAAGTATTAGATCTTTTTAATCTTAAAACACAGAAGTCAGTTAGAACTGATCACGTTCATTTAGGTTACTTTCTCAGTTTCGTCATGATGTGTAAGAAATTGAGTTTTACACTCCGTCTTCCTAAAGATATGTGCAACTTTTTGCATACAGTAGGTACAGCTATAGTAGCTGTCAAAATATCCCTGTGTAAATTATCACCAACTACAAAGTTAGGTTTAAATGATGCTTTAAAATGATGTATAAAATGATGCTTTCAGGAACTTTCTGAGAATGCGTAGGGGAAATACAGGACAGCGTACCCTCCGATCACGATGACATCATCATCCACTGCAAAGTGATTCATGGCCAGCCGAAGACAGGCAACCGCCCCGAGTCGTTTCTGCACAAATATGCAGAAAAAGTTTAGTCTAAGTGGTGATAATGTGCCATCATGGAGCTCATCACTATCATTGTGCCTTAAATAGCTAAATAACCAAGTCTGAATGAAACTTTATCAAAATGCCTCAAACTGAACACGCAAATACAACATTATGGAAAAATCCTGTACAAATAAAATCTTAAATCTTTATTTTATAACTTCTGCATTATTCAATGAATGTAAAAAAATATTTCAAAACATTACATTTCCAAAGGGAAGTATTACACGAAATATTACATAACACACTGTATTTCAGATAAAAATCATAAATGAAGTGTATATTATTTTCTGCAAAAAAGAAACAGGTCTGATAGTCAGAATCTCTAGATTAACTGCGGCAGTTTCTCCAAAACTAAAAAAAAAAAAAAAGGATCTAATTTCTATATGAAACTGGACAAAGTCTCCCAGAGACCACTGATGCCGTTTAAAAAGCAATGGCTTGTTACACATAATACTTGATATTTTTTATTTTATTATAAACAAACATTTAATTGTATTATTTTTGAAGGCATCTTTATTTTATAGCATTTCTTAGCATGTACTTAAGACTTCTGTACGGTACATCATGTACATTTGATTCCTGTCGAGGGTGTGTGTGTGTGTCTGGAGTCAGTCCTGGGTTTGATTTTACTGTACCTCATTGTTTCTTGTCCCATCATTAAGGACCTGAACACTGGCGAAGTCTTGAGCCCAGAGCTGGAATGCTTCATAGTAACGTGCATTGGTCTAATGGAGAAAAAAAGGGTTTAATGATATGTCTATGGTTTAACTACTAGCATGGTCTGGGAAATATTCTATATCATAGCCATTCCAAAACTTAACAAGACCCAATTTGAAATGTGGAAATCTTCTGTGGCCACCCAAACCTGATCAACACATGAGACAAAGGTGAAAGACGAACATCACATTGTTCAAATCCCATGGATGTGTTTTATTAGATCTGATAACTTTTTAAATTTAAATGCTTAATCAGAAATATTAGATTGTAATTTGAAACCTAATTATTAATTTGATTAATTTGAACCTAATTTCCTATTAAAACTTTTTATTTACTTATTTTTTATTTTTATTTACTTTTTGTTATAAATGATCAGGTGCCCCACCAGCACTACCTTTATGGCCTACTAGGAAGCTCACACTTTGGGAAACACTGTTCTACAGTATTACATTGTGATTATTGTTAATTTATTATTATTATTATTATGATAATATATGTATGATTGCTACAGTACTTTTCCATGTGTACAACAATTAAGAAAAAATATAAAACAGTTTTCTAAACCAGCAACCTACTGCAATTTACAGTCTTGTACAATACGACTCTTCCACCATGATTATTATTATTATTATACAAACTTAGCAAATAATTCATTCCTGCCACACGGGATGCCAGTGTGTGTGAATAGTTCAGAGAGCACCACCAGTAGGATTATAATGAAACAAACAACAGCAAAAAAACAGCCTCAAACGCCTCCAAAGTTTCAGTACTCAACGTGACAGTGACCGTGCAGTCTCTAATATACACGGTAACACTTGGATGCTTCTGCACTCGGTACAAAATCGTTTATATCTGAAATTCTGGTCACTGTCTGATCGATCAGTTCATCTCTATTATACATATAAATTTATCTATTTATTTTTTAAAATCCATTTTGGCGTCAGTGTGGTTATAGGTGAATTGGATACATAACTAAATTGACCCCCATTAATATTACAAACACAGTGTTATAATCTATACACAGGAAGTAGAAATACGAAAAAAGATAACAGGAGTATTTGAGTATAACAAAATTCATTAGTAACATTACTAAAATGATTCAATAAACCAAAAATTGCACATGCAATTAATTTTTAACTCTCATCCACACACTACGGGCAATTTGGGAACGACCTTATCTGCATGTCTTTGGACTGTGGGAGGAAACCGGAGAACGCGGAGGAAACCCACCAAGCACGGGTAGAGCATACACACTCCACGCACACAGACTCCAGGGCAAGAATCGAACCCGGTGCCTGTTGGTGTGCCTCCAATTTTAAATAAAATTAACAAAATTCATTTATTTTTTGCCTTTATTACAACCTTTACCAGTTTTTGTGTTTTATTTCATGCAGATGCAATAAATAAATAAATAAATAAATAAAAATAAAAAATCCTAAAATATTCTGTGAAAAGAGACAGAACTCACAACCACAAACACTTGCTCTACACACTCAGACTGAGTGAGAGCCCTGAGCCAGTGGGAGATTAGACCACAGTCTCCAACCGGAAGTAGAGGTTTAGCAACCCCGTGTAAATGCTCGAAGCTTCCGGTCTGGTCCTGCTCAATGTCCCTCTGCAGCCTCGTCCCGTAACCTGCAGCCAAAACAACAGCTTTCATCATCAACTCTTCCCTAAAACATCAACCTAACACAATTTAAACACTCTTTTTTCTTTCCAGATGGTCAAAAAAACAAATATATTAGTATATATAATCTATAAATATGACGACAAGTCGTGACGACTCCGTTGAACAGTTTTTAATAAGTAACTTTGGAATTTCACTTCCGCGTACGTCATCGCGCGTCACTACGCAACCATATATATTTTTTAAAATGTCCAACGGCTCCATCTCGTGGTCGATTTCCGCACAGAGAACAACGCACGCGCTGAGCGCACCTGAGCGTTGCCACCACTCCTGTTGCCATAGCGACAGTTTGTCAAAATCAGACAGCTCGCTAATCATGCTAGCTGTGCAATCATTTTTAAAATTATTACTTTTAACTTTATTACTTTGATTTTGCTTTATATATAATGATTATTTAGAAGAGAACTTAACACACAAAAAGTCAATTATTACTATCTGAGATAAATCCTTCATGAGAATGGAGTTCAACTTTTTATCAGCTCAAGCTTTCTTTGAGAAATTCGACTGGAGAGAAGCGCAGGAGCTGCTCAGTCAGACCTCGTGCAGCTGGTTTTTGAGTGGAGAAGATGTCCTTCAGTCTGTTGAACCTCCAGCTGGGATGATTAGACAGATCCAGGCCGTGTTTCACCCCAACGCCATCATCCTGGCCCCCTGTGACGACTCTGGGGTGTCCATGGACTACAGGGTGGTCCATCAGATAGTACGAGAGCTCACGGTGGGAATATACTGCTTCAACCAGGTACCGTCCATCAGCCTGGAGCCCAACATTGATCAGAGCTCTGCGTGCCACCTGACCCCAGCCTACACCGACACCAAAGTGGGGCAGATCCTCGTGAACATCGATTACACCATGAAGGCCCTGTGGCATGGAGCGTACATCTCCAAGGAAAAACGCCCCTGCTTCCTGGAGCTGTGGAGGTCCAGCATGGACACAGATCCCAGTGGAGTTCCACAGGCTAAGAAACACAGCCTCGCTGAGCTTCTTACAGCAGGTCTGCAGTGATGTCTAGATGTTTAGATAAAGTATCTATCTATCTATCTATCTATCTATCTATCTATCTATCTATCTATCTATCTATCTATCTATTTTCAATGTAGTTTATAGGTCATCTAATGTTTTTTTTCTCTGTACATTTCACTATGTTTAAATGGTAGACTTGAGTCTTGAATCTTAAGCAAAATGAAGACACAATCAATGGGTACACCACGGTGGTCCAATTTTTGTTGAAATTATTTGAGAAACAGGTTGAAGAATGTTGGACGATCAGTGTGCAGGGACCTCAATCCTGGTACTACTGGACATTACAGCTCTCTGCAATAATATGATATTTTCATAATTATTGAACCTCAGTTTTTTATGATGCAATGGCATATTTCATAATTATTGAAAATAAACCTCAATATTAACGACAGTGCTGTATTTCATTATTTTATTGTATTAGTTTCTAGTTTTATTCATACTTTTTGTTTGCCAAGAAGCTCTTTTTCGAGAAAATTTCTCTTTTTTGTAGGTCTAGTCGACATTTCCGATGACCCATGTTACCGAGGCATATACGACGAAGACGAACCCAACCCCGACCCAACCTACGAGCCCGACAGCACAGAGGAACAGAAGCTCTTTTCTCAGTACGCAGAAAACATCCGGCTAAAGATCACCTCATACCTTACCTCGGTCCGTCAGCACGAGAACCTGTTCACCTTTGAAGGCACACACAGCCTGTCCAACGTGGTGAGGATGACGGAGGACGTCTTGGAGCTGGGCACATACCAGCGGCTGCAGCAGAGGCTCTCTCAGCACACCAAGCTGGTGAAGAAACACCTGGGGTGCAAAGTGGAGCTGGCCCGGGACCTGGCCTACCTGAAGCTCATCAGCTTCCTTGTGCCCTTCATCATCGGCTTGAGGAAGAAGATGAGGATTCCAGACCTGTCTCAAATGCTCCCACCTATCTCAAGTGTGTACGCTTACATGGAAATTATGCATTTTTTAAAGATTTGTGGTTTATCCAATCGTGTTTTATTCTTTTTGTATTTTCTATATAATTTAATGCAGCTGTTTAACTTCCCAAGCTTATAAAAGTTCTTCAAAACCATATAGAAATAATGTGTACTTGGGAATTTTAAAATGGTTGTTTATCTTGAAAATTAGGACAAATAGGACAAATCTTGGATATTATCATTCCATACAAATAGTGATATTTTATTGTTAGAGCTTTGAACAATAATCAGTAACCTAGATTAAGCTTCACTTTATGTGCTACAGTTACTGTAACACTAGATGGACTGGGTATTCCTTTTGTTTTTGACAGATGACTTGCTGAAAACTGAGCGAGAGTTGCCACCTCTTCTTCTTGGACCTAAGTTTTCCTGTAAGCACTTTCCCTACAAACCGAACGAGTATTTCCATCTTCACGGAGGGATTGAGTTTGATGTTGGGACTCCTGAGCTGGAGCACATCACCAAGGAGATGGAGGTGAGGTTGAGCCCACAAGTTTAAGCCACGATTTCCTCAGCAATAAATCACTGAAACACAATTTTCTCTGATTGTGAGCCTTCTCAGATATCTTGAAAATCTTCCAAGCATGTTTGAGATTCCCCAAGGACAAGCTAATAAGGGTCGAGGATGAAACTCTTATGAGAGGAGTCTAAACAACCCAGTTAAATCTTTTCCCTATTGTGACCTCATATAAGAAGATCCCCTCCCCCTGCTTGTTGCTCAGCTCTGCTCTTCTCTGTAGGGGCGTGGCTCAGCAGTAGCCTATTTACATAGACACTGAAATGGTGCATTTGGAAGAGGAGTAAAATGAAAGGAGGTATTAGAAATACATTATCTCAGGCGTACTTAAACTGGAGCGTGAACACACTGTGTTAACTTGGTAAAGAAATAGAGGACCTTTAAGAATGTCTTGGGCCTGTCACTCCTGATTGATTTTCATTAGAGATCAAACAATGTAAATGAAATTCAATGAAGGTTCTGTTTTTTTAAATAATTTTATTTATTACAGTACCTCATTAAGAAGCCAATTTCAGAATAAACAGAACTGATATTTCTTTGTCCAGGCTGCTTTAATAACTCTACAGAATCTAGCAGCGGACCATTTACACGACCTTCTCCGGCAAGACGCCACCTACAGGGAGCACTTCCCAATCCCCCTCAGTGAAATTGATGAAAACAGGTAGGACCATGATTCCTACTTCATATCTTTTGTACGATATCTCGCCCTGTGCTGAAATTATTTTCTCATTCCACAGCTACAGTGTGATCTCTATTCCCTTGGCATCCTTCTATCCCCAACCCAACACCATGCAGTGGTGGGAAGCCATGAAGAAGGCCATCAGAACCATGAGGAAACAGAAACTGCCGCTAACTGACTTTCAGCTTCATGAGCAGTTTAAGGCTACTTTCGGTTATGCCAAGGCCATACAGTGCAAGGTAATGTGGAATAAGTATGGAAAGCAAGAACTGTGAACCAACAGGCTGTGTTCAGATCAACAGTATTTACATGGGGAAATGGGGCACTTTGGGATTTTTGGAGCTTATTAAAATGTCTTGAGTATAGTTCACACCTCTCAAGTTGGCAGATTTGTTATTCTCAAAAAGAAGCAGCTGAGATTTTTTCTCCTTTTTTTATTATTTGTATATATTGTCTAGACCACTGGCTTTTAAATCTTTAAATAATTTTATTCATGTCAAATGTAATATAATGCACAATCTGGCAAAAAAAGTCACATCTTGGCCTTCCACTGGATAATTACTGTAGTGGTTGATATGGTTCAGCTGCAACAAGTTATTTAACCCTGATGGGTACAGGGAGTATCTTCTCATTTTTGAACAACCAAAAGACATTTCCTGCAGTTTTGGCAAGCAGTTCGAAAAGATGTGGACGGCTGGTGTCACACGGTTCGGAGGAAACATGTGATAGTCTTCGGCCCTCCCGACTGAGTGGTTTTAGTAGCCTTAATGTGGGAGAGCCCTAGTGACCGGGAGGAATTGATCACGACTAAATTAGGGAGAAAAATAGGGGGAAACATTCAGTAAAACAGTAAAACAGGCCTACCAGTTTGCTAGAGAGCATGAAGAATAGACTGTGGAGCATTGGAAAAAGGTCATGTGGTCTGATGAGTACAGATTTACCCTGTTTCAGAGTGATGGGTGCGTCAGGGTAAGGAGAAAGGCGGAGAATTGATGCACCATGCCTACTGTACAAACCTGTAGGGGCAGAGTTATGATCTACGGTTACTACTGTTGGTCATGTCTAGGTTCAGCAATGTTATGTGACCAAAAAACGAGGTCAGCTGATGACCTGAATACAGAATGATCAAGTTTTTCCATCAGTGAAGTTTTTCTTACCTGATGCCATGGGTATATTCCAAGATGATGATGCCTGGATTTATCAGGCTTGTGAAATTGTAAAAATGTGGGCATGAAACATCCCTTTCTCACAGAGTCTCCCATCATCCATACAAGATCTTAGAGAGAACTGGATGTGACTCTTGACAGAAATAAATATTATTACATTTGATAAGCTTACCGAAACGATATCATGACGGTAATCAAAGCAAAAGGAGGTCCAAGGAAATATTAGAGTGTGCGACATTGCACGTCAATACAATGGTAATTCCATGCACTTGCTAGTAAACATGAAAAATGACCATGGATTGAGAAGAAATTCCAATAGTGCACTTGTTTACAATGCTTAGAACTCACATTTACATTAATTCACATTTTGAAACATTTCAGGATCTATGAATAAGATTTGCACTGACTTTAGCAACTCACATACGCTGTAATTTCTCTGATCATCATAGTACAGTATTGTAGTTGGAGCTGAAGTTTGACTTCCCCACAGAGCGTACCGTACGGACTGCGTGCAGCCGCGCAGCGCGGCCTCTCTGCTGCATTTCACACACTGAGCTGTAGAAACACTCTGAGCCACCTGGGGGCGCTTGATGAGCGAGGCTACACTATACTCCACCACGCTGCTATGTGTAACCAACCGCACATCATTTACCAGCTGGCAACTGCTGGCATCAACCTTAACCAACCATGCATTGGGGGGTTTGTCTGCTCCGGTAGGTGTAACCACACACACTTCGGGGCTTCGGGCACACATGGCTCAGGGGTTATAATTGGTTCCCATATGTAGATATAAAGTATTTCCTTTTGAAACAGAAGCTTTGGCTGTTATTATAGTATGGCTTAATTGAAAAGCGATATCATTTTGTTAACGACTTTTCCGTCAGGACTCACGCCGCTGCACCTGGCTGCTCAGTGCGGATCTCTCAAGGCCCTCAATTGCCTGATTGCTCTGCAAGCCGACTACACACTCACGGACAGGAGAGGCTGGCTGGCTGTGCACTTCTCCGCCTTTTACGGCCAGGTCTCATGTGTCCGCGCCCTGTGCAGGAAAGATCCCAGCTTGCTGGATATGAACACATCTGCAGAGTAAGTTTCAACACTATGATTATCTCCATTTACACCTGTATAAAGTGTTCAAGAGGGAGTCACAACCGTTCTGGTGTGTCGTACTGTACTGTAGGTACTGCAGCACTCCCTTTTTACTCTCAGCCATGTCAGGATCTCTAGAGGCTCTGGACTACCTGCTGTCAAAGGGGGCAAACTGGAGAGCGACGGACAGCAAGGGCAATAATGTGGTTCATCTGGCAGCTCTTTACTTCCACATCGACATTCTCAGGCGTCTTATTGAGCTGAATCTGGACGGCCTTCCTGTGTGGAAGATTCTCATTGGTATGCTGCAGTACAGCACAGAATTAATCACTTCCATAGATATGCATCCTTTTGTTTAAATATTTAACATTATTTACTGTGTAATCACTTGATTTTGCCTTTGCGTTTTTGCACATTAATAATTACTTTATTGAGAAAATATAATTAAAGTGTCAGTAACTTTTAGAACTTTTTACCAATTGCAAGATGACACACACACACACACACACACAATAGGAAACACTAATAGGACCAACAATTCTTGAAATATTGGATTCAATTCAATAAAATTTTATTTATATCGAGTTTTTAACAAAGGTGGGGGCACTGGTGGCTCAGTGGTAGGTGTTTCTCCTGACATGCGGAAGGCCCGGGTTCGATTCCCAGCCAGGGTCCAAACCCCAGCCACTGGATGCTGTGCTGGTCTCAAGCCTGGATAAAATGGGAGAGTTGAATCAGGAACAGCATCCAGCGTAAAACCTGTGCCAAGCATGTATGTGCGGACCAGATGGTCCGCTGTGGCGACCCTTTGACAGGAGCAGCCGAAAGACCAACAACAACAACAACAGAGTTTTTAACAATGATCAAAGCAGCTTTACAGAATCAAACAGAAAATTAGAGAAAGGAATATGAAATGTGTGAGAAAATATGTATGAATCAAAACGATCAGATTATCCCTAAGAAAACAATTGTCCCTAATAAACAAGCCAAGGGCGTAAGTGGCAAGGTAAAACACCCTGAAAGGGCAATAGAAAAAAACCTTGAGACAAACCGGAAACCTGTCACCACATAAGCAGACCACAGGGGGCCTCCATACAGCGAGATCTCCAACTAGAAGCGGGGCACCAGGATAAGTCAAGAGGGCAGAGGGCAGATGGCAGAATCTTCCCTTGTGCTTCACCTTGGGTCCATGGTCAACTTGTCATTCTTTTGAAGATTTTGAAGCTACCTCTGGAAGCATGTCTGATTTTTTTTTGGTTTGTTTTTTTATTACTTGGCCTGGTTACGCAGTTAGTTCGAGTGTAGTGTTAATTAAGATTATAATTCAATCATTTGTCACCTTACAGCATTGTGAAGTTATTTCCCCCTGCATTTCCCAGTTAGTAAAGCTGGGGTCAGAAAACAGGGCCTGGATAGGGTTAAAGGCTTTGCCCAAGAGCTCAACAGTCCCACTGTTGGGGCTTGACCTCCCATTTCCCAGTCAATAACCAATAAGCCTTAACTGTTTGAGCTGCCACTGCCCCAAATAAAACGGCACTCTCATACTGGGAATCCTGAACGCTAGACAATATAAAACTAGTATAATAATACTAAACTTGCATATTTGGTCTAGTTTAAAGTTTGTGCCATGTATCAAAGCTGTTTTGGTATCAAACATCAAGGAATTCGGGAAGATTTCCCAAAACAATAGGTTTTCTATTTGAACTGAAGTACGACAAGCATACCCTTTCATCTTAAAGTAATATCAGAATATCTAAAAGAAAATATTTTAACCCTAGTCCTGGAAAACTCCCCCTTTTCTTGCACATTTAAAGTAGGGATCTTCTGTCCTAGAAGTCTAGTGTCCAACACAGTTTGGAGATTCTTCTGCTCAAACAAATCTGATTCAACTAATCTGTTACTTACGAGGTTTAGTGAGTGTGTTTCGGTGTTGGTGAACAACCTGTGCTGGACACTGGACTTCCAGGACTGGAGTTGAAGATCTCTGTTGCAGTGTTGTCCCTGCTCTATTACACACACTTCAATTCAGAAAAGGCTATTGTTCTCCAGCCTGGAGTGGAGAATCTGTGCACTGATTCATCTACCACTTGCATGCTAAAGAAATTGATGTATAAACAAATGTATTACCATCTGAGCTGTTTCTCCTCAAGCATACAACCTTTTATCCTCTTTATCATTTCATAATGATGCAGAAATGTTACGGAGTGAGGAGAACAGGAGGTTAGAGATGGCCCTCAGATGCATGGAGGCTCTCTGTGTGAACGCTGACCCCTTCTGGAAGGACATCATGGATGAAGGTCAGTGGTATTTGTTCTACAGTATGTTGTCATGCTGTTAGGAGAATATAATCAGTGACAAGGTGGTGTCAAAATTACTGGTTACTGGGATACATTATTGGTATCACCTAGTCTGCTTTATCAGCAATTTAATTCCTTAATTCTCAATCTTTAATCCTGATTTCTTAGTCCTTAACAAACGACATAGTCATCCAGGTGAGATTATCTGGGAGTTGAATCATGTCAACTGGACTTCTTTCTTGTTAGATCGAAATGTTTCACTACTCATCCAAGTAGCTTCTTCAGTTTGAGTGAAGTTGGTAAGTTCCTCGAATTTTTATCCTCCAGGATCAAAGGATCCTCCCCGTCTCGTTACATGAACAACGGAGAAGGTGAGAGTAGGAGGGAGAGTCATTAGAGAATAGGGAGAGAGAATTGTTAAGAACAACCACCAATAGAGAGAGATTGTGGAGAGTAGTTAAGGTGTAACGACCAGAGAGATTTCTTAAGTGTGGCTTTCCTGGTGGTCCCGTGAAGAGGTCTTGATCTTCCTGGAAAAGAATGAAATGGCAGCATGAAAAGTAGGAGACAGGTAGGCTCAGTGGTAGGTTTTTCGCCTGCCATGCAGAAGACCTGGGTTCGATTCCCAGCCACTGGATGCAGTGCCGGTCCCAAGCCTGGATAAAATGGGAGGGTTGTGCATCTGGGCGAAAAACCTGTACCAAGTTGTTCCTCAAAGGGGGCAGCCAAAAGACTAACAACAACGTAAATGGCTCCTTTCACCCCTCTCTCAAACCACCTATCCTCTCTGTCCAAAATTTGTATATTCATGAAGGTTCCAATTAACAAAGACACATATTTATCCAGTTATGGTTACATTGATTTTTTTCACTTCTCACCATGTAACAGTTATAAATAGTCATTTCAGCACTGCCTCTCTTTATTATGTCTTTTGAAGGTAATAAGAATAACAGCTTAGAAATAATAATAATGTCCAAAATGCTGCTGACAAATCAGAACGGAGAATTCAACATCACTGTCCTCTTTGTACAGTAGTGCTCATTAAAGTGGCCTTCAAACTCCATGGTCTTTCCTGATTTTTTTCTTTCTACACTTTAAAACAATGCTGAAGGCGTCCAAAATATTCTCCTTTGAGATATTGAGATGTATATCTGCTACTTCTGCTCTGTAAATCCTTCACAACAGCTCTAATCTGAGGTGCTGGTTGTTAATTGGTGATTTCTGAGGCTGGTGACTCTAAATGAACGTCTCCTCTGCAGCAGAGGAAAATTTTGGTCTTGATTTCCTGGGAAGGTCTTCATGAGAGACATCATGGTTTCATCATGGAGCTTGATGGGTTTTACAAATGAACTTGACACTATACTGTTCTTGCAAGAACTGTTCTAGAACAGCTGACCTTCATGTCTTAAAGTAACAACTGACTGTCATTATTATTACTTAATTACCTAATGCTATGTATGTATTATTTCATGGTTTTGAAATCTCCAGTATTGGTCCACAATGTAGAAAATTAACCACTAAAACAAAAAAAAACAAAGTTTCAGTCCAAACTGATACTTCAACTGGTACTTTGTATTTCCTGTAACAGGTGGGATCTCAGTCCTAGTGGACATTTTACTCAACGGGAGACCGCTGTTCCAGCGCGTAGCCGCGGCCGTTTTGTGCCACATGACCAAGAACGTTCCGGTGTGTGAGGAGCTGGTGCACTTCGGTGCAGTCCAAGTGCTCATCAAACACCTCAGCAGCCATCATCCAGAGCTTCACTCGCGCTGCACCGTTATACTGACAGACCTGGCTCGTCACAGCGGGATGTACCAGTCTCAAATCGCTGAGCTGGTGAGTCTACATGGGTATGGATTCATGGCACAAGTATCAGACATATACAGTACTTTGGGGATGATTTGCAGTGTTTTCATTATTAAATGGCATTATGATACTAAGCACCATGTTAACAATATAGTTATAGTTGAATAGTCCTTACAACAGCTTATAACAGCTTATTTTCAGATGAATATAATTGTTATTTTGATCTATGGTGTGGCGATATAATCATGATTTATAACCGAATTGTTTTTTTTCCCCCACATTCTCCAATAAATTATAACTTTATGGTGTTTTATTCTCACCCAGGCTTACAATATGATTCACTTTTCTCAATCCCATTGTTCATTTGTGTCTTTCAATACTGTGTGTGTATTCAATAAGGGTGGGGTTGTCCCATTGGTACAGCTGCTGACCTCTGACCTCCAGGACGTGCTGGTGAACGCAGTGAGGTGTATCCGGGCGCTGTGTGTGTCTTGTCCCCAAAATCAGACCACGGTGGCACAATGTGGAGCCATCCCACAACTGGTCGATTTACTCACCGTGAACTCTGGTACAGTCGTTGCCATAGCAACCATCATTATAAGATCATTATCATTATAAGATCTCATAACTCATAATATACTAAGAAACAAGAAATAGCTTGGTTTCATTGAAAACGTGTGTAACTCTTGATTTATTGAATACGATTGGCCGGATGGTGCAAAGTAGTCACTCTTCTTGCGTATGAATTTGAAGAGTGTTTTTGTGTGAGACAGAACTACTTCAAGGAGAGGCGTGTCTGGCTCTGGCCGAGGTGGTGCGCGGCCACGGGGAGAATCAGGATCTGATTAGTGGGACGTGTGCCGTGAGCTCTGTGGTGCAGGTCCTGAGCTCGAGAAAGCTCTCATGCCAGGTGAAAGCCGCCAGAGCCCTCGAAGCCATAGCGCACCAAAACCGTGCCATACAGGAACAATTCCTGAACAAATCCGCCACCAGACATCTTTTATTCCTTCTTAAGGTAACTGTTTTTAATCAAAGATTGACTTGAAGATTTGTGTTAATCCAGAGCCAGAATTTTTATTCTAATACCGTTATTTATTAGGGATTTCTACATAACTACAACGATAGAGTCGGGTTCATGCTGTGAAATTATACGACAAAAAAAAAAACTAAGCTGATTAAATGGAACTATGCTGATAATGTTATTAGTTTTGGTTAAAAAGTTAATCTAATAAACCACGCAGCCAAAGAGCGAGAATATGTTTCTGTTCTGGTGCCACAGGTTTTCGATCAGGAGGTGAGGGAACAGGGTGCGACGGCTCTCTGGGCCTTGGCAGGACACACGCCGAAGCAGCAGAAGTACATAGCCGAGCTCATCAGTTACCGTTTCGTCCTGGATCTGCTCCTGTCCACATCGGATAAAATGCAATACGTGGGTAAGGCTGCAGGGACGGGACCGGACAGAACCCAGCTTGTTACTGAGCGTGTACTGTTCCAGAATCTTGTTGTCAGCACCTGGGGCGCTCGTAAATCCCGAATAAAACCTTCCGAGCGAAGCTGTCATCCCGTCCAATCTCACGAGGTTAACAAATCCGCGTGCCAAGCGCAGTAAAACCAGTCCTCGATGACACGGCGATGACAGGTCCTGGATAAGCCGCACCGAACGTTGATGGACAGCCATATGGCCCGCGCGTTCCTCCTGCTACTGTCAGATGGCTCACGTCCGGTCCATTGGGAAAGCCGAGCAACACTTCCTGTCTCGAGATGCTACTCGTCTGCTAAGGCACTCAGACCTGCACTCAGGAATACCTGACCCCCGTCGGGATTCCGCTCCTTTTCACGAAAAACAAAAAAACAAAAACACGCTGCGTCTCGCTACTTGTTTTTGCCATCAGTATCCATTACTTACATGACACGGTCACAGGGACATATTCCCAGGTTTTACTACCAGGTTTTAAACACTTCCTCGTATCTGGCGCTCGAGTGTGACAGGTCTGTTTTAAAGCTTCCGTCTAGTAGCTGAATCCTTCTAGGCCCGAGTCGTCCTCACATTAGATCTATAAAATGCAGCAGGTCACCTGGACCTTTCATTCCTTTTTTTTCTTCTTCTTTTTAACCTGTCTGCTTCTATGATTCGTAGGATGCCAGGCGGCGATAGCCCTCAGCCGGGATTGCCGTAGCCATCAGAACGGACTGTGTGGGGAAAACTGCGTGCCGCCGCTAGTGCGACTTCTACGTGGGTCACGTACTACCGAGAGAACCCTGCTCACTGCCCTCACCGCGCTGGGGAGATTGTGCATCGGTGACGTTTCACAAGTCTCATAAACATTACGTTAGAATTATTTGTTTTTACGTCTTTATTTATATATCATAGAGCTTTTTATCTGATTACAGGAGTGGCACACACTAATAACAGAAACAGCCAGAATGTGATTTATGAGGAAAAAGCCATTCCGACATTTTTAGAGCTTCTCCAAAGTCACAAATCTCTCCAGGTTAAGGTAAAAAGTATATGTGTGTGTGTGTGTGTGTGTGTGTGTGTGTGTGTGTGTGTGTGAGGAATTAAACACAGTGACGCTGCTCTGAGGAAAATGCTCCACAGCAGGATGTTGTGATGAAGCCAGATTTAAAGCACATCCTGAAGTGCGTCAAAACGCTCTTTAGAACGTTTCACTAATAATATAAGAACAACACTTCACACATTTGTCCCCTTATATATTTATTCAGTTCCTCTTATTACTAAAGGTAAACAGCCTGATGTTCAAAGTTAATAAAAGAAAATGATGAATTCTGTATGTGTGTGTAACTGAGAAACCAGAAACGCTGTTATAAAACATGAGGGATCGTCACAAATCACTGACACTGGAGACTCCTTCCATAAATGTGATATTATAAAGTAGATAGCATCCCCATATCAGCAGAAATCAAATTCCTGTATAAGTTATTACTATAGAATATACTGTAGTACAGTAGAGAAGTAATATTTTTAAGCAATATTCACTCAACAGCCACTTAATTAGATACACCTGTTCAACTGCTCGTTAAGGCAAATATCTAATCTACCAATCACATGGCAGCATTAAGGCATGTAGACAATACATAGTCAAGACACTCATCTCCTGAAGTGGAACTAGAACATCAAAATGGGGAAGAAAAATGATTTAAGTGACTTTAAATATACTGTGGCATGGTTGTTGGTCCTGGCTGGTCTGAGGTTTTCCAAAACATCTGATCTACTGGGATTTTGACGCAAGAACAGCTCTAGGCTTTACAGAGGACAGTCTGAAAACGAGGAAATATCCAGTTCTCTGGGTGATGCCAGAGGTCAGAGGAGACTGGCCGGACTGGTTTGAACCAGTCACAACACAACATATTGAACCTTGAAGCAGATGGGCTACAGCAGCAGAAGACCACCCTTCACACTGCTCCTATCAGATAACAACAGGAAACTGAGACTCCAGTTCACATGGGCTCACCAAACTTGGACAATGGAAGATTGGAAACTTTCTCTGGTCTCAATTTCTGCTGCAACATTCGGATGGTAGGGTCAGAATTTGGCATAAACAACGTTAAAGAGTGGATCTATTCTGTCTTGTATCAACGGTTCAGGCTGGTGGTGGTGATGGTGTGAAGGAGATTTTCTTGGCACACTTTGGGTCTCTTAGTACCAATTGAGTATCGTTTAAATGTCACAGCCTACCTGAGTACTGTTGCTGACCGTGTCCATCCCTTTATGACCACACGCCATGTCACAAAGCTTAAATCATCTCAAGCTGTTTTCTTGAACACAACAATGAAAATTCACTGTATAAAATGGCCTCCACAGTCACCAGATCTCAATCCAATAGAGCACAGTTGGGATGTGGTGGAGCGGGAGATTAGCATTATAGATGTGCAACTGGGAAAAATCTGCTGTGTCCTGCTATCCTGCCAATACAGACAAAAATGTCATGTTGCCATGAACAAGTAAGGCAGTTCTGAAGGTAAAACGGGGTCCGATCCAGTACAAACAAGATGTACCTAATAAAGTGGCGAGTGTGTATTTATTTTACCTATGGATTATTTGTATGAATTATGATTTTTTCCTTTTTAATCAGGACTGTTATACTTAGTTTGCACTTCATGTTATTTTCTAAACCACGACAGATCCAGATCTCTCAGACTCTGGCTTGCGTCCTACTAGGAAACCAGGACCTTCAAAAGATCTTCTGGGATCGAGAAGACTTCTCCTATGACATCATTCTGGAGCTGCTACAAGCTCAAGACAGAGTATTTCACAGAGTTTATCACAGCTATTTTATACAGTTTTGGTCATTTGAACATTGATTGTATTATTTATTCTTTATTTATAGTGATTGCAGTGTTTTTCATATCCTGACATTTTACTCAGAGCATCCATCTGGAGGCGGGCCACGCCCTGGCGTTGTTTGCGTACAATAATCCAAAGCAGCAGGCAGCTATTAGGAAAATGGGCGGAGTTCCTGTGCAAGCGTTCGAGACATTTTTAGGTTCAGATGATGAAACGGAAAGGGCCAAGGCCGCGTTTCAGGTGGAACAAATTTTATTTTGCATTTGTAGCTACAGTGATTTTTTTTGTCATATTCAGGACTTTTGCCTTGCTTTTATGATTAATCTGGTTATATAACACACTGAATACTATTATGTTTTTTTAGATAATTGTGCTGGCTAAAGTGATTACTGGCTCTGACCAGGTGACAGTCACTGCCAGAGGAGTCACAATTCTGGTAAAATTACTGCAATCTGATCAAAACACTACTGTAGTCATTACAGGTAAGGTACAAACACCTGACTGAGCTTTTAACATCAGTACTATGTATACAGTCCAGTATCTCGTATTAATGTATGAGAGTCAAAAATTATCCACACTCTACCGGCTGACAAATACAAAACGGCTTTTCAATACACTTTGTCCATCCGTCAACAAGCTTTCGTATTCCCTCATTAAAAATGCTTTTAGTGCTGTGAGCCACGAATGCACCGCTGTCTTCACTTCTTCATCACAAGTGAATCTTTGTCCTCGTACGGCTGCTTTCAGAGAAAAAGGGGAACAAGTGAAAGGACTATAGGGAGGATGCATAAACACCTCAAAACCAGAGTGTCGACAGCGTAGGCAGAAGTGTGCGGCCGTGCAACATCATCCAAGATCATGACACGCTTGAATAGCAGTTCTCTGCATTTTAATCCGAAGTTTAGTCTTCAGGTCCTAAATAAACGAGTACTGTTGATTGTAGAATTTTTTTCCTGATAATGTTTCAATACTAGCCCTTGAGAATCCCAGAAAACTGTAAGCATTGATGAATTCTCCAGCCGATGGTCGACTTTTGAACTCTTTCTTAGTTGGTGATTGAGGATGTTTCCGTTCCATACCCTGCCGTTTACTCTTAGACTCGTAGTGATGAATCCGTGTCTCGGCACCAGTAATGATTCATTGATTCATTTAATATAACCGGAGTGCGAATAATTTTTGACTCACCCTAGTATGACAGATACTGAAAAAAAAAAAAAACTTCAAAAACATGTAACACTTATGGCTATGTGACACCTACATGAATGTTCATGCACATGGCATTAAATTATCACCATTTTGTTAATCTTACATTCCACAGTATCTCAGAAGGTATAACTTGTAATGTCTTACTCCAGCTCAGTTCCTGGCCAGCATGGCCCACACCAGAGCAGGTATCCCAGACGGCATCGTGACCATGGGGGCGATAGAGCACCTCTCCGGCCACCTGTACTCCGAGAACGAGGAGGTACACCTGATCAAATCGATCTATCGAAACCACTCTTCTTGTCAGGAGTCATTACAGAGATTGAGATGACACTTCATCATCTTCACCCAGGTACGCACGGCGTGCGCAAACGCCCTGGGATACCTGAGCTTCAACCGGTTTGCACATCGCCTCCTGCTGGTGGAATGCAGAAAAAATCCACAGACGTACAGAGCGCTGAAGGACCATTTAGTCGAGGACGCCAAAATATGCCGAAGGTTCACGGCTGAGTTTAAAAGACAGAGAAAATTGGGACTTCCGTCACTCAGGTATCAGCTCAAAGGGGTTACAAATCAATTTGTGACATAAGAAGTGGACAGATTATCCGGATATTTTATTCTAATGATATTCTTGAAAATTCTTGACCGTTGGGTCAAGACTTAATTACAGAAGTCTGAACCTAAGTATTAAATAATGACATTACTATTCCTTTGATGTTTTACTGTAGTTAGTAAGTAAGGGATAAAACACTTACTGTTGTAGGAAAATAATCAAGGTTCAAACTGTTGGCACCATGAAGTGGTTGTTTTCCTGTAACGGCATGTCCTGACGTGGTTTATTCCTCTTATACCACAGACATTTTTGATGCATCAATGAATGACATCACCCTTTAGATATAAATGGAACAGTTTGTTCATTAAAAATGTTTTTCTGTACAGTTTTGAGGCAAAAGTGAACTCAGCTGTCTGTCTGCGGTCTAATAGAGGTATGTGACTTGACTGTCTTTTTTTTCTTCAGATCTATTCATTTACATTAAAAGTGTTTCTTTTCCATTATTCAAAGAAATTCAATCTAAACCTTTATATCAGTCCTACAGGCATTACAGAACTTCAATGCACATATTCATACAGTCTATAGGATCAAAAGTCCTGGTTTGGCTTGAACACCCCTTGTGTTGTTTTGCTTTATTAAGTCTTGTTTCTCCTTTTGTCACTTAATGTTAAAATGATAAACAAGCCGTATAATTTTACAGCTGCTGTTCATGCAAGTTCACTGCATCAGCGTTCCCAGAATTCCCGTTCCGTACCTCACGTTCCAATCAAACCCCTTTTATTTATCGTGAATGAAAGGAAACTCAGAGATTTCATGCATTTCTGGTGCGGTATTAATTAAACTCCTGTCCTCTCACATCTCCTTCCAGGTGAACCTCAGAGGAAGAGCACGTCACACGGCTCAGACAGAGCCCGCTCAGCCCTGGAGCTTCATCCCAGCACGAGCGGGACGTCTGATCCCGGAGTCCGGCGCGCGGTCCACTCCTCCTGCGCGTCTTATCCGTGTTTGTAAACACTAAACCTTAACCATGACCCATCACCATCTCTAATAAACAACCCATCGCCCCCTAGCTGCTGTAGAGAGATACCACAAAATCACACTCATACTCAGAGATATTTTTGCAGATTTTTTTATTTTCTGAATAAGAAAAAGTCTAGCTTTTTATCTTTAGTTTTAACACAGGAAGTTTGATCGCAGCATCTCTGACCTCTGTAGAGATATCTCTGCCCAGTGGCGCTCTGGGAGAAAACAAAAACCATCACCAAACGGATACGGATAAGTGGATAAAAATGGTAACGATGTGCTTGGATGTCTTGGACTCACTTGGGTTCATACTTGACCTCCTGACTGTGTGACACGATTCCTTTTCCCTCCTTTAGTCTCTCCACACCGTTCCTGAAACACAGGAGTGGATCTGATTTAAAGATCCAGGTTGTCATTTAAAAAAAAAAAGATTAAAAGAAAAAAGAAATATTTTAAAGAACAGCTAATTCTAAGTTGTTTTATTCCTCTAAAACCTCACCGAGTTACTAATAATTACACATTTTTTTACTTGTTAAAGATTGTAGTTTTTTTCTCCATTCATAGCTATTAGATCTTCCTGACTTTGGAATTCCGATTTAATTCCGTGGCTTTTCTTTTCTTTTTAGTCAAAGATGGGAAATTCCGAGTGAGTAACCGTGTCAGAGGGCGCACTCTGCGTACCACGCGATCATCACTCCGTTATCGGTGCAGAATTGAGCCGGAGGGCAGAGCAGCTGCAATCCTGTGGCATCAGTGACGATTCTCAGTGTCTCTCTGATGTATTCGTTGCTCGCTACGCCTCCTGATACGACCTGCAGAGGGCACGGTGTACAAACGAGAAAAAAAGGAGAGAAAGAGAGTGAGAGAGAGAGATTAACCAAAGTTTAACCAAAGGCTTTGCCAAAATCTGATCTAGAGTTGATTTAAAAAGTGAAATGCCTATGTGAGACCCTGCCGCGTGGTGAACTGACCAGAGTCGGGTCATTTTGTGGTAAAAGGCCACGGGCTTTGCAGAACAAAATGGCCCTGTGTGTGCGTTTGGCGATGTGCGAGGCGACGGTGTGCTGCGCTGCTGCTGCGATGTCCTGCACACAAGACAACAACTGTCCCGGCTCAATACCTGCCAGGACACACAGCGTCAGAAACACACCCGCGTAAACTCACCCTGCACTCAGGTCCCGAATAAAATAAAATAGCCAAGTAATTACCTTCCTGCTTTTCCTTTCTGTCTATCGCCATCGTCACTTGGTTGCGAACGCCGGCGAAGGAGAAGTTGCAGTCGTATTGCTGCCCCATCGGAGACTTGAACTGGAACTGCAGTCGGTCTCCGTCTTTCGCTAAAAGCTCGATCGCTTGTCCGCCGCTGAGACTGTGACACTTCGGGTGCCTGATGAGAGACAGACGTCTCGCTACCTGTCCGATCAAAACGCAACCTGTTAGCGATGCAGGTCACAGGTCACGACTTTTCGCCTTAACCGATCGTTAACTTTTTTGATTTTTTAGTTTAAACTAGAGCAACGAAGCTAACTCTGCATAATTTTTAAATGTAAATTTTTAAAGAATTCTTCAGATCCTGAAACGTCATCAGGAAACAGATGTAGAAAGAAATCTTTAAACACTATATGAACAAAAGTATTTCTCTTTCAAGAAGAGTGGAAGCTTTTATAGCTGCGAAAGGGGGATTGAATCCATTTTGAAGGACATGTAATCCCATACTTATGAACGAGTTTCATTCCTGGAGCACGTTCATAAGTCCGATTTGTTCTTAAGTCCGACAGAGTCTCATACACCTTTGACACGAATATACAATGTAAAGCATACCAATCCATTAGACTAAATCTCTGTACCCTTTATCCACACTGCCATCATGTGGCAAAAAATTCAGCTTTCTATCTGTTTTTAAGTGTGTGTGTAGTAGTTTGCTCTGCATCATTCTTATTAACTATGTCATCGATTAGACCTTGTGCTCAACTCTAATAGATCTATTTAAAGAGTTGATGATGGTTCTAAGATTTCAGCTCTGGGCATCTAATCCCTAATAACATTTTTTTCCCTGGAAAAAATGTTTGCTGTACCAGCGTCACAGCTGAGTGCAAACATGTCTGTGCATTTAGAGGCGACTCGTGTCTCTGATACCTTATCCAACGTGTCTCCTGGAGCCTCATCTAGCGTTTGCCCTAACAGTAAGAACTCATCGATGCCTCTCGCCAGCGCCAGGAGAGAATGCCCCCCCGACACCAGCAGCACCAGGAAGGGGAATTCCACCCGCTGGAGCATCCTCACGGTCAGGGCGTGCGCCTCCATGTGATGGATTGGGATGAAAGGCTTTTCATGCTGCCTTACGAAACTCATGCTGAAGTGTAAGCCGACACCGAGGCTCAGAGCCAGACCCGGTTTGACCGTCGTGGCCACGGCGCTGAGATCTCCCGGTGTAACTCCACTCCTGTCCAAAGCCTCCTGCACCACTCTGCTAATGTTCTCTTTATGGAGGCGCTGGGCGACGGGTGGGATGATCCCTCCTGACCTGTGGGAGGAAAAAAAACAACAACAAAAAAAACAGAAGCTCCGTCAAGCAAAGTGGCTTAAAAGCATAATCAAGCTTTAATAGATCACATGAGACTCGCATTACAAGAACAATTTGATCTGGAGGGTCTGCCGAGAAACACACAGGCCAGAGAACAAACACAAACACATTACTGACTTCTTTTCGGTATTTGATACAACAGATTGAAGCTCTGACATGACACGCGCATCAAATGCCGGTTTGATATCAATACAGGTTCTCTGATGCATTCAAAAGTTTTTCAAAAACAGAAAAGTCAAGTCTATCTGATATTATAGTTTTCTTATAGTTCAAAAGTGTACTAGGTCTGATTTTATCATTCATTTTAATAATAAGTGTACAGATTTCAGGACTGAACAGTATTCGGATTAAAGGTCAAGGCCCCAATAAGTACTCGGGTCAGACCGAAACTGGTTGAGTCTTACGCCGCATTCTATAGAGGAATAAAAGAAAACACTAGAGATGGAAAAAAAATCTATTCGGTTGTGAATCGCGATTCTTTTGTGTGCTGATTCATGTATCGCCGCACTGACTCAAAAATTGATTTTTAAAAAACTACTTTTACTGTACGTTTACATTAGAGACGAAACGGGCGATCAGCCAGAGATCAGACATGTCTGTTTTTCAGTTTGATTGGCCGTGACCGGTGATCAGCCTCAGATATAAACCATATGTGGTGCAACAGAAACGCATTTTTCATGCCGCTACATTATCAAAAATCGTGCACGTTATAAGCCTCTGATCTGTCTTTTTTTCCCCCAAACTCTGCGTCTCAAACCCACTCGTTACTCACACCGTCAGCGCTAATGAGTTGAAAATAAGAAGCCACACATGCTTGAAGCCACTCAACCCGCGCGCTCACTGCCAAGTTGAGTTTGGAGGCATCTGAGGAGGTAAAACGTCACAGTTTCTTCATAATCCTACAGGTGGCGCACTCAGAACTAATCACACATTTTCATCCCGTGTGGTAGAAGTGAATAATTTTTTTAAATTATTAGTTTCTTTAGAAATAATAATAATTTTGGTGGATGACAGAGATACGCGCCGCTCGGATAAATGTTAAACTCTTGTATTTGAAGTTAGTTTGTATTGTTTAAATGCTGCGCTTGTTTTTTTTTAAAGTGATAAAACTAACGTTATAATGAACAGACTATGTTTAATTACTTACAAATCATTTTTAAAGGTTGTTACAAAACTGGGAAAATTTTTTAATATGAAATAGGAATATTTAATGGAATCGGTATTGAGGTATGATGATGATATCGTATCGGGAGGTGACTCGTATGGTGACGTTGGAGGGAAAAAATATATTCCGTGGCCATGACTTACCAAGGCATAGACAAAGTAGTACAATGAGTGGCGACAAGATACTATGTTGGGCCACAACTTAATAACCTCATTACGTTTAGCCTCTAAATTAAAGACAAATTTAAATTGATTTCATTTATAACTGTTAGTACAGATGGATGACTATCTTTATTTACTCACATAAATGATCTCATTACTAGACATTTCTAAGTAGACCGGTGATTCCCATCCCTACTTCATCCATCGTGATTCTTTCTGGTTCGAAATGAGCCGAAGACATCTACATAAACCTCTCGAGATCATGAGAAATGAGGGAAATGATTGAAGCGACATTATGGTTAATGCGTCAAATGATTCTGTTGTGATTTACATTTGATTCTTGTTTAAATACAGCCTTAAACTGACTCTAAGTGTTGAGGCTGTGCATGAAAAAGTGCAAATGAATGAAAGCATGCAGTTCAAGTGTCTTTACTTCAAGTGCACTTCTTTCTGTGAGTGTAAAGATTCTCCCAGGATTGTCCCAGTCTCGTCCAGAACAGCTGCTCCTGTCTCATCACAGCTGGTCTCGATGCCCAACACCAGCCTGCCTGATACCAGAGAACCTTTACTGCACCTACACACACGTGGCACCGACCTGAACAGTCCTCCACCTGCAAACATACTGCACACCAGACCAGCCCACTACACACATCAACACACTAAACCGAATGATCAAAAACAATTTTAATAATAATCATCCTGTCCTGCTTAAACAGCACTTCTTGTCAAAACACTAAAACCACGTTTTAAACACATCGCAAATAAACGCCGTATTTCACATTTACGTCACCTTTCATCTTTTCCTACACGCTTTCGTACTAATCCCGCCTCCTCTACTGTGATTGGCTGCTATCAGAAAGTCAAAACACTGATTGGCTAGAGTGACGAGAGATAACCAATCAACGAGCTGAATATTCGACCAAGCGCTAACCAATCTCATTAAAGAAGGCGGGATCGGTCGGAATGCGAGCGGGGTTTAAAATGCCGACACATTTAGTAGCTCCGATGTGCAACAAAGAACATAAAATGTTGTTCCTCTGGAAAAAGAAACAAAGGAAACGCTGTGAAATGAGCTGCAGTTTCAAATACTGTTGTATTGAAAACTTGTAAGTAAAATACTTTTTTTGAAATTATATAATATTTAAGTATTTGCTTTTTATAATATATTTAAATTCGGTAAAACAGACCGGAACCTTTAATATTCCACTTTGTTTCTAGGGGTATCTAAAATTCTGACGGACAACATCGATATACTGTAGGTCTGACTTGTTTTTCTACAACGTGCGATTTTTATTAATTAATTAATTTGTATTTATTTCATATAGTTATTTTTATAATTTCATTTATCTTCAGTGTCCAAATTGACCAAATGTTTTATTGAAATATTTTTTAAAATCTTTTCTGTCACGTGGTTTGTGTTTAGCCTCCAAACTAAATAAGATATATAAATATTATTTGGTGTTAATGTGTATTAAGTGCTTAAAATGCAGGAAAACTGGATTTCCTTTGGATTTCCTGAGCTGTGACATTATTTTAGTCTATAGTGAGTGTGTATAATGGAACCAGAGCCTAAAAAGAGGAAAGGCATGGAGTATGATCCAGACTCTTGGCATGTCCTTCCTGTCCTGTCAGACGAAATGTCTGAGGACGTTAAATTAGTGGACGCTTACGCTGCCCCGATCACAGATAAGCGGCAGACGTCACGTCTGGTCAAAGCCCTGTCTGAGCTCCATCCTTTAGCGGATCTTCAGCACATTAAAAGAGTGCGAGCGTGCAAGGACGAGTCCAGCCCTCATCCGTTAGAAGTGATCGTGTGTCTTGTTGACGACGTCACCATCGTCGGCTCCACGACAGAACCTCTGCGTCCAGCCCTGACGGATCTCCTGAGCTCGGAAGACTTTAACTCCGAAGGCTTGGGAGAACCTTTCCTGGTCCGAATCCCAACCCGAGCTCCTTTAACCAGGCCGCAGTTCGAGCGAGCGAGCCGGCATTGGCCGACGAGCTTCCACGAGGACAGACAAGTCACGCTGGGTTTGACCGGACAGCTCTTTACATTCAGCCAGAAAGCCAAAATCCAGGAATACATGACGGCCGCCGTGGAGGCTGCCAGATCTGGATGCGAGGAAGGAATGGAAGCGGCGGGCGCCGTGATCGTCGACCCGAAAACAGGACAGATTATCGCAGTGGGTCACGACCTGACCCGAGATCATCCTCTTCACCATGCTGTCATGGTGTGTATCGATCTCGTTGCCTGGGCACAAGGAGGAGGCGTGTATCGGTACGAGAAACACCCAGTGTGCAGATACAGCGCCCCGGACCCGGGTCGGCGCGAAGCCTCGGCGTCTGAGGACCAGCCATACATCTGCACCGGGTACGAGCTGTACGTCACCAGAGAGCCGTGTGTGATGTGCGCCATGGCACTCGTTCACTCCAGGATCAGCCGGGTTTTCTACGGAGCGGCTTCTGCAGACGGCGCTTTGGGCACCAAGTACAAGATTCACTGCCAGAAAGGGTTGAATCACCATTTCGACGTTTATAAAGGAGTCATGAGTCAGGCCTGTGAGGAACTGACTCGGCTCAAATGACTCATTTTGTTTTTTTTATGCTGTTTTTAAAGACTTGAAAGATTTCCCTAGTTAACTTTTCTTATTTGTTTAAATTTTACTTGGCTGTTCATTAAAGATATTTTCAGAAGATCTTGGCCATGCTTGTTTCGAGAAACAAAGTGTAGTAAACACAGAAACCCTTCCCACACTTCTGTAGAGTACAGTGACATCACAACACTGTCGAATCCTGCGTTCTGATTGGTCAGAAAGTGTCAATTTGTGCAGCTCTGACAGCAATTCAATTAAATGTAATTTATATAGCGCTTGTAACGATGGTCACCGTCTCAAAGCAGCTTCACAAAATGAAAAGAACATTTATGGAAGTGTGTATGAGTGAGAAAAAAAATGTTTGTGACATTGTCCCTGATGAGCAGCGCATGTTTATTATATTAATGCCATATCTCTAATATGTTACTGTTTCTATAGTAACAGCTCCTCCACAGGTGCTTGAATAACAGGAGTCTCCGGGGTAAGACATAAAGCCGTCTGTTACTGTAAATATTAAATGTTTGTTGACTTTTTAGTTTAGTTTTTTAAAATTCAAGGAAGATATAGCAATAACTTAAAAAAAAAAAACCTGTATTGTGAAAGAAGTGTTCTTCTTCTATGTTGTTTAATGGTAGTAGGTTACATTACCACCAACTTTAGGTCCTTTTCTTGTTCTCCCTCATCTTCACATCCTCTTAAAGACAGTTTCCCAGACCAACCTTTCTTAAAAAACAAAACAAAAAGTTAAACGCTTCCTTCCCTGATCTTGTCTCGTCTTGCTCTGTGTCTCAAGCTGGCACTTCCACACACTCGATCTTCTCTACATCCTCCCTCTTGGTACGTTTAAAGCCGACCCTCCAGTCCAGTCTTCCTTAAAAAAAATATTAAATGCTTTCTTCCCTGATCAGTGATCATCATCTCTTCTTCTACTTCTTTCTTTTTGTTTAACGGTGGTTGGAATCCCGTAAGTAGCATTACCGCTAACTGGGGGTCTTATTCACCCTCATCTTCTTCTTCAAGTCCATGTTCCAGTCCAGCCGTCTTTAAAACAAATTTAAAATGCTTCCTTCCCTGATCTTGTCTGGTCTTGCTCTGTCTCTCGAACTCTTCATCTGATTTTATCTGGCGCTTCCACACGCTCCCTCTCGGCACTGCTTCACGTTCTGTAATTTGCGTCAGCGCCACCTGTACTGTAGATCTCACTCTCCCTCAAGGTGCTTTAAATCTGACTTTCCAGTCCAGTCTTCCTTAAAAGAATACATGATGCGTTTCCATCCCTGATATTACTTTTATATTAATGCATCATCCAGCCTTTTTCAGGACACAGGAGCTTTTTCTAGTTTCTTGGTAACAAGAGAGAGTGAGAACGAGAGAATGATTTCTATACTTATGTAACATACAGTAACTGAGAACGGGACCTTCTATGACAATAATCGTGTAATTTTTAGGCAGATTAAAATGTATGAGGTGATGATGTTCTTTCACATTATGATCCTGAAGTGACTCAATTCTGATTTTTTTCTTGTACCCTGATGTCACACAGATCAGATATTTTTTTTTAGGGTCGTCTGAAAGCGCACACATGATGTCTTTCAGAACGGATCCGAGTCACTTTCATATGTGTTTTTAGACCGGATATACAGTATATCCGATACGCAGTCATGTGACTTGAACGAGAATGGTCTGGCTTTCTTTCTTCTCAGCCAACTAACTGCTCGCCGTCCTCCAGAGCAAAATCCCGAACACTGTTTAAAAGGAACGAGCAAAGACTTATCGACGTGATGTGCGCACACGTGCCGTTTCAGTAATCGTGAATGTGAACCGGCATGACATGCAAAAATCCTGACTGAGCAACGACTTGTGTGATGTGAATGTAGCCTCCAGCTGAAATAAATAAATAACTCAGATAATGTATTTATACTAGTGATGGTGATAGTGATACATGAACGATTCGTTCTTTTTGAACGAGTCTTTAACGTGACTCAGAAGAACGAGTCGTCTCGGAGAGGGATTCGTTCATTTTCTACTCGGCGCGCATGCGCAAATCACCGCAAAACCTCCGTAGGTTATGTACAGGGAACAGAATGAGTAGCTCACCTCTTATTTCTTCTAGTCCGAATCATCCGTTCTTTTGTCACGTGACTCCCATAGACGCTATGCGGTGCAGTAGATTCAAAAGAGCGACCGACTCCGACCAGAAGATACGAGAGGTGAGCTACTCATATTATAATATGTCCTTAGCTGCATTGTAATTTTTTCATTACTGGAAAATTTTATCTCTGAACGAAATGAACTAAATGACTCAAAAAAAGATTCGTTCTTTTTTTGATGAACAAGATTCAAAGAACCGAGTCACTAAAAGAGTCCATCACTAATTTATACCTCAAACTCCTTCGGTTTTACTACGCCATTTCAGTGTCTATGTAAATGAGATATCGCTGAGCCATGCCCCCTCCAGAGAACAGCAGAGCTGAGCAACAAGTTGGGGGTGTGGCTCTTCTTATGTTAGGTCAAATTATTTGTCTAAAAAATGATCAGGCCAGTTAAGCAAAACATACAGATATGTTAAGTTTTTTTTATTTAAATAGAAAAAAAAAAAAGTGTGTTCATCTAGAAGCCATAAGTGGATAGAGCTCTACATGTTGCCGTGGTAACACCAACAAATAAGTATAGCAGAATTTTTTTTTTGTTCCTTTACTTAATAAAACAGTAATGACCGTGACTCTGCTTCGTCACATCACCGTCACTGATTATTTTCCTACAGAAGTACGACATTTTATTCCTTACATATTTTTATCTTTGATATTTCGGTCCGTTCACGTGCAATCCAGCAACTCGAGTGATGGATTACTCAAGGCCCTGGAGATACATCTTAAGGGTTCGGGTTGCCAGCTTGACGCCCAAACACAGTTTGAGTCGTAGACGGAGGAAGAGAGATGGAGACAGAGACAATTAAAGAGAGAGCACAAATAAGCCTTTATTACACACAGGGTTTGTTTGAGCTCCAGTAATACCATGAATAAACAGAGATGCTGGGGGAAAAAAACAAACAAAACAAACAAAAACATCTGCTCTGCTCATTAAGAGATTCACAGTTACGTCCTAATAAACGAGCACACTGACTGGAATGAGCACGTAAGCATCACACTCGCATCAGTAAACACCAAAACCTGTGTTAATGCACATTGTTTTTTTTTTCTTTTTTGTTGCATAAACCTGATGCAGGATCTCTATCAAAATACTTCATCTAACAAACCTAAAAAAAAAAAAAAAAATTCATGCAAGTCTTAATTGTTTTTTATTTTTTTAGACACTGAAAGGACAACAGGGTCTGACTTTTATACCGAAAGTTTTTTTTTCCCCTTTCTTTTTAATCTTCTAGAACCTTTAAACAAAAGCCTCAAATTAGTGTGCAACTACAAACAACAAACAACAGGAAGGAACATGAAAACAAAAACAAACAAACAAAAAAAACAAAACATCACCTCAACAGTGAAACCCGGGCCAGCCCAGATCCATGAGGGAGCCAAAGGAAAGAAAAAATTAAATATTCTTTAAGTTAACGCTGGAGGCGTCGACACGTACTGTACGCACGCCTCGGAATAACGCGAGGTGCTTCTAGGCGAAGACAAACACTAAATTTACACTCTGTACAAAACTGCAAAGTGACGCAGGAAGAGGGAGAGAGGGGGGAGGGGGGGGGGGAGGTCTTGGCGCCGTTCCCTCTGAACAATTAATACTTGTTGATTCCGAAGAGTCGCACTCCGTGGAGCTGGGGCAGTTTAGGGATGAGGACGCTCAGTAATGACGCGGTGTTTATCACGAAATGAGCCGTGTCGTATTTCGTGTAGAAGCTTGTCAAGAAATATCTGTGGGGAAAGAAAACAGTACAGATTGTTACAGATTGTGTGCGCGCCACTCCTTTAACAGGATGATCCTTCCAGGCATACAAGTAATTTCAAGACGTTCTTATAAAAAAACAAACATATAAACTAAAGTGTAGTATACTTTTTTTTTTTTTTTTTGTATGGAGACCCCTGGGATAACGAAAGAAAGTATTTCTAGGATTAGATTTCAGGATTTGTCTTTTTCGTTCTGATACGGCGTGTCTTCATGACGCTCATGACACTAATCATTCCATGTCCGTTACACACACTTGGTGATCTGAAACACTTATTTCTTGCTTTAGGTCTTGTGCAGGTCAGAGCAGGGTGCGATTGATGATTAATGCGACAGGAACCCATCTGTAACATGTCCGTACTCAAGTCAGGAGGAGAAAATGCTGACGAGGATGAGATGAAAATCTTACTAACGATAACGTGCTGCAGTAAAAACTACATTACTCTATCCTGAATCCCAGGTTTGATATTTTTTTTAAGGAAATCTTGTAAAAATGTAAAAACAAACGTCAACGGTGAAACCTAGGTCGGCCCAGATCCACGAGGGAGCCGAAGGAAAGAAAATTAAATATTTCCTTTTTTTAGGTTAAGGCTTGTGCGAATGAGTTACGCTCGAAATCCTTTCATATAAAACGTGACGACTGAGGGCCAGAGCGAAAAATATCAAACCTGTGAAAAACATTCTGGCGTACAAGACGACAAACTTATCGAAACCTTTTTTTGATCGACTTTCAGGTCCTCTAATCTACACTTTTAAATCCAGATTATGCAGAGGTGGTTCAAAGTATTGAGACAAAAATTTAATTTGATGTTTTAATGATAATTTCTTTTTAAATAACAATCAAGATAATAAGAGAAATTTAATTTACTACAAACAATCATTATTTAGTTTGAATTCCTTTACTCCTCAAAACCTGCTGAATCCGGTCGAAAAGACGTCTGCAGTACTTCCAGTCTCTGACTTACGAATGAGTTCCTTTCCCGGGAGCGCGTTTGTAAGTTGGATTCGTTTGTAAGTCCCACAAAGCGAGTCTTACACCCCTGTCTCACTTATGTGGAGTCGGCACGGTTTCATACGGTTTTGCTGTAGTGATTACGTTACGATTAAGCAAACTGCGTAGGAGAGATAGGGATGTTGTACCCCTTTGACACAACTATACAATGTAAAGCATAACAGATGTTTTGGTTTGTTGTTTTGGTTCTGCATTACTCGTGAGACTGCGCCTCCACATCGCGAGGGGAACCCCGGTGACGCAGTGGGGTCTGCGCGCTTGAACGGCTGCCAATTTTTCTCAGAGCTGTTTCGGACTGTGAACTCTGTTTTGAGGATTCTTCGAAATTAGGATTATTCACTATCAGGACAGCTTTACAAGACAGACATTTTCTTTGTCGTCATTTCATCATGCTCCCGGACTGATTCATTGAAACTGGTGAGGCCGACTCAATTCTCGTGCACACTGAAAATATTGTATATAATTGTAAATATTGGTATCTGGTGCTCTGCAGTGTCTATTTCTTTTACAATAAACGTGAGCTACTTGCACGATTTGTTCGCATCTACGAATGTTTGTAGAACCGAGATCCATTTGTATCTGCGGAAATTTGTAACTTGAACATTTGTAAGTTGTGGACATCTTTATTAACGATTATATACAATATTTTCGGTGTGCAAGTAAATGTATAAAATGTCTAAAGTCCGGTATATTATGTGTGTGTGCGCGTGTGGGAGAAATAAGTCGGCCTCACCGGTTTTAATGAATCAGTCAGGGAGCACAACGATAGAAAATGTCTGTCCTGTAAAGCTGGCATCCAGGATTTCTCTCGCGATTCAAAAGCGCTGAGACAACACTGTGAGATTAAGTACTAAATTAAAAAAATAATTACTGGGGAAAAAAACCCACCACCTTAAAATATGTATAAAAAAAAAAAAAAAGCACAGTAATGTAAAACTTTACGAGAAAAGTCTACACACAAAAACCGTTCGCACAAATACGTACAAAATGATGGGCGAAATTGTGAAGAACTTTCTGGATGATGTGAACTGCACGCCGTAGTCCAGCTGTTCCCAATGTGTGAGGAGCCTGGCTTTGCCCTGGTCTGGAGTCTCGAACGGCGTCCCTTTTACCGCGTGCATGAACACGTACATTCCCTAAAAAAAAAAAAGATCATAAACACAAACAGCTCAGAGATAACACACTGATAACTGGGTATAACGTGAGCAGATGAGTGACCTTCAGTCACAGGAGCTCTAACACCAGATCGTCCAACAAAACGGTGACGAGAAGTCAACACGTTTTCGCACCTGCCGGTCTGTTTGCTGATTCTTAATCATGGCAATTCTGGTTTGTCTGCTATTTGGGTTTGGTTTCGCAAATATTTAAACTAACAATGAAGGAAAGACAAGGGTGTCTTCTGTAACGTATTATGAAAGAGAGAGATTGAGGATTCAGTCTTGTTAACTTTCTAGCTTATCTTAGGCTTAATAAAACAACAGAGCCAAATCAGTGCGATTTAGAAGCAATTAAGTAGACAGGACTGATGCATATAGTTAAATGTCCCAGTGCCGTTACCGTCTATCATCACCGTTAGTGGAATGCCTCTCGTCCAATCAGATTACTGGGTTGGAACTGTCGTATAATATTGATTTTAATTTGCTACACTAAAACTTTTATCCAAGTTCTCTCAGTACGCCAAAAGCCAGTCAATAAGGGGCGCTGGGGTTAAAGTTAAGAGAGGCAGAGAAGAATGCTACTTTAACATGTAATTATTTAACATATTTAATTTTTTAAATAAATAATTAAGTCATTTAGTCACAATATTCTGCTGTATTTCTTAATATAATTTATTTACAATTTAAAAATAAAAACTGAACTGTATTACGTTCATTTGTGTTCGTGTACGCGGGGCGCCCGGACAAGCGATTGAGGCTGAGCTCTAATTGGATTTTTTTCGAATCATCCTTGGGGCGGAGCACTGTGCACCTCGAACCCTCCCACTTTTGTTCTTGGCGAATCAATATTGTTTTTAAATATTTGGGCTCATGTGATTGGACCATTCTCAACGAGTCTTAGTTAATGTATTGAATAGTGATTGACAGCTAAATATGAGAGAAAATTCTGTAATTTCTTTGCTAAAATAACCCTTTGCAAGGGGATCGGACAAAGAAAGAAGAAAAGTTAAAAAGAGCTTGAGGACCAGATGGACCTGATCTTCTAATTAAGCAGCAGTCAATTGATCGCGGCCGAGATTACACTCGGTGCTTCTCCAGAACTTATTATGGCTATTTACAGGCGATTATTAAAAGTTACTTGTTTAAAAGCTTTTTCAAAGTATAACAAGTTCCTCACAGGAGTAGAAGTATTACAGTCAAATAAAAATGTTTGATGGACAGAGGGGTTTACCATGATTAGTGATGCTCCGATTGATCGGCCACCGATCATGATCGGCCGATATTGGCTAAAAATAGCTTGATCGGCGAACCCCAAAAGCGCCGATCAAAAAAGCCGATCACTTGACGGAAATTACTCGCGCGACTTTTTCACACGTGCATGCATATGGCGTTATATGGTTTGACATTTTGAAAACAGACAAAGCACTATATGCGCGTGCAATGTCTCCACTGCGCGCTCAACAGCTCGATTCTGCGCGTGCAGTTTATCACCTGCTCGCTCAACATGTTCTCCGCGCACGCGCAACTTCTCGATTCTGTGTGCGCTCGACTCTGTCTGCACGCGCGCGCAACATTTCTTTTCTGTGCAACATTTCTTTTATACGACGTGTCTTCTGTGAGTATTTAATTACTTATTTATGTATTTTATTTAATTAAGTATTAGAAATACCTGTTTCGTTTATTGGAAACAAACCTAATGTAATAAAATACAGGCTTGCATTATTTTATTTTTTGGATCTGATGTAGTTGGTTCCTCAACTACATCAGACGTTCATAATAATAACAGAAAAAAAAACACTTGCCATAGTTTAGTCCTTTGTGGCAGTAGCCAGTTTTGGTGTAACAA
>JAQMYL010000035.1:30325192-30337047 GCA_030014365.1 Clarias pachynema
GCTGAGGAAACGACTCTTTATAGCTGCTATAATATGAACGAGAACAGGAAGTAACCAGTACGCAATATATAATGCACATACAATACGTACTCCCAGACTTATGAACATTTGAGTTACGAATTTCCCCAGACACAAACAGTTCCCACAGTTCTACTCACGGTTCTATCACGGAAGTAGCTCACGTGTTAAAAAAAAAAAAAAAAAAAAAAAAAAGTTAAAAATAGACACTGGCAAATCCTGAACAAAACAGAGTTCACAGTCCAATACAGTGGAAAACAGCCCCAAGACAAAAAGGTTTAAAGGTGCAGAGACAACACTTTTACATTTGTGTGAGATTCATTTCCTTAGACGCGATTACGGTTTTTGTGGGGGAAAGGGGACAGATTGGTTCACTTTACATTGTATATTCGTCTCAAAGATGAACAAGGCTCACTTTGTCTGACTTAAGAACAAATCAGACTTACAAACGTAAGTTGAGGACTGCCTGTATAAACTGGGGGAAAAAAATTACAATGCATAGTTCATATTATATCTATATATATATATATATAAATTTTTTTTTTTTTTGGAGTAATATTTAGTTTCAGTACTACATGTTTCTAGATGTAATTGATTTAGACCAAAGAGTTGCTTGAGATGAAAAATAACCAGGAACGTTATAACGTAAAAAATAAATAAATAAAAGAGCAAAAACACAAAAAAAAACAACTAGAGTCGATCCCAGTAATCATGGCCGTCAGTGTACAAAAAAGAAGAAGAAGAAAAAAAAACAAATCCGCTTCTTAAACCAGAATCGGGAACGTACCACTGACTGACACATCTGTTACTCACGAATGCCACATGACAGTCATTTCACTCAGACAGTTGAATAACGTCTCCGTCTAGAAACAGTGCATTTATTCAGAAACCACAGAGACCACTAAGTGACACAGCAGTTTATAGCAACAGACATTTGCAGAGCTGCTGAGGCTGAATGGAATCAAGTCCTGCCATGGAGATTTGACCAAATTACATCAATACTGAGATCAATTCTGTCAGGATATGATTTTCTTACATACCTATAACACACACACACACACCAATATGTCAAATGCAGATCTTTTAATTCCTGCAAGTTGTGAGGCGAGGTCTCTACAGACTTGTTTCTTCAGCACGTCCCAGATGTTTGATCGGATTGAGATCTGGGTAATTTCAAAACTTCCTCCTGAACAGTTTTTGCAGTAAGGCGGCAGAGTGCATTATTCACTGATCGAGGTCACTCCGTTTCCATGACAGGGTGTACTTTTTGTAGCGTCTGTAATAACGTCAGGACATCACACTGAAGGCCTCCTCACTTCAGATGGGAACATCCAACAAGACCTGCACTTTTTCTTTTGGAGTTGCTCTGATCTATTTGTCTAAAGATCACAATTTGTCTCTTGTCACTCAAATCCTTATACCTTCCCCCATTGTTTCTGCTCATCAACTTCAGGGACAGAATGTTCACTTGCTGAGTAATACATCTCACTGACTTTATTATAATGAGATAATCAGTGTTATTCGCGTCACCTCTTACCATTCATAGCGTTACGCCTGATCGGTGTACATTAATAGTATCATGACTTGATTTATCCGAGTATCTCCACAGTGAGACTTTGTGAGGGAATTGTATATCAGACACAGAACAAGTCAAGACAAGATCAGGGACGGAACAGTAGACGTTTTTAAGTAAGGCTGGTCTGGGATGGGAATCTGGAAAGGTCGGGTACACTGTGAAATGTATACAGCAAGTCCCCGACTTACGAACATCCGAGTTAGGAATTTCCGCAGATACGAACAAATTCGTAGATGTGAACAAATTGCACAAGTAGCTCATGTATATTGTAAAAAATATATTTATATACCCTGCATTGCACCGGATACCAATATTTGGGGGTGGGGGAGGGGTGCGCGTGCGGGAGAAATGAGTCGGCCTCACCGGTTTCAATGAATCAGTCTGGGAGCACGATGATGGAAAATGTCTGTCCTGATGGTGAATAATCCTAATTTTGGAAAATCCTCAACAAAGAAATGTTCAAAGTCAAATACAGCTCTCAAGCGCCCAGCAAACAGCGTGTGTGTTGCCAGAATGGAACTCGTTCCTAAGTTGAGGTATTTGACAAAGGAGATAAAGAAAGACGAGGGAGATCAAGACCAGAAGGTGGCGGTATTGCAACTTTTATTAGATGCCAACCGCTATAAAATAAGAACGAAAGTTGGTGCTTTAAGAGGGCAGGGAAGATGAGGGAGAATGAGACCTACAGTTGCCGGTAATATAGCCTACTGCATTCCAACCGCCGTTAAACAAAAAAGAAGAAGAAGAAGAAGATCTCTTCATTTGATTACCAAGACATGTCAGTTTGAGGACTGGCTGTTTTTAAAGGGGAAAAAATGCCACCTGAAATCATTAAATCAATCATCGACAGGCATGTTTGAGATCTGCTGAAAAGACAAGAGCAGACCAGAGAACGTCTACGACGATAACGCGTACGTCAGGCCGACGTACTGAAACCCCAGATCAGACTGCAGAGCGTCTACAGCGGCAGCCACAAGGAAAACCTCTAGTAATCATTTAAAAATACATAAATAAATCAGGACTATGCATGCGTGTGAAAATGCCTTGTTTTCACTTGTTTTTCTTTCTTTAAAGAAAATGAGAACGTAAGCGGTACACACTTTACATTTTCAAAAAAAAATTTTAAACACTGTAGGATCTCTGTTACAGGTTTAAACACAGCACTTTTGTCTTGCCATCAGTTTGTTACCTAAATAATATATCGTGATCAGTATTGTGTTTGCAACGTACAGCAATTCATTCTGAAATGTGTGTGTGTGTGTGTAAATCTCCCTAGTATTTACATCATAGCTAAATTAAATGAGCTGTGGCTTTTCCCCTCAAATGTCTGGTGGTTTGTGTAAAACCACTTCCATAATCTCAAGCGCAGGCCTTTACAAAGAACAGCAGTCTGTACTGATGCATGAGCGCAAACTTCATTTTAAATGTTTTTTTTATTTTATGATCACTAAAATGTAAATTATTTGTAATATTTTAAACATGACAACTCGTTTTATTAGTTTTACTCGTGTCTAGTTAACCTACAGGAACAAGACTTGTTTTGCGCTACTCTGGGTGAGCAGCATACTCTGATGTTAAAATGCTAAAAAAAAAAAATTAAAAAAAAAGGCTTTAAGGTTTTGTTCAGACCTGCGTCAGACAGAGACAGAAAAGTGCCTTCTGAACTCACAAACAAAATAGCAAAACGTTATACAACACTGCACTGAGAACTACAATATGACGTCTCTCTCCGTCTCTCTCAGCAGGTCAGAGTATGTGTACTTATACTGTAGCACTTTCAATATCAGGACACACGTTTCAATGTGTACTGCTGCACGACTATAACAACCAATCCCCTGCAACTGACTGCTGCTCTCGAGGACCCACTGCCCAAACACAGGTAATCCCCGACCACAACTGTTTGTTGCGACCAATTCTTGCATTTTTCCAGTCTTCTTGTTAAACTCCTCTCTCAAACATATTCCCAAGTAATCAAATCTATTAATTCCCTTTCAGTTCTTCTTTTTGGTTTTACATTCACAATAAAAAGTCAGAAAACCTGTAATCTATAATCCGTCATAATCTATGCCATAAATCACGATCGATAAACGAATTAGGCTATGACGTCGCCTGGAAACTCTAGAAGCACGTTTTTCACGACTTCCCTTGAAAAGAAAATGTTGCTGGAGGAAATACTGACATTTAAAAAAAAAAAATTTTGTCTTCCTTCATTTCTGTCACGTCTTATCTTCTATCAAATCAACAGCTTGTGTTTTTTTCCCCTCCTTCGAAACATCCGACCCACTCCGACTGACTTGTTTATCAGATTTCTTTTCATTGCAAAGTTCACATTCTGTCAGCGTGGCCTGTCTGCTCCTCACCACTCCTATTACACAACTCCTCTCCCGGCTGATAAGATTACACACGCAGATCTCACTCACATCTGTCCAGATGCCACGTTTCACAGATCGGCTATCTCTTTCTCTCACAGTAAAGACTCTGCGTTTATTATTAAAGAAACTGATCACTTTCTTTTTTTTTTTTAAAGGGTCTGGAAAGTTTAGACATCACCTTAATGGTTGGTCATGTAAATAAATAAATATCATGGTCATGTTTGCTTTCAAAATCCAGCTGTTGGTCTAAGAGTAAGTTTTAAGACTTAGACTTAAGACTTTACACTTAGACTTAACATAGAAATAAAATAATAATAATAATTTAAATGCAATGCATGCTGGATAGTCAATAGACTCAATAGAAATTTGATACAAAATAGATATAATCTGGTCTGATTTAATCTTAATTCCTCACTAAAGCACAAACCGTTAATTTAAGACAAATAAACAAACAAACAGTAAAGCGCTCGTGCACCTACATATTATATATATAACGGCAGAAATATTAATTACCCAATTTGTTTAAATACTTTAATCCACCACAATAGCTATTTAGACTTGTTTTTATACCTATACTTTCCCTTACAGTGATAAACAAACACATTTTTAACATAAAAGATGCTAGCTAGCTTTAGGCTAACGCACTTGATTTGTGCTAGCTTGCTAGTCTACAATTAGCTTAGGCAGATAAATAAATACATACAAACATATATTTATTAATAATTATCAGGAAATATAAATGTTTTTTTAATTTTTATATACATGTCTACATGTTTTAATCCTAATTAGGAAGCTTTTAAAGCAGAGATAAAAGACAACACCGTTAGACCGGCTGTGTTCCAATCCGCTCCTCTCACTGACTCGCTCACTCACTGTGTAGTGCGGATCAGGACACAGCTCGGATGAGACTTAAGAGCACAAAATCAACGAGCTGCAATTGATCTGCGTTTAGATATGAAGCGCAAACATTAATACACATGCAAAGAAGCGTGGTTGTGCAGTTTATTAAATAAATAACACCCTACCTTCTTCCAAAAAGCACTGATTTAATTTAAACCCTGTTGCTCTGACACTCGTCCCCGCTGTATGTCTTGTATTCGCACTGGTAAATAGCTAAAGGAATGGGCCCGCCCCCTAAAACTGTATCCTCCAATCACAGCTTAGAAGATACCACAAAGTGGACGGGGATTTTAAAAAATGTTAGAAAATACGCCACAAAAAATATTAAGAATTGTTAAGTAAGTATACAAATTATAAATATTACGCATTTTTTGTTTTTATTAATATCTTTGTTGTATATAAACGACTTTATTTTAGGCATGTGATGCGATTGGTCCTGTCAACGTAGTAGAGATGATTGATCACCCAACCAGCCAATCAGAACAAAAAAACTGTCCATGACGTCAAAAAAAGGCGCTTAATTGTGATTTTTTTGTGTGTGTTTATTTCCGTATTGGCGGCTTTGCATCGTTATGGTGTGTGTGTGTGTATATTAGGTTAAAATACATTTCTTTAAAAAAATAATTTAAAAAAAGGACTGGATTTCTTGTTGTTGTGAGTAGGCACGTTTACTTTTATCTATTGCAGCAATAATTAACTGTGTGTGTTGGTGTGGACAGTTTGTGAATCTTTATGTGAGTCACTAACACTGAGCAGGTCTGAAGCTTTAGCTGGATCAGCATCAGACACTCAGGACGAAGAAGAGATACATTGTACATCTGGAAAAAAACACGAGTTTCAGTTCTCAGAATATCTGAGTAGCTCTACAATATCAGTCAAAAGTTTGAACACACCTAATTCTAAACTTTTTTTATTTCAACTTTCTAAAACAATGAATTATCTCTAAAATGTGAATAGTTGATATGCTACTTACTTTTTTGGACTTGCTTTCCTGTGATGGTCTTCATAAGAGGCAGTTTCATCATAGTGCCTGATGGGTTTTTGCAAATGACACTTGACACCAGGGCTGTGCAATATGGACAAAAGAAACCTATCATGATTTTCTTGAACAATATTGCGATTTTGATTTTAATCACGATTTTGACACACACAGACATGTTTTACAGTGTGAATATGAAACATTTTTCCAAAGGAAAACAATTTGATCTTTATCAAAGACCTGTAACATGTCTCTTAAACAGACATAAGGCAAAAAAATAAAAAATAAATCACCTAGTAAAGGTGTAACAAAATGTATCTAGAACAGACCTATGGCAAAAAGTAAATGTGTGTGTGTGTGTGAAAAAACAACAAGTCGAGAGCGGGCAAAAAATCATGCTGCAAGGCGATTTAGAAATTGCGCATATTCACATTGTGATTTCGATACGATTTCAATTAATCGCACAGCCCTGCTTTACACAATACTGTTCTTGCATGAACTGTCCCACAACAGCTGACCTTTGTGTCTTAAAAAAACAACTGACTGTTGCTGTTGTTGTTACCTAATAATCTAATGTTATCTAATGTGTAATTTTATTGTTTTGAAAAAATCCAGTATGTTTCTATAATGTACAACAAACAAACAAACAAACATTGGATTAAAAGGTGTGTCCAGGTGTGTTTTTATTTTGGGATGTGTATGTGAGTCATTTTTCATTCATAAAAGAATTATTATACTAAAAGTGAAAAAAAAAATTGTGTTTTGAGTTTAAATAATACAACATAATGAATAGTTTAGCAAATAGTGAAATAGTTGATATATAATATTGATTTGTCATTATTTTAAAAGTATAACACATGCATCATAATTATACATAATATTTAATAAAAATTTTTACTGTATGTCTGTCTGTCCATGTTATGTGATATTGTAGCATATTCTCTGTTATTGTCAAATATTGATTCTTTGCGGTCACGTTCATCAAATAGCCTTTACAGTTAACTCCTGTCTTTATGCTCATGATAACTTAATGTGAAATTCACAGTGTGAATCTGACTAACGTAATAAGCAAATCGTTTGCTAGCAGCTGTTTATGGGAGACGGGATTCATTGTTGTGTGTGTCAAATGGTGGTGTAGATAAAATACATGTCGCCATCTCCTGACTTTGATCTTTAGATACGGAGTGTGTACATTGCCAGCAGGTACATTGTATAGATATAAAGATCCCACGCCCCATGCTTTATCTGTTTGATATATAATAATTAAATTGGGTATGCAGTGTTTTTGTTTGTGTGTGTGCTTTTTTTATTTCTTTTTTATTATTATTATTAATTGGTGACTAAGGTGACCATAAAAACTTTAAGAAATCATCAGTTACTGAAACTGCATCTGTAAATAATCATGTGATTGAGGTATCCTTCGCTTTGTTCATGTTGTAATACACAGTAATTATAATGTTTTGGCATAACAGTTGTAAAGTGAGATTGAGTTACATTAGAATTTCTGTCAGCTCGGACACGTCTAGCCATTCTTCTCTGTTCTCCTGAAGACCAAGTGTTTAGTTTTCAGCCTGTAGGATTAATTATTTTCCATTATGATATTTTAATGTGTATCTGGACCTCATAAATGGCGTATTGGGTAATGGCATAAAAGACTCTCACAAAAAAACGAAGACAATGTCATGGTTGGATAAATGCAGAGGAAGTGTGAAGTGTTGTAAATTTTGAAGCCTATTTGCATCCTTAAGGTGACTCAGTGGTGTAGATCTTAAAGCTTTCCTGCTTATTAACACACAGCGTTCACTCTTATAGTCAATTTTACACCATTTTGTTAGTCAGGTTAAAGAATCTTTTTTTAGAGCATTTTTTGAATGAAAAGGTTAAAATGCAGCAGGTTTAAATAATAAATTGGATTTCTTCTCTCTCTCTCTCTCTCTCTCTCTCTCTCTACAGCTGAATGAAGCATGAAGGCGCTTCCTCCAGACACTGTGCGACTGCTCTCCAGCACGCAGGTGATCACTTCTGTCACAAATGTCGTCAAGGAGCTGATCGAGAACTCGCTTGATGCTGGATCCTCGAGCTTAGAAATCAAACTGGTAAATTAACGAATAATGTTAACCCTTAAAGCAAAAACACTCTCACAAAAACAAAGACAATGTTGTATATTGTTAATAATAATTACTTAATATTTAAATATTAAATAATATATAATAATATTAAATAAGAAATATTTTTTTATATTTATAACCATGTCTTCTTTACTTGTTGTCTTTCCTAAATTTCTTTTCTTGTATAATGTTGATTTTTTTAAAAAGTTGATATTGTTTGTATTCTTATAGAAGAATTCATTAACTCTAAGCTTTAATTATTCTCTAAAAGTGACTCCTGAGCTACTAACTCATATCTTTTCAGCATTTTAAGATAAAGTAATAATTAAATAACAAACAATAAATGAATATTTTAATTAAATAATAAATAACATATAAAACAACTTTGAGTCACTAAATGTAATTTTTTAGAACTTTCGTTAATATTGTAAGATCCTGATTAGAACCACATTAGAATTTTAGAAACTTTCTCAATATTTTATATATTAATTTGTAATTTAAGAAACTTTTAATACCTAGACACACCACAAAATAATAATTTGAGAGACCTTTTCAGTATGTGAGGATATAAAATTATAATTTTGAAATGTTTAATTATAATTTTAAAAAAGTGTTAATATTTTGACATAATTAAAATTTTAAAATTAAAATAAAAACTTTCTCAGTATTTCATACATTTAAGTTTTAGTTTTGGAAAGCATTTTTAGATATTAAACTATAATTTTAGAATCCATTTCAGGATTAATTAATTAAATTAAATTAAGGTAATTAATTAAATTATTAATGTAATTAATTAAATTATTAATTAAGTTATTAATTGAATTAATTTAATATCCAGTATTTTTAGATACTAAATGATAATTTTTAGAAACTTCTTTTAGTATTTTGAGATATTACATACTAATTAAGTTTAAAATCTAATTTAATAATTTTAACTTCATTGTTTTAATATATTGCAGTATAATCTTGGAAATGTTTCAGTATTTAACATACAAAATAAAATAAAAAAAAAACTTTCTCAGTATTTGTATATGTTTTTTTTTTTTTTTTTTTTTTTTTTTAGAAAAGTTTTAATATTTTGACATACTAAAAGATATATGTAGAAAAAGTATTTTGAGAATTAAATTATAATTTAAAAATCCATCAGTGTTCGAATTTAAATGATATTTTATGAGAGACATTTTTAGTATTTTAAGATACTAAATCATTTTAGAAACGTTTCAATATTTTGAGAAAACTAAAAAATTTTAAGAACATTGTAGTATTTTGAGATACTAAATAATACTTTAGTGTTTTGAGTGTTTTAAATTATTTTATGATATTAAATTATAAATGTAGAAACGATTTGAATATAATACTGTAGATGTTAAATTGCAAATGTAGAAACTACATTTTAAATCAGTTTTTTTTTTTATTAACATTTGCATTTCTTTCAGATATTTAGTCATAAAGTTGAGCAAGCCGTCATGATTTCTTTAAGTATTGGGAACAGGCTGCTATTAGAACTGCAGCAGGGAGATCAGTAACAAGGTCGTGTTTTAACTCTAGGAGAATTATGGGTTGGATCGTATCGAGGTGCGAGACAACGGCTCTGGAATCAAAGCTGCTGACACTCCTGTCATGGCAGTAAGTCATTACACGTCTAAAATCTCCTGTCATGAAGATCTGGAGAACCTGGAGACGTACGGCTTCAGAGGAGAAGCTCTCGGATCCATATGCGCCGTTTCCGAGGTAACAGTCGTGTCTTTTTAAACCACAGTGATGCTCATGTCCTTCAAATAGCTCAAAGTGTTTAAATCCAGACCAGTAAAGGATTAGATCTGAATTGAAATAGATTTAGCTGTCTTAAATAAAAAAGGATGAGAAACTGGAAGAAATGTAGCAGAACATGAAAAGCACAAATCAGAGTCATATACAAAAAAAGCAATTGATACGTATATGTATCTAAGGATCTATATGTATCTTTTAGCCATGTTTTTTTAATGATATATATATAAAATCATCAGTAAAATTGATACAGTAGTTCTTTTGCTTACAGGTCGTTATCACCACGAAAACAGCCGACGATGACATCAGCACCCAGTACACACTCGACTTCAACGGGTGTGTGGTCTCGAAGAGGCCCTCGCACCTGGGACAAGGTAAATGTCAAAATCAATCGTATTAAAATATACTAAAAAGGTAACCGATACAGCTGCCAGAAATATACTAGTATCTTTCCCACAGGTACCACCGTGTGTGCACTGAAACTGTTCAAGAACCTCCCTGTCAGGAGACAATATTACTCCAACAGCAAGAAGTGCAAAGACGAGCTGAAGAAGGTGCAAGATCTGCTCATGGCGTACGCCATCATCAAGCCTGAGCTGAGGATCGTCTTAACGCACAATAAGGTCTGGGTCACGCCTTCTCAGAGTGCCGGTTTCCATCCAGTGTCTTGAGATAAAGCTCGACATTTTTACGTAATTGCTGTCCTGATGAAACTCAGTGCAGACTTTATATTCCCTGTGATTATATGATGAAAACCCACTAACGATTGAACAAGAAGTTACATGCAGGAAGCACAAGCACTTGTACTGTACTCTCCCTCTGATCATCTAGCACTGCTTGACTCGTCCCACCATTTCTATATATGAGAGTACACAAGAGGCATTCACCAATTCAAAGTCTCTTTTCTGTTCTGTCTTCTGGTACCTGGGTGGAGGACAGAACTTTGTCTAGATGTCAGAGTTGCTGGCATTCTTCAAATGATGTCTAAAGACCCACTGGGTCACCCAACAGAATGATGATACTCTTGGTCAGTAACCTAATGAACTGGTATAAGGACTTCAGACCTTTTTGGAAGTCACTCTGGATAAGGGAGTCTGTAAATGTAAATGTCCTGTTCAAAGTGAGCTTGAAATACCAAAGAGATCTTTCCTGTCAGCATTAGCAGGTTTCAGTTTTTTAGGGCTGTCAATATAAACTCGTTAACGCATTGTGATCATTCTAGACAATTTAACGCATTACTATTTTAGTAACCCAAATTAATCCTGTGATCCTAATGGCTTCCCATGATCGCAGCGCAGCTAGCCGGATGTGTGTGATAACGGCACGTTATAACACTTATTAGCGCGGACAATAAGATGACTGAGAAAACATCACCAGGTGTGCTGAATGGCAAGTTTCATAATAAAAAGCTTCTAGATGGAAGTTTTGGATAAGACCAGGCTACCTAGACGAGAAACAATTTTTACAAGAATATATTAAATGTAAACCGTGTAAGTGGTGGCTCAGGCGGATAAGGCTCTAGATTGTTAATTTTTGGAGCCAAGGGTCCGGGTTCGAGAGATTTTAATTTAACATTTGTTGAATGTTAATGTTTGAGAGATTATAAAACTCTAACCAGTTTGTCACGCATTTCACTATTACAACACTGAACATTTATAATACAATAAATCTGAGAAAAGTGGAACGTCGGATTACGAGCATAATAATTGTTCCGGAAGCGGGCTCGTATTCCAAAACACTCGTAAATCAAAGCAAAATTTCCCATAAGAAATAATGTAAACTCAAATTATTCGTTCCACAGCCCCAAAAATAAATATATAAAATAATTAACACAAAATATAAGTAAAAATAAAACAAATTAACCTGCACTTTACCTTTAAAAAAATAAAATCCCGACAGATAAGTGTTTCGTTTGTGCATGTGTGTGTGTGAATCTAAAGTAAGCTCCCCTCTCCCCCTTCTCGTCTTACACAGTTACCCTTCCTTCACTCTTTTTACACACACGCGCGCACACAACGGAAACACTGTTTTATCAGAAAAATAAACAAGAAATCTCTTTAATGACACTTGATTGAGCGACACACTAACGGAATCACTGCTTTAAAGTAAAAATAAAACAAATTAACCTGCACTTT
>JAQMYL010000035.1:30339347-30362933 GCA_030014365.1 Clarias pachynema
AACGTTAAGAAAGAGGTTAAGGTACAACTTAAGAACTACTTAGCGATAAGAAGCTTTCGAGAAACCGGGCCCAGTTGAGTTTTACAATATGTAGCCGGTGTTTTTTGGCCTGTAATAATATATTTGGCCACTTGGTGTCGTCATATGTCTACAAAATGATTTGTTGGTCTCAGTGCAGCAGCATGTAGGGTTGAAAAACCTTTACTAATACACAGTCATGCAACAACACCAGATAGGATGTACAGAATACAGGGAAAAAAAGATTTTTCTTTTCCTCCTAAAGTGTTTAAAAGAAGAAAGCTGTTAAAAATATAATTTTACCCTTTTGGAAGATATTTATTTGTAAAAATATGTTTCTTTGGAAATGAAAAAAAAAAATGCTGTAGAAAATATACAAATATTTTAAAAGACATGCATATGTAGAAATGGCATTTTTTTGACCTTGTGTCTCAATATTGTTTGAAATTTTTACCATCCATACTTTTAATAATCCAATCTGATTAGTCAGAGATAACATCCTGCCAAGACGTAGCTTAAATCCTGACAGCACACTCATATCAAGGGAATGTTCCTCCATCAATCACTTTCCTGATTTCCTGGAAAGCTCAGGCTGAAGTCTAGTCCCTGCTCATATTCCTTTTGGCATTGCTTTATGATAAATGAACCCAGGAGAAAATACTCCGAGACAAATGTGGTCAAATATACGGAAAGGGTGACATTTTAAAAGAAAAAAAAAACATTTTATATTAGTTTGCATGTATGTGATTACGACAGATTTTTAATTTTTTTATTTGTGGACTCATACAGTTATATTCTCAAATATATTATACAGTTTTAAACATGCCGGGGTGCTTTTTGTGGTCATGGCCTGTGCATTTTTTAAGATCCAATGACAAATGTTAGGCTTCCATATGAATTTTCTTCAAAATGCGGTTTGATTTGCATTTAACAAACTGCTAGTGGATTAGCAAAGCGAACTAACTGTACTAGCTGTATGTGCTCACCAGAGGCACTAATGATCTCTGCTACTCCCTTGTTTAATTAGTGGTCATTTATGACAGGACATGCCATTGCAGTTGCTCTTTTGTGAATTTGTAGCTTTATTGAGATTTACCTTGTTTACTTAATATGAAGAAAATGTAACAAAGTGTTCCATGACGCGTACATACAAAATAAGCGAATGATCAAGTGTCTCTCACTCAACTCAACGTGGGTGAAAACACTAACAGGAAGAATACATTTATAAATTTAAAATGTGAAAAGGGGCGTCAAACCAGGACTTTTGATTGTGCGGAATGACAGAACACAGTTTATTTCTCTATATAATCCCCTGCTACACTAACGCACTTATCCCAGTGTTTCACTAGTGCTTGGACACCATCGAGGTAGAAAGATTTCTCAGTACACTGGAGCCATGATCAGACTGCCTGCTTTTTGTCTGAAACGCTGGCCTCCCAGGAACTCCTTTAACGATCCAAACATGTGGAAATGGCTTGAAGCGAGGCCAGGACTGTACAGGGGATGTGTACTCCCAGCCAAGTTTCTGTAACATGCAAGAGTTGATGGTAAATGATGGTGTGTACGGTTCCCACAGACAGCGTCCCCTTCACAAGTTGTCCTTGAGTTATCTGTTGATTTTTCATGGATCAAGCATTCCACTTGCTAAATGTTAATGGAAATCAGTGCAGTCGTCTCCGAGATCGTCATTCATAGATGTGCAGCCTTCTTTAAAACTTTTGCACTGTTCAAATGTTTTACTGCGGCTAAGCGTTTCATCAGCGCACTGCGCTTAAAGGCTTTTTAAAGGCTTTCATTCACCCGAAATTTCACCACAAGTCCTGGTTTGACTTGAATGCCCCTCGTATATCTGGAATTTCCATATTTCTGTTAAGCTACTTTGTCAAAAATGAAAAAAAAAGAGAGTTCCATCGCTGACGTGATTAATTATGCAGAATTTCACTAAATTCAAAAGACTTTGGATAAAAAAAACGTATCAACATATATTCTATCGATAAAATTACTAGAATTACGTTGAAAAAGACTTGAGTTGTCCTTTAACCTGGACGTTGTCCAAATTTAGCAGTGTGACCATGAGATTAGCCACTAAGCCGACTCAAATAAGGCTATGGCTGAAGGCCCAAGGCTGTCACCTAAGCCTAATGTACTGAACAGAGTGGTGTGAGGTTTACAGGCTTCATTTTAAGTGCAGCAGCAGATTGTGTGTGTGATCAATGTAACATGTGGTTGTGTTGCGGACAAAAAGAGCTATATTAGGATCTACGTCTGAGGAGTTTACTTATACAGATTAGTTTAATCGACTCGGTGTTTGTAGGAAATGTAACGAGGAACATAGGCCCATTACATGCCATGGCGTCGTACCTCCAACGGTGTCTCATATCACAAACTTCGCACTTCATCGAGTGTTGAGTTTCACGAGTCCTCCCGAAGCTGTTTACTAGAGTGATCCTTTTACACTTATCAAACTGTGTATTTCATAGCAGCAATGCATGCTATGGACCAAATGCACCACAGAAATCAACACCTTGGATATATTTACTGACTAGTGGAAGTGCCAATGACAGGCACACGCACGGGTGTGAAAATATGTGCTCATTTCGAATGTAATTGCACTCCTATGTACAGACGGTGTACAGAGTGATATTAATGCCAGTTCATGTTCAGTGAGTAGTTTCCACTGTTCACAGTCTCCATATTGAATTATTAGGTAAATCCTGCAGGCACAAAAGGAGAATTAGGCAAAGTTGGTAAAGAATGCAAGCGCAATAAGGCACAAGCTGGGTTCACCAAAATCAACAGCGCGGGATTTTCTGGTTTCTTTTTAGTCACTGCCTCAGAAAGCTCACTGTTCATTTTTGAAGGGTAATTGTTTATAATTCAAGTGTATGTATGAGGAATCAATCCTACAGGTGGTCTTATTTTAGGATGGGAGAAAATAGCATGACCCATTTTTACCGTGTTGTTTCAGGCCATGGTGTGGCAGAAGTCCAAGGTATCGGATCACGGCGCAGCTCTCATGGCCGTGCTCGGATCATCCACCGCCGCCAACCTTTTACCAGTCCGACATCGCCACGAGCAAGAAGAGGTCAGTGACACTCTGAGAAACGGTGGGAAAAGTGATCGTACCCTGCAAGAGTTCTGGGTTTGACAGTTCAACTTGTTATTTTTGTCAACATAAAATAAAAAATAGAGATACAAGAAACATAGTTACACCCATACCTGTGGTGGTGGCGGTGATGGTGGGGAGGACTTAAGACAACAAGTCTTTAACCACCTTTCTCCTGCTGTTTCAGAAGATCACACGCTTTCATACACCCCTACAACAGGCCTAAACATTACATATTTAATAAATTATTATTTTTTTACAATCAGCAGACCGCTGAATATTCCTTCAGACCCATCCTATGGTGCACAAGGTCGCACGTTTTTTCAGTTCTTAGCTAGGTTACCTGAAGTATTTCCCATTTACTATGTAAAAGAGAAGAGTTTCACTTTCTCTAGTTACACATTATCTCTAAATGTGTACTGTATACAGACACTGGAAAGTAACATACAGCTTGTAAGGAAGCAGTAGAGATTGAGACTAGTTTTATTACACGCCAACAGATGGCAGCACAAGGCTGCATGCACAGTCACAGGAAGCACCAACTTTCATAAGTCAGTGTGCCAAAAGACATTGTCCTCAGGTGCTCTGCAACTGGTGCTATTCTGAGTTAGACGGACCCAGGAGGAGATAGAACATGATGTCGAAGTCTCCCAAGAACTTGATCAGCGTGCCATGGTTGACTCATTCTTCATGTTGAGGATCATTGCCGGTGAAGAAACGTGGGTGTATGGGAACCACCCTGAGACGAAACAACAGTCTTCTCATTGGAAGAGCCCATCATCTCCATTATCGGCGAGGCAGTACCGCAGCTCGACCAAGTGCATGCCCATCGCCTTTTTCGATATTAGAGGCATCAAGAACTTGTTCTAAGTGACCAGACCATCAATAGCAAATTATACTGCCAGGACGTCTGAGGGAGGGCGTACGGCGAAAGTAGAGACGCCTCTGGTCAGTGCATATAAGCTGGTAAGCTTGTTTTGCTAATCTAAGAACGAAGCTAGTATAAAGCAGAGCGTGTAACGTAGATTAAAAAATAAACAAAGTTTTAATTAATTGGAACCCAAAAAAAAAACAATCTAAGGACACTTATTTACTTGCTCCCTGATCTTTTTTTTAAAAAGATATATTAAATAACACAGATCAATAACTTTTCATGGGTACTCCCATGGGTACGCAAACTTTTGCACTGGACTTTGAGCTCATAAATTTTGTCATGTGTTAACTGGGTTATATTTTCCCTGTACAGTCAGCATGGGGGAGAAAAAAAAGCTGACTTCTCCAAATCAGAAGAAAAAAAAAAAACAGAAAGTGGATTTAAAGCAGTCGTCAGCTTCCGAACCTCGTTCTCCCCATGGCCGCGCTTCTAAAAAGCTCCAAATGAATAAACATGACATGTCAATTCTTGACATGTCATGTTGTGCTGAATTTGACTTAAAACATCGGCTTTCCTCCTGCTGAGCTGCAGAGCTCAGGGACTCACATAACACTTTCACTGAGAAGGGCTCTCCCCCTCTCCCAGGAGCGCTGTTGCTCTTCGCCTTGCCTGTGCATTCCTCAAGGCTGATATTTCTTTCTTTCTTTCTTTCTTTTTGTATGACTCAGCATTCTGCCCAGGTAGTCCCTCGAATGAAAAGACCCCTGCGGTTACCCTCTTTGTGGCTAAACTTTGGTCAAGCCACAGAGTTCAGACTGAAAACTCCTTCGCTAGTCAACTGGGGAATATAGACGTTCAGTAGAAAATAGCTAATGACAGCAATGTAAAGACACGATGCCAGTAGAGATGAAGTGAAACTTTCAGAAACATCAACATTTACCTCAGATTTGTTTGTAAATTGCTAAAACTAATATGACTAAAACTACACCTGAAAACTATAATTACATTTAGCATGGACCTGCTTAGCACAATACATTTCTGACATTTTGCAAATGCAAATTCAATCCATTAAATATGGCAAGAATATGTACAAGTTTTAAAGGTTTGACATGAATTGCCCACTTCTTTAACACTGTGTGACATGTTGGACATTTGTTTCCTTAGCAATTCTTGCTAATTTTAGTCATACTAAGTTCTTCATTAGTAAATTACCAGCATACCTGACGGAAAAGTTGAAGTTTTCAACAGCTTTGTTTCATTTCAACTGTCATTCCATCTTTAGGTTGTTCTTACATCTAGCTAGGTAGCTAAATTAGCCTCAGTTACTTGCTAGCTGCCATGCTTAGCATTCATATTTCACTACACCAGATGATTACACACTAAATAAACTTCAATTAGCTAAGCTAAGTGTATATACAGTGCAGTTCTACTCATAGTGATTCTTTTATTAGTAATATATTAGCAAACCTGAGGTAAATGTTAATGTATTCAATAGCTTAGTCTTGTTTCTGATGTCATTCTGTCTTTATACAGTTCTCATAGAAATATGCAACATTTGTAAGCTAGCTAGCTAAACCATTTACCTCAGTCATTACCTAGCTGCCATTTTCAGTGTCGATATCAACGAATTGCCAGAAGTTAATGTTCTCAAATCTTTAAAAAAAAAAAATAATAATTTTTTTTAAGTTGATGTTAAATGTAATATCATGCTTTAGTTTTAGTGGAACTACTAAATATTTCAAATTTATTAGCCTATTCTGAGCGTAAGTTTTGAGACGGTTTAAGTTGTACAGTCAATATGACCTCATCATTGTATTTATAAAATAAAAGCATAAACTAAATAAAAATAATATGATGCTATAGACTTAACTTAGGTTATTAGCTATTTTATTTTGGATGTCTATTTTCCTTGCTGACTAGCCACAGCGTTCTCACAGTATTAGCCACTGGAACAGTACATAGATTGGGTGTTCACCTTGTTACATTGAAATAACAAATTCACAATTTAAATCTAAACGCCCTAGAAGATTTCAGATGAAGGTCTTAATAACATTTCCAGCCCATGTCATTGTCACGAACTGCACAGAAACAAAATGAAATAGTTTTCGTATTGGAAAAGCCACTGTATGGAAATTAAGGTCACCATAGTTCACATGCATAACACTTTATTGTGATAATTTGCTTTGAAACAAGATCTTGGCTTGCTTTCACTTTTCCATCCACAGCCCCTGTCCTAGTTATTGTGTAGTTATTCCATTTGGCATAAATATTGCAACCCTGACAGCCTTGGCAATATGATTGCATTGTGTCCTGCATCAATAATGTGTTATGCATTAAAATCTTCCACTGAATGTAGCAGCGATTTATAGTAGCCAGTATGGGCTGCAGAACATGTGAAGAGCGTGTGTCAAAGGATCACAGCATGGCCAGACTGGCGCTGAGCCTCTTTCCCACTGTGTTGGCACCAATTACGCCTTCCCTGGGCAGCGCACGCAATAACGGGCATTCAATCACATGCTCCACTGAGGAGCTTCTTATGCCAACAAACAACCAGAATTTGGATCCTAGCACTTGTTTACAACACTCTTTTGTTCTCCTGTCTTATAAACACGCACATACTTAGGAAGATTTAATGTTTTTTTTCTCTGTTGTACTTGAGCTCCTGGAGAGAGTTTGTTTCCGCTCTGTCATGGCAGGTGTAATCAGATAAACGCCATTCCACTTGCTGTTAATCCCACCTGACAGATGTGGAGCGAGATTCCTAACCCATTTTTTTTTAATATTGTTTTTGTTTTGAAGGCCCTCCTTCAGATCAGTTCCTTACATAAGCCCTTGATCTTTTCCTTCTCTGTTTCCTGTTGCGAGAGCTACCCTGGTTGTTTCACTCTGCTTCATGAAGGGCTGAGATGTATTGGTCGTTTTAATCTACTGTAGGACGCAATGAGGTCAATCTGCACGGCCGGACCGATCGGACCTTCAGCTCTGTTAGAGAGGAAGCTATTGTGCAAGCACACATGGTGCCATACTTTCCTATCGACACTGTCCTAATGGAAAAATAGCAACAATTCTGACCTTGTCGTTATGATACTAAATATCAAGTCGATATTTAAAGCACCAGCGGACAAAAGCAGCAGACCAAGGGTGTGTTGGAGTTGAGGCCAATCCAAGTAATACTGGGTACAAGTGGGAGAAATCTCCTCTAATGGGATGTTAGTCCATCAAGTATGCACATCAGGTTCAGGTTACTTTACTTGTATATGCGGGTAGATTTGTTGTTGCACATACAGTATGATGTAAGTACACATTTAACACACTTACTACTATCTTCAATAACGGCAAGATAGTTAGTTGTTTAAAAGAAAAGTTCAAACTAAAATGCATGGTGTGTATTAATGTAGGAATATTAATAGTTTTTAGATGTTTTTATTACGGATAGGGGATTAAGATGTTGGGCTGTTGATCAGGAGGTTCAAGCCCTGGTGCCGCTGAGCTGCCCCTGTTAGACCCCTGAGCAAGGTCGGAGCAAGGTCGGAGCAAGGTCGGAGCAAGGTCGGAGCAAGGTTCGAGCAAGGCCCCTCGACTGGCCCCCTATCAGCTGGAGATCACTAGTTCAATTCCCGGGTGATGCAGTAGCCTCTCGAAGCCGGTGGGGGGCATAAAGAGAGCTGATTGGCCGAGCTCTCTCTTGTGGTGCGATAAAAGTCACTTAGCGCAATCACAGCTCTACAGCCGATCATGGGCGTCTGTGAGTTCATGCAAACGGAAAGAGTGGATAGCCGCCCCAAGGGTGCGTGAGCGAGCATCTTGAAAAGATGAGGTCGGCTAGCGTCACGTGGTTCGGAGGAAAGACTTTTTAGCCTTAATGTGGAAGCCTCGTAGTGACGGGTGGGAATTAGATAGAAATTTAAAAAAAAAAGTTATTTAATAGACATTTAATAACAATACACTCTTGTCATTATGTAATTTGATTTATGATTGATTGATAGTTCTATATACTTGGATTGTCAGAATATTTCCAACAAAATCTGAATCTGAAAAAAATGTGTGAAAATAAATGAAAAGGTTACATTTTCATTTCTGAATCATAAACCATGCAAAACATAAATTGAAAATAAACAAACCAAAAATTGCAATAAACACCAGTTTAATATTGCAAACAAAATGTTGTACAGGTTCACCCTGAACTTATATATTCTCCCAAAAATTAATTTTAGTCTTTTGTAATGCCAACGTCTGAAATGATTTGCGTGCGCTTTTCAGTGTGCAGACGTGTATGAATGCGTGTAGATCAGCACCATGCGCACGGCCAGAATACAGTGAGAATTCTCTCGCGTCACACAGCCTCTGACAGTAACAGGTGTCTAACAGGTCAGGTGGATGGACCTTGTGCTGATGCTCCGCTTCAGCGGTTTAAATTGCTCCACCATATGTTCAGCAGTCTGTACGCGAAAGCACCAGGAATTTCCTTCGCGTGGCCCCTTGCTGAACGTGTAGAGGAACATGCATGCGGGACGGATCATGCCTCTATAACCCCATGTCCCAGACGAGGACGCGTCTTCGTTCGACATGAGTTATTTATAAGACGTTCTTGGAATCAGCGTCCGTGTTACGTGGGGAAAAACAAATTTATTGTTTGTTTTTCTTAATGCCTTCTTCTCAAGCGTGTCTGTTTCAGCAATCAGTCATTATCCAAGAGAGAAGTGCACTCATCAGGCTGGACTCTGTGCCAAGAACGTAAGCGAATCCTTCCTAACCCCCTCGAGCCCCATCCACCTCATGAATGTGACACGTGCAGGCCGCAGCGAAGCGTTAGGGCGCTTCATACAGGTCATGCAGCGGGGAAGGATGCCATTCATAGCAGCTACTTGGCTTCGCTTAGGCTAAAGTTTATACTGGAGGGGAAATGCTTCTTTTTCTTTCTGAACAGATATAGGAAACTTACAAGTTCAATATGAATTCATGCAACGAATTTAAATTCGAACAGACATTAAATCTTAGACTTTTTGTACTCCAATAATGCATTTAATTGTGTTAATAAAGGAATACGATTATGGTAAATATCTGAAAAGGAATAAACGTACGACTGGCGTATTTCGTATTTTTTTCTCATTATTTTGTCTAAACTGCTCTGGTCATGGTGAAAACTATTTTTAATAACCCCCCCAAGCCCCCCCCCAAACCACTGTCATTGTGCTACATTCCCAAATGACATTAATTGAATTTCATGGCAGAGGACTTTTTCATTGGCAGTGTGATCCACATCCTGTTATCCTGGAATAATAGTTTATATTCAGTCTGTAAAGCTCCAGGGACTCGCAGACTCACCTGTGCTGCAGTATTTGACAAAATGCTGTCACAGCAACATGTACTTAACAAGCAGTTTTAGCAAGAAAAGTCCAGCAATACCAGCAATTTAAAAAAAAAAAAAAAAAAAAAGGACTTTTCCTTATTTATGGCTGCAATTTTTAATTCGGAAACGTCCAAATGTAGGAGCACATTTCCTGCCTTAACACTTTTGCTGCCATGTACTGCATTCATTTTGCCAAGATAATTTTTTTTCTAACGCAGATTGTAGGAGCTTGGCAAGAGCGCGCCTAGTTATGAGACGACAAATGCGTTCTGACTGGCCTGGGAAATCCTAATTAGTCAGTCAGATGGGGGTCAGAGGCTCAACAGTGTGAATTTATGTGACATTTTACAAGGAACATCCAGGTCAAGATGGGAAACACTGGGAATTTGGGTTGGGTTCCACATAACACTTTAATTTAGAAATTTGCTAACAAATTCTGTCTATGCAGGCAAAACATGGTCTGAAAACTGTGTGCCTGTGATGGTTGTCAAAATATTAGTACACACCTAGCCTCACAACCCATCCCATATCCCTGATTCTATCAATCTTTTCATGTTGAAATAGGTTAGCATCGAGGGATATTTTCCCAAGCCGAACTCCGATCTGAACGCGACAAGTTCCAGCACCTCAGACAAGACGTTTATTTATGTGAACAATCGTCCTGTGAATCACAAAGACATCCTGAAGGTACGTTCATGAGTTTACTCTTTAGATGAAAAGAATGTGAACTTACAGGGAAATGCATGCTGTTAGATGTTTACATTCCCTGGTGACACATTCAGGTAGTTGTCCAATCAGTCAATCATGTGGCAGCAGTACAGTACAATGCATAAACTCATGAAGATACAGGTCAAGAGTTCACATTAACAATCAGAAATGGGAAGAATGTGATCTGAGTGAGTTTGGCATGGCTGTTGGAGCCAGATGGGTTGGGTTGAGTATTTCAGAACCTGCTGAGTTTACATAGGGATGAGGAAAAAAATTTATTAAATAAGCCATAGTTCAATGGGAACGCTCTGATGATGCGCCTTAAGTCTGGGTTAAATTTACAGGATGGATTTTGGTCTTGCTTTTCTGGGTAGGTCTTCATGAGAGACAGTTTCATCATGGTGCTTGATGGGTTTTGCAAATGCACTTGACACAATACTCTTCTTGTGAGAACACTGGTCAAGATTGACCAGACAGGCATTTGATCATTCTATAAATTTAACAACAAATTGTTTCTACGAGCTGAAAAATCTGTGCATATGAGCCTTATTTATTTAAGTGAAATATAATTAATTATCAGAGAAGGAACTGATCTGGATCTTGCAAGCTTTCTAACATGGAGTTTCAACTGCTTTATCCTTCAGCTTGTGAAGCAGTACTATGCACACTCTGCTCATTCGAATAACGAATCAGCCAGCCGCCGTTTCCCCATCCTGATGGTGAACATCACCGTCCCTACCTCGAATGTGGATGTCAATCTAACTCCTGACAAACTGCAAGTGATGCTAAAGAACAAGGTTGAACCATATTTTATAAACTTCACCACATTTTCTTTTCAATGACGTTCCACATGCATATTGCCTTGTTTTCTATTGGTCACACCAATTTTTTTTCTCCCAGGATGCTGTGCTTTTAGCAGTGGAATCTGTCCTGATCTCATTGTATGGGTCTTATTCTGTTGGGAATAACAGCCAGGCAACGGCAGAACAGTCTCATGCCGTGGAGGGAATCAGGAAGGAACCAAATGAAGTGCCGGAAAAAGGTGCACAGGAGCCTTGTGTGTTTGCTCCACCTGTGGTGCCAGACAATTCCACCACACACACCAAAGAAAAGGACAGCGAGGCGTCCTTACCAGGTACTGCCAACACAAGCTCGTCTTCCTCATCAGAGGACTGGGTAATCAACACGAGCTTGAGTGATTCATCGTTTGCCGAGAACGTAGTGTTGAATTCTACAGCCGACCCCGATGACAAAAGCGAGAGCTGTCTCATGCAAGTGGACAAGGAGATCTCGGCAGAGAGTTGGGCCATGGGTAAGGCTTTCACAGATCCTCTCACTGGAGAAGGCCTCGAGCCTGTGAAGCTCCATCAACCAGAAGCTCAAAAAGATGATGACCTTGCATCGGAAACCAAAACAAAAAGCAGCAGCCCGTGCACAAGACCCACAAATGTCATCGTGGAGAAAATGGGCAAATTAACGGGCTACGACCTTATCAGCAGCCGCTCCGTGCGTCAGCCGATTTCCGCCTATGCTCTGTTTGAGCAGGACGCCAGATCATCTGTCCTGCTGGAGAAGCCACGAGCCAGTCTGCAGGATGTCACTGCTGCTGTAAAAGAGAGATGGGAAAGCCTCAGGGAGGAAGAAAGAAAAAAGTAAGTTTCCAGATTTCACTCCCAAGGCTGCATTTTCCAGTTGTTGTGATTCATTCTCTTGGTTTAGGGAGGGGAAAAAAGGGAGGGAGATGGAATAGACTTGCCACTTGCAAGGATGAAATATGGTGTGGAAAGTCTGCTTGATTTGTTCAGGTTGCTGTCCAAAGCAAGAGGGATTGATATGAACTACGTTTTTGTGTTTTCCACACAACTGCATTTGATTACTTGGTTCGTTGGTCAATAATGTTTTCCACTGTAAAAGAGGTATTCAGGATTCCAGAGAATGCCATGGTGTATTTATAACACTGAAAGAATCTCACAGAAGACAGTGTCATTGTAATGGTGCTTTATCCCATTTGGGTGAAAATGACTACAGCAAATAAACATGATAAATTCTATATTAATTAGATGAAAAAAAATGTAGATCCAGTTCAATTTAACCTTTTATGTATTGCGCTTTTAACAATTAACATGATCACAAAGCAGTTATGCAAAAATTACAATTCTGTATTAAAATGTTTTAAAATGTGTACATTTTATAGATTTGCCAATTTATCCCCTTAATGAACAAGCTTGAGACAGTGGTAAGTAAAATTTCCCTGAGATGAAATGAGGAGGAAACCTTGAGAGGGAACGCATCATCATTTTGGTTATAAATAACATGATAATGATTAAGCCAATTTTATAACTGTGTGCTGTTAGCGAAATGAAAGGAAGTGTATAACAGTTGTAAGTCATCAAAGCCATGTGCATGTTTTCAAGCGAACTGTCCTCAACAGGCACATGTATCCTTTGGAGCCCGTATTACAGAGGCTATCTTCAAGTGATATCCATGCATGTGATGAAAACTTTAACCAGAAGCCGGGCATTAGCACAGATCAGGCAGGTCCAGAGGGCAGCAGGGGTCAGAAACACTGGGATCTCATGGGTTCCATGTGTAATGAGAGAGAGAGAAGTATAATTAGGTGTGCTCACAGTCGTTAAATACTTACGATCAATGTACATACAATATTGTGTACAATATTGACAATATTTCTGAGATGAAAGAAGGCTATCCTGGAGATGGTATCTTCATCTGCTTCAGATTAGAGGCTGGAATCAATGATCACACCAAGGTCTTATCCTTCTGCACATGAAAGGCCATCCAGAAAGCTTACTTCTGGCTGCATGTGGTCGTAGTACCAATACCTCTGCATTGGCGTCTAATGTCCTTCACACTTTCCTCAACGATATTAAGCTAGTGTCTCTAATCTGGCTTTGCTCAGACAGATAACTATGTGGCATCATACAGCTTACACATTACAGTATTTTATCCAAAGAAAGCATATAGAGAGAAAATGGCAATGGGCCTAAAACTGAACCCTGTGGAACACCATATAACTTTACTTTGGTATGTCAAGAAATGTCACTGTCTACAAACTGGTAATGATCAGTCAGATAAGACCTGAGCCAGGAAAGGACTGTTCCCTTAACTCCTACAATATTTTCTAATCTATCAAGAAGAATGCTATGATAAATGGTATCCAAAGTTGTATTAAGGTCAAGTAAGGTCTACTGTAGTAACCCAGTGTAAGGATCTATCCAATGACGGAAACTACAAAGCACTTTTTTAAAGTTGCTCTGGATAAGAGCCTCTACCAAATGCCTAAATGTAAGGGTAACACAAGTACAGGCCAGGTGAAGGTCATTTACCACTTTAACCAGCGTTGTCTCTTCGCCTAAATCCTGACCGATACTTTTCATGATTGTTATTTCTAGGTAGGTATGAGCATAACCGCTGTGTTACATCTCAGGAAATAAAGCACAGGTTTGATCGAGAGTTGAGATTGGCTTGTAGTTAAGACAGCCGACAGGGGTCAAGTTCAGGTTTTTCAATCAAGGGATTAATGTAATAAGCAATAAGTATTTTTCGAAGAGGTTCAATTATTTCTGGTATTATCTGTTTTAGAAAATGTGTAGTTACAGGATGTAGTAGACAAGTTGATTTAGTGAGGAAATAAATGAAATTTATAGTCTCCAGAAGGAAAAGAAGGTAAAACAATCAAATTAGATCAGATCAGCGATTAGAATATTAAGGTATATCATTATTTATTAAATTGTCTGGCTGTAAATTGAAAGTCAGATTGTTTTTCTTTGTTTTTTTCATGATAGTTTTTAATCTGTCCTTAAAAACATTCATGAAATCATCAATACCACATAATTGGTGTGCATGTTTCTATGCTGCATATGGTTCCTAGTTAGTTTCGCTACAGTATTAAATAGAATTCTAGGAATATTTTAGTAATCTGCCATAAGGATAGAGACATGCGCTGATCTGCCAGCACTAAGAACTTTTCTGTAGCTTAACAGGCTTTTCTCCCGTGATACTTTTGGTTTTGGTAAGTCATTCCATCAGCTCAATATCATCCATTTTTTACTGTACATGTCTGGATCCTGCAGCTTTTTATCATACATCTTGGAAAAACTTCTTAAGCCCCATCAGATTAGGAGCATTCATTAAATGAAAAAGTAGGATTTTCCATCAGATCAATCAACTGGAGGTATGTTTAGTGTTCTTGTCCTGATCTACAGTTAACCTCATCTCTTTCAGACTGAAACAGCCTTTCTTTTAGGATTGCCCTCACAAACACCAGAACTAATTTAGGGGTTTTATAGCAGCAGGGTGAATAATTATACAGTCATAATCTTTGTTTTTCCCTTTGTAAATACTAGGGTGAGTAAAATATTGTCCACACTCTGGCTGTAGAATTTATTTGAATTAACTTTTAGAAAAGACAATTACATAATTTTGTCCATCTGTCAACAAGCTTTCAAAATGAAACATTAAAATGTGTTTTAGACCGAGCTGTGAGCCAAGAATGAAAGCCACTTCATCAGAAGTGAATCTTTGTCCTCATAGGGCTGCTTTCAGGGGACTAAACAGGTGAAAGTCTGATGGTGCGACTGAAGGGAGAATGCTTTAACACCTCAAAACCAAGTTTTTGCAGAGTGTCGACGGTGTGGGCTGAAGTGTGTGGCCGTGGTTCACAGTGCCCTTGTATAGCAGTCCTCTTCATCTCTACCATAAGTTTCTCACTGTAACGAGCACTGTTGATTGTTAAACCTTTTTCCTGATAATGTTCCAATACTGGCCCTTGGGAATCCCAGAAAACTGTAAGTATCAATTTTCCAGCTGACGGTTGACTGTTTAACTTTTTCTCCGTCGGATTCTGTTCTATACTCTACCGTTTACTCTCAGGCTCGTAGTGATGAATCCATGTGTCATCACAAGTAATGATTCTCTTTAAGGAACTATCACCTTCTTTAGAGCATTGGTTAAAATTTTGTTTGCAGATAACCAAACATTTCTCTTTATGCTTTTCTTATGCTCTATTTTTGGCACCAGGTACACCCTCGGACCACAAAAAAATCAAATACTGCATGCTGCTCTTATTTCAATGCGAATCACAAGTGGGACATCAGAAGCTTTAATATAACCGGAGTGCGGATGAATTTTTATCTCTGTAATTTAGATTGAGATTTATGGAATATTTTGTTTAGAGTCATGATTCAAAAAAAGCCCAAATACATCTTTCAGGTCCAGTTTAGTTCTGTTTTCCAAAATTATTGGTGGAGCTAAGAGTGTCATTACAGTGGGTAGTATTTGTCTTTCCATTAGTTAAATAATTCATTAATTTTCCATAAGCCGTTTAATTACAATGCGGTAATTAACCGGAATCATGTCAGACAGTACGTTAGTGTTATTACTGAATTACAGCATCCTTTTACAGACCAGTAACTTAGTGTGTAAACGCTTGATCTCTTGATCTTCATAGCTCTCAAACTGAAAACGAAAGGCCTTGAGAAACAGGATCATTAATCCTCTCAGGAAATAGCTGCAGTGAAGGAAAAAAAAACAAACAAATTATTGCATGCCTGTTTAGAGTAATTGGATGAATGGAAAATGTGCATCACCATAGCTGGGGGCATTTAGGGAAGGTATGGATGGGTGTATGGAAAAAATAATGTCTTTTCGCGTGCTATCGTGCAGTAATAAACAAGCCTGAGCTAGTGCTTAGCTCATTTCCCGGCCACTGTTAAGTGGCACACCCTTTTAGGAATCGAGTTTATATGAAGTCATGTTGCGTGTCACATGGCCCTGTTGTGCTAAAATGTTTGATTAATAAAAAAATAGGGGTTAATAAAAAATGGATCTACAGTAAGGAGGAAATAAGAATTCAGAAAGACTTTTGTTATTGATACCACAAATGACCAGTGTTTTCTGCTTTGTTGAATAAGTCCTAAATAAAACCCATTGTACTTTGTTATGGCAATTATTTATCACATGTACCTTACAGAACAGTTTATTTTTTGTTGCATATCCCAGTTAGGAAGCTGGGGACAGAGTGCAGTGTCAACCAGGATACAGCGCTTCTAGAGAAGATAGGGTTAAGGGTCTTGCTTAAGGGCTCAACAGTGGCAGCTTGGTGGTGCTGGGGATCGAACCCCAGACCATCCGATCTTTATCTAGAATTTAAAGTTAGCCACTGGATCTGACAGGTTTATTCTAAAGCAGAGCTTTTTAATTTTTTCTTTCTTTTTTTTCTAGCTGTTTTTCAATTTCTTTCTTTTTTTCAGCTGTTTTTCAGTTTCTTTCTTTCTTTCTCTCTTTCTTATACAAATCAGGCTTTCCATTTTCTTTCTTCTGTACTTAAATTCTTTCTTTTTCTTTCTTCTGTACTTAAATTCTTTTTTTTCCTGTTGCACTTTTTTCTTTTATCCTTTTCAGGTATACTTCAATCTTTCTTTCTTTCTTTCTTCTGTCATCACACACATCTTGCTTTGTTGTTGCTTATTCGCATTATATCCCTACAGTGTGTCCACCCACAGTGTGCGGTCTCTTTCTGCTACTGCTTGGTCTTATGAGAATGAAAACAGTAGGCTTAAATAATAAAAACTTTTATCTTTCCTTTACATTCGTACATGAGAACCTTCTGATGCAGATATTCATAGAAATGTTGCCATAGACAGACCCCATTCTTTATAAACAAAATATTTAGGAAAAAGTTAGGAATTGCCAGGAAAAACTTCTGCCTTTGATCGTAATCCTTCTCGAGCATTCAGCTGTCTTACCAGATACCGTGACTCACCAGATTACACCTTTTATCCCTGCTCGCATTTATACAGTACCTTCATTCACCTTCTACGGACGTGCAAAATTTAATTGAGAGCAGCAGGTGAAATCAATATTTAAAATGAGATTTCTGTAATTCTCTGTACTTTTGTACAGTGTGATGCTGTAAAGAAGCAACAAATCCACACCGTTAGCTTGAATGGTTCCTCAGACCAGTCCTGTAGCACATGTGGGCTGATGTTTCCTTCATACACACATCACCTCGCACCTGTAACAAGTTCCCATTTACTGTTTGATATAAGAGTGGGTTTCATCGTATGCTTTCATATCCGTCCTCTTAAAAATATAGAGAAAAATAAAGCTTGTGAGTATGTTACAGAGATTGTTGCTCATTTCCACGGAGTACTTGAAGCTGGTACAGGTGGCTTGCTTTGCTAATCTGAGATTGAAGCTAGTATGTAACATGACATGTTTTCATGCTGAGTAGTGTTTAACTGGTTAGCTGTAGTATCTGCAGTCCTACCCTCATGTCAGGAGAACTTAATGTTTATCACCGGAGTACCCCAGGGCTCAGTTCTCAGTCCACTCCTGATCTCTTTATGCACTCCAGCTCATAGTGGAGCTCATAAGGGATCAGGGCTTCTCTTTCCGTCGTTACATTGCTTCTCCTTTTGTCTATTCAGCTCATAATTCTCTCAGAATATATCGTAACTTCCATCTGGCACTTCTTATGTAACAGAATCTCAACAACTAATCACCACTGATGTACTCGCTGGCCTTTAGATACGGTTTTAGTGACTCATCCACACTTCAGCCACTGAATCTGACTCATTTATTTTACAGCATCAGGACAATACCATATTCCTGACCTCCATGCAAACTCTTCTCTTAACTTTTTCTCTTTCTTTCTTTTTCTTTCTTTCTTTCTTTCTTTCTTCTATACAGTATTTACATTTTTCATTTAGTTCTTTCTTTCTTTCTTTCTTTCTTGTACTTGCCCAATCTTTCAGTCATTCTTTCTTTTTCTTTCTTTCTTTCTTTCTTTCTTTCTTTCTTCTGTATTTAATTTCTTCCTTTTGTACTTTAACACTTTCAGTCTTTCTGTCATTCTTTGTTTCTTTTTTTCTTTCTCTGTTCTAGTCTTTCTTTCTTTGATACTTATAAACACAGACATATAAAGAACACAGAATCACATCATTCAGTCTCATTGTGAATGTCAGGATGGACAGAATGAAAGACACTGAACTGTACTGCACTGGAACAATAAACGAACAGCTAATTCCCACAGACTCAGATTAAAATCGGGTGATGATTAAATGTGTCTGTATCATGGGTTCTCCGATAATGAACATTGCCTGTTTCCATAATGTCTTAACTACTGTAATTAGGAGATGTGTTAAGTATGAAGTCACTTGCTAAATAATCCTTTATGAATAATTCTTTATATTTTACCTTACTGTACTTTACTTACATAATTAATTAGCAACATTAGCATGAGGATTACATTATTTCTGATTAATTACATTTGACATAATGTTGCATGCATTGTGCATGTTATTTGTGGTATTTTCTATGTGCTGATTTGACAAGTCCTCATGCATTAGGACAATTTTACTCCAGTGGTTTTCAGTATGATGTACAGTCTGATACTGTAGCAGACATCACAGAATGGCTGTGAAGAAGAAGAAGAAAAAGCAGATCTGTGTGCTTACACAGGCTTTGGTTTTCTCTTTAGCCCCCAGTTGCTCGCAGGTAGCAGATGTTTTTATTATTTTGGCAGTTTGAGCAGTTTTCTACACTGTAATTTATATCATGTGCCGGCAGGTCACTTAGACCCAAAGGAGGATATTAAACCTGGGTTCCTTATGTCGATTGGGAATATTTAATTAGTCACAACCACTGAACTGCTTGTTAAGGTACATTTATAACAAGTTTGCTTAGAAGTCTTAGACATAATACATTCTTCTGAAAAGAACTGTTTTAACCTCGAAATCATTCTCTCAACCATTCTATTAAATTGACACTAAAAAAAGGTTAACCATCCATTTAACCCTTTAAGGTTTGGTGTATAGAAAACTTTTTTTTGTAGCTTTGAATAGATTTTAAGTAAAATTTATTTTAGTACTATTACACATTTATATCTAAAATGTTATATTGCAGCAGAACACAAACATTAAAAGTAGTGCTAATTTTAAGACATGAAGATTAAAAGCTCAGTAAAAGCTAACAGCTGTTTTACTTATAAAACTGCACAAATCTGTATCTAACACCACTGATTATTTTCAATTGTAAATAAAACAGCAGTTAGGTTTTACTGAGTGTGTTGGAGAATATGAATTCTTCAGGTACCTGAAGACCTTGCTCCTTTCTATTTTTATGTAAAACCCAGGAGCCTACACTATGTCTTTTGTTTCCATCTGAACTGGTCTGTTATGTAATATGTTGCTATCTTGGTACCTCCAATACCAAAAAAAAAAAAAACGTCCTAAACCAAAAACTTCTCCTTTGATTCTATATTTGCATTTGTTAATTGTTTGCTTCTTTGCATGTCAGGTATGAGGAAAAGGCCCAAAAATCTCTGGAGACCTACGACCAGCAGAAGACACGTGCAGCAGCTGGTGTCACTCCTGACTATCAACATCAGAAATCCGATTCCTTTCTGAACAAAACCAAGGGTGTGAAACGCAAAGCCCCCGAGTCCGAGCAGCAGACCCTGGACAAACACTTCAGCTCTCAGACTGAGAGCAAGAAGAAACCTACCAAGGTGTCTGAAGTATCCAAGCCTCTCGAGTTTAGTATAGATGCCCTAAGGCGAGCACTTCAGCATGAGCATCGCTCCTGCCCGAGCGAGCAGCGCCTCCAGCTTGTAAACCGGTTGCCTTCTCAATGCGCCTGGATCGTTTTATGTGGCAGAAAGCTCATGTTGTTAAATCCATTTCGGGTGGAGGAATCCCTGCTGTTTAAGAGACTTCTGGAGAATAATATACTTCCAGCAGCGAGTCTGCAGTCCCCTATACAGTTAACAGACAGGTAGTGTGTCTCTGCTTTCTCACCCGAGTCGGAGCGGACCAGAATAATTTTCAGCTCAATGTTAAACAAATTTTTACATTTTTGTTAATGTTCCTTATCTGTTTATACTCTTGCCCTTTTCTGCGCAGTGTTCTCAGTGGTCCAGAATTCATGGATGTTCTTATGAATATGGAGAAAGGGAGTCCGTCTCTAACCGGTGAAGTCCTCTTTACAGATGCCAGGCTGGTAGCCAATGGCTTTCAGATCAGACTTACTCCAGGTATCACTTATGAACTAATGAATGAATGAATGAATGAACTATGATTTGGTTTCCGTTCTTGAGGATGTTGAAGGAGCGGCAAAACATAATTTGTGAACACCTGACCATCACACCCATATGTTCGTGTTAAACATCCCGTTACAGATTTAGTTCCGCTTTGCTATTATAAGAAGTTCAACTTTCTCTTCTGGCTGGGCTTTCCATTAAATTTTGGCATGTGGCTGACTCTGGGGATTTATGTTCATTCAGCTACAAGAGCATTAGCGACGTCAGGCATAGACGATGTTGAGATGTCAAGAAGACTCATCCCAGTCATCCAGTTCATCTCAAAGGTCTTCATTTACATTTACATCTCATTATACATCTGAGCAGTTAAGGGTTAAGGGCCTTGCTCAAGGGCCCAACAGGGACAACTTGCTGGTTGCGGGATTTGAACCTTGGACCTTCCGAACCATAGTCTAGTGCCTCAACCACTGAGCGCTACCCCTGACCTTTTCAGTGGGGTTCAGTCCACTTGAGGTCTTCCATTCTAATCTTAATGCACCATGTCTTCATGGAGCTGGCTTTGTGGATCTCACAGGAGCATTGTCATAGTGGAACAGGTTCAGGCCTCTAAGAAAAATTGCAATGCTACAGCATACAGAGAAATACCATAGAGCTGTGTGTGTTATTTAAATTTTGGAAATTTGGCAAGTTTCAGTTTAGAGGAGAACCACATATCAGTGTGATGGTCAGATGATCACATATCTTATGTCATTATTTCTAAAAATGACAGACTTTGATGACGGTGATGAGAGATGGTGGAGGAACCTGTTGATTTTGAATACTACTGTCATTAAATTTATAAATTTGTGCTTTTTAACTACTTTAATTATATATCAAATATAATGTCTAATCCACCCTCTGGATGTACAAGGGGTGTTCAGGTCAAACCAGGATATTTACAGAAGACAGGAGTACAGTACGGTGATGAGACTCTTAGCCGCAGTAAAATATTTGAACGGTGCAAACGTTTTAAAGAAGGTCGTAAGTCTGTGAATGACAATCCTGGCCGAGGTGGCTCGAGCCCCACTGCAATCGTTCCAACATTCAGTGAGTGTCGCAAATTGGCGACAAGTTATTCATCAAGTCTCAATCATTCACCAAAACCACTTGCACGTTACAGGAACTCGGCTGGGAGTGATTGCCACGTCCCCAGTACAGTCCTGACCTCGCTCCAAGCCATTTCCATGTGTTTGGGCCGTTAAAGGAGATCCTAGGAGGCCAAAGTAGGCAGTCCGATCATGGCCCCGGCGTACTGAGAAAACTTTCTACCTTGATGGTATCCAAGCACTAGTGATAAATGCATTGGGAAACACTGGGATAAGTGGAGTTTTTACTCTCATAACTGTGTTCTGTTATTCTGCACAATCAAAAGTCCCACATGAACGCCCCTCACAATATATATTATACAATACATTTAAGTTAATGTGCTATTAGAACAGATTGCACAGATGGAAAGTGTACTGTTAGCATGTGCATTTTGTCCATGACTCAGGAAACCATGTGAGCTTGTTAAGAAGGATCTCATTCCCAGAGGCAGCGTCCGTCCCATTCATCATCCACTCCTCTCTTCCTAGAAGGAGCCTGACTGTCTGAATTTCCATTAACAGCCATAGATCTCTCTCTTTATTTCTTTCTTTCCTTGCTTTCTGTCTGTGTATTTATGTTCTTTCTTTCTTTCTTTCTTAATAGTATTATATTTATTTTTACTGCTCTCTTTATTCACTATATTATTTCATTCTTACTCTTTCTTTCCAATGTTCCTTACTTTCTTCACTACCTACCAAATATTCTTTCTTCTTTTGTTCTATTCTATTAATTTTTCTTCCTTTTTATTTAATCTTATACTCTCATGTTCCGTCCCTCCTTCGTTCCTCATTACTTATTTTCCTTAACACACACTAACATCAAAACCATGCCTTTTTAAACGATTCCTGAAGGTCAGGTTGTGTGAAGTTCTTTAGTGCCAGATTGGATTTAAAGCAGATTTAGACTGCTGGATTCCTTTCATGTCAGAGTTCACAAATAATTAATAAAGCTGAACATCTGGAATAACAGGATTATGCTTAAATATTTCTGACATTTGCTGCTCTAGTGATTTTTTTTTTTTTCTGTGTTGCATAATTGGAATAAGAAATGTTCTTGTAAATACACATTGTCAGCAGAGTAAAATCTGAACAAATGCTTTATTGGTAAAAAATTAATGAAAGTTTAGAATTTACAAAATAAATCTTGCCGTAAAAAAATACTATTATTATTATTATTATAGCAACTTTTTCTGGAATATTTTTTAATATTTGCATCTGTGCATATGTAAAGTGTGGGATAAAGACACAATCAGGGACAATCTTGTTTTAGCTTTTCAGTTCGAACTTTGTTTCACCTCAGGGATGCACGCTATGATTGGTGTGTGTGTGTGTGTGTGTGTGTGTGTGTGTGTGTGTATATGTGTGTGTGCTGTCTTGGTGCTGTTATGGGTCATTGTGGTGGATGTTGGCAGGCTGCCGATGCCTGTCCCAGGCTCAGTGGCTTACCACCTCTGAGTAATCTGCCCTTTTCAAGCAGACCGCGGGACACGCCATGCCATCTTCACGGAAAAGTGTCAGTTTACACGGAAAAGTGTCATTAGCGAACGGATTGATAAACGCTTTAGATGTGTATTTCTTCCTAGTGCAGATATCTCCATAATCTTTTCTAGATAAGAAAAAAAAACATCTGCTGAAAACCCCGTTAGTGATTCTTTCCAGTCAGCAGAGACGTCATAATGTTAGTTTAGTGCTTCATTTGGTGTTCTGCCCATCCGACTCGATCTCCAAACAGAGTTTAAATCCAAATATTCCTTTCTCATTCTTTCCTGGAGGAGGTTGTAGTATATGGAGTACATGAATCCTCACTCTGTGCTTTCTCTGGCCAGGTTCCTCGTCCACGGGGACGAGTGTTGAAGTGACAGCTATGGCTGACTGCATGCCCTTCTACGGCATCGCGGACCTGAGGGAGATACTGACGGCCGTGAAGGACAGGAACGCTCAGACCATACAGCAGTGCAGACCTCTCAAAGTCTCGAACTACCTGGAGGTGGGAACGCCTTCCTCACTCAGCCTCCTCTTCATCTCCAAACACAGTCTGGGAAAAAAAATCAAATTTTTATCTTTCCATCTTTTTTCTTTCTTAAATGTATTCTTTTTTTTATCCATTCAGATTCTTCCTTCTACTTTCTTTTTTATGTTCTGTCATTTTTCTTTTTGTTTCTTTCTTTCTTTCTATCTTTCTGTCTATATATTAGCATTCATTATCCTTTCTTATTTTCTGTTTTCCTCACTTTTCTTTCTCTTTCTTTCTTTCTTTCTTTCTATACAGTATATACTCAGCAAAAAAAGAAACGTCCTCTGACTTTCAACTGTTTTTACTTTCAGTAAACTTAATGTGTAAATATT
>JAQMYL010000035.1:30377034-30393979 GCA_030014365.1 Clarias pachynema
ATGACAGCGGGCAAAGGAGATCTATGGATGAGGAGAGAGAGGAGAGGAAAGTTTCAGTCGCAGTCTCTAGTGGTAGAAAGGAGAAGGAGTCTGGGTCTGGGAGGGATGATAGGGTGCATGAAGACACAGAGACAGAGTGAAGGTTTCTGCGGGTAAAAGAGAAATTTTGGTGGTTAGGTTTACATAGAATAGGAAGGTTTATGGTTGAAGGATACCAGGTAATGATCAGATTTATGAAGAGGAATAGTAGTGATTTTTTCCCATTTTTACCCATGAACTGGCCACCACAGAGTTCTGCCTGCCACAGACCTGACCTTTAAGCACGGTGCTCAAATTTTTAATATTGTTGAAGCTCCAAAAGGCTTAAAGTTATCCTGTTTTATACATTTCTCAACCGGCTTTGATGTAAACTATATTGCCAATAGTATTCACTCACCCATTCAAATAATTGAATTCAGGTGTTCCAATCACTTCCATGGTTACAGGTGTATAAAATCAAGCACCTAGGTATCCAGACCGCTTCTACACACATTTGTGAATGATTGAGTCTCTCTCAGGAGCTCAGTAAATTACAACGTGGTACTGTGATAGGATGTCACCTATCACAGTAATAAGTCCAGTCGTGAAATTACTTTGCTACTAAATATTACACACTCAACTGATATTATAACAAAGTGGAAGCAATTGGGAATGACAGCAACTCAGCCACAAAGTGGTAGGCCATGTAAAATCACAGAGCGGGGTCAACGACTGCTGAGACAATTGCTACACACCTCCAAACTTCACGTGGCCTTCAGATTAACTCAAGAACAGAAGAGGATCAGTGCGTAGGGAGCTTCATGGAATGGGTTTCCATGGCCAAGCAGCTCCATCCAAGCCTTACATTACCAAGTGCAATGCAATGCACTGTACTATAGAGCAGTGGAGACGTGTTCTATGGAGCGACAAATCACACTTCTCTGTCTGGAAATCCTATGGGCGAGTATGGGTTTGGCGGTGCCAGGAGAACAGTACTTGTCTTACTGCATTGTGCCAAATGCTAAAGTTTGGTGGAGTTGTTGTTTTTCTGGAGTTAGACTGTGAGACAGGCCTTCTTTTCCAACATCAGTGTCTGACCTCACAAATGCACTTCTGAAAGAATGGTCAAAAATTCCCATAAACACACTCCTAAACCTTGTGGAAAGCCTTCCCAGAAGAGTTGAATCTGTTATAGCTGCAAAGGGGGCGGGCCAACATAACATTAAACCCTATGGATTAAGAATCGGATGTTATGTATGTGAAGGCAGGCGAGCAAATATTTTTGACAAGGTCAAAAAAAGTGTATGACTAGTGCATGTTTGAGATCATTGTCCTGTTGGAACACTTAGCTAGCTGATGATTTCAGGTTCTGCATGAGAATGAGCAAAACAGCTGCAAAGCGTGATGCTACCACCACCATTTTCTTTGTACTCAGCTGCAATCTTTAGTTGAGGTGTGGTTTCGGTGCAGGGTCTTCTTTCTGGGACGGCAGCCTTTCAGTACATGGTGATGTAAACCTGGCTTGACTGTAGACAGTGACACTGGTGTTCCAGCAGCTTCTAGTTCATGTCAGGTTTGTGTCTTAGTGGTTCCTTGGGTGGTCCTGACCATCAGAACCAATTTCTTGAATCTTTTTCCAAGTCTTGGCAAAGTGGATCCACTTCCCAATGCCTTGTGCTTAGTGTATACATGTTTTAGCCAATTTTGAAATCTGCAGTTGTTTTGAAATGGCTCTAAAGATGTTCCTGACTTGTATACATGTACCATCCTCTTTCTCAGATCTGCACTGAGCTCCTTGGACTTTTCCCTTCGTACTTTGTGCAGGTCAATCTTGTGAGTTCTGTCAAACAAACCCTTTTTTATGTTGCCACAAAAACAGGTGTAGTCAGTGGGGCAGTGGTGGCTCAGAGGGCTAAGGCACTAAGTTACTGACCGGAAGATCGGCAGTCCTTCTCCAAACTGTATGCTGTAGAATTGCTATTTCTCTTCACAAGAACCGAAAGGCCAGCACTTGACAATGTCCCCGTGCACACAGCTAGTTCTATGGAGGTACAATGTGTTAAGGCTGGATTGGAAGAACTTGAGTGTCCTGCACAGAGCCCCGATTGAACTCCTGGAGTTCTGGACTGGAACGGGAGTGTCCTCGACATTCCACCATCAGTGTAGCTCTGGTAGCTGAATGAACACAAATTCCCACAGGCCAAAATCTAATGAAAAGTTTAGATCTGGATGTTCAAGCACGTGTGTGATAGTCAGATGGCCAAAAACGTTTTTGCCATAAATTTTCACAATAGTATCTGATCAGCCTACAGTAAAAGCATCAATAAATCAGCTTATGTGATATACAGTGAGATAACAGCAATACAGATATCAGTAGTAGATCTCATGAAACTTGAGGGTTTTTTGTGAGATTTGGTCAAGGAAAATATTTTTTAGCAGCTGAACTTGAAACTTGACAACAACAAAATAAAAATAAAACACTTTATACTATTGTTGTGATACTGGACTGAATTGGACGTCTCATGCCTTTAACTCATTAAAGCATGAAATAAAATGTTTCTCCATCTGTCGGAGTAAGTGAGCACTTGTCTTTCCCTCTAACTCTTCTTAATGCTATTTTCCCATTCTGGATATTGTGATGGATATTGACATATCTTGGAACGCCAGCTACATGTTTCCCAGGCCATCCTGGGCCCAGAGGACTCGTTACACCTTCCCATTTTCTCACACTCACTTCCTCACCTGTGAGCCTTGGAATGTGCTGGCAGCTGGTGCTCAGACGCCTCTCCTTCCATACGACAGATGTAACAACGCTCAGACGAATCGTTGCTGTTCTTGTTTATGGCGTTCACTTGATTTTAACTGTCACAAGAGGGAACAAGGAAAAAGCAAAAGAAAAACAAATCAATCTTATGGACTTGAGTTATGATAGGGATAGAGTTGATTTACTATAATTAACCCTAACCCTCTTGTTTTGCTCATGTTTGAGTCTCGAGAAAAAAAAAAAAGAATGTGCATGTAAACACATCTAATCCTTTTCCGTGCTTGTGAAATGTAAAAATCTAAAACGTTCCATGCTTGTTACCTGGTTTCTAGCAGAAAAGCATCTTTGTGTAGGTGATGTAGCAGCCCTTGGTATTTAAGAAATCACACCAGGGAGTCTCAACAGGTGCTTGAACTTTGTGTTCAATTCACCAACACCTTCAAAACTTGCTTCTTGTACCACAATTTTGCCTCTGAAAGTGAAAAAGCTGTGTGACATTGATGTAGCTCTTCTCTATAGACCTTTGCACGTATCGTCACATCATCTGTCCCGGCCAAAACCCATATTCACGGAAGCATTTTCAGCAAGAAAACACATTTGATAACGTTCGTCTCCTTCATCCATGCTGTGTTTCAAGCTTTACAAAATTCTCTCTTATCACAAGTCTGAGTCCCAAATTCCTCTCTAACCACTGAACAAAGCCACTACTTGGTGTGTGGAACAATTGTTTGTATACCCTACATAGTACACTAGCTTTCCATTTTACGCTATTTAGAATTCAACCCCAAAACAGTTACCCAAGCTATTAACCAGAAAGCTGGAAATGTCAATATAAGTTAATGTGACATTAGGCTCCATTTTATGAAGTGTAAAGCACAGCATATTCCACAGCATCGTCTCATTTGCCACAGAAGCGCTGAATGAGCTAATGCTAATGCTAATGCTAGGAAAGACCACCAATTCCAAAAGGAGTTACACGTTTGTACATTGTCTGAGGTAATCACGTTATGATGACAAATCAAACTAATTATATTAAACATTAATATCCTTTATACCTTCTTCATCCATTTTCACACGCTTGTTTCTTTTTTGAATATGTTACAAAAGTCCATTAAAGCATACTGCATATGATTGTAGATAGCAAAACATGAGCTAGCAATCGCTAGGTTACTTTTTTAAAAATCTGTGTGACAATGCATCAGGTAATCTGGTAGGAAATCAGGTCATTTTTCTGTTATGTTTTTTCCTCTGAAATACACCTCAAATGTAATTAGCAATTGGATTAGAGGTGTATTTGTTAAATCTTAACATAAAACACCTTTTTTTTTTTTTTTTTTTTTTTTTTAATACAAAAAAATCTGATCACAGCATCTTAGCATTAGGCAAATACAACCTCAGATGAAAAACAACATAAAACGTCTTTCACTGTGCAATTATTTATGAATAAAGCCAAAAAAAGGGGGGAAAAAATGTTTTCTGTACGACTTCAGTCTCTCACATTGTTTTGGTCCATTCTTTTTTTTTTTACCACATTACTTCAGTTCATGGAGGTTTTGGAGCATTCACTTATGCAGACTCTGTTAAAGTCCCACCAAAGACTTTCAGTTGAGATGAGGTCTGGACTCTGACCTTTCCAAAAACCTTAATTTAACCTTGACCTCTTTTATTTTTCAGTCATTCTGATGTAGATTTACGGGGCATCAAGACCAAAAAAAGTTAACTTTGCTCTCAACTGTCTATTGGATAATGTTCCAGAATCCTTGTGGTTTCCTCAGACAAGTTCGGAGTTTTTACAAGTCTCAGTTCTTCCATGCTTCCATGTTTTGCCAACCCTTCCAAACAAACTGTACTTGTTCAGTTTTCATCTAATTGTGCTGTCATGAACTATAACATTTAAAATGCGTAGGCCTGTATGTTCTTTTCCCATTGTCACAGAGTAAATTTGTTATTTTTTGCAATTTACCCTTTACTGTGACATTTTCTCCCTGGAACTTATCTGTGGTAAAACATGAAGCTAGGGAAAAAGAAATTCAACTGGATTTTTAAGACACGAAGGTCAGCTGCTCTGGAATAGTTCTTGCAAGTACAGTATAGTGTCATGTGCATTTACAAAACCCATCAAGCACCATGATGAAACTGGCTCTCATGAAGACCTTCCCAGGAACGCAAGAGCAAAACTTACCTCAACTACATTTGTTGCTTTGTTGTGTGTTTTTGGAGCATTTTGTGTTCATAAAAATAAATAAATAAATCTGAATTCACCTGCATCTGGAACTTTCCTATCCCAATTGTTTGTATATTAAAGTGTATTTCACTTAAAATATTAAGTCTTGACCATTTTGCATTTAAGCTGATTCAGCATGCACAAAGGAGCACAGCATCAAAAAACTCTTTGTTTAAACCCAGTTTGAGCTTTTCTTTGTAAAGTTTTCTTGGTGGGGGCAGTGGTGTCTCTGTGTGTTAAGGTTCTAAGTTACAGGTCGGCAGTTCGAGCCGCAGCTCCGCCAGGTTGGGCCCTTGAGCAAGGCCCTTAACCCTCTCTGCTCCAGTAAAATGGCTGACCCTGCGCTCTGACCCCTGCCTGCTAACAAGAAGCTGGGATATGCGAAGAATAAAGAATTTCACTGTGCAGTAATGTATGTGTGACGAATAAAGGCTGAACTTAACTTTTTTGAGGCAATCACTTGCCTTGAATTGGTTCGGTTTCATCAATTTATCAGAGTTTACAGTGTGACCGTTTGTAAGCCCCCCCAAAAAAATCTTTACAAAGCAAAGCTTAAACTCAGTTTGAAACTGCATATTCCACACAAATGGTCAGATGTTAGAGGCAGGTAAACTTGAGGATGTTAGACGGCATCATCATTGTCGCCTAACAGAAAGGAGGCTTCTGTAACAGGATTATCTGCAAGTGAATCAGGACGAAACAAACATAAACAAATAATTGAATGAATACCTTTGCTTTCATGCTTCTGGATAAACAGAACAAGGCTTAACCGAAACACAACAGTGGTATCTGAATGTTATTATGTCAGCAGAATCTGTTGAATGCAGTGTTATTGCTCCAGGACCTTTAATCTTCCACAACCCTCTGTTCACTTCTGTGCACGTCCCACCTGGTTGCCATCGGCAGACGTCCAGCTCACAGCGGGAAAGGAAGCGGATCTCAGCAGTGCTCGTTTCGCCCTCTTCTGGTCGGAAGCGAGGACCTGCTCCAATTAGCCCTGCTGTCAAAACATTCATGCACTGGCCCTTTTTCTTTTGACTCCAGGGTTATAAAGGCCTGACTGCAATTTTTTTGTTGTTAAATTGGACTTACATAACTCAACGTCTCAGTCCAATAACAAGCTATAAAAGCATGGGTTTGCGTGAGAACTAAGATTAAAAAACAAACTTTTTTTTTTTTCCTATTCAGAAAGACCAAAGCATCGTTCAGGCCAAGCGTGCAACTTCTTAAAGACACCCACCGAATTTGTACCGAGTCCGAGTACAGCTGTGAGTCCATACAGCATGAGTTTCTTTCTTTTTCTCTTGCCAAAAGCCCCTTTAAATCTTCCCTCGTGCCAAGGTTGACATCACAGCCTGAGCCTTCTATCTTCTCACTGTTAAGCACTGAGAAGTCTCAAATCTGAACGTGTGTGCAATGTGTCATTAAATGGCACGTGACCTTCGCCCCGCAGGGACATTAGCTAATCTAATATTTCCTTTTGCAACAGCTTAGCATTCGATATAAATAATGGTGTGAAACAATACAGCTTAACTTCAAGCAAGCACCTTTATTTGTATGAACAGCTACATAGATTTCATAATGTACACTTTTTATTTGCTAATGTCTTGTCTTATACATGAAACTATAACAGAGGTTAAAAAAAGGTGACTGGTAAAGGAAAAATGGCATGTATACAATGCAATTAGCAAACATCATATCAAAATCAGTTTTTACAACTTTTTTTTAAAAATTATTATTTTTAGCAACCAATTCTTTCTATTGGTCTGCCATAGTGCAAACTGTGGTTTGAAGACAGAGAGTAAGCGACGTGGTTTGAACATTCACACACTTACTTAAAAAAAAAAAAAAAAAAAAAAACTCTGTCTTTAACACATTTCAACATGTAGACTGCATTCAAAGTGCCTCTGGTTCAAGTCCTTCTGTCCTTATTAAAATAATAATAGTTCAAGTGTATAGGGCAGGTTCAAGCAGTTGAGTAGTGAAAAGTTACAATACAATTAACTGGTATGTTGTGTTTACTGTAAAACGAAGACTTGCTTCAGGTTTGCCTAAAATCTTTAGACAGGTATTCAAGCTTTTTTTTTTTTTTTTTTTCTTCCTTTCTCCAAAAGTGTCCTTGAGTCCCTCTCTGTTGCTCTTGGATACTTGACTCTCAACAGCTGTTTGGAGTGAGAACATGACTAAATGGATATTGTTGAGCAGGTTTGAACAAAACGTGTGTTTTTTTGGTACTACGTGAACTGTATAGATTATTTTTCTTGTCCATTCCTCCAAGTCGGACCGGCATTACATTCCTTCAGTACGTCCATGTGACCTCTGACCCCAAGATGCAGATAAAGCGTAAACGAATAAAAAGTCAGTGAAAGTAAGCGGTGCTCTGTGGATGGTTCCTTGCTTGCTGCTATTCTGGTTCTATTGCATATTGCACAGTGTTAGCATGGATAATGGTTGTAAGGTGTCGTAAAGAAGTCCAGAGGGAAATGTTTGGGAACAGAACGGCACGAGTCCCTGCATGGGCACATCGATCACGAGCAGCCACAGCGATCCACCACCATGGAGGGGATCTTGCCGTAGATGATCTGCTCTTTTCCGTTGAAGTAAAGCATGTTGATGGGAGACATCTTGGTGGGCGTGCAGCAGGGGCCGGCAGTGCCACGCGGGTTGGCTTTGTTTACCAAGTGCGTGTGCGGATACTTCTGCAAATGCAAATAGTCACACTCGCCCGAGCAGTAGTTAGCTTTGTAGCGTTTTGGGGCAATAATCCAGTCCCAGCCGAAGTCTTCAAAGTCCACCGTAAGGGGGTAGCGGCAGCAGCGGGACTCGGACGAATTCTCGTCACAGTCCAGTCCCGATTCTCTCCTGGTTCGCTTGGGCACTTCGGAGATTTTGACCTCCAAGAATGGAAGCTGGAATTGGAAAAATAAACACATGACTCTCTTTGAGATAACAAAGAGCTTTACATTCTATCTATAAAGATTTCTTTCAAGCTCTAAACACATTTCCAATGCTTTACAATGATTCCTTGACCAGAATTTTCTTTTCTTGTACCCCGAGTTAAACATCAGTAAGCCACTCACCAGTCCCTCTTCACCAGGCTCTGCAGAGGTGACAGCTAGATCGTTGCTTTTGGAGTCGAACGCGTTGATCTCGATCCCCCAGTTGGTTTCCGGTTGCCTCAGCCACACCGCAAGCACCTGCTTGACATCGATGCTCTGCCACGACCTGACACCGGCATCCACATCGATTTTCAGCGAACGTATTCTCACATGCCTTCTACCATCTTTGATAGGCATGAGTCGTGATATCTGCAAGAACACCGTGGTTGCTTCGTCCGTTGGGCGGAGGTGCACCCAGAGCTGTGCCCTTACAATGCGGCTCGCTTGGATCTTTGGGCTGAAGGAGAAAAAACAGCACTTCGGTTTTTGGTCTACTTGAACGTCGGGGTTGGCTAAAAGAAGGAGAGAGAGAGAGAGATATGGAACAATGAGGAAAGTTTATTCAGCTGAAGTAAATTGTATCAAAGATATACCTGCATAGCAGACTCTAATATGTAACGTATGAAAGATCAATCTCATACCACAGCCAAATACTTAGGTGTTAAATCAACTCTATGTGAACATGTAACCTATTGATTGAATACATTTTGCCTTCAATCGTTCTCCGAAAAAACACAACAACTCAACTGAATAACACCTGCAAACTTAACATGGTGATTTGTACAAGTAATCGACTTCACTTGCTTAATAAAGAGGGTACATAAACCAACTTGTGTGAAAACAACAGTGAGTTTAACTTGTTTACAAATGCGCCGTACTGTAAACAGAGCCCAAATCACAAGTGTTGAGTTAACCCTTTAAACTCCTAGATCTGCCAGCTCACATGCTTCATACCATTTTATAACATATCATCATTTCATAATAAGTGAGTAGTGATGTTTAACTTTAGTCATTCATTCTGAAATCATTTGGATCTGTAGCAGATTACAGATTAGTAGAAATCATTTATAAGATATACAGTCAACAATATACACCAAGGAGAAAAATCAAAAGACTTTTAGTCGATTTTAATCCTTTGTTTCATCATCACAAATAAGAAAAACATTCAAACAGTGTGTGTTTTTGATCAATATGGATATTTTAATGTATAGGATATTAAAAGAAAGAATTTACAAACAAAAATTAAACTTAAGTCTACCATGTAACCCTCTTAATAACTGCCTCCTACCTCCGTTATTGATCTTTTATTATTGGATCTTCTAAGTTCTGTTATACTAACACCCTGCCGGATGACACACACACACACAACAAAAAAGGTCATGGCAAATGTTTGACCTCTTTCTTCTCGGGTGTCTTGCAATCAGCTGCGAACACACTTAAGAACAAACTAAAATTCAAATACAAACAAAATGAATTTGAAGTGTGAGTAGCCTGATATAGGAGAAATAGGAAGATGTACAAGGATAAGGCACTGCTTCAAATGCACAGATGATTACAAGACTGGTTGTTAACAGGGATACATTCTGAAACTGATATCAGAATCGGGTTTTATTTGCCAAGTATGTTGATGTCGCATTAGGAATTTGATTCCGACTGTTTGTCGCTCTCAAGTACAGACCAACATAAAACACTGTACATGTGTTATAGACAAGACACTATGCACAGTAAGTACACAACATTCAATGACTGTACAGATTAAATAGATACCGGGGAGGGGAAAAAAATCCTGAGTATGTAACAGGTGTACATAAAGTGAGTGTGCGAGTAACCGTAGTGTGCGTCACATATGCTGTAATATGTATTGCAAATAGCAAGTTGCAGTAATGTACAGTAGGAAGTTTGTAAGAAGCATGTTGGTGCTTTTACACAATATATAGTACCACATGTTTGTTTATTGCAAATATAGGTAGATAGATAGATAGATAGATACTTTATTGATCCAAAGGAAATTCCAGATATCCATCAGCAGTAGAGACAGTAACAGGTTTGTAGATATGATTGCATACTGTATATCTTACATATTGTCAGTAAACACAGAGGATAATGTAAAAGCTGCCAAGATGTTATTAGTACAATGCTAAGAATAAAAAACAGCAAGATATATAAGAAACATATAAATAAAGAATTTAAATTACTTATCTAAAATCTCTCTCTCTCTCTCTCTCTCTCTCTCTCTCTATATATATATATATATATATATAATTACCAGTATATATATAATATTATTATTACATTAATGCTGTTATAATTCATATGATATATTATATACTGATAGTATATATTACTAGAGTTTTTTCCCCTTATGCTTTCCATAGATACAGTATAACGCACTCCATAGACAGATTGTTTGTAGGTGTAAAACTACATAAAATAAAATAAAAAGTTTATAAATTCACAGACCCTGCACTAACTAATCTACATGACATGCGACATGTGATTTATGAAGTTTTCTGCACAGGGTGTTTGCGCTCCAGAGCTGTTCGCTTGTGCGTAAAACCCGGGGTTACAACAACAACAACAACAACAAGAAGTTATGACTCTGACAAAACTAGAAAAAGTTATGACTGTGGTTAACGGGAGGAGGTGAGAGCGCGCGCACTTACGCTCGGCGGCCATGCTCATGACGGTCTCGGTGGTCGCGCGCTCCTCTTCGTCCTCCTCGTCGTCCGCGAGCGCGGCGGCGGTGCCCGGCTTGCCGTCGTCCCCGAGCACGTCGTACTGGTCGAGCAGCTGCTGCACCGGCGGCGCTTTCGGCAGCAGCTGCTTGACCACGTCGCGGCTGACGTTGGGCGCGTGCTTCAGCCGCAGCTTGCTCAGGATCTGAGACTTGATGGCCTGCAGACGGAGCTGCTTGCTGTGCTGGCGGAACGCGCACACGCTGGCGGCGGAACACTGCGCCTCCTCGGTCACGGCGGTGGGCTGCTGCTGCTGCTGCTGCGGGTGTTGCGGGTGTTGCCGCTGCTGGTGCTGCTCCGGTGCTCCGGTGTCAGTCCGCGCCATCGGGCCGAAAGCCACCACGAAACCCAGCGGGATGAGAACCTGCGCCAAAAGCATGATGAGGCCGGACAGAGCGGCGCGTGAGTGAGGACGAACTGGTGCTTCTGTGTGTGGCAGCAGTAACAATAACCCCGCGCGCCATGCACACCGGACAGGTAGCGGCAGATGGCATGATTCAATTCGCCCAAAAGCCTTTTTATACCGACAAATTATTCCGCCGCTCTTATTTAGGCTCTGGCGTCGGAATCTATGATTGGCTGCTCGGAGCAACAATAAATCAGAGGTGGACTTTTACTTCTTTCTTTTTTTTTTTTTTCTTCTCCAAGCGCTGAAACCTTAAAGAGATACACCCACAACTCCACTCCACCCTGCTTATGATTATTATTAAAGAGCTTACTTAAGCCAAAGCTTTCATATATTCTGCTCCTGGTATTGCCAGCAAAATCAAACACTTAAGAAATAAAAATTTTGCCCTTATCCAAAACCACGTACTGTACATATTTACCTCTTTATACATCTGAGGGTAAAGGGCCTCGCTCAAGGGCCCAACAAACTCCACTCCATCCTGCTTATGATTATTAAAGAGATTTCCTTATCCAAATATTTCATATATTCTGCTCCTGGTATTTTTCATCATTTTTTACATTTTATTTTAAGTGCCAGGAAAAATCAAACACTTAAGAAATAATATTTTTGCCCTTATCCAGAACCACGTATTGTGACATCTGAGGGTAAAGGGCCTCCATCAAGGGCGCAACAACTCCACTCCATCCTGCTTCTTATTATTAAAGAGATTTCCTTATCCAAATATTCCATATATTCTGCTCCTGGTATTTTGCATAAATACACACACACACACACACACTAGTTTCTTAAGCCAGCAAAATCATTAATAAGAATCTTGCCCTTATCCACAGCCACTTACACATTTACCTGATATATATATAGGTAAGGTAAAGGGCCTCACGAAAGGGCCCAATAACAACAATTCTTCTTCTTCTTTTTATTATTATATACCAACTTGAGCTTGCTTAATCCAATGTTTCATATATTCTGCTCCTGGTATTTTGCATGAACACACACACCAGAACAGGGCCAGCAAAATCAAACCCTTAAGAAATACGAATTATGTTAATTTTTTTCCAACCACTTACTGACACATGTGTAAGTGAATCAAACTTATAATAGATTATCTATACACCATGATCAAAATTTTTATATTTGCAGTATTTGGCAAAGGCAACATGTTGGCGTAGTGGTTAGCACTGTAGCCACTCACCTCCAGGTTCTGGGTTCGATTCCTGCTGTGGGGTCTGTGTGCATTGAGTTTGCATGTTCTTCCTGTGCTTGGTGGGTTTCTGGTTTTCTCCCACAGTCCAAAAACAAGCAGATTAGGCTAATTGGTGTTCCCAAATTGCCTGTAATGTGTATGTGTGTGTGCCTTGCGGTGGAATGTCCCCCACCTCATGCCCTAAGCCTCTGGGGATAGGCTCCAGGCTCCCTGCGACTCTGTATACAGGATAAAGCGATATAGATAATGAGCAAGTGAGAGCTTGCTTATAATTATAAATGTACATTTACAGCATTTGACAGACGCCCTTATCCAGAGCCACTAACATTTTTACCTCATTATTCATCTGAGGGTAAAGGGCCTCGCTCAAGGGCCCGACAACTCCACTCCACCCTGTTTATTATTATTAAAAAACTTGCTTAATCTAATATTTCATATATTCTGCTCCTGGTATTTTGCATGAAAACACATGCGTGTACACACACACACACACAAATTTTTTAAACCAGGCAGTTGAGGTTAAAGAGCCTTGCTTAAAAACCCAGTAGGGGCTACCTGGTGGTGGTGGGGTTTGAACCTGGAACCTTCTGAACCAGACTGCCTTAACCCCTATACTCAACTTCACCGTTTTATTTTATTTCCTGGACATCTCTCAGTCATGGCTAACACTTTCAGATCTTGTCATAGTGTCACTAGTCTGAGTTCTGAATGTGTGTGTGTGTGTGTGTGTGTGTGTGTGTGTGTGTCGTGATAATGATCATGATCTGAAACAGATAGAGAGAAATGGAGAAATAGCAAGAGAGAAATTGACGGAGGTGAAATTGACAGAGTTTAGAGAGAGAGAGAGAGAGATGAAAAGACAGAATGAGCAGGCAGACCGCAAAAGAATGAGGAAGAAAAAAATAGGAAAAAGAGATATGAAAACCTAAAGGAGGTTAAAGATATATAAGATATCTAAAATGGCTGAACATCTGAGGAACATTTTAAGGGATCATAGAACAAAATTCATGCAGTGATCTTTATTATTTTTTTGTGTGTGGTTTAAAAGAATTATTCGTCTTTTATCCAGCAAGATGTGTTTGTCTCTCACATCCCAACTTCCAAACTGGTGCTGAGATACCTTGAAGTTTCATTCAAGGTATCATTGAAGTTTGTAACACTTATTTGCAATGATGTAAACAAGAACATCATAGAATAATATCTTGTAAATGGCATATACATTTGTTTTTAATTTATTATGGATTTTTATAAGAATGCAATACACAAAATGTATGCAGATTCATTTGAAGCACATGAAACCTATGTGATATGAATTTTATGTAAATCCGGAAAGTTCTGTACTTTAATAAGTTAAATCCTTACTTGGGACAGGTTTGTAATTACGCTTCCAACTATTTTTTTATAATTAAAGACAGACTGCCATCTACTGTACATATCTGGAATTCAAGTCATTTGTACCTTGTATGGGGCAGCACGGTGGTGTAGTGGTTAGCACTGTCGCTAGGCTCGATCCCCGTCTCTGAGTTTGCATGTTCTCCCCGTGCTTGGTGGGTTTCCTCCGGGTACTCTGGTTTTCCTCCCACAGTCCAGAGATGTGCAGGTTAGGCTAATTGGCGTTCCCAAATTGCCTGTAGTGTGTGAGTGTGTGTGTGTGTGTGCCCTGCGATGGATTGGCACCTTGTCCAGGGTGTACCCTGCCTCGTGCTCTAAGCCTCCTATGATAAGCTCCAGGGCCCCTGACCCTGAATACAGGATAAATCGGTATAGAAGATGAGTGAGAGTGAGTGTACCTTGTATGTAAATCATCTCATGCAACATTTAACAAATGTATTGTTTAACAAATCTATAAAAAAAATAACTAAACACATCTAAAATTATATATAGTTAAAGCAAAATATTGGCCAAAAAATGAACTGGTGAACTGTGAATTTACTTGAGTGTAGAGTTTGAGAGCACCCCTGCATTTACATAGAACCTAGTATACAATTCATATATAGAATAAGATTTTTAAAAAAAAAATCTGGATTAATTAAATAAAATTATTTTTTTAAATTAATTTGTGATGTAGACGCACATAATCCATTCAATAGGATAATATTAGTCATAAGCACTTGACCTGATAATTTTTCTCTTTTTTGGAATAAATAGTTGGTCTCTGGCTGAGAAAGAAGCTCTGATTGGCTCTCATTTCTCATGTAGTAAAGTAACTAACCAGGCATAGTTGAAACTGATTTGCTGTAACCAGTCATAAGACAGAAGGCAGGATTTATTAAAAAAGATGGGAAAGTTATAAATGCTCTTAGCATGTAAACACACATCTTGTCAGATCATTGTCCATGTAAACAGTTTGAAAGTAAACAAGTTCTAATCAGAATGAAGAAATATCGTCCAAGTAAATGTGCTGAAGAACAGTGCTGAAGCTTGAACCCACAACCTTCTGAACAGCAGCGAACCTACAGTAGAACATTCACTATTTCACCACCACAGCCTTAGTTAGCCACACAGTCTGGGACTGAATTTCTCTGATGGTTTATTAACATTTAATCTACCTTACTCATATAATATTATGTTCTAGAGGTACTGAACATCTCTATGATAAGCCCTTGACTGTAATTCATTGTAGGTCAGGGCTGTGTGAGGGATGTTCGGTCAGAATACTGCACATCGACTTTTATCACGCCTCATGTTTTTTTTGACAGGAAATAATTATTTTATTATTGGGCCTAAATTCTGAAAAATCCTTAAATGTGTGTGGAACTAACAAGAGATTAGCCACGGTAGGAAAGTTTCTTGCAGTAGCGCATGTTAACGACAGATGGCGACATTTCCCAACTCTCACCTGCTGTAGCTTATGAAATGGCAAGTTTTTGATGGGATGACAGATTTTGGAACTTTACACCCTCTGGTTAAAAACAAACAAACAAACAAACAAACAAACAAATGAATTAGTTAAAAAGATCTTTTTAAAACAGTATTAAACGGTTTCTAAAACTTAATATTTATAGTTAAATATCTATACTGTAAGTATGATGTTCTTTGAACTAACACGTTATTTGACTCGACTTGATTTCTGTTGCATAAATAAAGAGATGATTAAGCATAAATATACAAATTTGACTTTTTCTTATACTCATTATCTATATTTTTATTATGTACTGTTTTTTTTGTTTTTAACAATCTTAGGATGGCCCCATATTTCCCAAAACAATTTATGAAGAAGTCTCACCCTTAACTCACTGGTTAATCTCAGCTTTTCCAAAGAGCTGCTATAATCTTGGGGTCATTACTCTTATTTCTAATATTGTAAACACTAAACCACATCCAAAGTGTTTCCCTTTCAGAAACAGTTTAGCAAGACAATAAGCCTAAATTATAGAATGTATCCTTTTTCTATCTAAGTCTATTTAGGAATTAGACAAATTTTCATCCACTATACTATACACTCTCCATACAGGAGTAACAAAACCAGTTTCATTAGACAATAATGGCGTGTTTAGATGGGGTCATAGGGTTACAGTTGATGCTAAATGTAATTAAAGTACAATTTTCTTGCTCACTTCTGAGTGAAATGTTGATTCGCAGAAGGATTTGTTTTCACTGTAAGGCTGCTCATAAAAAGAATTAAAAGCTACACATTAGACCTCAAAATCATCCGCAGTCATTAGTTCATTTTGTCCATATTTCCCAGTTGCCAAGCAACAAAGTACTCCAGACTTTATCCTCTAGTACCATCAGTATACAACATTTTCTTATTTTAAAAGAATTAATTCATATGTTACCTTTAATCACTTCAGTTTGCTCCTTAGCATTTCATTGTGCAGCAGTGTTTGGATTTCACTGATTAAATTCACATTTTATTTATTTATTTTTTTTAAAGTTGAGTTTGATAGAAATTGTGCTAAAAGAAGAACAAAAAAGACACTTTGGGTTGAGGATTTTATTTAAGTTAAAGCACTGCTGTCCATGAACTTAAACAAAACTGTTATACAGTATACAAGTAAGTTATCTCAGTTTTTTATTTCTTAGGTTTTCAATCTCAAATTGAATGGAACAATTAATGATAATCAATACTGATTCAATAATTGTACTAATAGATAGCAAGATAAATAAATTAATAAATAACCCTAACAAAAATGTGCAAATCTATTGATTGAAAATTTAATGATATTGTGAAACTGTACTACATTTTAAACAAGCAGAACATTCCAACTTTGCTTGTTTAAAGTTCTCATGAAAAGTTATGATTTGACTAAATATGTTAATAATAATAATAATAATAATAATAACAATAATAATAATGATCACATGTACCTTATAGCACAATTAAATTATCGTTTCACACAACCCAGTTAGGAAGCTGGGGTCAGAATTAACTGTTTGAGTCAACACTGCCCTGGTGTAGCGCTTATTGCCCTTATTATAGCTTCTATTAAACAGGAAGCCAATAACATTCAAGATACATACGGTTCTTCCCCGAACTGCTGCCACAAAGCTGCAAGCAAACAATTGTATAAAGTAGAATGTCATTATATCTTGTATGGATGGAATCACCAGGGATCACCTGATATGATATTATTGCAATACCTAGGTTCTGTATATTAATACCTAGTTGCCAACTTGATTTGTATTGCGAATTTGTAAGTCAACAATAT
>JAQMYL010000035.1:30399129-30412046 GCA_030014365.1 Clarias pachynema
ATGTAGAAAATAAATCACTAAACAAAAACAAAGAAATTTGCAAGTGTTCTAAAACTTTTGAACGGTAGTGTATATCTAATGATAGCCAGGTCAGACATTAGCTAATAGATTTTATTTCACATTAATAAGGTGGGTCAGGGAAGTGGCCTGCGCCTCCAGGATGGCCGTTACTGTATTATTAGATTTTTCATCTTTTTTTTCTAAGTTTCTATTCTGATTTTAATCATAACCAATTCCTACCCGTCACTAGGACACTTATAAGTGACAACCACCAATCACCGAGTGTGAAGGCTATCACTTGTTTCCTCAGAGACCTTTTCGAACCCCCTGCCCCCCCGAGAGAGCTTAGCCAATCAGCTATCTCTAACTCCCCGGGCTGATGGGGTCTACAGCATCACCTGGGATTCAATCCTGCGATCTTCAGATGACACGGGGAGCTTAATAATGCTGCACCACTCAGGGTGTTTAAAAGACCTATAGAAATGTTAGCGTTTCCTGATTTACGAGGGGTGTCCGAGTCAAACCGGGACTTTTGATTATTACAATTCAATTATTTGTCACATGTACTTACAGCACAGTGAAATTATTATTCATTATTATTATATTATCCCAGTTAGGGTGCTGGGGTCAGAGTGCATGGTCGGCCAGGGTACAGCGCCCCTGGAGCAGATAGGGTTAAGTGCCTTGCTTGAAGGGATGAAGAGTGGCAACTTGGCGGTACTGGGGCTTGAACCACTGAGCGATCGGTGACCCAGAACCTTGAACCAGCCGAGCCCCCATTGTGCAGAATAACAGAACACAGTTATTAGGACAAGTTATGAGAGCATGTGGTGTTGGTGAATGATTGTGTGTACAGTTCCCACAGACAGATGCGTCTCTTCTGCAAGTTGGTGACAAGTTATCCATCGATTTTCAAGTATTAGGCGTTGCACTCGTTAAATGTTCACTGGAACGACTGCAGTGGAGTCCTTCACAGAAGTTTGCACCATTCAGTTGGTTTAATCCCGGTTTGACTTGAACACGCCTTGTTGATTGGCTCATCTAAAGCGTTTTTTTTTTCCTCTGCACGTTATCCAATTTTTGAAATGCTGAGAAGTTGTTGACAGGTTTATTTTTGGGGATGAGTGGAATAAAGTTCCATGAGGAGAAATTAGACGAGTATGAAAGTCTTTAATCCAAAAGTTCCTGGACAGGAAAGAAACTCACAGAAATGTTTACGTCCCTTTACGTTTTGTCTCGTTTCCTCAGACATACAGACTTTACATGAGCATATAAATGCTTTACCACTTAATGATACCTACAGTAGATAAACTCTTAGCCTCAGTAGCCATATCCTGATTTCTACTTTATACTCTGGTTGTGACTGATTATCCCTCAGCTAAAATAACTATAAACTGCTAATGATGCTAACACAAGCACAACCAGGGTGATTGCTGCCGTAACCAAACGATTTAACCATCGTCCCTTTAAAGCCATACAGTACCTCGAGTCCTGACACAGAACTCCTGGAGACATTTAAATGTTTACACAGTGTGACATCTCAAGCTCGCGGTGACGAAGTGCTAGCATGTGTGTGTGTGTATTAAGCACAGAACTTTAAGCAGCAGCAAATCCATTTCACAGTTCAGAGTAAAAGCAGCGATTAGATGAACTGATCCTGGATAATCTCCGGCTCCACTCGCATTACTAACACTATTTCAGCTGAGTCAGCACCTCTTATATTAACACATCAGGCGTGGAGCAGATTAGCGAAACAATGGCAGGTTATTTTTGTGTGCTACACAAGGTCATATCGGTTATTTAGGGGGGAACAAAAAAAAAAAAAAAAAAAGATTTGTCCACTTTGTTGTGTGTCTGTCCTGTCACACTGAAGCTGGTGCTCTGAAGGTTTGTGGTAAAAAAATTAATGAATTAATAAACGAATAAATGAAAAAGATGTTTAGCGGTGACTGATCTCTGTAAATAATATAAAGAAGAAACTGAAAGGAAGTAAAAGTGATGTCAATAAAATTAATTAATGCCTTCCGAGAACTGCCTTGTTTCTTCAGCTGATTATTATTATTATTATTATTATTAATAGGTTTTAAAATGTTACACTGCAAAAAATACTATCTTAAAAATTGAAAAGGTTTTGAATTAGTTAGATTTAATTACGAAGGGCGTTCATGTCAAACTAGCACTTGTGATATTTCTCGTGAATGACGGCGTAAAAGTGATTGAAGCACAGTACCATGTGCTACCGCCGTAAAACATTTGAACGATGCAAATGTTATAAAGACATCGGAAGTGATGCACATTTCAAAACAAAAATCTAACTTTTCTATATCTGTATCATTTATTTTGCACCTTTACAATCTCCAAAAGCATTTTATGTGCCTTGTTTCAATCAAATGTTTGAAAGATTTGAATAAGCTGAATATAGGTTTATAACCGCTCCTGCATTATCTTACAGGTAGTATATGAAAATACAACATACCAAAAACATGTATTTGTACAATTCTAGCTGCCAAACCAGGGTTCTAGCTGTTGTTCTGGCACTTTTCGTCAGTCCTTGTAGACAAGAACAGACAACTTTTCCATAGAAGCCATTTACTGTACTGACCATTACATGGTGTCGCCTCTCAACTGGAGTTAACGATTGTACGGAATATCACACACCTCCGAAAAAGCACCCTTTTTTCAATCCAGGTACTACTGACTCCAAAGTACACAGATCACACCCTCCTTCAAAATGATCCCAACAGACTGGATTGTACAAGATCATTAAACTTCTTGAGTGTTGAGTTTAGAGTTAAAGTCGGAGCAGAACTAAAACTTATGGGTTAAGAAAAATCATGCTGTGTTCATGATCAGCGTTTCTGTTTCTGAAGCTCCTCAAGTATCAGTTCTGCATTAGCTTTTGGGAAGAAGCTCACGGCGCTGGCAGTTCAGTCATTAGATTAGCGGCTCTGTCGCCTGCCAGAGAAAATGTCTCACTCGACTCAGGGGAGTAATTCATTAACCGGCTTTCCGGAAACCGGGCATTTTCAGTCCAAGTTGGGGGTGAAAGGAAGTTTCTATTTTAAACACCGGTGATGCACAAAATTGGCACAGGGTGCTAAAAAAGTGTGAATTTCCAGATAAGATCATATATGTTTCCCAAGAAAACACCATTTTTCATAATACTTAATGCTTCTTATATCCCAATCCATATTTCGTTTTTTGTAAATATGCATACACATTTATATTTTTATCTAAATACAATTTCATGCCCTTTTATGTCTGTAGTGTCCGTAACTTTTGTCTAATTCAAATCTTTGAATGAAACTTGACCAATTTAGATTTCACATGAAAAGAAATAAACCTGAAAAAGTCTATTATTCTAAAATGCAAAATTGTTAAGATATTGCAACATGAATTTGACATGGTTACGGACACTACAGGTTTTTTTTTGCTTTTTAAAGCTTTTACCAAAAAACTATTTAAGCAACAATTTTTACAGGTCACATGCTTCTAAAATCTTACATCAATTTTAGGATCAATACTCATCAATAAGTAATCAATATGTAAATAAGAAACAAGGAAACATCAATGATGTATTATGTTGTTTACTGATTTGAAGAATTTTGCACACAGAATCAACATCTAATTTGAATGTATTTGGTCAGAACTGTCAGGTGTGTAATAAATATTATTGTTCAGAAGCTGAAGCGTTGTGGAGAAGTTAAACAGGGGATTTCAGACAGACAGGATTTAGAGAACGTTACAGCCTCATAACTGGATGTGGAATCTTAAAGGAAGCTTGACGTTCTTTTTTTAAATAATGTGCCAGTGGGTCAGAAGGTGTGTGTTTTTCCCCTGGTTACTCCTTACCTGTGTGTTTGATGTTTATTACACATGTAAGTATATTTTAGTCTTAAAAAGAAAGAAACTACAGATCTACAGGACTACGGGTCTACAGACGTTTCTTTCTGCCTGCAGCGTTGTTTCACAGTTTGAGATCTTTGTCTCCCAGAGAAGCGAAACTCTCCTCCACATACTGCTCCGAGACTCCGGCTAGCGTCGCCGGTTTCCACTTCGGGCTCTGATCTCGATCAATTAATACTGCAAACAGATCAGAGGGAAATGTTTTTTTATTTTTGAAAATAAAACAAAAATAAAGCCTTTAAAGTTTTTGAGTTATATAAAAAAAATATATTACCGGCTCTCACACCTTCGTAGAAGTCGTGTCCTCTCTGCAAAACAAGCAGAAAACAACAGGGTATGAAAACGCCTCTATAAATAATGCATAAATAAAACAGGAACAGGCTTACATGGTTAAATTAGACAGAAAACAAGATTACACAGTTGTAAAGTTTGTAAGAATTGTGAGTAAAGCATGTAGCTACGGTATGAAACAAACAAAAAAATGTCTGGGTGATACAAAAAAAACTGTGTTCATACGAAGAAAAAAAAAACGTCTGGTTGTTGGGGGAAAAATGTCTGGCTATTATATATTAAAGTCTGGTTAATATAAAAATAATGTCTGGTTGATACAAAACGTCTGGTTGATACGGGGAAAAAAAAATCTGCTTGATACAAAAACGTCCAGTTGATAGTAAAAAAAAAAAAAAACACCTGGTTGATATAAACATATAAGAAAAAAATGTCTGGTTGTTACGAAAAAAAAAAACCGTCTAGTTATAATAAAGAAAAAAAAATGTCTGGCTATTATGAAAAAAAAACGTCTAGTTGTTAAGAGATAAAAATGTCCGGTGGTTATGGAGAAAATGACTGGTTGCTGCGAAAATAAATTCGGTTGCTACAGGTTAAAAATGTCTAAAAAGAAAAGAATTGTCTAGTTGTTCACGAGAAAAGCGTCTGGTAACAGGAACGCTCTCATCATTACAAAAAAAACCCCTAAACATCTGGATATTATGATAAAATATGTAGTTACGAATAAAATCCACATAACAGCAATAACGTCTGGCTGCTTTCAAGAAAAAATCTTCTAGAAAAGCGTCCGGTGACATGACCACAACGTAAAAAAAAAAAAAAAAAAAAGGTCTGGATGTTATGAGAAAATGTCTGGTTAAGAGAAAAAAAATAAAAAATTCTAGTGAGAAAGGCAATGGGTCGTTCTAAAAAAACGTCTGAATGTTACGAGAGACGTGTGAGAGAAGACTGTTACGAGAAATCGATCACGTTATTACGAAAAAGGCATAACGAAGAGTCTCGTTATACGAAAAGCATCTCGTCAGTGTGCATTTTATTAAACTTCTAATTACTCTTGTTATGAGGATAAAATGAGCTCTTTATATGAAAAAAAATAGTTATTGAGAGATTCATCTAAATATATAAATGCATACATTTTAAAAGCAATGAAAGATTTATTCCTTTTTAAGTATTTTATTTGACTTCTACCCACATGGTTTGAGGTCTCAAGGTCTTACACATTACATATTTCTTTTAAATTTATATCTGGAAATTTGTATTCCTGTAAAGCTGCTTCGTCACATTGTTCTTTGTTAAAAAGTGTTAAATAAATATAATTAAATTGAATTGAATCATAATTAACCAAACATGAAGGTTATCTAAGATGTAAACAAATGTGCGTAGAAATCACAAAAACACCTGAACGCTAGAACTGGGCCATGGAAACTATTATGTAGTGTAATAGATTGCTAATGTTAAATGGTCTTAAATTGACAAATTCCTTAAAAATATACCTTTAGTAAAAAATATAAACCATCTTCCATCTTCTGCAAAGTACTCGCAAAATACCACGGAACCTCAGCATACAAATTAAATTTGTTGGAGGCGAGTCCTTAAGGCGAAAATTCATTCTGTGTTACAAATTTTCCCAAAAGAAATAATGTAAATGCAGTGAGAAAGGCGACAAGTCGGAATAAAAAAACGTCTGAATGTTACGAGAGACGTGTGAGAGAAGACTGTTACGAGAAATTGATCATGTTATTACGAAAAAGGCATCACGTTACAAGAGTCTCATTATACGAAAAGCATCTCGTCAGTGTGCATTTTATTAAACGTCTCATTACTAGTTAACAACTTGTTAGGATGAAATGAGCTCTTTATATGAAAAAAAATTGTTAATCCAAGAAATTTGTCTCATCATGGGTAAACATCTCATTATTATGCAAAAAGCATAAAGAAAAGCAGAGTTATTTGGGTAGACGCTGTGACGCACCATACAGGCCTGGCTGAGTCTGTACTCCATCACGAACACCTCCTGCAGAGTCAGACTGGCGCCGGTCTGCAGCTGTCTGAAGGTGAGCTTCAGTGACGTCGGGGACATCTTCGACAAAATCTACACCACGACAAAGAAAAATAAAGAAACTGTAGCGGCACATTCAACATTCAACCTCCACAGTGGCGCGATAGAGAAGCGTGAACTGATGTATGCAGAAGAGGGCAGATAGTGCTTTCCTCTCACTGTGTTTCTATTATTACCATTACTGTTGGCATCCTTCCTACAAATACATCAAATCAGCATGTCATATTAATTTTCATTCGCTTTTATCCTTATTCACAATGAAAATCACACTCAGTACATGTTCCATTCTCAGGGTCAACATTCTTCTGTTATTGACACTTGGTGCCTACTTTGCCACAGCTGTCTTGTTGTGACCCCATTTTTACTTTTGCTCTGCTTGTACACTTTCTGTTAAACATTTCTTTATACACTGGTCCATGAAACACACCTCCAGCTGCTTCTGTGCAAACGTAGACCGATCTTTCTCCAGCTTCTCCATGATCTCCTCCACGCTGCGAGCTTCAAAGAGCCTGTAACGGAGACGGATCAGTGAGAACCGCAGCCCTCGTACACGCAGCATGAAGAGCAACTCGTACCTCAGGTGAACTGTGCGGTTTGGAAACACAACCCACCTGGATAATGCACTAGAACACACTCAGATACAATCAAAGTCTGCATGAGGCGGGTAAACATGGAGTTCGTTTGATCGTTAGTTAATATTCTGTCCAGTCAAACCTCAACAGCAAGCTGTCGCCTGATTACTGCTGATAACTTTAGAGCTTTGATCAGGAGCAGTGTTGTATTTTTATGACTGAGAAAACAATTCCCATTGTGTGTCCTGGTTTAAATGTGTGTGTGTTGCTCTGGATAAGGATGTCTGCCAAATGCTGTAAATGTAAATGTGTGTGACCTTTATAAGAGATTTATATACTAGAGATGAAAGTCTATATATGGACATAAGAGTAACTCTATCTCTCTAAGACCATACACTTGTATCGAAGTCCATATATGGACATAAGACGGACTATACGTGGGTGTTTCCCTAAACCTAGACATGTGGATTTGTGTGCGAGTCTCAATTTGAAGAAAATACAAGTAACTCTAGGTGGGTGTGTCTTTAAGACCATTCCAGTTAATGGACACAAGTCTTGAAGATAACATATGGGAATGTGGGTGTGTCAAATAAAAGTGGTCACCTGGGTAAGACCATATTTGGGAATGGGGGTGTGTCTGATTCAAAGTGGGTGTGGCTACAAGACCATTCATCTGAATGCAGGCGCGTCTTTATTAACATGTACTGTAAAGTGGGTGTATTGAGTCTATAAAAGGAAACAAGTGGGTGTGTCTATACAAGGCAATGTTTGCATGTCCTGGAGATTATATATAGGAAGAAGCGGGCGTGTCTAAGATTATTAGAGATGGGTGGATAAAATCGTTTCTGTTATGAATCGTGATTATTTTGCCTGCCGATTCATGCATTACTACGTTTACTCCAATATCTAAATTTTTTATTATTTATTGCGTTTATAATCGTTGATCAGCCAAATGCACAAACTTCTATGTGTTGCAACAGAAACACATTTTCATGACGTTACATTATTAAAAGTTAAAGTGCGATAAAAAATAGTTAAAAAGCCTCTGATTGGCCCTTTTTTTCCCTAAACACCATGCTAATTAGTCTCGAAACATACGTGCAAGACTTTGGAGAGTTTTAGGACAGTAAAACGTCTACCGTTTCTTTTTGATCCTACAGAATTATTTGTTAAGTTTGGTTAGAAATAATATATATGGCGGATGACAGAGATACACGCTGCTCAGAAACAATGTAGCTTTTTTGTTTGAAGTTAAATGTTAAACTCTTGTATTTGAAGTTCGTTTGTATTGTTTAAATTCTGCGCTTGGTTTTTAAATGAGAAAACTCTCAACTCCCCCCCCTCAAAAAATTTTATATTGAATAAGGATATTTATAAAATCGTGATACTTACAGAATAGCAATATTAATCGAATCGCCACTGAGGCGTCAGGATAATATGGTGTCGATTAGTGACTGGTGATTCCCAACACTAAAGACTATACACCTTAATACGGGTGTGTTTAAGACCAAATACAGAAATGTGGGCGTGTCTATGTCCTTGTATGGAAATAAAAGCTTGTTTTATAAAAAAAACAAAATAGCTTCTATGGCCTTTAAAATAAACTACTGGGAGATGGATATTTCTAACAACATACATAAGGACGTGCGTACGTCTAAGATTTATATGCTGAAAAGTGGGTATGTTTTGAGTCCATATATAGAAATAAGCGTGACCGACTGGGTGTGTCTTTAAGACCTTTAAGACACTGGGTGTGTCTTAAATACCATACATGGAAAAGTGGGTGTGTCTTCGGGACCGTATATAAAAGTAGGAAGATTCATGAATATTCTTACAGTAGCTACCAGTTAGCTAGCATGAGCAACGCTACGGAATTCCTGAGAAGATTTTAAAATCCTGTTCATAAACATCAACTAACTTTTGTATTTATGCGAAATATCCCAATGTTAACGTTTTAGGAAGTTTTCCACATCAACACACAGCAGAGAGTTTTCTGTCTAGCGAGACAGAGAGACTAACTTTACCTGTCGATGTCTTCTATGTGCTGCTGCAGGACAAACGGCTTCTCGGCGTCCAGTGTGCTCTGTGGACATGAGACGATGCTTAATGACAGAATCCCCCCCGCTAAACAACGCGGTTCATTTTAAGAGACAAAAACTCTCTATTACAGCAGCTTCAGCGCTATAATATCAACATTTTCACTCTAACACCACAATGCTGTCTTTAATACCCATATTAACCAAATATTCTTACAACACAGTAAATATTCCTTCATATTTGTCATGTATTCACACACACACATAACCAGGCAGGAAAAGAAATCCTATTCTTATGTCAAATAAGCTCAAAAATGTTACTAAACAGTGTTAGAAATGCGTGGTGTTAAAATGGTGGTATTTTTTGGAAGGTTCAGTGTGTTACTCTGAAGTGTGTGTGGGTGGAAACAACGCCGAGTGTCTGAATGCTAATGTGTGTTTCCCCCCGACAGACATTTCAGAAACGTTGCATGACATCAGAGCTGTTATGCGACGCCCGCGCTGCCCCCCCCCCCCCCCACACACACACACAGAAATAAATGTGTTGCGCTAAACATCATAAACTCTGCCTGATTGGGCCTGATTAAAGCAGACCGCACCACACTAAACATCAGATAAGCCGGCGCATGTTAGTTATTAAAACCTCACTAACACTGCGGATGTGTACTGAGGACACGCAGGATGTGTACACAAACACGCCTAAAGCTATACAGGATGGAGACGCTGAAAGTGTGTGTGAACTGTTTGGCGAGCAAACAAAAACGAGTCTCCATCACTCACCTGCTCCTGATAAGAGTCGAGGACTGCGGCCACGTTGCCGGCCGAGGGAGACTTCAGACTCACCAGATCCTTCTCCAGGTCCGCGATCTGCGGGCAGAGACACAGGGACACGTAACGCCTCCCGTCCTCATTCATCAAACACCTTTATTTATTCATTTATTTATTTTTAGATGGACAAAAGACTCGAAAGTTTAAATAGTTCATTCATTTCAGTTACCAATTTACCTTTAATGCTGCTGCTGTATAAAGATGTTTACATACTGCACGATAATATTCCCTCTTTAAGTTTAATTAACATATTAAACATATGCATCCATTCTATTTCACCTTCTTCTTCTTTGGTTTCTGCTATTTAGCAGTACCTATTTTTACAATTGGTAAAATATAGTTTCTTATTTATTCACAGATATTTTATACAGATGTTTACTTACAGCAGTTTCACATTTTTTATTTGCACACTCACACCCTTATTGATCTTTGTGTAATAAGGGTGTGAATGTGTGTGTGTGTGCCCTGCGATGGACCCGGTTTCCTCCCATAGTCCAAAAAAAATTAGGCTAATAGGCATTCCCAAACTGTTCGTTACAGTAAATATGTGTGTGTGTGTGTGTGTGTGCCCTGTGATGGATTGGCACCCTGGTGTATGGTGTACCCCGCCTCATACCCAAAGTCTTCCCTGCTTCCCTCCAGGCCTGTATGATATAAAGTAAGACAAAAGTAAGCGCGCCCCTATAAAAGGTGAAAGAGTACGTCTGTGTACTGTATATGTAGAAGATTTAGCACACAACACTCTTTCACCATTTAGCTTCCACGCTGTCTTTTTATGGCGTTTTGTGGGCGTGGCTAAATGGAACTGCTATACTTCACTAACTCTAAAGGGAATTTACACAAACAACTCGACTAAAAGATAAATGGGGGTTAAAAAAGGAGGCTGAATTAGAATTAAACCTAACAGCTTAGTGCTTATGTAACACCATGCTGGACTGGCAGATAAAGACCACACGTGTAGAAGGGATTTTTTTTAAAGGCCTGTGCTTCTGCCCGAGCCTGTGACTGCTCGAAAGAACCGGTTGTGCTTTTATAACGCGAAAAAACAAAACAAAACAAAAAAAAAAGGTGATGTGTTACTGAAGTTTACTGGAGCTGAATATAAGCAGTTATAATATCACAAGATGATGTGTTTATCCATTTAAAGGCATGCACATACAAAAGATGGCTCTCCTGTATTTATTCCTTGCTCCTGATGTATTCTTTGGTCGTACAAAGGGTCATGACCTCGGAAATGAACAAAGCAATAACAACACTTGGTGTTATCAGACGAACCAGACAAAACAAACTTGCGTTGTGTTTTAAACCGGATACTTAGGTGCGTGAGTGTAAGGTTATGGTTAGAAAAAAATTAAAAAATAAAAAAATCAAGTTTTTTAGAGAAATTATAGTGCTAAGATTATTTAGCTTAGAGGCTAAAAAGACACCATTCGGTCAATTCATTACAACTAAAACTTTAAAAACCGTTATATGTTTGTGTGTGTTCTGCTTCTGAATGACTTTTTTTTTTTAGAGATCGCACAGATTTGATGAGACGGATGGACAGTTGCTGAGTCGTTTCGGATTGCTATGAGCACTCTCAAACTCATAATTATGAAAATGATTTCGTTAACTGTCTCTCTCTCGGCTGACACGACATTCACAGCGTCAAGAATTTTTGATTTCCCTTTAAGGCCAGTGATCACACTCTGCAAGATCACACGTCTACTTTAAGTTCATTACAAAGTACTTTTCAAGATATCAAGATATTGATGTAATTCTTTTTCTGTTGAATCTCACCAAATTCTAGCGCCTGATTTGCACACGGCACAACATACACCTACCCTTATAAGGTGTTTAGGCTCGGGAGTTACATATGCTCATTATCCAAAATCAGACACGGGCCTCCAATGTAAGATGGAGTGGGATTTGACATTGAGCTGACCTGGGTAAGAGCAGACTGGGATGGTTACGAACGTTTGGTGCATCTGGGGTTGGATTCTCTTAACAAAAAAAATAACTTTAAGATTTGCTGCATGAGGCCAAATATATTATATACAGCAGTAAAGAAAGTTTACACATTGCTGTTAAAAGGTTTTTGTGCTGAAAAATATGAAATATCTTTTTTTTTTTTACCTTTAGTGTGATCGAGCAAGCAATAAACTTTACTAAAAAGTGAAAAAACATACAGAGAGAGAGTTGGTACTGTGGATGTAAAGCAGCAGGTTGTGGTGCAGTAATACATCATCTCCGAGCTTTATTCTGTACACCTAGCAGTACTGTTTAAAATCTTAAAAAACTATGAGCTGGTATTTTTGTCTTGATCTGTACTTTGTGTCTCCTGCAGGCTGCCTGTCCTTGGCCTGGATGTAGGCGTTGTCCTACACACCACTCTTTCTCTCTGTGGTGGTGCCAGAGTGTCAGCATTTTACCCTGGCACCCTGGGTACATCAACTGGGTTTCTGTGCCAGGACTCAGCTGCCGACTGCAGCTCCGCCCACATCCTGCTGATTGGTTAGGAAAAAAAATGCTGACTTGTATGTTCTCATCTGCCCTCTAGGACAAGTAACCAAAACGAAAAGGCTGATGCTAGAGATTCGTGATGAAGTCAGCACAGTGGGGTAAAACCAGATTTTCCTGTTACGTCTCAAACAAATCAGCATCCGGTTTCACTTTGATCAAGTCTTACCTTCTCTGACTGGACGAAGTGTGTGGCGACTCCTGATCTCTGCACGTCTCGACCCTTGAGCCGAAACCCCGTCAGGGCGAGGAAGAGGCCCAGCTTTCCTTGGAGTCTTGGTAAAAAGTAGCCACCTCCGACATCAGGAAATAATCCTGTCGCAACCAAACATAGATGTGGCGGAGCCGGTTAATGTCTAATACTACCTCTATTAAATGTATACATTTAGGCTTTATAATTACTCTGATTCTACATTAAATATAAATGTCTAATCCAAACTCTAGATGTACAGGGGGCGTTCACGTCAAACCGGGATTTGTGTGTGATTTTTTGTTTTAAAAGACTTCAAGCACAGTACGGTGATGAGACTTTTAGCCGTAGTAAAACATTTGAATGGTGCAAACGTTTTTAAAGAAGGCCGTATGTCTGTGAATGACAGTGCAGTCATTGAAGCAAGTGGAACACCTCATCATTAAAGTGCCCCTATTATGCCATTTTAAAGGTTGCTAATATTGCTTAATCAGTCTCTTAAAACAGGTTTACATGTATGCAAGGTCAAAAAACACTTT
>JAQMYL010000035.1:30412972-30425079 GCA_030014365.1 Clarias pachynema
ACTCTTTTTTTTAATAGACAAAAACTTCATTTATCGTGCACTGTCGGCGTCACAACTTTGCAGATAGTTTATGTTCATATACATCTACATGACACACTGCATGAAAGATCATATTTGAAAAAGCATAATAGGGACACTTTAAAATCTTGAGTCTGGTTCCTCTCAAGGTTTCTTCCTATTACCATCTCAGGGAGTTTTTCCTTGCCACTGTCGCCCTCATCCTCGGTCTTATCACTTTGATTCATACACATTCACATTTCATACAAACTTAAATAATTCTTTTGATTGTGTAAATCTGCTTTGCGACAATGACAATTGTTGATGAGCAAGCACAGGGTGGCAAAGAAAAGCTTCCTGAGATGGCAAAAAGAAATAAACCTTCAGAGGAACCAGACTCAACAGGGAACCCATCCCCATATGGGTGATCTCAGATAGCAGGGATTGATCTGCACTCATACTGTGCGTTAGAGACGATGTGTGCTGGAAGTTCAATATCAAAAGAGAGGTGTTTAATTTAATATGGAGTGCACGTTCGTTATCGGAGGCTCAGGGACAAAACTGTTTGTCGGAATTTCAATCCTGACTCAATCCTGCAGTCACAAGTACTTAAAATAAAGCTGTCCATCCCCGGTCACACAAGGCCTCCATGCGAAGAGAACTCCAAAGAGAAGTGAGGGGTCAGGATGCCAGAATATCACAGGAGCTCTTAAATTGGTCGATAACATGTGTGTGGTTTAAACAGTCAAACTTTAATAGCAATTACAATAAATAGATTTTCATTCCTGATTCCGTCATCAAGTTCAGTACCTATAGTTCAGTATTATTTATACTTCAGATGGCTAAAATCAGATGATTGGCAGATTAACTTTTTTTTTAGAAGTTCTTGGTGCCTTGTAATATAGAGATATTGCATTTTATTATCTTGTAATATTTTATTCATTTGGACAGTCCAGGGTGAATTTACATAACATTAGAATTGCCTTCAATTCCTAAGAGGCTAAAGAGTGAATAAAAAAAAAAAAAAAGAGAGAAAAAAAAAAAAAAAAAGACAGATCTGCTGCTTACAGCTTTTACTCAGTTTTATAAACCACTTAATCCTTTTATTAACATTTATCTAAAAGTAACGCAGACAAAGCTCAGAGGTGGTCCTCATACACTGAGTGTTTATTCTTGCGTTCAACACAAAGCCAGAATCTGGCTCTTCCATCAGCTGTGGAATGAATCCACATGACTGTCGCCTGGATTAGAGAACACTCTCAAATCTCTGACAGTGTGGAAATTAGTATTCATTTCCTCCTGGGTTTGTCTCTCTCTTTCTTTAGAGTGCATCTTGTACTTTTGCTGAGAGGCGAATCGATAGGAGTTAAATAAGGGAGAGAGACATCTGCTAGTCGGACAGAGTCTTACAATTGTAGCTTCTGAGATAATTGCAAGGACATAAAGAGTTCCTATTACCTAATAAAAAGCTGCATCTGTGATATGAGAGCATGTTTCCAATTTCCTGGCCTTTTCAAAAACAGGACATAATTCCGGGAAGTAATGGGAGACAAATCTCAGTCTTTTTTTTTTTTTTTTTTTCCTCAAATGCCATTCGCTCCATTTCTGTTATGTAGCGTGTACAGTATGTGTACATAATGCAATTTAAAGAAAGGTCCCCATGGTATGAAAGACAAAAACAGGCGACAGACTGTGACATTCCCCCTTCCACCCCCAGCATGAGGATTAGTCTGTCTGACCCAATTCCACACCGCAAATGCAATTTTGTGAAAACGCAGATTATGTTGTACTGTATACTGTATGCGCTAATCACTCACTGGATTTGTCCCACAATTACCCTTTAGGGCAGTGTGTTTGATCTAAAAACCTGGATAAGCAAATGCATAATCCTGAACTATGCGAAAATCTTCAGCAGTGTTAAATGTCTCATAATTACCCTGGAAGTAGCACAAAAGCAGTTCTGATGATCTAGCTGAACTATCACTTAGATAAGGTCTTCAACATCATAAGGTTATATCTCATGTAGTGTACATTAATAGCAAACTAGAAGTCATTTGAATTTTTTTTCTTTTCTTTAAGAGTTTGTGAATTCAATTTGAATGAAGATGGATATGAACATGAACCCCAAATAAAATTGGGGTAAATAAATTTTTATGATACAGAACCTTTTATTGCTTTTGTATAAAAAAAATATCCCAAAAAATTTAAGAAAAATATCTTGATCCATCTAAAAATCAATTCTTTTTCATCCCCTGCTGGACACCACGACTCGCAGGCGCTGATATTTTTTGAAGGAATCACAGGGAGGATTAAGTGCCAGGACACATTGTGGATGAGATTTCAGAGTAAGATGAGCTGCAAATGAAAGCAAGTGGTGCCTGACTCATATTCTGGCCATTTCATTACCTCATGCTGTCTACCATTAAGGAGGTGTCGGATGTCTCGCGATACGGCACCCAGCGGCAATTCAGCAGGACGTTACCATCACCTACACCATGTGGTCCAGCACAGCCGGGATAAATGGCTTTATTTAATCTCTTATTGCAGAATAAAACAGGAATTGACAGGTTATTAAATTGAACCGTCTGGGAAATGAAAACAAAGGGTTTTTAACCTACAGTAGGTTCAGAAGATTTACATTTACACAGTCCATGTGTTGATATATTTGCGGTCGTCAGGTCTTCTTCTTTAAAACAAAAACATTTATATTACATTAGTGATGCTCTGGGCACCGTTTTACTGGGAGAGCCTTTTGCATTTAGCTATTAAACATATTTATGATTGTGCAAGATTGTCTGGTTATATTTGAGCCTGTAAATAATAAAAGGACTTTGTAAAAATAGATAAATAAATAAATAAACAATTGTCTGTAATTCCTAAACGGTTAATGTGATATTTTTGTTAAACTCCTTGAATTAAAGCTGAACATCTACACTTTAAAACACATCTCAATTGCTCAATTAATTTCTTCTTTCTTCTACTGTTTTGGTGTTTAGGGGCAGAAAGATGGAAATTGGAAAAAAAAAAATACACACTCCTTACACAGGGTTAAGCATCATCAGCTCTTAATGACCAACACACATTCCTGACTCAATTAATGTGGTTCTCAATGTTTTTTTTTTTTTTTACTGTATCATTTCCCTTCATGGATATAAATACACTTTTAGAAGCTATTCTACCTCGAGATCATCAAAGATTATCCTAATTCTGCCCCTCCAGATGGTTAGGGAGGAGATCTGGGACAGCAACCTGGGATCAGCCTCATCTTCTTATCTAGACCTGGGTTTATTGTTAGTGTTATGTCCAGTATTCAGTGTTTCAAAAGTCTTAGGAACCCTGTGTTTTTCAGTATTGGTATTTGGTATTGATTTTTTTCGACTATTATTCAGTCAGTGCAAAAATATTTCAGTTTTTTTAAACATCGATATTTCACCACACAATTAAAAGTCACAGAAAAATATTTGTATGGCAGAAAAAAAGGAGCACGTTACAGTATATAAGCGACCACTTTTTAGACAAAACAAAAAAAGCTGCTGGGTTTTACATGCAAAATTAAAGCAAGTGCAACAGTTAAAGTCCTCAGAAGAACTGTGGCTGGTTCTGCAGAACACTCAGTAAATCTTAGTAGCTAATTTTCTTCTAAAACTGCACAAATTGTACCTGACACTAAAGAACCCTCAAAGCAGTGGAACACCAAGTACTGACTTTGTTTTTATTCATGACAGTTTCTTACTTTCTTTCTTCATTGATTGATTTATTGATTGATTGATCGAATCCTTGCTCTACAGCATTTATTTGCATGCACCTAAGATTTTTGCACAGTTTTGTATACAAGTATATTTTTGGTAGCTTTGAGTCCAACTAATGCTCATAAAACCCATGAGAACAAATGTTTCACAATTAAAGTTGAAAGTCCTCTCTGGTGTTTGCTTTAACAATGAAAAAAAAAAATCAAAGATATCTGAAATGAACAAACAAATCCAGACACATCCGATTAAGTAAGGCAGCAGCTTGTTAACACTGTCTGTTAAATGTCATAATAATAATAATAATAATAAATAATAATACACCTATAATGTAATACATTCCAAATGCAGTCTGCAGTATAAATTGCAAGTATATTTTCTTTGATATTTTTAGCATGAATGCTTTAAAAGGAGACTGAAAACCACTGGATTTTCTTTAGCATTGAGTTTTAAGGTTCTTAACCAGAAGATAAGGTTTTTTTTTAATGTAATCTTGAGCAATAGTTCTCCAGGCTCCAGGCTTGATCTTACTCACCACTGATTGATAGCCATCAAACAACTGATCAAAATCAGGTTAATAACTTTTTAATTCATCCATCCATTCAATTTATTGTTCCAAAATTAGGCTAGCCGAGATGAGGTCAAGACAAAGGATGATGATGATTTATTTTTCATCCACTAATTGCAGTGAAAAAAGATAAACCAAAAATGTTTTTGCGTAATATTTCTCCGTAGCTTACAAATCTATAAACTTGTACCCAATAAGAGATTAACTTACAATACAATAAAACATAGACACACTGTAAAGACCAAATTTAAGACTGAGACAAGTAAAAAAAACAACAAAAAAAAACAGAAAATGTCTCGAGATACCTAGCTGCTGATTCAACCTGTATTGCGATTCTACAAGTATCACACCTTTATAAATACAGTGGAACCTTGGATTGCGAGCATAATTCATTCCAGAAGCGTGCTCGTATATCAAAACACTATTCAAAGTGAATATCAAAGCGAATTTTCCCATAAGAAATAATGAAAACTCAGATTATTTGTTCCACAACCCCCAAAAATAAATTAATAAAAATAATTAATAAAAAATATACGACTTGTCAAAATGTATAAAAAATTTTTTGCTCGTCTTGCGGAACGCTCGCACACCGAGGTTCCACTATATCACTATTAAAAAAACCCCAAATAAAATCATATTATGCAACTATTATAAACAAACATAGCAAATAATTTGCCACGCTGTGCTACCTGCCAATGTGTGAATAGTTTAGAGTGCTCCCCTTGAAGGATTATAGAGGAACTGCGGCATATTACCACCTCAAATATATTAAATGGAATAAAAATTAAAAAAAAAGAATAAATTTTAAATAGTAATGAAAGATGAAGATTTTGGAGTCAGTGTAAATCTACAGTAGGTAGAACTTGATATACAGGACACTGGTGTAATAGTCAGTAATGATAAGTAATGAGTAGCTTGAACGAGAGCTGAGCTGAGTGCTATAAACGCACTTCACATACACACATGCTTGTTCCTAATGACATCTGTGGTCCAGACAGATATGCATGGATGTGATAATGGAGCGTATTAAACCGGACACGCCACTCAGGTTCCTCAGGGAGCTTTCGCCCACTTCCTATGCACCAAGGATGCTCATTGCTCAGCTCACAAAAGAACACGTCAAGACTTTTTTTTTTTTTTAAATCAGTACTCAGTCTGGCTGAATCACATTAATGTTATTGAACATAATTTCCAGCACACCAAGGTTACAGCGAATGAGAGAGAGAGAGAGAGAGCAAGCAGCCTAGGCTTTGCAGTAAAACGGAACTGTAGCTGAAAATCATTAAGGAAACAACTCTGTGCTTTCTGAGTAAAATGAGCCTGAATATGACTCAGGCAGTTCTTCACAATAACCTAACGCAATTTGACAAAAATTTAAATGAGCATGGATTCCTTGGGTTTTATTATTTTATTATTGCAATTTCAGTACCTATAAAAGCTTTGCATTTTCACTTCTTTAGAATTACAGTGGATTTACAATGAATTGCCAGGTCATGACTAACCCCCTGAGGGCTATAAATATATTAGAGGGCATTTGTAGCCTTTTAAGCTCTGTGAGTTACTTACAGTAATATAAGTGGCCATCACATATGCATTACAGTCCTGAGAGAGAGAGACGACACGCCGCAACTAACAGACAACACGGAGCTGCAGAAAGTGAGATGTTAGCAACTGCAGATATCGTCAACTGCTAGTTAAATTATCTCAAGTTTCATAATATATGATTACAACAAACCAAATATAAAATCACTGAGCTAGAAAAAAAAAAAAAAAGACTTGACACATTTTTATTATTTTTAAGAATAAGTTGCTCAAAGCAAAGCAAAGCTTGTTTTACTGGCAGAATTTTTTAAAGCATTTACTGTATTTTATTAAAAATGCTAAATTATCTTCCCCTAGAATAAGAAATTTATGCTTAAGAAATTAGTCTAAGAAATTAGCTTAATGATTTTTTTTATTTATTTGTTATAATCATATATTAAAGAAATTCCAGATACATTTGACTAGATTTATGATGTTTTCACTTTCCAAGATATTGTTTTTTGCAGCGGGTACACAGCAATAAATAACATTTTAAGTACTTTGCAAGCTTTGACAAACGATTACATTTACGTCACTGGCAGACGATTAACATTGTGATCTCAGTCTGCAGCGCAGTTGAGGGTTAGGGGCCTTGCACAAGGGCCCAACAGCAGCAACTTTGCGGTGCTGGGGTTTAAATCTGGGACCTTCTGATCGGTAGTCCAATGCCAACCCAAACAAGTCTCACATACAGTACCCCATGTCTTTAGACAAAAATTCCAAGTCCAACAGATAAGTCCTAAGTCATTACAGACACCGTCTGGATCCATTTCCAAATCTTGACAGACAAGTCCTCAGTCAAGATGGGGTCAAATCTCAAGCCATGACAGATAACAAGTCACGTCCAAGACACATCCAAAGTCAAATCGTAATTCTTGCCGGAAAGTTACTGCATTTAAATCCCAAGTCTTAATAATAGACTTTATCCAATGTCAAGTCTGAAAACCTGGCAGACATGTTTTGAGACAAATCTCAGATAATAACATAATAAGGGTATAGGGTCATAAGCTTTAACAGACAAGTCAAGATTTCTTCATTTAGCCAGACAATTCAATCATTAATTCCAAATTCTTGACAGCCAAATCCCAAGACAAGACAAGTCTAGATTTAAGGCCCAGTTGTTGACAGGTTCTGAGTAGCGTATTAAACTATAATAGACTAGCCAAAAGTCTGGTACTTGACACTTTGACAGACAAGTTCAATTAACAACTGGTGATATAAGCTGAGACAGAGCTGCAATACTACCCACTGATCCACAATGTCACCTTTCACCTTCCATAACAGACATGCCCAACATTTCTAGTCTTTAAAGTTAGATCCTGAGCAAAACCCCAAGTCCTGATTAGACAAGTCCGGGAGTTAATTCCCGAATTCTAATTCTCAAGTCTCGTTGTTAACTGCCACTAAGCATAAGAGTGCAAATCTCACTGGATTAATGAACTCTATTTGATCATACATCACCGTAACGCAGCTTCACATTAAATCTCAGGATCAGCACAATAACATTAGAGCAGTACAGAGACACGTGACTGATTCACAACAGCGCATAATGTCATGCCAAAGGAGCAAACGGATCAGGGTAAACAGCTAAACTGTTGTTCATGACATCCTTTATGAATTTCTTAACTGTGAATAAAAACACGTCAAACATCTTTATTAAACACAGAACACTGCTTCACGCTACACGGAAATAAATAAACCGCCATACGAAAGCGTGTCTACTGAGCGCAGCCAAGCAGCTGGAAGACGCGGATAGCGAGTGTTCTCTGTAACTGACACCAGTTAACGAGTCATGGAATGAAAACACGCGAGGGGTGAGAGCAAGGCCTTGCGCACTCTCCGGAGGGCAGGTTTATTTGCTGCGGAGTGGAAGGCACGCATTCCTTCCATGGGCACGAGGAGTGTGGTGGTACCTATGATCTGTATTTAGCGTGCTACGCTTTCCAGAGTGTGACCTGTGACGGCAAAGCTGTAGTTCTGGACTTTGTCCACATAAAGGTAGCATGAGAGATAAACAGCACCATCAGTAAGGAGGGGGTTGTGTGTGTGTGTGTGTGTGTGAGTGTGTGAATAGGAACATGATGTGAGCAGAGTGGAGAGTGAATGCACAGCCACTGACGTTATACAACCCAGAGGTGACATGAAGGCCTCGCTGACAAGGATTTTTTTTTCTCTATTCAATGTGGACGATGATTTAAAGAACAGAACAGTTCACACCAGGATAAAGATCACATCAGCTCAATCATTTGTTAAAAAGGTTCACCGAGTTGAATTTTGGTGGACTGTAGCAATAACTGATGATTTGAGTCATGCTTCTGTTAACTTGAGTCTCATAGAACTAACTAAGGGCACTTTCACACTAGGCATGATTGATGATTTATTCCTGGGCACTGTACTTCCTCAGCGGCATATTATTTCTCTCCCTACGTCGAATTTTTCTCTCTCCGATACATCAGGCGGCAGTATGCACCTAGTTGGTTTGCGAGACGCCATTAAACACCTAGAAAAGAAAAGAACGAGAAAGTTAAAGTTTGCGCTATGCCTAATATTACTGACATTTGTGAAAATACAGTATGTCAAGAGCAATGATCTCATGTGCCTTCTTACTTCATTAAGCTGTATGATATAATGCTACATATCTAAAAAGTGAAACTGACTGCTTCGACTCCTCTTCATCACTATATTTTCTTTTATCATAAAATTCTCTACATGCATACTACAGTATGTACCAGCAGAGCACATAAAGTTACTTAAGGTTCTTTACTTTTTGCAAGCACTGCACCTGTATTCATTTATGGCCAAGAAGTCACTGGGTGCGAGATCGGAGAAGTAGGGGGGAGGATGAGAGAATTTTGTACACCCCAAGTCAAACAATTCATCGTGAAACTCCTTTACAATTTTCAACAATTCCTTCCAAATGCAGGAAATGAAAAAGAGCACGCACTTCATTTTTTATCAACCAGTCGCTCCATTTTGGTTATGACCCACTAGTGGCGTTTTTTTTTAAACGAGAAGAAATTTTCAGCGACGTACTCATTTCCAGAAACATCATTTAAGCAAATATTTTCTGTTTTGCCATACGATAATATGAATTTTATTTCTGTAGGGTCCTTACAGTTTTGCTTGGATACAGTCAACATTTACTAAATCACCAACTTTCCCTTCTCTCGCTACTTTCTTCGCTGTCCTCCACTGTTGAAATGAAATTCCTGCACTGCTGTTGCTGACTGATGTCAGCACTCTAAGCGTGCACGGAGGACGAAAAAGTCAGCCTGTTCTCCTTGCATGACCGTACATCGGATATACATCCAATCAAGGACCACAGATGAAAGTGACCAATCTGAAAAACAGGCCAATTCAGACAACCCAAAAAAAACAAAAACAAAACAGATCCGTATTACATTTAGGTAAAAAAAAAAAAAAAAAAAATCATATTTTTCTCAGTCTGGGAATGTGAACACAGCTTTAGAGGGAACCATCTAGGAATCACAGTTCTTGTTGTACATAAATCCACAATTTCAGAAGAAAACAGGTACTTGGATATATTAAAAGTGTCTGATTGGGTCCTTATTGATTATATAGTGGACACAGAAGTGGACATAGTCAAACTGTTCCCACAAAATTGGAAACATGTAATTGTCGTGCCGAATGTGCCGAAGCATTAAGAGTTCCTTTCACTGGAAGTAACAGGCCGACCCCAACTCCTGAAAAACTACCCCACACCAGTTCATGACTGCGCACCAGTGCACACAGCTCCATAAAGACATGGATGAGCAAGTTTGGTGTGGAAGAACTTGACTGGTCTGCACAGTGTCCTGACCTCAACCTAATAGAAAACCTTTGGGATGAATTAGAGTGGAGACTGGGAGGAGACAGGCCTTCTCGTCCAACATCAGTGCCTGACCTCACAAACGCGCTTCTGGAAGAATGGTCAAAAATCCCCATAAACACACTCCGAAAAGCCTTCCCAAAAGAGTTGAAGCTGTTATAACTGCATATATCATACTACTTGGTACATGAAGGAAGGAATCCAAAGCCACTTATTTTCTCCCTATTTGGAAAAGTCCCATGCACTCGCTCCAAACAGGAGGATGATGTCTAGCAGATGCATCATTACTTTAGCCACAGCATCTTTTCACTGATCCTGATGCCATGTTCCACTTAAAGAAAGCGGTTTGTGTCATCTTCCACATCCATGAGCTGAGAGATGCCCATCACTGCCTAGTGACACTCTCATCAACAGCATACAGAGTAACACCATTCCTCCCACTCAGACGGCACAGGCAATCCTGCCGCCTTGGACAGATGGCCGTGACACTGTCGGGACTCAAACTTGAGAAGAACTTGGGCAAACTCGGTCTCAGTGGGACTTGGCACAAAATTGCATTTGCTCCAAACATAGCTGAGGAGCGGAATGTTACAAGAGAGACAAACCGGACAACAGTCCAGGGATAGATTGAAGAATGGAACAAATGAAGCGAAGTTTAAATATTGAAAAGACATTGAGACACTGGAGAACTCCAAAGTTTTTAAAATGGGATTTCAACTACAGTACATGTATAGACTTTGTTGTTTTTACTGGCCTTGAGTGCCAAAGTAATTTCCTCCCTCTGCATGAAACAGATAAACTAAACAGCTTTCTAAAGCATTCTGAAAGGAAAAAAAGTGTTTGCAAAAAAACAGCACATTTAGTAGGCTCGTAAGGTCATGAAGAAAGCACTTTCAGAGAAGAATGTAAATAAAAGAGCTGTGCGGTTTATTGTGAGAGGTTTTTTTCCCCCAATGTCTCCAGACATCAGCAGATCTAGAACCTTCTCTTTTGATGTCTTCTATTGAGCTTTAATACATTCACATTTACTTCCTGATTGCCACGTGGACACATTCAGGAGGTTTCAAGACAGATTAATGACATGTCTACAGCTTGATGACCGATTTCAAAATATTCTCTGTATTTCTGTTAACAATATTAACCAAAAGCAATGTTTTCCTGAGATGCTGATCACCTACAGCTTTATGGAATGAATGCAAACTACAGGATTTTTTTGGTGGTGTTAGTTTTGGTCTTTCCAGGCAATACACCAACAAACACCACAAACCTTTAATACTGACCTCACCGTTTTGACAAATTTGCAAAATGATGTAGAACCAATTTATCATCTAGTTCATAAGAAACCTCAGCTCAGGATTAATCACAATTGTAAAATATTCAGATTTACTTGTATTATACACGTGCAATTTTGAAGTAAAGAAATGCGTGACAAACTGGTTTGATTAAACAGATTGTGCAGTTTTATAATATTTAAAATTAACATTTGACAAATGGGAAATTAAAATCTCTCGAATGGTAAACTCCTTTCAGGAGCAGTCATATTTTGATCCCTGTCCGCTCCAATAGTCTGGACCATGTCCGTCATCTCCTTTTTAATTTGGCTCGTGCAATTGGCTCGGACATGCTTCTGCAAAATGTCTTTCCTCTGTTTTTCACACGCCCAGAGTGAATGAGTGCAGCTGGCAGTTTACATTGACTAGATGTGCTGTTACACTGAGGTAGTTAGGGTTACTTACTGATGTCCAGTCGTCTCTAGTAAGTGCAATAAAAGTAGTTTCTGCCAACTGCCTCACTTTCACAGCCTTTTCAGTGTTTCAGTTTGGCTTTATCTAAAGTTCCAGCTGAAAGCTTTTTATAATAAAACTTGGCAATGGGAATTCGTAGTCATGTTGGAACAGGAAGTAGACATCTCCAAACTGTTTCAACAAAATTGGGAGCATAAAATTGTTTAAAATGTCTTGGCATGCTGAAGCAGTAAGAGTTCCTTACACTGTAAGTAAGGGTCCGAGCCCAACTCCTGAAAAACAACCCCGCACCAGTTTCAACATGACTGCGCACCAGTGCACAAAGCAAGGTCCATAAAGACATGGATGAGTTAGTCTGGAGTCCTGACCTCAACCCGATAGAAGACCTTTGGGATGAATTAGAGCGGAGACAGGGAGCCAGGCCTTCTCGTCCAACATCAGTGTCTGACCTCACAAATGCACTTCTGGAAGAATGTTCAAAAATTCCCATAAACACCTGTCTCAAAAGTGTTGAAGCTGTTTACAGCTGCAAAGGGACGGGGCCAACATCATATTAAACCCTATGGATTAAGAATTGGATGTTTATATATATATATATATATATATATATATATATATATATATAAACTAGATATAGAGAT
>JAQMYL010000035.1:30469367-30480520 GCA_030014365.1 Clarias pachynema
ACAATGTAGAAAGAAATAAAAATCAGGAACCATCATGGAGTTAGAAAGTGACCCCAAACTTTTGAACGGTAGTGTAAGTCAAGTTTGAAGGTGTCGGATTTGGAGCAGAGGCGTCTTTCTTGGACGGCAACCTTGATGTCAAAACTGTCTTGAGTGTTGATAGTGACCCTGGTGTTCCTGCAGCTTTTAGGTTATAGCCAGCCTGTGCCTTTCTGGTTACTGGGTTATTCCCACCATCAGAACCAATTTCTTTTCAGCTAAGGGGAACAGGTTTTCTTCCAGACCTTGGCAAAGCGCTGCACCTCTTCGTAACAATAATCTGCAGTTGTTTGGAATGGTTGTTAAATCATTTAAATCTACCATCCTCTTTCTCAGATCTGTACTGTCCTGGACTATGAAATATTAGGACTAATTCAAATATATACAAATTCCATTTGTCACATACATAACTATACATAGTATGATATAAAATGAAATTCTTATGTGACTTAAAATACAAAAATAACACTGCAACTGAAAAAAAAAATATTGCATTGGAACAAAATGTAAAAATATTGTGTGGATCTGACAGCTGCCTCGTGCTCATGGGACAGGCTCCTAGCCCTCCCTGACCCTGTATACAGGATAAAGAGCAGTAGTATGATTTGAAGCAAAGAGTATAAAATGATTTAAGATGTGCGTGCCAGAAGCAGCGGGATTGTCCGTGAACTTAAGTGCAAGACGGTTTTCATCTTATGCGCAAAGAAGCAGTGTGCAAACAAAAAATGTGCAACGTGCGAGTAATTATCATTCTGGTGTATTAGCAGGAATGTAGGGTGTGTGTTTACTTTGTGAAAAAGGCAAATCTGATCATTTTAGTCTTTTGTTGGTGTTCTTGTTAACGGCCTGCAGGAAAAATCTTCTCCTCTGTCTCTCTGTGTTGGCCTTCAGGGAGAGGAGTAAAAGTTTCTTAGCACCTTTGAAGCCTTCCCATTATCGGCCAATCTACTGAGTCCTGTCACACAAACCCTTTATTTTGCACAGCAAAGCGACAAATCATCATTACTAACAAGAAGGTGAGAGGTCTTTGGTTTGGCAATTTAAAAGACATTACAGGATTTTTTAAATCACTGGATTAATAAACTAAGTGTATATATATATATAAAACTATTGTTTTTGTTTCTATTGAATGGAAAAGGAAGAAAAATTAAAAGGATATTTTACAACCTTTCTGCCTAAGGAAAAGACCAGTTCAATGAAATCACTGAAAGCCAGTATTGCCATGACATTACTTTCATAATAATTGTATGTAAAACTGTATTAAAACTATAAAAAAAAATTTGCCTAAAAGCGAATGTTCTAAATGTTTTATATTATTACAAATAATCATAATAATAATAATAATAATAATAATAATAATAAAAAAGATTCAGTAATTCAGTAAATATGATAATAACATCCTCCCCCAAACATAATTAGTTTATTGTTTAATTTCTGTAAAGTAATGTAAATGTGCTAAAACCCATAGTGTATCTTCTGCTAACTTTATTGTGATGATTAAGAGCAATGGGAAAGAAGAAGAGTGTGAGCCACTTTCCACTTAATGACCATGAAGATAGCTTGGATTGCATTGATCCAATCAGTTTCACTATGATGGTTTTTGACTATAATTGCTTGAATAGTTTAAGAATTAAAATGACCATGAACAATTTTAGATCCTAGTCTGTACCAGATGAACAGTTGATAACCTCTACAAAACAACCTTTATGTCAACTAAAACACCTGTTCTGTTACACAGTTGTAACTTTCAACCTCAGAATACACAGTTTTGGAGGGCATTTATTTATAGGCATTTTACCTGGTAGACCAATTAGGGACAAACATTTTTTAATTTAGATCCATTTTTAAAAAAAATCTATTTCCAGACTTTTTATACGAGCTTCTGCTGAGCCACAACACACCAGAAACCAGCAGAGCTAAGCTGATCTGGGGGAGGGGCTCTCCTTATATGAGGTCACAATAGGGGGGGAATCTAAGTGGCTTGTTTAAACCCTGGCCAATACAAAAATAAAAAATAAAAATAATAAAAAAAGGTTAAAAAGCAGTTAATGTTTCCTCATGTTTATTTGGTTACACACTAGAGACCCATTTACATGTCCAAAAAATGTCTTTAGCATGAAAAGTTTTGAGGTTTTACTGAGTTTTTTTAATGTATTATCATTATTTTTATGTTTAATTAATCAAATAAAGATAGATAAATAAATAAATAAATAAATAAATTATATATATATATAAAATTTTTTTATTTATTTATTTTTTTAACAGATTTGTGTGTTTTGATTAGTCCAGGTTTAAAATGGTTTGGTAACCCGCTAATTAAATGTACTTAAACTTTTATGATAATAATCCATAATGTAATGTATTATAGAGTATGATGAAGTAAAACATTAAAGCCGGCCTGGGACATTTAATCAGCAAATGTATTCTGCTATTGCACACAAAACATTCGTTTTTTTTTTTTTTTTTGTCAGGAAATGTATACAATGGCAGATGAAAGTTGAAGTTAAATGTAATCAGACCAAAGTATGAACAAAAGAGCAACACAAACACAAAAAGAAGAATCAGAAACATGAACTATAGTCTCACGCAAAAACACACACACACACACACACACACACACACACACAAATAAAGGAGGATAACTGACACAAAAAAAGGAATGATGTCATCCGGTGAGGCGCAGTGAGAATTGTGTCGAGCTGTGTGTCCTATTGGGTTTGAAGACATACACTATATAAATAATATTTACTTTTTAAAATAAAAATTTAAGTATTTATTAATCTAAAATAAATTAAACTTATGTTCAAAAAATGCTCCGTGATAATTTATTCCAGTGAGAGTGACGCAATGATTCACAGCCTGCATCAGCGTAAAATGTCAAAAGAAAAAAAAAGAAAAATTCCATGGTTTTAAAAGGGTTTTAAAGAACATCCACATGCTCATTAAGAGGTTTCACAACCCAGACGCTCCACTGAGTTCTTAAAAACACCTGTTACCTGTTTACATCCAAACAACTATCATTAAAATATAGTTAAAAATATAAATTAAAATATAATTAAAATAATAATTATAATTTTTCCTATTGCATCTTTAATTGGTATTTTCTGACTGGCTCCACATGCTCTCTGGCCACTAAATTAGGTACACCTTGCTAGTACTGGATTGATCTTCAGAACTGCTTAATTGTTTGTGGCATAAATTCAACAAAGTGCTGCAAACAGTTATTAAAGATTTTGGTCTGCATTGACATGAAAGCATTACGCAGTAATGAACTGTTGGCAGTGCACATCTATGATGTGAATGTAATGTTCAAGAAACATGTTCTTGAACCAGTTTGGCAATTGACCTCTGACCTCTCTCACCAACAAGGCATGCTCGCTCAGTAGACCACAGTTACTTCATATTTTCTCTTTTTCAGACTATTGTCTGTTAAAAACCTCAGTAGATCACAGGTTTCAGTAAATATCAGACCAGCCTGTTTGTCACCAACAACCATGCTACATTCAAAGTCATTTAAATTCCTTTTCTTCCACATTCTGACACTTAGCATGGACATCGGCAGATCGCTTTGATCATGTCTACATGCCTAAATGTATCCGATGGCTGCCATGTGATTGGCTGATTATGTTTTGCCATTAAAAATCAATTGAACAGGTGTACCTAATCAAGTGGCCGGTGAGCTGTAATTATGTGCATATGTTATGTATTTTAACAGGGAATATAGGGTAGACCTAGAGTTAAGCATGAAATATCCTAAAAGTCCTACCGTAGAGTCGTGAGAGAAACGTTACAACATAAATATTTAAAGAAATAATAATTGTTAGCATTAAAAATGTAACAAAAAAATAAAATATTTAGCAGTGCACCGAGAGTCGCAAATGTATAAATAGACAGTGTACAAGTTATTTTTTTTACTGCCCATGGTCATGTCATGCTGGACCGCACTAGTGTAATTCAGCATTACAATGGACAAATTTTCCCATCAACTGTCTCCGTTTACTAAACAACCCAGTACAATATCTAAAGACACATACTTATGTATTATTCTAGACTTTATTTTATTTTATTTTATTTATTTAAGTTTTTCAGCACTATATTAATGCTAGTGTTCAAATAAAATAAAAAAATCTCTCATGTAACACTCAAACCTACAGAAATGTTTGTTCTGTGTACTGATCTTCAGTTTTAAGGCGCAGCTCAGGACAGCAATCATGACAACAGCAAATCGTTTTAAAGTGTAACAGTACTGTTTAGTGTGTTTAACATTGCAAAATGTTAAACATGTTCTGGCTTTGTTGTATCTTCTAGTAAATGTTGCTTTTAAAATCTTTTCTATGTGCATAAGATATACTTAATAAGTCATTGTCTGAACAATGCTTTGTACAGTATGCACATGTGAAACCATGCAGCAAATTTAAACCAGGCTTTCATGCTTATCACTGGGATAAATCACTGATAAGGGATATTATTTTGCTTTGTAGTCACTTCCGTTGCACATATGTATGTTATTAATAAAGTAAAATGTACAAATGTTACAGGAGTCCTGCATTATAAATTTGGACTCTGGATAGTCAAGGCTATTTAATTCCTTTTTTACATTTACATTTAGGCATTTGGCAGACCATTACAGTACATCGAGTTACTAGGTTACTAAGTGGCATCAATCAAACACAGTTTGGAATTATTATAATTTTTTTTAATTGTGGAGGGACGCAGACAATTAGTCCAGGAATGAAGAAACAAAAATGTCTTGATAAACTACACACAGGCAAAATTCCTGACTTGTAATGTTTTTTTAGTGAGGCTCAAACTCACAACCTCAGCACTGCTTCACATGTACTGCTTTATACAGTATAGTAAGTACTGCACACCAACCGATTGCGCCACTGGAGCTTTGTTTTTAAGTGGGACAAAATGTTTAGTAGTCAATTTATAAAGATAGAACAAAAGCTTGTAGAGATATTTTAGGAAAAAAATACCAAAAACGTAATAAAATTGGCTCACTATTCAGGGATCCAGGTACAAATACCAGCTCTGTGCTCAGTAACAATGGAAATATTCTCAGCTGTTATAAGATTATATGTTAAAAAGTATTTGGCCAAACCTGCAATATATATACTTCAATATGTATTTGATCCCACTTTTGCAGCTATAACAGCTTCCACTGTTCTCGGAAGGCTGTCCACAAGATTTTGGTGTGTGGGAATTCTGGAGAACATTTATGAGGTCAGGTACTGATGTTGGACGAGAAGTCCTGGCTCACAATCTCTGGTCCAGACAATCAAAGGTCTCTGTGCTCTGTGTTTGGGCCAGTCAAGTTCTTTTACACCAAACTTTTACATCAAACCATGTCTTTATAGTCCTTGCAGTCATGTTGGAATAGAAAAGGGCCTTCCCCAAACTGCTGCCACAAAGTTGGAAGCATAACATTGTCCAAGATGTCTTGGTATGCCGAAGCATTAAGATTGCCCTTCACTGGGGATAAGGGGCCTGATTGAAATGCCTGAATTCAATAATTAATTGTATCTACAGTATTGCGTAGCTCTGTCACCTCACACCTTCAGGGTTGAGACTTCAAATTCGTTAAGTGTGCTTGGGGTGCTTGGGTTTCCTCTCACAGTTCAAAGTATGGGTTTCCTCCCACAGTCTCACACTGTATGTGTTTCTTTTGTGCCCTGCAATGGGCGGGTCTCCCATTCAGGGTGTACCCTCTCTTGTGTTATAAGTTCCCTAATTTAGTCTCCAGCCCCCTCTGTGACCCTACACATATAATAAATGGTATAGATAATGAATGGATAAAAAAATGAGGTGTTTTTTTGATAGTTATGTGTATTTGAGTTATGTACTTACATCTTGATTAAATGCTTACATCTTGATTAACCTTACTTACCTTCTGACAATTTTGTTGCATTACCCTGAGCACTTTATATTCTAGTTCTAAGCAGCTTTAATATATTCATATTTAATTATTCACGTTGCCATGAGCATTCAGTTTAGTTTCGCATCTTGTCTCCACCTATGGATTGTCATCGTGGGTTGGCTTCTTATTGTCCCATTGTTACGTTCAACTGCTTTCATTTGGAGCCCTGAGCAGTCATTGTATTTAAGTCCTCATTATTCTTTGTTCTGGGTAATCAGAGTTGCTTAACTAGTTGAGACCGATTCTTTCTCTTCTGGTTTCTTGCTTTTACCCACCCTAAAATCTATGTGATTGTTTGTTGACCACCTGAGCTTTTCCTGTACCTTCACCTGGGAAGAGCGTCCTGGATATTCTGGATAGTCATGGAGTTCCTTTTGTTCACTCAATTTATAATTAATAACAACACTCTATTTAAACTGATTTTTGCAGTATGGACTTGATACATAGAAATAAGCAATCCAACTATATCACTAATCAAACTTTGACTGGGAAAAGAGCAACTACTGGGCTACGGGTGTGTATGATTGCGATATGGTGGTAAAGAACCACCCTGAAAGTGGAAGGAGATTCACTCATACTACAGGAACTAAAGTGTGGCAATTAATCTTTTTAACAAAGGTTACAATAACTCCAAAATTCCTGAAATCAACCAGTTAATCCCAGGACTAAAAACACCAAAAGATGGTGGGAGTTTATGTATCTCTAAAGCAAAGGAACACATTAGCATGGTGGAAACTAGTAATCGTGGAGCTTGATTCCTAAGTCCTGAAGTTAATCAAAGACAATGATTGCCTGGTGGATAAATTTGACATACTAGGAACCTGCAGCCCACATAATAATATCCACATTATTAATCTGCACGTAGAATATGAAGGGACTGACCATATACACTTCTTCAAAGTTATATTCCATCTATTCTGTGCCAAAAGTATTTCACTGACCTGCTAGTAATTGAGTGGAGCAAATCAGTCCCTAGAATCCTGCCTGGCTGCAGGTCAACATCCCTGACCCTTTATGATTCTACTTAAGGACCAGGATAGAATTCTACACGTTGCTGCGAAGCTGTGAGAGAAAAATGGAGTCATCAGGTACAGCCGAAATGTGGTGCTGCTCTTTCCTGATTTGTATATAATGTAAAGGAATATAACCAGTTAATAAAAGAATTAGACTGAAGAAGGCGTCCATTCATGCTTCCGCACCATGAGAATCACTCTGATGAGGAGAACACTTTTTTCCAGAGAGAAAAGGATATCTTTTCTCATAATGGTGGATGATGACCTTTACCTGGACTGCCACTTCACTGTTTCGCCAAAAAACACATGATATCACTACGTTTGCATCCAGATACTTAACATTATCAAACTTTTCTGTAAGAGGAACACAGTTACAGCCAAAACAGTTCCTTTAGGTCGATAGACATAACTGGTAAATCTATTTCATAGAAGTGAAATACTGTTTGCAAGGTTGCATTTAATAAGTAAATTGATTATTAACAAAATAAGACAGATTTGTTTGCTACCTATAGAGCAGGATAGTTACATTTGTTCATTTTTATGTTACTTAACTAAATAGATCAATGAAAAAGGATAAGGATATTTACCATATGGGAAATCAAATGAAATCAAATTAAAAGTGATATAGCTTTTATCCAGGAAAACCATGAAATGAGCAAGCAGCTGGGAAAGAATGGGTATGACATATATTTACCTTATCATTTAATTCTAACACCAGAGGGGCAGCTATAATAAATAACAATTCTTTTTTAGGATTGAGGAAACAATATGTGATGTCTCTGCCTGTTTGGTGATGGTCCATTGTTGATGGTTCATTGTCCTGGATACTGCTGAGTATATACTGTACACCTCTATCTATAATAATGTTCCTTGAATCCAGCATATTTTCCTGAAAGTAGGTCATCAGAAAACCTTTATAGTAGGTGACATCAGGTTTCTGTTTAGATCCTTTGCAGATCAAGTCACCTATTGTACATCAGTACTGACTGTGCATCAGTGCACAAAGCAAGGTCTATAAAGACATGGATGAGTGAGTTTGGTGTGGAAGAACCTGGCCTTAACCTGATAGAACATCTTTGGGATGAATTAGAGCGGAGACTGCCAGCCAGAAATTTCCATAAACACCCTCCTAAACCTTTCCAAATGAGTTGAAGCTAATATAGCTGCCAAGGGGTGGGGGCCAGCATCGTATTAAACCCCATAGATTAGGAATTGGATGTTACTCAATTGGATGTTCATATGCAAGTGAAGGCAGACGAGCAAATACTTTTGATAATATAGTGCATATAAATTGGTGCTAATTTGTGTGGAGAATTAATACTGGATCTCATTTGTAGTATTTATGTAGTACATAACATCTCCCAAAGGTACACAGTTGGCTTTTTATGGAATGGGTTTTCATGGCTGAGCAGCTGCATCCAAGCCTTACATCTCCAAGTGCAATGTAAAGCATTGGATGCAGTGGTGTAAAGCATGGCAGCACTAGAGCAGTGGAGACGTGTTCTCTGGAGTGACAAATCACGGATCTGTCTGGCAAGCCGATGGATGAGTCTGGGATTGGACAATTTTATGGCCCCAAGTTAGTGGGAACAGTTTGGGTATGGCTTCTTTCTGTTCCAACATGACTGCACAAGGCACAAGGCAAGGTCTATAAAGACATGGATGAGTGAGTTTGGTGTGGAAGAACCTGGTCTTAACCTGATAGAACATCTTTGGGATGAATTAGAGCGGAGACTGCCAGCCAAAAATTCCCATAAACACACTCCTAAACCTTTCCAAATGAGTTGAAGCTAATATAGCTGCCAAGGGGTGGGGCCAACATCGTATTAAACCCCATAGATTAGGAATTGGATGTTACTCAAGTTCATATGCAAGTGAAGGCAGACGAGCAAATACTTTTGATAATATAGTGCATATAAATTGGTATATGCATATATGCATTAATACTGGATCTCATTTTTAGTTCCTAGTTCTCATTTTTAGTACTTATGTAGTACATAACATCTCCCAAAGGTGCACATTTGGCTCATCATCACTTATTTCATAAATACATAAATCTGAAAAAATTGTGCATTCATACCTCGATATCGTACTACATACAGTAACAGCTCATCCTGAAATATTATCACAGCACTTTGCTAAAAAATTACAATCTTTAAACTATTAATAAGCGACATGTCATGCATTTTGTATCCGTTGTAGCTGCATTCAATCTTGTGAAATGTAACAAGAACAGTTCCGGCTATTAGTTGAAGCATATTTAAGCTAATAAGACTGAAAGAGTCAGATAAATGTAATGTTACAGTTTTCCATCCAAGATTTACAAAAAGTGCTGAAACATCTGTAAATGTTGAAATAAACTTCTCATTATGAAAAACACCACTATTTATTTATGTATTTATTTTATTATTATTATTTTTACATTTTTTAAATTAAATTATGTCAAATGTATAACAGTGTTTGATCTTAGAATTCTACAGAACTGTTTAGTGCCATTATTTATGAGCGTGTACATATGGAATTTGTTAAAGCTTTTCCTTAAATGTTCACTCTTAAAAATAAGCAAAATAATAGGAGAATTAGACAAGAGACTGGGTTATTATTATTATTATTATTATTATTATTATTATTACTAATTATCACAGCATTGAATTCAAACTTGCATCATTTCTTTTCTCATTCTTTTACACCCAGCCACACACACCCACACACGAATGCACACACACACACTCGCACGCACACACACAAACCCAGGTGAACCGATGAGTAAAAAACTGGCTGGGCAGGCAGTGTGAGCAGAGCAACAGATCTGTAGGTGAGACCATTCTACCTGTGCGCGCCTGTAGAAAAGGAAAGAAAAACTTTTTTCTCCTTCATTATAACGGATTTCAGCACAGCGGAAGCTCATACAGGATTAACCTTTTCACTGAAAGACCGTCCAGTCTGCTTTTGTTTATTTCTGCTGCTGTTTTTGTTGCTGCTCACATGGAGACTGCACTTTGCTAGGATTTACTTGACCCACAACATGATCTTTATTTCTTACACCTGCCTCTTCAGTAAATAGTCCAGACGATATCGAGGTATGAATGTACAAATTTATCAGATTTTTGTATTTATGAAATAAGTGATGATGAGTCAAATGTGCACCTTTGGGAGATGTTATGTACTGTACTACATACTGTAAGTTCTCTACAATTAGTGAAATGACTTGAAAAACAAAATGATAGGAATAGAAAGAATTGTGAGAATTTCCTTTTTTTTTTGTATCATTTATACACTGTCAGAAAATAACACTACCAAAGTGTATGTTTTGTTGTCTTGTCTTTCACCCAGAACAGTGATATAGTGTAACTTAATCTGACGTACATTATTTGTGGTCTTATGTACTCATATACATACTCCTATAACTAATGAAAGTAAATTTTATGTACCTTTCCAGTTAAAAATGATAAGAAATGTTAAGGAATAACACATAATTGACCTTACTCTTATAGAAGAATAATTAGCGAGTAGCTTTTACTGTTCCAAAGCCATCTTCATACTACATACAGTAACAGCTCATCCTGAACTACTTATCACAGCACTTTGCTAAAAATTACAATCTTTAAACTATTAATAAGCGACATGTCAATCATTTTGTATCCGTTGTAGCTGCATTCAATCTTGTGAAATGTTCATGTAACAAGAACAGTTCCGGCTATTAGTTGAAGCATATTTAAGCTACAGTAATAAGACTGAAAGAGTCAGATAAATGTAATGTTACAGTTTTACATCCAAGATTTACAAAAAGTGCTGAAACTTCTGTAAATGTTGAAATAAACTTCTCATTATGAAAAACACCACTATTTTTATTATTTTTTTTTTTAAATTTTATTTATTTTTGACAATTTTTAAAATGAGATTATGTCAAATGTATAAAAAAAATCAGTCAGAACTATAGTCAAAACTGCTGTTATGTGGAAAATTAAACAACAGTTTTTGATCTTGGAATTCTACAGAACTGTTTAGTGCCATTATTTATGAGCGTGTACATATGGAATTTGTTAAAGGTTTTCCTTAAATGTTCCCTCTTTCAAAAACAAAACATAAGCAGTAGGACAAACCACATTCATAAAAATAACATTAAGTCTCTTTTGTTAGTTTTTAATGTTCATCCTTTAAATTTTTTTTTGTCAATGACA
>JAQMYL010000035.1:30483688-30496675 GCA_030014365.1 Clarias pachynema
AGAGGTCAGTTTTGGTCTTGCTTTCCTGGGAAGGTCTTCATGAGAGACAGTTTCATTATGGAGCTTGATGGGTTTTGCAAAAGCACTTCACACAATACTGTTCTTGCAAGAACTGTTCCAGAACAGCTGACCTTTGTGTCTTGAAATAGCAACTGACCGTCGTTATTATTACTAAATTACCTAATGCCATATGTATTATGTTATAGTTTTCAAACGATCCATAATTATTCGAGAATGTACCAAATTCAAAATTGTGTCCCAACTTTGGACTGGTGCTGTACAAGAACATCCTGTGCTGTAAAGGGTTAAAGAACAAGATAAAAACTTTGGATGAATAAAAACCCTTATATTCAGATAGTTTATTTCTGTGAGTGTAAATAAATCATGGAACACAATAGGCTTCTTCCTGACTCAACTCTTAATAAAACCATTATGTTTTTTTTTCCCACTAAATGCGCACAATAGGAGGTAGACTTACTGTAGATGTAATGCGATCCTGTGGCCCTTTCATTATCATGAGAACCTTGCTAAGATACTTGTGTTAATCTGCATATAATGTATATCTTAATAAATTCAGCTGCTCCCACTCATTCATAGATATGATAACTGGAATCAGAAAGTGGGGCTGTGATCATGATGATGATGGTAATGATTTGTTGCTGGCTCTACTTGTGGTTGGCACAGCGTCATGGTGAGGGTTTTGTTTCATGTATTGTTTACAGTAACACAGTAAGAGGCGTGAAAAACTTGGGAGATCGGTTGTGTTTTGCTTGAAAAGCTGGCTGCAACAAGATCTCTCTTCAAACCCAAACTCCACTGGGGTATTATTCTTATACACAGTGTCGGTGCCGCGTGATTGGCCTCCGCTGGGAGTCGGACTGCTTTCTGTGGTCTCTTTCTTCCTTTGGTGCAGCTCATGTCTGCGTAGATGTCGTATGTGACATCGAGAAAATATGGAGAAATATCATTACATCTTTATCAGGAAAGGGATTAACAGGTGCACAAATCAGACACATTTGCTATTTTATATATTAATTGCCAGGTTTGGAGACACAAATCTGATATTTCATCTTAATGTGAAACAGATCTGATTTTATTGTCTAAGGAGAGACATGTTGGCGCAGTGGGTAGCGTTCACAGATCCAGGATCTCCAGCTTGATCCTGAGCTCAGATTACTGCCTGTGCAAAATATCACGTGTTCTGTCCATCTGGGTTTCCTCCTACCTTAGAAAAACATTCCAGTTGGTGGATGAACTGCACTAAGTTGCCCCTATAAGTGATGGAATGGTGTGTTCTTTCTGAGCACCCAGTGTTCCTGGAATAGCCTCCAGATCCACTAGGACCGAAATAACCTGCTTTCACAAAGCAAGTGAAGACAAACTAATTTAAAAGAAGAACCATTAAATAACAACAGACCTGAGGCACTTTTTATGTTGAACACTTGCTGACATGATGGCTTAGTGGTTGACTCACACCTACAGTACATGATTGGGCGTTCAAATCTTGTCTCCAATCTGACAGTGTGGTGTTTGCATGTTTTCCAGTGCATGGTACTGTATGATGACCATCCAAAGACATGTGTTTTATGTTGACTGGTGTTTTTAAATGGCCCGTAGTGTATGAATAGGTGTGCGAGTGTGGTTTCTCAGCAGTTTGACTTCCCCAGTTTAACTTAAGATCGATAACCACTTTTGTTAAGTCAAACAAGTCATTGTAGTCTTCCATTATTTGCATTGACAGCTTGGATGAATGAATGTACGAATGGACGGAGATCGGGATATTCATCCAACATGTGGGAATGTGATGTCGATTTACAGTAAGCACTGAAATAGGGGTTTCCTAACACATTTTAATGCCCATATAATCATCTGGTATCAGCAGCGTGGCGAAACAATAATAGAGGACACTATAATATCAAAGAAATGCCCTGGTGAAGATCAATGCTCTTACACATCACCTTCTCATGTCTCTGACATGTCTTGGTGTATCAGATAAGATGTATTTTGTTGGTTGTGACAAAGACAAAATCAGAAAATGAAGCTCCTTCATAAAGGTGTGACGTATTTTTAGACGTACAAAAAGAATTTAGGATTGCCATGGTTAAAGCACCAGATGGATATCTTGTTTGCTTTAAGACGAACCTGAGACACTGAGACACTACCAGTCATGTCTGTTTTTTTTTTTTAAATCTTCAGATTTTAAGCTACATCTACTGTATGAACTTGTTGACATTACTTTTAATAGTGTGTTAATTTTACTGTAATCTTTTAAAGAAAGCAGAAACGTTGCCCATTTCATGATCACATCATGTTTTATAAACAAAAAAAAATTAATGTTTCCTTAAAATTGAAAATTAAACCTAAGAGATTTTAAATCTTATAACTCCAAATTTTAAATGTGTAGTTTTTTTTTTACATAAAAAAAAAAAAAACTTGTTTATATGAGAATAAATTTGTATTTAATAAATGAATGAATTTATTGATTTCAATATTAAAAAAAGAATGATATGAGAGGATTTAAAAGCATCTTTATAGTGTAATGAGCTTTATCTAGTTCTATCATATTTTAATTCAAGGTGTATTTGGCTTTCCGTATGGAACTATTTGAAACTGTAACAATTTAGTATATAGACAAAAATCATTTGACAAAATACAAAAAGAAATACAATGCTGACCAAGAAAAAGCGACATTTTATTTCCAAATGTTAAATTTATATGAAGTGCATAAAAATATTGCGTGATCCCAATTTTTAAAGCTTTGTTCTATATTAATTCTAACTTGATAAATTGTTCGTCACCGCGTCACCGTTCGTCGAATTCCTTGCTCACTCCATGTCAGAAAAGTTTGTAAAAGTTTGGGAAGAATTTGCATGTTAAAAACAACTTTAACTTTAAGTTTTTCTTTTCAATACATATATTTTGGGCAATTTGAGTTGTCATGTACAATTGGTTTAATCATCATTAGACAAGCTGATAGCATGTTAAAGAATGAATCTTTGTTTAAACAATGAATTAATCATAAATAAATGCATAAATATAGAAAATATTCCTACAGTATGATGCCAGTATCCTGCTGACAAAGACCTATTTTATGTGTAATATTTTTTTTCTTTGCCAACTGTCCCACATAGCATGATGATTAAGCAAATACTTGAGACTTTGTTAAAAGAAAGAGATGTCTAATGGAAGCTTCTACCACTCCTACACAGTAATCCCACACCCAGCATTTCAATATCGTCAGTGGAATCTAGCATGATGGCATTCCTGCTTTGAGTTAGTAAAGTTTTGTGCCTTAGTAAAGGCTGTATGTCAGCCTTTAGAGAACCGTACTTTATTTTATCAGTACAGCGATCACATGCAGAAAGACACTTTTGCTTTTAAGGGTTTTTCTTTCAGGTTGAAATAGTATATAGCGGATGTAGTGATGAACATGTTCACTGAAAGCATACACTACGGTACTCATAAGCACGCGCAATGTGAGCAACTTCAGTCATTCCAGCCATTCGTGGTCAAATAATTATTCAACGCTGGACACAAACAGCAAAAAAACATGGTGATTATTATTATTCTGATTATTATTATCATGTTTTTTTAGTTTCATGCCACGAGTCATGAAAGATTTTTACAAGCGTAAAAGAATATTTACGTGAAAATAGTGAATTTTTTGTTGCTGTTTCTTTCTTTCCCTTCCTGTTCTGTTGGACACGGGGATGCATCAGACAACAAACAACACAACAATTAGCATTTACTTACATCTGAATAGAGTCGTTTACATAAATCTTGCATGTGAATGGAGCGCTAAGCGCAGGGACGGGTCTCCAACGCGTGTGGAGACGAGAATCTGACATGTGTCTGTTTTTTATTTTTTGACATTAATTTAATAACAAACATTTATTTGGCAATACACTTTTTTGAAAGAAAAAACGTCTACAGTTTGAGTACATATTTTTTATGGGTTGTTACAATATAATTTCATTCACAAAGACACTTGCAAAGAAAAAAAGTGATTGGCATCACTGATGATGCCGTCGACCCCTAAGGGTTAAGGTCGACTTGGAATATGTTCTGTGATCAGGAATTACTTTATACATTATACTTATACTTATTTGATTTTAAATAAAAATAATAGGGTTTATCTGTGCATTTTGGTCTTTCGTTCCTACATACAAACTGCTTGTTTTTGCCAGTTAGACATGCAGACAGAAAAATGCATTTTTCAACTTGCACGCATGTGCACTGCATGTGCCGTATACCATGCATTAGACCAGACTCAGTGATAACTTTTTTCAGGCTCCTTATGGTGAGGGTTAAATTACTGCCTGATGGCTTAACAAGCTTATACATGTTTATTTTTAGCAGATTTTTTACACACAGAAGGCATGTAGTGAATTCACTCAATTTGTATAAATTACCCCTCCATCATCATAACAACTAAATTACCTGATGTAGTCTTACTGTTACTTCCTGTTTGTGCACCCTGGAGCTGAGAAAGTCTCACAGTAACTACAGTTACAATATCCTGTTATACTGGCTCCTGGAGTTGGGTGAGACATACAGTATTAGGCAGTAAGTGAACAGTTTGTCGTGTTGTCTAAAGTTGTTGTGTTGGAAGCAGGTAAAAAAATAGGTAAGTGTAAGGACAGAGTGACAAGGGCCTATAGTGACTATAGCTTCTTTTTAATTTAGCTTTGTGCTTATTTGTCATCCTTATCATTTATTTAAAGTTATTAAGTTCACCTTAATTTCAGTTTGTCACATATACATTACTGCACAGTGAAATTCTTCATTCTTTGTATATCATAGCTTTGTTAGTAGGCCGTGGTCAGCCATCATACAGCATTTAAGGATCTTGCTCAAGGCCCCAATAGCAGCAACCTGGTGGAGCTGGGACTTGAACCTTCGACATTCTGATCAGTAACTTTGAGCATTGAACATTGAGCTGCTGCTATTTTTCTTATAGTATAGCGACCATGATTTCTCTAATACGATCTATGGTTACTACGGTTACCCATTAACCAATTCTGTGGTTGATTTACACAATCCCTTCTTATCTGCCTGGATCAAAGCGCAAACGTTATTCATCATGTACAGTAAGCGTCTTTTCCATCTCAGCTTGTCCTGTTTTTTACACATCTATAATTTTATAAGTAAAAAACAAACAACATATTCATGAGCTCTGCATCAACTGCAATTCATTCTCTTTCCTTTATGAAAACTCATATGATAGTATTATTGTCAGTGTGAGATTCTTTACTTTCTCAGCACTTCCATCTTTCTCTCAGTCAAGATGCAATTGTACTGGCGCTCCACGAAGTTCTGTAAGGACCGCAAGCTTCCGCGAGGACGGGCAAAAAAATTAAACATGTTTAATTTTTCGCGCGGAAAAATGGAAACGTACTCACAGCGCTAAAAACTCGCGGTGATTCATGATGAACCGTACTTATGGCCACCGCGCGAAACCGCGTAGGTGAGATAGGGGTATTAACAAGTGCATCAAAGTCAGGTTGAATGTTTTAGGTGGAGATGTGAAGCACATCTGTTATTTATGCAAAATTTTGAAAGTAGGTTTTATTTTCTTAATTCCAAGCAACCTTTCGCGGGCCAGTCAGAATCGGGCCTTAAGATGCCCAGATGTCCAAAACTCTTTGGATTTTGAATAGTTTGCAAAAACACCTCCAGTTAAACTAGGCAAAAGAAAGAGACGAATATCTCCAGCAAGATTTACAAAGTATGTAAACTTGCATTCTGCTTTCTGTTGCACTTTTCTGCGTAGAACGTTCCTTTCCCCGAGCTCTAAGCACAGCAGATTGCAGTAAAACTTACTGTAGTTTGCTAAGCACCAGCATCAAAGCCAAGTCAACAACTCAACAACGCTTGACAGATAGTGAAATCATATGATATATGATATTTCTGCCTGCATGATGTAGTAATATTCACATATCATTCACATCAAATTTTTCATATCGTCTCTTTTTTCAGGCTATGTCGCCCCGAAGAACCTCCCGAGCGCAGGGTTCTTTCCCTTCCTGCAGACTCTCATGTGTAATACTGACAGCTCCTGCTCCAGTAAATCCTACCTCCCAGACTCTAGCACAAAGGGCCTACGGCAACGAAGGGACGTCGACACGCACAGGTATGAGATCCAAGAGCAATCTAGGTTTCATTCCTCAGTACTACAGTTAACAAATTGTACTGTTAAACCATGAAATATTTTTATTCTGGTTTGTGTTATATTAAGATAATAATGGACTATTTCTCTGTTGATAATTTGTGTCCTGAACTAGACATTCATTCAAAACAAAAAGATGTTTTTTTCCCCATTATAGACTAGATACATCTAACCACCAACCAACCAACCAACCATTCACTCGCTCAACCAATAAACCAATAAACCAAGCACTCAACAAAACAACACATCAACTTACCAGTTTATTTATGTTTAATATTTATAGCATCTTTCTTACACACTAGGTTGTTTTATGAATTTGCAACTCACCTGGGTATAGTAGTTTCAGCATAGTGTTCTCTAAACACTAAGCAAACGCTAAACTAAGTACCTTTGCCTTACCTTCATGTATTTGATATCAAGTCATTTCAATTCAGTTATTGTTGCAAAGCAGCTTAAAAGAATTATAAATGAGTTTAAAAAGTGTAAGTATAAATTATAATTATCAGTTTCTCCCCGTTATGCAAGTGGAGGACGATGGTGGCGGGGAAAACTTCCTGTACCAATAGTTAAGTTAAGCCTTTATTTGTCACATATACAGTACATTACAGCACAGTGAAATTCTTTCGGTGCATATCCCAGAGGAACTGGGGTCAGAACGCAGGGTCAGTCATGATACAGCGCCCCTGGAGCAGATAGGGTTAAGGGCCTTGCTCAAGGGCCCAACAGTGGCAACCTGGTGAAACTCAGGAATAAACCCCCAACCTTCCAACCAGTAACGCAGTGCCTTAGCCCTCTGAGCCACCACTCCCCTAACCATTAGGAACAATAGAAACCAATAGGAAGAAACTTTGAGAGGAACCAGACTGGGAACCCATCTTCATTTTGGGTCATAAAGGATAGCAGGGATCTGTATTCTAGATCAGCAGTCATACTGTGTGTTGGGAGGCTGGAAGTTAAGTATAACAGGAAATGTGTTTAAGTTCACATGGAGTCCAGTTTCGTTATTGGAGGCTCAGGTACAAAACTATTTAGAACAGCTGTGTGCATCAGCCGAGTCCAAGACCATCTTAGTAAAGTGGAAACATCCCCAGTGACCTCAGGAGTGGCATGTGCAGCTCGACAAAGAGAGGGAGAGAGGGAGAGAAAGAGAGAGCAGTTAGTTGTGGTCACACTCACATCATGTATAAGGTGAATGTATATTTAGTGCAAAGTGCAAGCAGGGAAAACTAAAAATAAGAGCAAGAAGGAAACACAGACATGAGGGCACTATGGGAAGTACAGTCCAGTCCACTGGACTCAGCCAGTCCACCGTCAACAAAACTGAGTGTACATGTACATATAGGGTGTAGACGTATGACGTAAAATGTTTACATCAAAACACTCAGAGTTGATGTTCGTTGGGGATGTAGTCTTAGTTAATTCTCAAGCTATGCATAAAAAGAAATGGCAGCAGTTTTTACTAAGAGTTACATTAAAAATTTTAAACTTAAGACAAAAGTAAAGGTGAGACACTAACACAAAACCCATTTTTCTCTAAAACTATTAGTCCTTGTATTTTATTTAATTTTTTTTTACTTACGTGTGTATTGTTTTGATCAGTCAAAAAAGCAAGAACTGGACAGACATAGCAGCTAAAGACAATGATTCACACCCATGTGCTTTTGTTTTCATTTTAAAGTGAATGATCTCCGTTGCCCTGTAGTAACCTCCACGACCAGGCACATTCCATTTGACCTGTTTTTCCTGTTTACGAGCCCGAAGCTGCAATTATTCTTATTTATTTATTTATTTATTTATTTATTTATTTTCTAGGAACAAGTCACAGAAAAATGATCTCACATTGGAAAGTTTTTTTTTATACAACAAAACCAACCAAACAAACAACAAACTACTTTTTTTTGTGTGAAGATCACGTGCCAGTTTTTTTTTTTTTTTTTTTTAGGTTTGAAATGCCTAAATGATCACATGGTGGCATTAACTAAATATAGTTTTGTCTCGCACGAAATTGGGTGTGCACGTGCACATGACCGCTTGTTCAGACTGCTTGAGCTTAATTGTGATTTGTAACACTGAACTAACAACACACGTATGAAAGTCAGTAAAATTGAACTGCATTGGCTTTGCAGAAATCAAATATTATGATATTTTAATTATGATTTCTTTAAATAAATAAATAAATAAATAAATAAAAGCTTTCCCTAGCTATGTTTTAATGTTGTTATGAGTTTAAGGAGTTTAACATAAACATATCATGTTTTACCGCAATGTCTTTTTGTTTGACTTATTTTACTTGGGTGAAAATTCTGTTTGTTATTTAAACATGTTGATATATGAATATTTTTTTCACTTTAAAATATTAATTTTCAGATGAGTAAAATGGGGTTTCACTCTATAGCTGTGTTTGGATCCAACTCGTGTGATCACACTTTAGATTTTTTGATTCTGTAAAGCTGTTTTGCGACAATGACCATTGTTAAAATGTTATATAAATAAAACTTAATGTAATTCAATAATTTAAATACAATTAATTTTGTACAAATGGGTACATAAGTAATTTTTTATCACCTGTCACTTTCCTTCATTGTTGGAGGTGATCTTCATTGTTGTTGTTCTGCCTGACATTTCACTTGCGTAACTGGGTTGTAAGCTGTACCTTTTACTCCACATTCTTTTGCACTGAAGCTTGAAAAAGAACATGAAAGTTTGATTAACGTGTGTTCAGCCCAAAGCAGAAAAGATTATCATTGTCAAATGCAATACACACAAAAAAATGTTTGTTCTGATAAGACTGACAAAACATAAAATACGTACATGCCCTCTCGCTTTAATCAAACCAGCATGTAAAAGGAAACATATCTGAAACTACATAGTATTAGGATTTAATTATACTTTTTAAGTTAGGTTTTATACAGTATTTGTCATTTAAATAACATGTATTCCTAATCCAAACTCAAACTCAATCTCTTTCTCCTCAGTTTTCCACTGCTACCTCATGGATTATTACCCTCTTTACCTGACCTTGAGAAATTTCATTTGGTCCATACAATCATGAAGAGAGACACAACCAACAGCACACAGATGCTACAGCAATGGGATTCATGGCTAAGTATGTACAGTACCTGCACTTTCCCGTCTTTAAATCTTTCCATGTTAAATAGATAGCACTAACACATAAATGTGTTATAAGTTACTTAACACTTCATTTTGTTCGAGTGCACTAATCAGATTAGACTCGGGGAATCTTGGTGCATCAACAGCGCCTACATTTACTATAATGGCATCGGGGTGTTTGATTCATGTCTGATCGTCCATAAAATTAAACTCCTAGCAATAGTTCAAAACTGTTATTAGCGTTGTTTTAAATTTAGTTATATTACAGGCCCCTTTTTTATATAAATATAACTTTTGACTTTAAATCTGAAAACTCGTCAGATAGAGATGAAAAAGAAGAAGCGAAGAAGATTTGTTTCAGTAGAACAAATCACCTTCTTAGGTTTAGTCAATTTTGTCTAAAATTAATTTACTACTGTAAAGTAAAAAAAAAAAAATGCATTGTTAACTCTTGGATGGATGAATATCAGCACACTCATCTCCCAACTCAGATCAGATCTAGGCACGGTGACAGTAGACTTCATTAAACCATATGGAACAGTAATAAATAGCTTTATGGCAACGGTAACTATGTACAGCTGAAACACAGTATGGTGATATTCAATATATTTTTGCTTCCTTGGTCATGCATTATTTCTTAAATTACTCTGCAGTAGTACCTGGTGCCCTAAGGCCAGAACTGAATAACTTGCAACCCACTACTTCAAGCAATCCAAGCAGGTGTACACATAGCAAGTTGAAAATATTTGTACATAGTTATTAATGGAAAAAAATGTCAGGTATTTGTCGGTTTAATGATTGAATATGTAAATATAGGTTTCTCTGTAATACTAAGCCAGTATTAGATTGTTAAGCAGGTGTAATTATGGTTTTACCCCAGTTTTACAATCTAATACTGAACTGATGAACATGTGAAATGATAGTATTCCAGACGTATTAAGCAAAATTATCTTTTAAAGTAACTTTTTACTTCTAACACATTGAAAAACACCTTTAAAGCTTCTCTTAAAATATGGTAATATTTTTTTTATTGTTGGGAGTACATAGCTTCTAAACTTTTTGTGAATATGCTTTATGAAGCTTTATGAAGCAAATTATTATTAATTAGAAATGGTCCAGATGTTTATAAGATTTTGATATGAAATGTTGCATATACAACCCAAATTACAAATTTTATTTCTGTCAACTATATAAGAAGTTGGATTTGTCTATCAGCACCAGATTTTCTAAATATTCAGCTTCAGAGATCATGGAGGTTGACTGAATAAAGTTGCTGTATTCAGCATTTCTCTTTACAAAGTCAATATTGAGTGAATGAGCCTCTGTTATCGATCTCAGCTTGACAACACAGACAAGATTTTCTCCACAATTTCTCAAATGGCGCCATTAAATTAATCTGTCTTGTTTGTGTTGCCACTATTGGCCTTTCAGACATATTAACAGTAGAACCAGTTGTTCAGAATCTCTTCCACAGCCTGGAAATCGTATTCCTGGCAAGTCCGAACTGTCTGATGATGTCTGCTTGCGTTGCACCAAGTTGAAATGTTCCAATGGCCTTTTTCCTGCTTTGGCATTGTGTAAACGGGGCATGAAAGTGTGAAGACAATATACCCAATCAGAATGTTTTACTTTTCACACCAAGACATGTCAGCTGGACATGAGCAAATGACAAATTTGAAGAAGTTGTTAGTTAGCTTATCCGCAATAAATTAATGCTCCACTGAGCATGATGGTAATTTAACCATATATATATTTTTTTATAGATTTCTTTTGTCCATGAGAATACTTTCTATACTGTAACTGTATGAACCTCTATGACATTCAACAAATTGTGGTTTTGGTGAACATTTTACCATATACTGTATACTGTATATGCTAACAACTGGCCTCAGGTTCATTTTCTTTAGGAAGAGTTAGTACTACAGCCAGGTAAAAAACAAACAAACATAGTTTGATCATCTGAATAAACATTTTTACCATAACACTGTGATGAAAACAAAAATCAATTTTCTGGTAATGGAGGCAAAGCTGAAATGTATTTATTTATTTATTTATTTATTTATTTTTAGATCAGTTCCTGTAATGTACTTTTGTAGCCATTAAGCTAGCTTTATACTTCATCTCATGATTTGACTCCCGACTAATGTGAACTCTTTTCATTTTCAAGATACCAGCATGGAGGCCTCATCAAACCTTAGCATGTCCATCTTGGATGCCATCAACTACACCATAACCGACAACCAGGTCAGAGAGCAAAAATATTTTTTATAAAGCATAAAAAATGGTTGGTGTTCCAATACATTAGTGAAAAAAAAAAACATTTTAAACTTGAGTTGAGCTTCTGGTGATTGCAAAATTATTTGTCAGAATATTATTCAGTATTAAAAAAAACTATAAAAGTAGTCATTGTTGGATAATGCTATTTCTTTCTTTTTTAATCCAGCAGTTTAACTTAAATAAGTCTAATGAAACAAATATGTAAAATTTTTTGGCAAAATGTATAAAAAGAGCTGAAAATGGCATAAATTAATGTCATATACAATAAAGAGGATTTCATTTAGATATTTTTAAAAAAGTGTCATTGTGGTAACATTTTTCTAAAGTATGAAACAACATTTAGTGACTATACTCAGCTCTATCACGTGTTTGTTTTCTCCCAAGTATAATCCATGTTTTGGTATTATAACTGTATTAGCTGTTTCTATTGAAACTATAATATATTAGACCTAGCATATTAATATGATTATGAAATATATATATATAAAAAAAAAAGACTTTAACCACAGTGTAAGATAAATATAACCTGTTGTTTGAAAGTGATTAAATAAACATTACCTGATGATTGAAAGTGATTCTAGTTAAATAGTTTACTGCTGTAGGTTCTGGGGCTCGAGCTATATGTACATGGGTCAAGGATTCAACAAAAAATTATTCAAATCTTATCTAGCTTTGAATATCTGTTTGACACCTAATCATACTTAATTCTCAGACTCTTTATAATGAAACACCTGCTTCAGAACAAAATGAGACGCAGAATCAATGAAACAAATAACAATCGCATTCTTGTCTGTTCACTTTTGTATTGTTGAATCTGAGTATTATTATTTGATTGTAGTTTTGATATTTTATTTTTAATCAGTCAAACATTTCATCTGCCACCTCCAGGATGTTTTTGACCCCTTCCTGGACACATCAGATATCCTGAAAACAGCATTCTGCAATATCTCCATGTCTGTGCTGTCCAAATACGATCACGACCACTCAGCATTGGAGGATTTCTGCACGTCTAATGATACAGCACTGGAATTTTCCCTCTCAACGCTAAAACAGGTGAGCCTCCGTCACGAGCACACACTGGACCTTTATTAGCAGTTTGCTATTTATTTAATTAAAATTATAATTAAGTAACAGGAAAATTTCCCCATGGTTGGGACCAAAAAGATGTATCAACAGAGGAAATGTAAAATATGATGTAGGAAATATTTTGGGTTTTAGTTGTTCTTTAATTGTTAAATTAGTTAAATAACAGAGGTTTTTGTTACATAAAAAAAGTTACATTAAATACGTCTATAGTTTTGAAATAGTTCAAATGATTGACCAGTTAATCTTCTATACTTACAGCTCACAAATTAGCTCCTTGATAATTTCAGTAGAAAAAATTATAATATATATATATATATTTTTTTAAAATATATTTTTAATATATA
>JAQMYL010000035.1:30505820-30516527 GCA_030014365.1 Clarias pachynema
AGAGAGAAAAACACATACACACACACACACACACACATTAAAGGCGAGAGAGAGAGAGAGAGAGAGTGTGAGAACCGGCACGGTGTCAAATTACGCGCACACACAATTTTTTCCGGTCTTCCTAAAGCTGTCGATATACTAAATCACTTATCAAATCTTAAAAACAGAGGCAACTCCAAATAAACATTATGTCCACCAATTTTGGCACAGCTTGGTGCCCCCCCCCCCCTTTCCCCCATTTCACAGACACCTGTTTCCAATCTGTAGTTATTTTCAGGCCTTTCAGATGTTTTATTGAAGAAAATTTGCCATTCTGTTCTGGACACCTGCTTGCCTGGATCAAAGTGCAAAGACATCAAGGCAAAAGCAGACTTTCATACACATAACATGTTTTGTCACAGCAAGGCAATGCAACAAGACAACACCAACAACACAAAGATCTTTAAACAAACTTGTCAACATTTTTTCAACATCAATCACCCTAAAGCTGGACATATTTTTCATATTGCAGCTCTTTTTCTCTGTAACTTATTATGTACTGAAAAGAACAAAAATCTTCTCCTGGCCAGGTTATTGTTGATTTTACATAGTTGCTATAAAATGAACTCATGCACTTGACAGAGTTCTACAGTCTACAGGCTACTTGTCCATTCCTGCCATCAACTGTGCACAACCTTTAATTATAGTGGGACTGAGGATGTCCTGCATTTCACCGGCTTGGTATTATATAAGGACGTGGGGTTAAGGGCCTCACCCAGGTGCCCAATAGAGGTGTGGCTTGAATCCCCAACCCTCTGATGCAGCCTCAACTGCCTGAACCACCACTCCCAAACATATGGTTCTGACCAATCCTGAAAATGAAATACTTTTTTTAAAATATAATTTTGACACCATGAGTATCCGCCAATCTTCTTTATTTTTCATGTTATAAAAAATTTACAGTTTATTCAAGGACAAGAAAATACTTCCAGATAAAACTAGTAGACCAAGTGATGTTAAAACATTGTACAGGTTCTTAATGACAAGTTGTTGAAAGTATTTATTTATCTAAGAATGTTTAGCTTTTTCCATTTACCCAGGCACGTTTACCCCAAATGCTACTATCTGTGATACTGGATTTACATGGGATGAGTTTATTCCATTGGTTGGATCTTTACATCAGGAAATCCATGAGAATCCAGCAGCTCTTCTGAGGTAGGAGAACTTTAAATCCTGTCCACAAAACAGTGGTATTTAATTTATTTCTGGCCACAATTTCACATTTATGGTTGTAATAACTAAACAATATTGGATCTTATAATGAATGTATGCCAAACTGAGTCAATATTAAGACATATATATATTTTTTATATTTTTCCACTGCATTTAGACCAATCCAGGGTGCAGTGTCCTTGTTTAAAGGCATCATAATGGACACCTATATGAATCATCTACAGGAGTTTCTCAACACCACTGAACCGGATCTTGCTGGGGCAGTACCACAAAACCTCTCATTGCACCTCACTGATTTGGTCAACCACCACCTACCACTTCTTTTGAATATCACTGTCATGGAAGAGCTAGGTGAAGATATTTTGCTTGACATGTTGAATGACACTTTGGAAGCCTTTGGCCTGGGACAGTTAGGGGTTCTCTGGTCAGGAGATTTGAAGTACAATGAACCCAACTCTGTGGTTATGAATATCCTCCAGTTGTTGAGCCCAGAGTCCATTCAGACATTTAACAATGAAGGACAGTTTGCAGTTCTGATTGCCATCTTGCATGAACTTGGAGAACGTTTGGCCCCTGAGCAGCAGATCCAGCTGGAAGGTGTTCTCAACAATACAAATGCTCTGTTTGAAGATCTAGCATTGTGCACTGCTAATGGTCAAGACTGCTTGTCTGATGTTTCACAGCTTTTCCAGATACTATCTTTACTTGATGAAATGATACCAGTGGGAGAATATGGCAATTTCTCCATGAGGCCACTTGAGAGCAATATGACTTGGTCTGTTGCTGGTCATATACTTTCCCTTCTCCTGCCGTGGAACATGTCAAAGTCTTCTCCATGGACAATGGACAACGTCAGTGAGATCATCAATCTCCTTGAGCAGTTTTCCGCTTCATCAAATCTCAGCATTAGCAGTATTCAAGAAGAACTTCAAGCCTTAAATATCACAAATTTAGGACAATCTATGAATCTATCAGAAGCTTCTTCTCTATCTCTGCTACTTTCAAAGCTCATGGAGCATGGCAACATGTCACAATGCCTAAATCCTCTGCTTAATGACTCAGCATCTCATATTGGTTCCACAGCGCCAAAATGCACAGTCCAGATTATTGAGGGGTTAATTGATTTTCTTCATGGCATACCCATGCTTGAAGGCTTACATGAAAATCTTACATCCATACTCAATATGGTACTTGATGAAGCAATAGAGCTACGGAACATCTCTAGTCTAGAAAGTGATCTGCCTGAACTGACAGAAAAACTCTTGTTGGCATTCTCAAAGAACCCTAAACTCAATACTGTAGTTGTAAACATCATCCAGCTGTTGAGCCCAAAGTCCATTCAGCTGCTTCACAGTGAGGGGAAATTTGCAATGCTGGGTGCCATCTTGAGTGAACTTGGAGAACTCTTTGCAGATGAAAAGCAAATCAATTTAGAAGGATTTCTCAATCAGACGAATGCTCTTTTTGAGCAGTTGGCATTGTGTGCAGAGAGTGATCAGGACTGTCTGTCTGGAGTGTCACAGATTTTTCAAACACTATGTTTACTTGATGAAATGATACCAGCAGGTGAATATGGCAATTTCTCCATGATGCCAATTGAAAGCAATATGACTTTGTCTGTTGCGGGTCACATTCTTTCCCTTTTCCTATCATGGAACATGTCAGAATCGTCCAACTATACAATGAACAATGTTACTGAGATCCTTCATCTTCTTGAACAGTTGTCTGGCTTAACCGATCTCAACATTAGTACTATTCAGGAAGCCCACCAAGCCCAAGCCTTAAACTGTACAGATTTTGATTTAGAACAATATTCATTATCTCTGCTACTTTCAAAGCTCAAGGAGCTTGTCAACATCTCACAATGCCTGGACCCAACACCTCAGAATGGCTCGATGCTACCAGAATGCAACATGCAGATTATTGAGGGGGTATTTGATTTTCTTCAGGCCATACCCATGTTAGGAGACTGCAGTATAAATCTTACATCAATACTTCATATGGTATTTGATGAAGCAATGGATCTACGGAACATCTCTAGTCTAGAAAGTGATCTGCCCGAAGTGACAGAAGAACTCTTGTTAGCATTTTCAAATAATACTCAAGTCAACACTGTGGTTATGAACATCATCCAAATGTTGAGTCCAAAGTCAATTCAGATGCTTTACAGTGAAGGAAAATTTGCATTGCTGGGTGCCATTTTGGGTGAACTTGGAGAACTCTTTGCAGATGAGACTCAAATCAATTTAGAAGCTTTTCTCAATCAGACACATGATCTATTTGAGCAGCTGGCATTGTGCACAGAGAGTGATCAGGACTGTCTGTCTGGAGTGTCACAGATTTTTCAAACATTATGTTTACTTGGTGAAATGATACCAGCAGGCGAATATGGCAATTTCTCCATGAGGCCAATTGAAAGCAATATGACTTTGTCTGTTGCTGGTCACATTCTTTCCCTTTGCCTATCATGGAACAATTCAGAATCTTCTAACTATACAATGAACAATATTAGCAATCTCTTTCATCTCCTTGAACAGCTGTCTGGCTTACCCAATCTCAACATTAGTACTATTCAGGAAGACTACCAAGCATTAAACTGCACAGATTTTTATTTAGAAAAATATTCATTATCTCTGCTTCTTTCAAAGCTCATGGAGCTTGTCAACATCTCACAATGCCTGGATCCTCTGCTTCAGGACCCAACATCTCATAACGGTTCAATGCTGCCAGAGTGTAACATGCAGATTATTATGGGGGTATTTGATTTTCTTCAGGCCATGCCCATGTTAGGAGACTGCAGTATAAATCTTACATCAATACTTAATATGGTATTTGATGAAGCAATGGATCTACTGAACATCTCTAGTCTAGAAAGTGATCTGCCCGAAGTGACAGAAGAACTCTTGTTAGCGTTCTCTAACAATACTCAAGTCAACACTGTGGTTATGAACATCATTCAACTGTTGAGCCCAAAGTCCATTCAGATGCTTCAAACTGAGGGAAATTTTTCAGTGTTGGATACCATCTTGCGTGAACTTGGGGAACTCTTGGGTGGTGAGGAGCAAATCAATTTAGAAGGCTTTCTCAATCAGACACATGCTCTATTTGAAGAGTTGACATTGTGTGCACAGAGTGGTCAGACCTGTCTGTCTGAAGCGTCAGAAATTTTCCAGGTACTCTCTGTACTTGATGATATGATAGTAGAAGGAGAACTCGGCAATTTCACCATGTTGCCTATTCAGAACAATATGACTTTGTCTGTTGTTGGTCACATTCTTTCCCTTCTTCTACCATGGAACATGTCAGAATCTTCTGAATATCCAATGACCAATGTCAGTGAGATCATCTACATCCTCGAGCAATTATTTTCTTCACCAAACTTAAGCATTAACAGCATTCGAGAAGGCCTCCAAGCTTTGAATCTGACTGGTTTTGATTTTAAACAATGTACAAATTTGTCAGAGATCTCTTCCTTATCTTTGCCACTTTCAAAACTTATGGACTTTTCTAGCACCTCACAGTGCCTGAACCATCTTCCTCAGGATCCTAAATTCAATACAACCTCCACAGTGCCAGAATGCACCATGGAAATTATTGAGGGATTAATCGATTTACTTCAGGCCATACCTATGTATGAAGCCTTCAAGACTAATCTTACATCCACTTTAAATATAATATATGATGAAGCAATGACATTAAGGAACATTTCTAACCAACAGTCTGATCCACTTGAAGTCACAGAAGAAGTCTTAGAGATAATTCTAGAAAGTATCAGAATGACACTTGAAAATCTAAATGTGGAAAATGTGTCCCTGATTGAACTGAACCTTGATACCCTGAAGGAACTTTTAAAGGTAGTGTTCGATGATGAATACCGCTATCCTTACTACATGATCAATACTACACTGATGACACAGCAGTCCTATGCCCAGAAGATGTATACTGACATCATCTTTTGGTACCTACAAAATCTGGAGAATGCCACCAATGACAGTATGTTCAGCGAGATTCTTGACCGATTTATCATCATCACAGAACAGATGGCCACAGTCAGTGTTGCTCAATCAAATTTCTCCGCACTGGTGTCTAATCAGATCCAGGATTTAATTGGTCATGTTCAACCTCCATTAAACAGTGAAGACCTGAGTATCATACGTAATGCAATAGTATCTATAATGGAAGGTAATGTACAGTTGATAAAGGTGAACCTTGATTTTCAACAGACCTTGTATGATTCCTTGGGGTTACAAACTAACATAAGTTTTCCTGCTGAGGTCGAAGCCGAGATCCAAAACTACTTCAACGTGATGGAAAATTGGATCATGAACCCACAACTGATGCTTGTCTTCAGCCAAATATTACAGTGGAACAAAACTGATTTCAGAACTCCAGCTATGGATCTTGAACAGATGATTCAGGCCGTGGCTCCAATGCTTTCACCAGAGGAACAGGTCTATATCAACAAAACTGAGCAAATCTTACAGTCTCTGAACTACATCTTGGAGCTAGGCCAAACAGACAATGGTCTCCAGAGTGAAAACTTTACTGAAGCCATCATGGACACTATAAGAATGATGTTGGAGAACGTATTCAATTACACTAATACAACATACACAGATAATAATATTGATGATGTTTTCTACAACTTAATTCAACTGCTGCAGAACCCTAATATCAGCAAACCTCAGGACCTTATGCCAGAAATTGTGGATGTGATAGAAAGCTTTATCGGTACCTTTGATCTAGATTTGGCTGAAGCGTTGTCTCCTAACATCGAGAACCTCATGACATATGTAAACACGTTCTCGAGCCCAGGTGGACCTCCCCAGTGGCATGAAGTGTAAGTAAATTAATTAGTCTGCTTAAAAAATACAAGCTAATTAAAAAAAAAATATTATTATTAAATGAAATATTTTACATGATACTTCATTCCCTTGAGAAAAGAAAGTTTAAGAAATTAAGATTTACACATGATGGCTATATCTTAGCCAAAAAGTTGAATTTAATTTCATAACTAAGCATAGCATGGCAGGTGTTTTACTGTATGTCACATGCTGTCATTAAGGCATTACTTTGTTTAGACTTCCATAAATTTCTAAATATATTAACTTTCATTTCATTGGAAAAGCCAACAGTTAGAATCTATAGGACCGTCCATCATAAGGTTGAATTTACCATGTGATCCCCACATCTTTTTAACTGTCATGCACTCTCATTGTGGCTTTATCTTTTTTGCCCCCAAAATATGCTAAAAATCATCTTATTTTATTTAATTATTAATGGTCAAAATTGATTGACGAACGATAACAATCTTGCCCTCTGACCTGCTTTTTAAATTGTGCTAGTTGGTACTGTATGTTTCCTGCCATATAATTGCAGCCTATCCTATGACAATTATAACTAATTGCTCTATAGTGCTATTATTCTGGCCCAGACTTTATGGCAACTTATTTATAGAATCTGGCATGTTCAAAATATGTTGTAAACAATCACCATGATAGCTATCACGTGTGGGATTTGTGAAAGGGTGGAATTTATAATATTTTGATGGGAGAGGTTTGAATAAATGGCTATAAACTCTGTCTCATTTTTAGGACATGCCTTAGGAAAATTCTGTTACAGCATTATAAAGGAGTGGTTATAATTAAGGAATATCACAAAATAGGGTGTGTTGGATATAGCATGACTGTAATGTAGTCATATTCACGAGGGAATATCCAGCAAAACAGCACAGCCTCGAGTGTGATACTGCTTTTATTTAACAGTCCTACAAATACCATTTATTATGAACAGATTATGATTTAGTTAGCTTTGTAGCTCGGCTTATGCATAACTAAAACATCACAAAGTGTTCAAGAGAAAATTTGCAATGACTTATAAGTAGTTATTAAGTAGAACTTGTGTTGTTTAAGATGACAATATCCGATGTGTTTTTTTTGCTGAAAGTGCTTCTGTGACTCGTTTTGAATGTGGGTTTTGGCAGGACGTTGTTCTCTCGTCAGTACTGATGACCGTACTGACCTACTTTCATCCATTCTACGATCGACAGTAATCACAGTGTAATTAATGTTTGTTGAACACCTGGGAGTATAATATATAGTTAAATGTCCTAGTGTTTTAATGTCTATTATTGCCACTTATGGAAAGCATCATAAAGGAGCAGTCATAATGAAGAAATATCACAAGAGAGGGTGTGCTGTACTGCTAGATATACAGTCGCAAAGCTTTGATGTGGTCATAGGCATGATAGCACAGCCCAGCTATTTTTCAACAAAACAAAATAGTGTCCTCGAGTCTTTGGACCAGTCAGATTACTCGGTCAGAACTAACTGTTGTTGAATGTCAATAGTTTGACCAGTGATCTACGTGACATAGAGCATATGACTGGGCATTAGCTGTTTCCCAGGAAAACTCTTTCTATTTTTAATGACATGTTTATGGTATGATTATGTCAGTCTTATGACATAGGTTAAAACATAAGCATTATTATTATTTATCAAAAAAAATGAAAATGGTTCAAAACTTTTTTATTATAATAACAGCAGATGTTGTTAACCATTTATCTGTTAACTAGCTGAAGTATACTTCTTCAGAGTTTGTAGAAATTGTTAAAATCTGAAGCTAAAAATTAAACTGCTGCAGATATGTTTGCTTGATTTTGATGTTTCTGTGTCATCTGCACACACTGCCTATTTCTTAATTACGCCTGCTCCTTTATGATATTTTCCATAAGTGGCAATAATAGACATTAAAACACTAGGATATTTAACTATATATTTTACAGAAAACTATTGTGTTGATTGGCTTTGTTGAGTGACACACACAGCCAAGCCCACCTTAACTTAATTGTTAAATACGAAAGAGAAAAAAAATAAAATACGCTAGATGCTTTGACATAACCTGGCACTGCTCATAACGTCACTTCTACTAAATATTTTGATTTCAGTTATTGCTCAGATCTAAGGTCAGGCAAATACCTAAGTAGTGCTAAAGTTTCATTAAATTCTGTCCAGTCAGTTTTGCGTGAATCTGTGACAAAATCCGACTGGAGACAGACAGACAGACAGACAGACAGACAGACAGGAAGTTTTCTGAAGCTGATTTCTGCACCAGAAATCCAAATGCAATTTAAATACAATCACTTTTATTTTTAATTTTCTAATATAATGTAAATATTTTTATTTCAGCATTGTGGACATAATGGAGGAAATCCAGAATTCTCTTCCCTCCAATAGCACTGCTGAACCCTACATGTCCTCCATACTGAATATCACATACTACATCCTAGGCAACAAGCAAGGTACTGTCTGTTCTTTTTTGTATAAATACATAAATGCTCAATTCTGTTGCACTTATTAAAATGAAATACACTTGGGTGCAAAAGTTTGCACACCCTCAGGACAATATAAATAGTACAATGCAAAGAGAGTCTGTTAGGCTTCACTCAGGTCTTTCCTTTTTTAATCACAAAAAGTGCAAAATAGTCTATGTTTATAGTAAATAAAGATTCATAATGATTCAAAAGTTTGCACCCCCATATTCAGCTATGTTTTAGATGACGTCTCAAGATTGAGATTGCCAATCAATCAATCAATCAATCAATCAATCAATCAATCAATCAATTAAAAAACAAACAAACTATCACAAACCCAAACAAATAGATTCTACTTCTCTTCCCACCAAATTATATTTTGGATTTTGCTATTTGTTGTCATGCTGAAGAGTACAACCACATTATTGACTAATTTCTTTATTACTCATTCCAAAATAGTCTTTTAAAAATATTAATAAAACATGTGCTATTTCTTTCTTTCTTTCTTTCTTTCTTTCTTTCTTTCTTTCTTTTTATTGCTTAATTCCTGTTCGTATGTTTATTTCACTCAGAAAACAGGAGTTTGTGGGCCAACATAGCAGAACTAAATCTCGGCAACCTGGATAATGTCACACAACAGGTGAGGCTGCTCTATTTATTTTTCCAATGACAGAGAGAAGTAATGTGCTTATTCACGGTCACATGGTTCACACTGTTTTCAGACAACATTACAGACAGTGAGTCACTGAGTACTGAATCACACCTGGGTCACGCCAATAAGTTCCCTATTTGTTGGCAGATTAACAGTCAACCCTGGTATGGTACAGCAGGATGACATGTAGGGAAAAAAAAAAAAACAAGCGCTTGTGGGCATGCTGTTATAGAAAAATAATCATTAAAGGCATGGTGTGATAGCATGGGGATCCTGTTTCCTGTTTTTGTACCCTAAATTCAAAGCATTAAAAAAAACATTAAGTTACAGCTTTATCTTTAATTATAACAAAGCACTGACACAGGAGACTCCTTCGGTAAATGTTAAGTGAACATCTCTTTACAATGAAAGTAATCAGAGTTGCCACACTGTAAATGTCCATATGAACAACTGTTACTATAGAAATTAGTGCATTAATATAAATTCACAAAAGATCCAAAATACATATAACACATTATTACATAATTACAGCCAAGTCACACTTTCTTTCTCACAGACATATTAACCTTCTTTTTCTGCCACAGCTTCCCGATCTCATGGATTTTATTCTCCCACTCCTCACTGACAACCAGGAAATGGGTTTGACCCCTGAATCTATTAGTGCTTTAACCGAATATGTCCCAATACTCCTCCAGATCTTCTCAGGAGCACCTGACCAGCTTATGTTTCAGAGGTAAACTATTAATAAAGTAATTATTTTAGTCCCTATCCGTATAAAACCCAGCCTAACTCGTTGTTGCGTTTTCTTAACAGACTGGAAAACGTGACGACTGCGCTTCTGTCAAACCTGATGACCACACCCGCAGGGGACACTCTACATCTCGGCCTGGATATCATCAGAAATGTCACAGCGTCCATGGTGCAAAATGTACAAGCTCAAACCGGTAAGACAACAGATCTGTAATGAATACAGTGCAAAAAGGACATGATCACTAAGAGCTATTTAAATAGTCCATATTAGACATATATTAGGCATCATTTTGTTTTACATTAATCAGCATCGACAAAAGCTGATGTATGTAACATTAACAAAATGGGAATATAAATGAGTACATATAAATTAAAGCACATTATGGAGTGTTTTATTTCTCTTAACACTACAGCAAATCACAAATACTAACCTGTATTAATTCATTACATTAAAAACTAATTTAATTGTCATTTACTTACACATTATTTAGGAATATAGAGTACTGTGCCAAAGTATTGAGCCCCCTCCTTACTTAAATTATTTAATGAATGTAGATTAAATTAAAGTACTGTAATTGGAACAAATGTTTTTACTGTTTTAAAGTCCTTCTGGAGAAGAATTTCTCAAGATTACATTAAAAAATTAAACATTAACTTGGTGCAGTTGGAACCCCTGAGTTGTACCAAGCACTGACACTGGAGACTCCTTCCACACATGTTAAACAAACATATTGTTACAGAACCTTTCACTACATTAATAACCAGAAGACTTTCTTTATTA
>JAQMYL010000035.1:30545795-30555873 GCA_030014365.1 Clarias pachynema
AAATTATACTGACTGTCATTTGCATTGACTAATTATGAAAATCAGAGAAAGATATAATTTGCGTAATAATTTGGAACACGGTGTATTTGCAAACAGTAAGCTCCTTAATTAGGAATGTAACAAGATGAATCAAATTTTAAAGGCAACGATTTAAATGAACCAAAGAAACAAACAATAAATCAAACTGTATCACATCATACTGTAGCAGATACTGTTGTTTCCTCCATCATCTCATGCACAACACCTCAAACATTGTATCACCATGGAAATGTCTCTCGTCGTCTCAGGTCCTACCTCCTGACTCAGACGACAAGTTTGACATTAAGAAAGTGAAAGAGTTCATCCAATCCCACCTGCCTGAGGCTCAACTGAAGGAGGGAGAAGTGGGAGATATCATCTACTCTCTACCTGTCTACAATTCCCATAATGCATCTGCCTACCGCTCGCTGCTCAGCGGGCTAGACCGAAACCTGGAGGCGCTACAGCTGGGCTGCTACGGCATCTCTGACACGACTCTAGAGGAGGTGAGACACACACACACACACACACACACACTCCGAGAGATATACTCAAAGATACTACCCATAGAACATGCTATATATGAGTTTCAGTTTGATACCACTTGTATTTTCAGGTTTTCCTGCACTTGACGAGGGACAATTTGGACAATGAGAAGATGGAGAATCGCCCATATACAGTCTCGAACCCCGAGCTGGACACAAGTGCTTCTCAAGACAGCCTAAGTGACGACCTGAACTCCAGCATGAACTTCGGAGAGAAAGCCAGTCAGTGTTGTCTGCTTCATTCTTTCTTTCTTGCTCTTCTTTGACTCAATCCCTTAAAGGTCAAAATCTATTTATCTTTCTCTTTTTTTATTTTTCTTTTATTGTTACTCTGTCTCTCTGTCTTCGGTTTCCTTTTTCTTTCATGGTCTCTCACTTATTCTATTTATTTTTCTCTTTCTCTCTCTCTGTCTTGGTTCCTTTGTCTGTCTTTTTCTCTCTCTGTTACTTTGTCTCTGTCTTTCCTCTTTTTTGTGTCTCTGTCACTGTATGTCACTCTCTCTCTCTCACTCTCTGTCTCTCTCTGTCTCTCTGTCTCATTTATGTTACCAATCCGATTCAAGAATTCAACCACACTTTAATGGTTGACAGATAAAATGAAAGCACACGGTGGAATATTTATATAAATGTAATAAAAGGGTAATTCTATCCAAATGTCAAGTTTACCATACAAAATAAAGCTGTGAGCGGAGCCCAGGAACAATATTTAAACTTTCAAAAAGTTTAGTCATGTCTTACTTTCATACTTTTTAGTTTAGTTGTTCCACTTTGAGAAAATGGAATCGTTTACAATATGCAGAAATGTCACTGCTGGGCTTCTCCAAAATCATAGAAATATGAAAATATTTCCTCAAAGTTTATTTACTCTGACATTCTGATCATTGGTGTGATTGGTGTTCCTCTGTCCACACAACAGGTCTTACAGGAAACTCCACAGTCAGCGGTTTGGCACTAATGGCTCAGCAAGTGATGGCCGTGCTCATCAAACGTGTTCATCACACCAGGAGGAACTGGAAAGGTCTGATCTCTCAGGTCCTTCTACCGGTGGTGTTCGTCCTTGCCGCCATGGGCCTCGGCTCCATCAAGAGCGACCTGCAGCACTTCCCTGAGATGGAGCTGACGCCTGCTATGTACGACTCCGGGAAACAGTACTCCTTTTTCAGGTACGCTGAGGACGCAGGAAAGCATACATCTTCTGTTATGACAGCTATAAACAATCACTCACTCACTCACTCACTTTTTTCTATTAACCTTAATACGATGATACAAATAACCCACAGAAAGTATAAGATAAGATTACAACGTTATTAATTCCACGGTGGAGAAATAACTACAAAATGAGATTCTCTCTTGTTTAGACGTAGCATCAGCTTGTATATGTTTCCACGAATGAGGTGTTACTATAGAAACGCAATTATTTTTTTTTTATCCTATGTGTTCGGTTTTATTAACAAAACAAAGATTTCCTGTACTGTCTGTCAGTCAGAACTTGTTTTGTGGACGTTCAACGGGATTTAATTTAATTTCCAATAGGTAAATAATAAAAAATTGTTAGTTGAAAAATGTTTGTAAACACTTTACATCTTCCTGTCAAACTAGACATGCTAACATCTGGTAACATTTTTTCCCCTTAATATACAGTAGTACCCAGAACTCCAGTAACCTGTTGGACACCATGATGACGTATGGCATAGATAGCTCCTGCCAGAACCACCCTGACAGCACGTGAGTAGCTCTTACACTCAAACTCCTCGTGTCTCTCTAAACCTCAGCTTACAGAAGCAGATTATTTTTTAAGGTCATTCCTAATATTGTATATTTTTTAGACGCTTTACCTATGTAGATGTCCATATGAGTAAAAGTCCAATAAGTTTTTCTTATCTTCACAGAAAAAAAAACTGGTTAGCTGCATACTACTAAAGCAACATTTGGCTTACTTCTTAAAAAAATACATGAAAAGCCAAATCAATACAAATTATAACCAATCGATAAATCAGACTGACCAATAGATTGTGAAATAATAATGAGTCAAAATATCTTAATACAATGAGATAATACAAAATAATGTGATATTTAGCCTCAAAGTTATTAAATATTTAGTCAAACGAGCATATTATCATAAATTAGCTTATTATAAGCTATTAGCTTAACATAACATATAATCTATAACTCTTAAATAACTATATATTAAGATAACAAGTTACATTTATCAAATGAGATATTAGATAAAAGATGATAACTTGACATGACAAATAAGGTAATTAATTGAAATAACATATCTTGAAATAACAAGTTATTAAGCCATAATTAAACAGTTTGCTGGAATTACAAGACATAACTTGAGATAATTGATTAAATAACGAGATAGTGAGGTTTTAAGACAAAATAATGAGATAATTACCCAAATAACAACATCCTGTCTTAAAATATTATTAAACTAAATTACAAATTTAGTTTAAATATCATAATGTCATGAAGGAATTAATATTTAATAAAAATGAGATAGCAAGTTACAACCTATAGTAACAACCCAACTTACTTAAAAAGATATGTTTATAAAAAGTATATATAAGATATTAAGAGAGGAAATTCAAGTTCAAGTTCAAATTTTATTTGTCACATACACAATCAAATGTAGTGAAATGTTTTTTTGCGACCACAGAGTCGCGACGGCAGCCACCTAGAATAATTAGAATTAGAATTAGAATTGAATAACTTAACATCAAATGAAGATGTACTGAATGATATTTCAGGGAATAACTTAAAATTATGAAATTGGTATTAAATTGAAATAACATCATGTGAAATGACAATCATTTGGAATAATGAGAAAATACTATGGCAAAACAATGTGTGAAAGAAATTAATAGCTTGAAATAATGAGTTAGCTTGAAATAAATTGAGATATTGGGTAAATAATGAATTAGGTAAAAATAATGAGTGAGTTAATGAGTTAAAAAAAGATTAGAAAAAAAAATTGCTACTGACAAATTTTGAAAATAATATACAATTATTATTTGTATAAATAATTATATAATTTGTGTAAATATAACAATTAATATGTGGTAAAAGAATAAATTAATCAATTAAAAAATATATCTTAATGTCTAGTTATTTATGTAAAATAAGATAGTCAGATATGTGAAATAAAAATAAAATTAAGGACATACGATGTAAATAAATAAATATTAAGTAAAAAATAATGAGATACTAAGTTGAAATAGCAAGATATCATGAAATAACATGATTGAATCATAGTATCTTAAAACAAGAAGATATTAAGTTGAAAGCAGTTATAAAAATAATAAATAAATAAGAAAATCATGAAGTAATGAGATTTTAAGGCAAAATAATGGCATATATTTTTCACAGCCCATGCTTCAGTGTTTTCAGTCGAATTCATCGATGAAAAGTGCGACAGTTTTTGGGGAATGTATTGATTTTTTTTTTTTTTTTTTTACAGAACGTGTCAGAACAAAGGCCCATCCATATCAGATCAGTGGACCTCTGAAGGAAATCCCGTATCTGTGTTTGAGGAATGTAAATGCGCAGACTTTTCACAGGTTAGGCTGAGACATTTATCATTTATATTACTTTTTTATTTTTTTATTTTTATTTTGTGATTATCTGATGTGAGTTAGAGTGTTTTGTTTTGCTAGTTAATTAGTAATGAATTGTGGGTGACTTTTTCTTTTTTTTTTTTTTTTAGACATGTCCTGCGCCTGGCTACAACCCGCCGCATAAGACCAACCCGTCATCTCAAATCGTCTACAACCTGACCAACATGAACATCGAGCGTTACCTCGTGGCTACAGCTAATGACTTTGTCCGAGACAGGCGAGTTAAGCGTGACACAAATCATTTTAAAGATAACACTTTAATGTAAAACTGGGTTATAGGACTGGCATAAACATGTCTTGCCAGTGTTCTCCTTCATGAAAAAGACAGTTTGCTTCTTAAGACATGTTAGAACATAGAATATAACATTTAAATTAAGGGTGGGCTCATAGTTAAACATGTTTTGACAAATACAAAGAACATTCAAGTCAAAATGGGACTTTTGATTGCATTTCACAACTGTTTGCTTTATGACACTTTATATTATATTTAGTCATATTATATCCCATTATATTATGGTGCATTATAACAACATTGTATTGAAATGGCATACTGATATATCAGAGTAAAGAAATAAGTTGAAATAATGGTAATGGTTAATTGACTCTTATATAATTGGACATTAATTGAAACTCATGACAACTTATGACATGTTTACCACAGTCTTATAATGAAAGTGTGAAAAAGATAAAATAGTAAAGTGGGTAAAGTGTGTAAACGCAGTAGAGTCTAGTTGTGTGTTGTATTTATCAGGATTAGCTTCTGAATAATGAGATGAAACTCTCCGCGGATTTCTCATCTCGCTGTTGGCGCTCTGACCTTTTCACCTTTCTTGTGAAGTTGAAAATTGCTCGGTGAATTGAAATTCTTTATTATGCACGAAAAGAGTTATAAGTCATGCATTATTCATGTGGCGTAAAAGGTGCGGGGAGAATAACAAAGACAAATCACGAACGCCTCGCGAGACCCGGAGGAGAAAACAGCAACGAGCAACGCGGCTAATTAATGGGAAATCAATGTGTAAAAGTGCGCTCTGTAGTGACCTGACCTGTTTAATCTGAAAGGAGTAAACTATTGAGTGTGTGTGTGTGTGTGTGTGTGTGTGTGTGTGTGTGTGTGTGTAGGTATGGAGGCTGGTCCTTTGGGAGCCCCCTTCCCAGCAATCTCCAAATGGACATTTTGGTGGTGCCCAAGAACAGGACGTTAACCAAGGTAATAAATCACGAACAGAGGAGCTAATCGAAGCCCAGTCGAGGGGTTTATCATGGGAGTTGATTAATACTGACATATTTACACTACAGGGTTCTTGGCTTCACTGTATTGCAGGATTGGGGCAATTCTTTTAAAAATGTTGATTAAAATTCTTAATTTGGATTCACTTTGCTAGCATTTTATGCCTTTTTATTACTGTAAAAAATTAAGTTTAGTTCTCATAATTCTTATTAAAAATGTGATTAATGTAGCTACTTTTTGGGCAAAAAACCTAATTAATTAGATGAGCATAATTAATCATGTGGGACTGATTATGTCAGTAAGAATAGATTGCATTTGTAACAAGTTAGCAACAAATAAATGCATCTTCTAAAAATTTAAATGTAATTCATTTGAAAATTTCTTTAATAAAAAAAATTATTATTATTATTTTACCTAATTCATTTTTTTTTTTAAATATATGATATTTTTTCTTATGATTTTTACATTATATTATATTATTATCATATTATTATTTTTATATTCATACCCTTGAAATCCATTCCTTTATACTTCTCCAGTTTCATATGTTTACGGTTTCGCTTGTTGTAGTTTGCACAAGGGGTGTTTGAATCAAACCGGAACCTTTGCTGGAATTTCTGATGAATAAAGCCGTAAAACAGATTAAAACGGAAAAGACTTCAAGCACACTACGGTGATGAGACTCTTCGCCGCAGTAAAACATTTGAATGGTGAAAACGTTGTGAAGAAGCCCGTCGGTCTGTGAATGATGATATCGGCCGAGGTGGCTCAAAGCTCACTGCAGTCGCTCCCCTGAACATTCCACAAGTACAATGCCTGATGGATAATTTGACACTGAAGAGACTCATTGGTCAGTGTGAACTGTACACACAATCATTCACCAACACAGCTTGCACACTACAAGAACTTGTCTAGGAGTTATTGCTACATCCCCCATATGGTCCTGACCTTGATCCAAACCATGTTTGGCCAATTAAAGGAGTTCCTGGGAGGCCGGTGTTTCAGACGTTAAGTAGGCAGTCTGTTCAGGGCTTCGGCGTACTGAGAAAACTTTGTTCCTTGATGGTATCCAAGCACTAGTAAAACACTGGGATAAGTGTATCAGTGTAACGGTTGATTGTATAGAGAAATAGAGAGGGTGTTTTCATTTACTTTCATAACTGTGTTTTGTTATTCTGCACAGTCAATAATCCCGGTTTGACTTGAACGCCCTTCGTATTCCATTTTTCTCAAGCATTTTTGGGCTCCGTTGTAGGTGCACACAAATATGGTTTAGTATTGTTATTGAGAGTTTATTCAGAGTTAAAAGGGTTATGCCAAGTCAGATTTTTTTTGTACTGCTGCTCATGCTGTGTGAGGAAATAATTATTTGCCCCCTTCCTTATACACTAGTAACAAAACAGAAAAACATTGTGTCTAAAGATTGCAGCTCGTTCATTGCTAAGAGTGCCAAGAGAGCAAAACTGGTGGTGCTACAGCATCTGTGTGGGAGGGGCATACGTTGTCTCCCTTGTCAACCAGCCAATCATGGGAGTCTGTGTGAGTGTATATGCAGAAGTGGGTGGATAGTTGTTTTTTTTCTTTTCTCAAAATGTGTTACGTTGCCTTGTGAGGTGCCACGAGCCGCAAAGTGAGGGGAAAGTTTTTTTTTTTTTACGAAAAAAGCATGATTGTTTTTTTTCCTCTTGGGTTGGGAGCGATCGCTCGGAATGGTGTTTGAATCAGGATAACATGACACTGGGAGTGTGTTTGGAGTTATAACACCCCGTTATTAATTGCCCCTGCAGGTGTGGTATAACCCCGAAGGCCATCACACGATGCCGGCGTACGTCAACAGCCTCAACAACTTCATCCTGCGCTCCAAGATCCCAGCAAGCCAACAGCCACAGCAGTACGGTGAGTCTTAAATACAGGAGCTGCGGATTAAAATATTGGCACCCCTGACTCTGTTTCACTGCCACATACGGTATCTATATAGTAAACATTTGCTTCTTTGTCTTTTCATGAAAGTGAAAGTATTGGCACCCTAGAGGGTATTCGGAGGGGGCCATGCAGTCATTACAGAAAAGTTTACAACTCTGTACTTTCAGTGCAGATTAAAAGTATTGGCACCCCCTTAAAACTATCTGAGCACCGCATAGCCGTTATATTATTATTATTATTTGTAGTAGTAGTAGTATATTATCATTAGTACTGTATATATATCCTGCTGTGTATTTTTACATTAGAAAGTAAACGTATGGTTTCGACTGTATTTGAAGGCACATAGTCATTATTTAAACATTTGCTACGCAGGAGTACATATCAGTGAAAATCGTCAGTCTTAACCGGATATTAGTGTCACTCAATGATTAAACAAATGTATTTTATATGAGAACTATCGACTATATTAAGGTGTCATGTAGCTATTAAATAAGTTTGATACTCTTCATTTTCATCCATGATTAAAATATTGGCACCCCTGCCTGTATTTAGGTGCCACACCACCATTAATTACTTGTTCCTTACTCTTTATTTTCAATACAGATTAGAAATATTGGCACCCTCCACTGTATTTGGGTGCCACATGAAGATGAAATGAAAGTTTATTTCATTATTTTATTTTCTATGCCAGTAAAAGTGTTGGCGTACTTCACTGCACTTGGGTGCCAAGTAAAAGTTTGTTGCTCTGTGTTTTTACTAAAGACGAAAAAGTATTGGCACCCCGTGACTGTATTTGCATGCCTTGTAGGCGTTCATTAAAAGTTGTCTTGTCTGTATTTTTTTTCTCCTCAAAATTACAGTTTAATTAAAGTATCTTTTTCGCTCTTTATTTTTTCACTAACAATTTAAGTATTGGCACCCTGTTCCTGTATTTATGTGCCATATAACCAATAAGTAAAATTTTGTTTTTATTTTTTTCTGTAGTTTCAATAACAACTAATGTATTGGCACCCTTTACTGTATTTGGGTGCCATCATCCATTATTTAAAAGTTTCCAACTTCATATTTCCAGTAAAGACTGAAGTATTGGCACCCATGAATGTATTTCAGTGCCACATAGCCATTTACATAAAATGTTGCTTTTTTAAAATCTTTTTTTTATTTTATTTTAAAGAATTAAAGATAAAAGTAAAGCATACTTGACTGTATTTCAGTCTAAACTAAAATCTTTGCTTCTCTGAATTTTGACTATCGAAATGTATGTACACTTTTGTTTGGGTTACTGCTTGTCATTAAAGCTGGCATTATGTTGTATATTTTAGTTAAAGAAGTATAACAAGTCACAAGACATCCTCACATCCTCATGAAAAATGTTTGTAGTGTTGAATTTACACCGTACAGTGTTCATGGAGGTTCAGTTCAACTCATATGGTCTCTGAAAGTGTTAAACCAACACTGGAGATTTTACTGTATACAGCTTTGGGTGTAGCAACGGGAAACTGGAAAAGTGTAGTCCTAATTTAGAATTTGTTATGGGGTCATTTGATGTTTTAGTGTTAAATCGATGAGAATTGCTCAGGATTTCTGGTTTGGTTTATTAACGTGAAATTGTTCATGCCTCGGTTTTTTCAAGATTTTTTTTTGATGTACATTTCTCTTGTGCTAAGCCAGGGGGCAGTGTTTATCTTCTGTCCCTGTCAGGATGCAGTGCAGTGTCAGGAATTGTAATTAGTAGTGCTGAGAGCCAGGTTGAAGTGAATAAAGCAGGACAGAGACTCCAGCCTTTTATTTCAGCAGCAGTGCCAGACTGGGCCAGTGGCTGAGATTCACCGTCTGCCTGTAGGCAAGATTAATGCAGACCCAGCAGTCAATAAGGGAAAAGGGAGATGCAATCATTCAAATGTAGCTGGTGGACTCACTCGGGCCTGAAAACAAGGCATAAATCCAGCGAGGGTTCATCAGGCCAGCCGCCCTGCTCACTTGTGACGTGGCTCAGACCACCGTTGTGTGAATGTGAATTGGGCATGCATTTAATCCTGTCTTTTTTTCTTTTTTTTTTCCTTCCATGCAGCAATCTCTGTGTCCAGCCATCCCTACCCTGGCCAGGTGGAACAAGACGATGCATTGTAAGCATGTCGTTCATTCTTCTTTTTCTCAAACATTAATTTTGAACCCATGCCGCTCATATACGTAAAGCAAACACCCGGATGGGAAAAGCAAACAGCGTGTGAACATTTACATTCCAGTGAAGCACTCGCAGTAATGAAATTCGACTGCTGTATTTACTCCTCTCTCATCATATTAAATGGATCTGCTTTGAGCTCAGTTTATCGATTATCAGCCGCGTGTAGTATTCGCATCCTCTCAAGGTGGTTTAGAGGTTAATTCATGTGACATCACGCGACTGGTGCGTTTCGAAGCTTAATCGAAAAAGCTAATTTTGGAAATGTGAGCCAAATTATTTTAGCGGCATGCTGTGCATCAGAGTAAGCAGAGAAGTGTGCAGGACTGGTGACGCTTGTGCTCTGTATCCTTCAGAGTAGACTAGTATGACGCAAAAATAAGCAAAACGTCTGCTTTTGTTGTCTCCAAAAGGACGCCAGATGAGCGAACTGACTTATGAATCAGGAATGATTGACTTTGTTTGAATTTGCTGAATGATAATTGACATGCTGGAAGCCCCACCTCCTTCCCTTTCATTTTTCTTGTATTTTTTTATCAGGAATTTCTCACCTTAATTA
>JAQMYL010000035.1:30560146-30570607 GCA_030014365.1 Clarias pachynema
TATAAAAGTCTATCATAGGAGGGAATGAAAAAGGAAAAATATAAATAACTTCACCTGTCGTATCTGGTTTTATTTACATTTTTCATCTATTTTATTTAATTATTGTAAATTTTATCTCGTACATGAATATTCCATGTCTCCTCCTGATTTCCAGACACGAGTCTAAGCCTTAGTCATGCAGGAGGAACGCAAGCATGAAGTCTTAGGGGGGAGAAAGCCTAATAGCGAATAAAAGCTCATTTAGCCGACTTAATCATTATGCAAATGGTTCATGCTAAGCGCTAACTTTAATTTAGAATTGGGCTGTAGTACTAAATGAGCTAAATACACATAAAATTCTCTCACACTGAGATTACGTTAATCCTGTGATCCAGTATTACTGAATGTGAACTCTCTCTCTCTCTCTCTCTCTCTCTCTCTCTCTCTCTCATTCTCCAGGTCCTGTACATGGTTCCTGTTGTTCTCACCATCATTGTGATCGCAATCTTCCAACTTCCTGCCTTCACTGACAGACTCAACCTGGGTGCTGTCTCGCTGCTCCTCACACTCTTCGGGTCAGCACCTTGTTTACCTTTTATAAATACAGTACAACACTTCCTAGTTGTATTTATACACAATTTGTCTAGTGTATTCTAGTTGAAATGATTTAAATGAAGCTCATTGTTTAAGGTGTTGGACCACTGACCAAAAGGTCCCAGGTTCAAACCCCACCACCAGTAAGGTGCCCCCATTGGGCCCTTGAGCAAGGCCCTTAACCCTCAGATGTATATTGAGATAAAAAAAAAAAAAAAAGTATGTCACTCTGGATAAAGGCATCTGTCTGATGTAAATTAATTTTCTTATAAAAGATGTGGCATGTTACAGCCGTTAGTGTAGTTACGTAATATTTTAAGTATTTTTCTTGATGATTGAAAAGTAATGTTTTTAGATATCCTGCAATAGCTATGTGTCTTTGTCAATGGATCTGGCTTTCCTTTAAATCTGATGAAGATTTAGGTAATGACTGTATTTAGAGAATTCTAAGAAAATACCAATTTATGAAAATTTAAGGAAGTATTTTCTTTTCCAATCCTGGACCGGTGATCGATTCTGGGTTTCTCATAGATCGCATGATTTTATCAGTGCAGAAAAAAAACAACATTTAAAATGAGCCAGAGCATGCACATGCCTTTATTTTCTATGTTCATTTCTTTATGTATGTCACAGTGCTGTTTACTACGGCGGCTCTAAAATACAAAAACACAACAACATTTCCCGAAACATAACCACAAGCACAACATTTTTTTGTGAAATGTCATGTTTTGTTAAAAGTAGCTGTTTTTTTAACTGTTATGTTTAGGGTTGCGCTAATCTAATTCTAGATTCTGATTCTGATTGCATGGATGGTGTTCAATGATGTTTATTCAAATGTTTAAGGAAGGAGTCTCTAGTTTTAGTCCCTTAAAACTTTGTCAAATTGCTTTTTCGGTTTATCAGAAGATACTGTAAGCTATTTTTTTGGCTTATTAACTTCAAGAGAGGCTGGTGAGAGAATGCCGGTTTACACCTGCTGTAACATTAATGAGAATATAAAATAATTTGTTTTTAAAAGTAAATATGAATGGATATAAATTGTGACATTTAATGAATAATATAGAAAAATATTGTAATTGTATCACATCACATAGCCAGCATGGACTATTTGACATTAGTCTGTAATTCACACTGAATAATTATTAAGTTACTGTTTGCATTTTACTATGAATTAAAGGTTCTTGAGCATTCTTTTAAACAAACTTCACACTGAAGCTCTGCAGATGAGATCTCTGTTAATCTGTGAAGTCCTGTGAGCTCTAAGCTGATCTGAGCTGCTGAGATACTTCAACTGGGCATCTTCGCATCTGTTGAGAAAGCGCAAACAACACACACTCACACACACAGAGATAAATACAGCTCTCTTTCCTCTATCCTTTACCACCCCAATCAGTGAGAGTAATGAATAAAATAGCAGATTGTTCTAAAAGCCGAGAGAAAAGCTCCGCCGTGAAGAGAGCTGATGAAGTCATTTATCTTCCGCGTTCTCGGCTCGGCTCCTCGTCTTTTTTACACCAGCTTTTTAGTCTCTACTTTTCTCTCCTTTGTATTTCTCCAGGCACGATTTGTACTCAATTTAATTCCATGGCTCTTTTACAGCTTCGCCACTTTCCCCTGGATGTACCTCATGTCAGCTATGTTCAAAGACACAGAGAAGGCTTTCATCAGCTACGTGTGCATCAACCTCTTCCTCAGCATGAACACCATCATCTCCACATCCATCGTGTACTTCCTGAAAGCAGTTCACCCGGACGAGGTAAGAACGAACCATCTAATCTTTATTGCAACCAACAGCATGTCTTCATAGTTGCAGTTGGTGGGTGCCAATATTTATATGCCCAATTCAGTTGATTTTTTTTGTAAACTAATGACGTTTATGTTTTTTTTTTCCCCTTCCACACAGAAAATGGACGAGGCATACCGCATCATGAGCAACATCTTCCTGATCTTCCCTCAGTTCAGTTTTGGGAACGGGCTTATGGAGCTGGCCCGGGTGGACCTACAGGTCCAGATCTTGAGCTCGTATGGAGTGGACGCCTATAAGGACCCGTTCAGCATGGACGTCCTGGGATGGATGTTCATCTCGCTGTTCCTGCAGGGGTTCATCTGCTTCACTCTGCGGCTGCTGATGAACAAGAGTCTTTCCCGCCGAGTCAGGTGAGGACGAGTTAGGACGCGAAAGAACAAAGAACATATATATATATAGAAAACCCTCTTTTTAATTTCAGCACTCTTATTGCATCATAACATACTTCAGCCTATCAGGATCGTCACAATCAGCTCCTCATTATCCGTGTTTCTCATTCTGACGGCTTGTGTTTCTCTGACAAGGCGGTTGTGGACACACCTGCTCTCGGTGCCTCAGACAGGAAGTTGGGGTCAGGATGTGGATGAAGACGTGTTGGCCGAACGCCAACGTGTCGACAGTGGAGCTGCCGGTTCAGATCTGATGCAGGTCAGTCAGCTCACCAAGGTCTACCGCCATCTGAACCGCCGCGTGCAGGCCGTCAACAAGTTGTCATTCGGCATACCAGCGGGAGAGGTCAGTGCTGAGTTCAGGAGATTCTTTTACATTCATGTCTCATTCTGTATTATGAAAAAAGTGTAATTCAGACTTCTAAAGCATTTCTACGCTATAATAACTAACCTACTGTATATACAAACACTTTCAGAACGGAAGAATTGTTCTTGCACAATCATGCGATGTGTGTAGTTTACACAACTTTACTGGATATGTGTAAAGTTTATAACAGAATAAAATATTTATTAATATTATACAGTAAACAGTGTTATTCTAGGTTAAAAAACTATTAAACTAATGCATTATAATGGCTTAATTAATTAATTTATTGCAATATTACCAATTATTTGAAAAAATTGCTAGAGGTTTTCATTATGTGATAAAAAGTTTTATGAATAAATTCAATTACATTTTATTTGTATAGCGCTTTTAACAACTGTCATTGTCGCAAAGCAGCTTTACACAATCAAAAGAATTATTTAAGTTTGTATGAGATGTGAAATCAACACTTATGTCTTATATGGTAATTTATAATGGTTAGTGTATGAGTTACTAATTATATGCCAATTTCGTGCAAACATTTGCTATCAGGTTTTAACCTGCAGTAAATAATAAGTAATGCAGTAAATAAATAGTAATAAACAGTTTGTTTTTTAATAGCTAATAAGCATGTTATAAGCTCATGTTATTATGAAAGCAGTATTATTCTGTAATTCTTTTTTATGGAGTAACAGCTATAGATACAGCCCTGTGCAAAAGGCACATGCGAATAAATGCTGCAGAGCAACGATGCCTTTAATAAATAAATAAATAAATAAATAAATAAATAAGGCCGAGTAATTAATGAAACAAAGTCAGCATTTGATGTGACAAGGCTTTGAGGACCCTTTGGTGTCAGGTACAATTTGTCTGAGTGCTGTTGCACCTGCTTGATTTTTGCATGCAAAACCGAACAACTTTTATTTTTATTTATTTATTTATTGTATAAAAAGTGGTCGCTTATACTGTATATAATGTGCTACTTTCATTTTTGACATACAAATATTTTTTTGCAATGTTTTAATTTTTGCAAATCAGAAATATTTTTGTACTAACACAATAATAAAGACGTAACACATGCAAAAATATCCACAGGAAAGCCTGTACTAAAAAACACAGTGTGACTAAATCTTTTGCACAGTACTGAATATACCAGGTTTCGATCACTTGTATGTTATTAACACTTCATTAATTAAAGGCATATAAACATACTATAAACTCAATGTACTAATATATAATAATATAAATAATGAACAATTCATGTGTGTAATGACTTATTATAAGCATGTTATAGACTAATGCTATTATTAAATCACCATACTCAGTAATAAACAAGAAACAATATAATAATCATTATCCAAAAATAATTACTACTTAGACATCAGGAGTGTAGAGATTTGTAGCCTGGCCAAATTCTATAAACAAACAAACAAACAAACAAACAAATAAAGTAATGCATTTGTTAATGCATTTGTTTGTTGCGTATTTGTTAATACTCAAAATAAGAAGTGAGATCATCAGAATGACATATTTTGTAACTATCTGTTAATAATTACAATTACTATATAAAATTAAGTCTCCCTAAATAACGTACTATCTATCTATCTATTTAGTGGTGTGCAAACGTTCATCGTCCGGCTTTAATTCTTCATAAATAATACTTATAGCGTGCTACTGAGGTCAATATATGAGACAATGACCAAACTTTGAAAGCGTTTAAATCTTTTCCTTGTATATTAATAATGTCATCTTGCTTTCATTGAGATTTGGCAAATAACCAAAATTAATTTTTAATCATTATGTTAAACACTTTTTTTTTTGTTCCAGTGCTTTGGGCTGCTGGGAGTCAACGGCGCAGGAAAGACCACAACGTTTAAGATGCTAACCGGAGACATCAGTCCAACACACGGCTCAGCACAAGTGCTCGACTGGGACGGGTAATTAATTCAGTTCCTAATTACACCCTTTCAGAACTTAAGCCACTAATACCTAGTATTTCTGTCTTGTTTTTTGTTCCTGATGAGCATGCTGTGTTTCAGGAGGATGGTGGACATCATGGATTGCAGGACGGAGGGGGTAAATATCGGCTACTGCCCTCAGGTGGACGCTCTGGACGACCTGCTGACGGGAGAAGAGCATCTGTACTTCTACGCTCGTATCAGGGGAATCTGTAAGAGAGAGATTGATCAGGTGGGACGGCATCTTCATGCTAATGCTAGTGTACTCATACAGAGTGCCACATCTGCTTCAGGCACATCTGGTTCCTCTTATCAGCCACTCATTGTGGTTTTTGTGAGCTTCCCAGTGATGTTCTCAGTGCACTCATCAGCTCTCCCTCATGACTCAGGAGTGCATATGACCTACATCACTCGAGTGGCAACTTGTACAGCACAGACATAAGCTTGACGGTGTAATCAAAAACAGCAGGGTTTTTGTGTGGCGTGGCCCGCTGTGTTGTTGGTATTGATATTAGCAAAATCTGAATAGCTGGCTAATATGGTAGTTCATCCGCTTAAACACACCAATCAACACCTTTGCACATTAAGATAGAGGATTCTGAAGGAAAGACTTCTGAGAACACTACACTACTATTGCTCCACCTATTAACACCCTAGCAAGCCTTTATAGCCCAAGAGCAATCAATTAGCACATAGTAACCAGCAGAGATTGCATAGCAACTACCTAGTTACAGTCTAGCAACCGCACCAAGTACTCAAGGATGGCAATGGCAAACTCAGAATGGAAAGGCAAATACCTAGCAATTGGAATACTGCAGAAACCACTTGGGACATCATAGCAACCCCTGCAACCATGTGGAATACCCTGGACACTAGCTAGCAACCACTCAGGATACCCATCAACACCAATTTGAATGTTCTAACAAAAACCTAGACCAAGCAACCACTTGGGACATCAATGTAACCTTGTAGGAACATCTAACCATCCAACTGATACTTACAGTAGCAACACCCTAGCATCCAACTAAAATACTATAGCAATCACCCAGGAACAACCTGAAACCACAAAAGGGACACCCTACCAAGCAACTGAACTACCATGGCAACTACATGGAATACCACAGAAACAGTGTAGAAATAAATTGGAGTATGATGCAACCACCTAGCAGAACCTTAGCAACCAACTGGAAAATTATGGCCACTACCAAGGGTGACCTAACAACTACATGGAACACCATAGAAACCAGGTAGAAACCGTATATACTGTAAATCAATTGGAATCCTGTAGCAACCACCAAGTAAGACCATAGCAACCAACTGGAATATCATGGCACCCACCTAGTAGAACCTTCATCAAAATCTAATCTTGAGACAATGAGAATCATCACACCAAAAAGTTTTCTGTTTTGTAATGACATCTGTTCACTTCTAAGTTTAAAGGAAGTAGATGTCTACACAAAACAGAAAGCATGACTGGAAATAACTTGCTGACAACAAGTTCTCTTCTCAGACTTTTGCGTTTTTGGTTTGTGAAGGTCAGTGGATAGAGAGGTGGAAAATTACCTGGGTTTAGCTGGTTTGGGCCTTGGCTTCCTCACTGATCCAGGTTTATGTGAGTGGAGTATTGAACGTGACTGGGCGGAGTCGCTGTTTCACCACATTGATTAGCGATAAAACCTAATTATTTAATCGTTCATCCTCACAATGGTAATTCAGCCAGAGGAAAAACCCTCTGGCTCGAACTGCAGTGGTGAGATCTTCATTAGCTATTAGATAGCTGTTGGATGGATTTGTGAAGAGACAACGGATTCATTAGGGTCTCTTCATTACAGTGCTGATGCGTTCCCATCTGAAGCTTTTAAAAACAAATTTGAGTCATGTGACCAAATTTAATTCATATATAAACAAATCACACTCATACAAAACCAAATCTGGCTCATATAAAAACCATTCTGAGTCAAACTATGGACATATAAAACAAATCTGAATGATATATATCAAATCAAATAAATTTCACTTATCTAAAAACAAATAATGGACATATAAAACAAATCTTAGTCAAATAAAACAAATCTTAGTCATGATAACTAGCACAACTTTTGTTATACTGAACTTCATTATATAACAACACATGATGTCGTTATATAATTCCTGTTATCCGTTATCACCCAGATGAGGATGGGTTCCCTGTTGAGTCTGGTTCCTCTCAAGGTTTCTTCCTATTGCCATCTCAGGGAGTTTTTCCTTGCCACCGTCGCCCTCGGCTTGTTCACCAGGGACGATCTCACAATCTCATTATTTTCTAAACATATATTTTTTTCTCACTCATACACACTTCCATTAGTTTTCTTTTCATTTTGTGAAGCTGCTTTAAGACAATGACCATTGTTAAAAGCGCTATAAAAATAAAAAAATTTTTTTAATTGAATTGAATTGAATTGAATATAAATCACATCTAAATCAAATAAAACAAAATTGTCATGTAAAAGAAATTGGGTTCATATAAAATGACCCATGCTTATCTAAAAACTCTAACTCATATCAATCAAATTCCACTTATCTAAAAACAAATTATAGTTATATAAAACAAATCTGAGTTATATAAAACAAATTATGCTCATCTAAATCCTTCATTCATTCTTATCTAAATTGTTCAACAAATCTGAGTCACATGAATCAAACCTGAGTGATATACAGTATATATCAAATCCAAGTCATATAAAGTAAATTTCACTTATCTAAAAACAAATTATGGACATATTAAACATATTTATACAGATTTATCATGTAAAGGAAATTGGGTTTATATAAAATTAACCATGCTTATCTAAAAACAAACCTGACTCATAAAACAAATGTGCCTCATATAAATCAATTTTCACTGATCTAAAAACATGCTCATCTAAATCGTTCAACAAGTCTGAGTCATATAAACAGATCCAACTCACATAAAACAAATCTGAGTCATAAACAAGAAATCAGGCTCATATAAAATAAATCACTCTTTACTAAAAATAAAAAAAAACCTGATTCATATACAACAAATCTTAGTCAAATAAAACAAATTTAAGACGTATAAAATAAAGCCAATTCATATAAAACAAATCTGATTTATATAAAACTAATTTATAATAAAAAACAAAAACATATAAAACAAATTAGAATTATCTAGAAACAAATCAGACTTGCATAAAAACAGGTCTAAGACATTTAAAAGGTTTCAAATAAATTAAAGCATGAAAATCCAATAACAGACATTTAAATCAACTCTGACTGGTTTAAATCCAATCTGATTGGTGGTGAGATGGTGAGAGCTGGCTGGAGGGACGAGACACTACGAGTGATTGTAGCCGTCATTGCTGAACCAGGACAGAGCCACTGAACAGCGTTGTCATGAATGCAAGGTTGCTTTCAGAAAAACGTTCTTCCTAATGTCCATTCTTTGTGTTCTAGGCAATTAAAACAGATTTGATTTTTTACGTGAAGCAGTGATTATTAAATATATAAAGGAAAACTTTCCCTGTCATAATTAATGCTGGAGGCGTCGGCTTTTCCTGCCAGAGCAGCACATACAGTATAACGGGTGATTAACAGAAGCGCTGAGGAATTTCACGCTCACGAGAAAAGAATTATAGACATATAGGAAGCCGTGTTTGTGCCAACGTTTTTCACTTCCTATTCCAGACATTATCATTACGCAACTATAAAAAGGACCATAGCTCAAATGAAGTAGACCTCGAGACAGGAGAGCAGTTTTGTACCGGAAAAACTCATCAGGGTAACTCACGGGTCCATGCCGAGGTGTGAAAATTATACGTCTGACTGTTTGACGTGTTTGATGTAAGAAACCCAATTAATTATGATGCGTTCATCAGCCGAGGTTTTGCTTCAACACACTTCGACACACCGATGTTTTAATTCCAGCACCGCTCATTACCATGCTCATCATGTTCACCGTCTTCAACCGACTTGTGGAGAGTTTTTCTACAGAGGTTAATTAGTGCTTCATTAACTAAGACTAAAATACGAAGAAGAAAAAAAAAAGAAAGAAGACAGAAAAAGGTAACGGATGTTAAAAGAAGATTATAAAAGTGCTGGTTCATCTGTGAGTTAGTTTTATTTTATTTTCAGGTTAAAGAAATTCATCTGAGACGGAGCGAATAATTCAGCGCAGAGTCTCTATTCGGACCCGTCTTGTCTGGTTACAGAGATAAACATATCACATGGAAATGTGTTTGTATTGATGGGAAAAGTTAATGAGCGTATAGTCCATGCTCTGTGGCTGCACTGGAGCCTGCTCGTAACATCATTAGCTTAATTAATCACTCTTGAATGACTTTCAGCTCCAGTTATTAGAATACGCCTGACGACCTGCACTTCTCTAAATACGAAGTCAAACCAGGAATTGCCATGAAGTTTCTGGCGTAAATGGATTGATATTTATGGAAGACTTCAAGCAGTGATTGAATTTTGCATTGCATTTTCGAATTTGAACATTTGAATGGTGATTGATGGATATCTTGCGGAAGAGATGCATCTGTCTGTGGGACGTGTAGACGCAATCATTCACCAACACCACATCGCTCCGCATGTTTGCTGCCATTGAAGGAGTTCCTGGGAGGCCAGTGTTTCAGACATGAATCAGACAGGCACACCAATCATGGCTACTGAGAAAACCTTGTACCTTGATGGTATCCGAGCACTAGTGAAACACTGGGATAAGCGCATTATAGTGTAGCAGGGGATTATATAGAGAAATAAAGGGAGATTATTTTCCCTCTCATAACGTTGATCTTTTATTCTGCACAATCAAAAGTCCTGGTTTGAATTGAACGTCCCTCATGGGTTTAAAATAATGCAGATTTTCATGCAGAAAAAGGAAAAATTAATGTACTGTTCATTAATATGTAAAAAAAAATAAATAAATAAAAGCTTAGGTTCAAGAGCAATAACACTCAATCAGGATGAGTTATTTTAAATAAATAATCCATTTCAGGGTGGTAACAGTAACTCTGCTTAGTTTTTAATCCGTGTTGTTGATTATTTTTCTTTTATTCAACCAATAATTATGGAATAGCTCTCATTCAGTGTTAAAGTTCCTAACCAGCACACTTTCTGAAATTTCTCCATAAGTCAACAATGAATTTAATAAAAAAAATAAAAAAAAACAAGGTTCAAGAAAAACAGTTTGACTTTAATACTTTTTTACTTTATAAATTTTTTTATCCAACTTTGTCATCTTTTATTTAAGGGCCCCCTTTTTTTTTTCATTTCTTTAACAAGTTATCAGCTTTGGCATAGTGTGTGTGTGTGTGTGTGTGTGTGTGTGTGTGTGTGTGTGTGTGTGTGTGTGTGTGTGTGTGTGTGTGT
>JAQMYL010000035.1:30570707-30580715 GCA_030014365.1 Clarias pachynema
GTGTGTGTGTGTGTGTGTGTGTGTGTGTGTGTGTGTGTGTGTGTGTGTGTGTGTGTGTGTGTGTGTGTGTGTATTAATGCTCCCGCTATAATAAACCTCATATAATTCATATTTTCATACCTCACACTCGTTCTGTTTGATTCCTCCTCTGAACATGCTGGTTCAGTGTCTATGCAAATGAGCTACTACTGAGCCACGCCCATCCAAGGAACATGAGGGCTGAGCAACAAGCTGTGGGAGGGGCTATTCTTATATGAGGTGCAATAGGGGAAAATCTACTTGTCTTTTTTAATCCCCATCCAAATACAAGAAGAAAAATAGGATCTGTTTTTTTTTTTACTGGAGATCCTTCTGATGTGACTTTGCATAATAGATGCCCTTTAAGTCTGAATGATGATCACTTGAAGTCGACCAATAATGAAATACTTTGTGTCCCAGGTGGTGAACCATCTCCTGAAGAAGCTGCAGCTGAGCTATCACAGGCAGATCATCAGCGAACGCTACAGCTGTGGAACACGCCGTAAACTCTCGACAGCCCTGGCTCTGATTGGACAGCCACAGATCCTGCTCCTGGTAACCTCCTCCTCCTCCTCCTCCTCCTCCTCATCATCATCATTCTTGACTGCACTGCATAAATCTGTTCACGGTTTAAATCGGCGCACGTTCACAGTTTATGATAACGGCTTTTTCATTCTCCATCTGTCCATCTGCTAGCGCTTCCATCAGCCGCTGCTTTACGCTCACACACTTTTAGTTCACCATTTAGCTCCTGTTGCGTTTTATTACTACCCCTGAACTACTGTGGTGCTGATGCTGTGTGAAGCTTCTTTCTCACTCACACTCACGCTCTTTAATTGCTTGGCCTCTGATGTCACGCAGGACGAGCCGAGCTCGGGGATGGACCCGCGCTCCAAACGTCACCTCTGGAAGATCATCTCTGAGGAAGTGATGGGAAAAAGCGCCGTGGTTCTCACATCGCACAGGTAGCATTTAGTCAATATATAAAAACATCTCCAATACAAGTGTATATGCAGGAATTTCTCAATGATCTTCTATTTATTAAAAAAATCTGCAGTTACAATTAATATCCATAAACAAGTAATTAGTTCCCGACTCACTGACATCACTGCAGATATGAACAGTCCTCCTGCTATATGAAATGAAAAACCGTACAGTTCAGTGCACAAGTTTGCACCCCCATAACCCCCCATGACACCAAGTTACTGGAATGAAATGAAAGGGAATGTAGCTCAAGTTTACAGCTAGTCTACAAATTAAACACAAGTATCACAACAGAGAGAATACTAAAGCTGTTCAGAGGATCCACAAAGGAAAAATACTGTGTAGAATAAAGACTTTGTCTTTCACATAACATTATTCTCCTCTTTCTGCAGTACTTTTCAAGAGTTCCTTATTTATTTATTTTTATGTTTTTTTGTTCTTTTTGAAACTGACCTTGGATATAAGAAAAGCTCTAAATAGATGGAATACTACCTACAGTACCTACCCACTTACCTACAGTAACTAACTAACTAAACAAACAAGCAAACATACAAACGAATTAACAGCCTCAGAGGTAAGAATGGATTTATATAAATGAAACATTAACTCACTCACTCATCATCTATACCGCTTTATCCTGTATTGAGTGTCATGGAGGCCTGGGGCCTATCCCAGCATACTTAGGGCATGAGGTGGGGTACACCCTGGACGGGGTGCCAATCAATCACAGGGCACACACACTCACACACACACACACAATGGGCAATTTGTGAACGTCAATTAGCCTAATCTGCATGTCTTTGGACTGTGGGAGGAAACCCGATTACCCAGAGGAAACCCACCAAGCATGGGGAGAACATGCAAACTCTACACACACAGAGGCGGGAATCAAACCAGTGTGGGAATCGAACCCAGACCCTGAAGGTGCAAGGCGACTAACCACTAAGCCACCATGCCACCTGAAACATTAACTACGGAACTAAAGAAGTAACTAACTAACTAACTGAATGATTGACTGACCCACCGACTAACCAACTGAACACACCAACATATTATGTTCTCTTAAATTTAGTTACTTGGGGATTTCTTATCTCTATCCTTTTTAGTGTTTCAAAAAATGTTTAATCTGTCGATGTAAGAAAGCCACGATATAAATGGAACATTAACTAACTAACAAATACGTTTTGTTACAAAGTTATTAAGGAAAATTTGTATCACATTTTTATCACCATCAGCAATGGACATGCTGACAAAGCATAGGCAGTTAATTTTATTTATTCCAGAACTTGCACTTGTAAAAATCTGTACTGTATATCTTAAAATCCTAAATGTGTTGTTGCGATAAGATAAATTTGTTGGTCTTAGGGGTGTACAAACTTTTGCACTCCTATCTTGTGTATGAGAAGCTTTTAATGAGATTTAGGTCAGGAGTCTAAAGTTTTAACCTGATGTAACCTCTTTCTAAGGATGTGTTCTGCATCACAGCTGGATTCTTGTATAGTTGTAATTTAAATGATAATAAAATAGATGATATGTGAAATAGGATGCTACACTTTATGATAAATAGTCAATAAACTATAAAAAAATACATTCAAGATTTTTTTTTTTTTTTTTTTTTTTTTATTCAAAGTGTGCTGGCTTTGTGTGTTTCAGCATGGAGGAGTGTGAGGCTCTGTGCACTCGGCTTGCCATCATGGTTCAAGGCCAGTTCAGATGTTTAGGCTCCTTACAGCACATCAAGAACAGGTGCAGGATCTCCACATCTTCTCTCCGTCTCCATCTCATTTAATATTTCTCCTGTAATGTCGGTTCTCGCTGTAATGCTGGAGCTTAATTCCCTCTTTGTCCTCGACAGGTTTGGCAGTGGCTTCACGGTGAAGATGTACCTGAGCTCGAGTTCCTGTGACGTGGACACCATCACCACCTTCATGCAGAGGCAGTTCCCCAGCACATACCTCAAGGTGAATCCCTTCAGACTGTAGAACTCATATGGAAGCATTTCTTTGGTAAAAATGAGTAAAGCTTTGCTGGGAAAAAGAAAAAAAACCTCTACATCTGGGAAAAAAAAGAATTAGAAATGTTTAGTGGGTAGTTTACAGCAGATGTTCTCAGTTTCTAAGCCGGGGACTTCAAGCACAGCACATTTTTTTCCTTCCTCCTCCTGTAACAGCTGATTCAGCTCCTGAAACGATTTGCAATTACCAGAGGAGAAACTGCAAAGAAGTGCTGTGCTTATATAAAAATAAAATGTACAGCAGTTAATAGATACGACCAAGCTCAGAAACAATATTTATAAATGCTGAATCTTTTCAATAAAATTAATCTATAATAATTAATAATATTCTAATAATTATATAACATATAATAAATATTCACTAATAAATAAGACACTTATAAAAAAGTGTATGTCTATCTGAGTCGATGAACGGATAAGAAATTTGAGCATTTAAAAAAATTCTAAAATTGTAAAACATTATTTGTTTTTTTCATAATTTTTATTTTTACTTCAATAGTATATAAATTATTATAGCTTTATAATTTTTACCAATATTTAGCTATTGTTTTACTCATCAAAAAAGCAAAAATTCATTTATTTAATTATTTACACTATATATATTATTATTATTATTATTATTATTATTATTATTTTTATTATTTATTTATTTATTCATTTAATGTTTCCTTGCATAAACGTTTACACTTTTTTTTATTCTATAATAAACTTTTATAAGTTTTATATTTTAATGTTCTATAAAAAATATACATTATATTAATTAAATTATTGATTAATTAATTAATTAATTTGTGTCCCTGCTTAAGAGTTGACACCATTTTTAAAAATATTTTTTAATATATCACTGCAGTTTATTACAACTCTTTCAGTTAAATTGTTGTTTGCTTCCCCCCCCCTTTTTTCCCCTTTATTACTACTCAACTTCTTACATTAAAAGTAAAGTAATTAACATGATTTGAGCCAATGCCTTAGCTACACACTTTGGATAAGGTTAAACCGGATTTGGATCTCTGACCCTATTGGAGGATCTAATCACAAACCACTTGTAACCTTTTGGCAGATGTAGCTAAAATTATATTTAAAAGCTCTTTGTACTTTACAAAGGCCATGATGCTGTATACTGTATCCGTCTCATAACATCAGGTTCTCCATCATACATAACAGTTGGGATGAGGTTCTTTTCTGTTTATTCATCCTTGTAACTTACTGGTGCGGTGTAATCCTGGACGAGATGGAGCGTTTGAGGAACGGGAAGCTCAGGAATGTTTCTTTGTACTTCTTTGTGTACAGGTCAGTGTGAATCTCACACTCTATGCTATGTTCCTACAGGACCATCACTCGTCTATGGTGGAGTACCACGTTCCTGTAGCTCCCGGAGGCGTGGCTGACATTTTTGACCAGCTAGAGACCAACAAGACGGCGCTGCAGATTAAACACTTTTCCGTCAGCCAGACCACCCTGGATGAGGTGAGAGCCGAGAGAGTGGCTTTATTTCACCTGTCAATCACAACCTGCACCGACTGTCCATCAAAATAAACCCTCCTCCACACCTACAGAGCCTGTAACTGGCTCACTCACTCACTCACCCTCCTCCTCCTCTTTATCCCCTTTCTCATCCTCCTTCCTCCGCCCACCCCCCCCCCCCCCCCCCCCCACACACACACACACATACATCCCTCTATTCATCTCCTCTTCCGTATTCTGAACAGCAACTCATTTATAAACTCTCTCTTCTAACCACAGACACATACACACACACTTAGACTCACACAGAGCCTGCAGGATTCATAAAGGCCAATTTAACAATTTTAAATACTTTAAAAGTAAAAGACAAAATGCAAATTTGTTGGAGTGATATGCAGGCTTTTTCGGGGAGATGAGTTATCCTCATCTCTGAGTGTATCCTCACATAGACAGGATTTAATAGTGAAACTGTAGATCAGTATCAGAGCACATCCTCCAAATCACATACGTATAAATCTGTATCATTCTGCAGGTCTCAGGTTATGTTAATGACCTCCAGGGGGTGCTATTCAAGATATTTTTTTAAACTTCAGATTTTAACCAAAATCTCTGGATAATAATAATAATAATAATAATAATAATAATAATAACATTTAATGTCTCATTCTGCTCAATGGCACAACATAAAACTTTTAGCCCTGTCATCTGTAAATTAGAAATTCACATCTAGATGGTGAGAAGAGCTCCTGAAGAGAGCATGGTTAGTTAATGGTTATTATTTATATTATTATTTTTGAATAATATTATTTATATAATATTTTATTTATTATTACTTTAGAAATTATTTATATTATTATTTTTATTATTATTTTAGACATTTCTTTCAAACACAATAATAAAATCCAATTTGATTTCCAGTAGGATTCCACCTAGGGCGAATGCTTTCTCTTGGTAGAAAAATCGAAAGTGGAAAAGTTAATTATTCTGCCCCTAGTGGCCAACACACACAATAGCAACCGGACATATGAATATACTGAGCAGCGGCTAAGTTGCGTGTTAAATTAAATTCTGATTAAATTCGTATGCTGAGGAGCCGCTGTATCTTCTCTATAAAATTCTGCAGTTTATACGTTTGAGCTAGGAGGTTGTGTTCGGCATGAGGTATCAGACTTTATATTTATATTTATGAACTAGTGCAAATGTTAAGGCATTGGTTTATTGATGCGAAGGTTGTAAGATCAAATCCCGAAGCCGCCTGTAAACCATGTCGGGTTGTAAATTGCTCTGCCTCAAAGGCAAGATCTGCTTTTCTTGTGTGATATTCTGAATCCTGTCAGGAGCTGTTTTAAGTCCAGCGATAGTCTGATAGATTCATGTAACATCAATATCTTGCTGAAATGTACATTTTGACCAAGAATATGATAAAAATACTAAGGAATGCCATTCGGGACTGTATTTAATACACAATATGAGACTAATTAATAATTAAGTAGTGTTGATTTTTACATCTGAGTAGACGAGATCGATTATTTCAAAGTGATTTTTTGTAAAAATGTATGTTGTATGCAAAAAATAACAAGAGCTCCCAGTCTGATTGCCTGGGACACTGCACTTTCACAGAGGAGTTTGGTAGATCATTTGATTTAAAGCATGTGTTAACTTTTTAAGGAGTAGTATAATACAGCGGTACCTCAGCATACGACTTTAATCCGTGCCGGAGGCGAGTTCTTAAGGTGAAATTTCGTATCATGAAATAATAATCCATTCCAGCCACCAAAAAATATTACCGATATTACCCATTTCCAACACTATAATTAGATTTTTGCATATAAAAACAATCAAAACATTTAGAAAAGACATGGAAATGAAGTAAAGTATGAAATAAATAGACAATAAAAGCTCACTTAACCTTTTATTAAGTGATTTATTTACCTTAATTTATGATTCCTCTTAGCACCGGCTTCTTTAAAAACCAAACTGAAAGCGGCTCCCTTTTCTTCTTGCTACCGTCCTTGATAACATTCTTGGGACCCACGGTCATCACTAAATCATCAAATGCAAAAAAAAAAGTAACCTCCCTTCCCTTGGCTTTCCACTGACGCTAACAAGTTTTGAACGGCTCCCGGACGTACAGCTCAGGTTCGTTTGCTCGTATGCTGAAAGTGCTCTGCGTGCCGAGTCAAATTTCTTACGAAATTTTAGTTTATAAGGCAAAAATAAATTGCTTTAATAATGCAAAGTTAAAGCCTATGAAAAACAAACTTAATCGTGTGCATAATTCGTCTCTGGATACAAACTTCCCATTGTAAATATTGCAGCAACTTTTAATCCTAATATACTTGCTATTTGATTAGAATATATTCTAGTGCATGAGGCACAATAGACAAAATTTTTAAAAAATAAAAAAAGGAGAGTTGTTTCGGGTAATTTATACATTCCTGCCTCCCAGAGAGAAAGAAAATGGAGGAATGAAACAGAACCACAGCCACAGGGAAACTGACAGGCGAGTCTAACCTTTTCTCTCGTCTCGTCTCCGCAGGTCTTCATTAACTTTGCTATGGGAAAGGTCGGCGGAGACACACAGGATGACAGCGAGGCCTCAGATGTGGACAGACCTGACACTGAAATGCAGTGAAATGAAGAAGTATCGAGGAACTCCGGAGGATTCGCCAACGTTACTGTAATTTTTCTGAAGATATTTAACTTAAAAAAGTTATTACATTTTATTTTCTTGGAATAATGAAGTATCTAAGGCACTTTGATAAGACTGACTTATTTATAAAAAAAAACAAACATAAATTATAAAAATCCGTTTTCATGTCATAATGATCTTCTTCTCCTTTAGAATAATCCAATTACTACATCTTTCACAATGTATGTGATTTAATCATCCATTACCTCTACAGTTTCATGAGCACAGCTAGGCAAATTCAATGTCCTTAAGATTCATTATGATAAATGAATATTTTTAAAATATTATAATAAGTGTTTGTTTAGCTCTTTCTAAGAAGGTCTTTTTCTATAATGATTTATTAACAATATTAACTAATTAATAACCTGATAATATTTTTGTAGTAATTATAAATATCGTAAAATATTTTATTTATATTAAAAAAAACAGCTTTGGACTTTATACTGTATATCTATTAAGTTTTATGAATTTTTATTATATAGGACATACAGTAAGGACATAAGACTAATGCCTTGTACTACTGTATGTATGCATTATAATTCATTATAAACACATTTTCCTCAATTTTGTGCATTTTCTGAACTCATCAGAACTTAACAGAATGTATCAATGTTTATTCATGATCATATGCGATTTAGGTAAAGTTAATTTATCCAAACAAAAAGGATTGAGTGCCATTTCTTTTCTATGAAGGCTATATACGTCATACCTTTGGAATACTTTCATATTAGAGATGGGGGGGTTGGGATAGATTCAGTGATGTCTCACAATTATTTTGTGTGACAATTCTTGTCTCAAACTGTCTCCATAATTGATTTTTTTTCATAGATTAAAAAAAAAAAATTTATATATGTTTGCATTTGAGGTGGTAAAATCTTGCCGTTCCTCTAAAATCCTGCAGGTGGCGTGCTCTAAACTATTGACACAGCTAAGCTTGTTTAGAATCTAAAATGAAAGATTATTATAATAATATAATAATAAAATTCTTTTTTTTTTTTAATCATTGTTCAGTCATTAGGCTCAATGAAACATCCTGGGTGTCTAGATGAGATTGAAAAGTCGTACTGTGTGATTATAGGATTAAAGCCTACATACTTCACTTATAAATGATATTTCTGAGCTGTAAATGAATCATGACATTTTAATCTCAAACATATGAAAAAAAAAACATTTATCTTTTATTATTCTTTCAGATTGCAGTTATATACAGTTTATATTTTATATACAGAGTATAAATTCTATATTATGCTTCCCTAATATCAGTGAGAACATGTTATGAACACTATTTACTACTTAAATTGCTACAGTAATACAGTACAAAACACACATGGATATCTTTAGCTGTGTAACTAATCCAAAAGATATGTGTACTGCATTTTAAATGCGTCATGACGTCCACAGGTATGACGTTAATTAAACCTGTAGCATTTATGATATATTTTAAACAATTGAAAAAAACAAACAAACAAACAATATTACAGCAATCAACTTACAGCAATAATTAACAGACATAGATCAAGAAATAAGGAACAACTACTGTAGCGCTCTATTTGTGTACTTAAATACTACTACTTGTAAGAAATACAAAATAAAAATGTATACTTTTTTTTTAAGCAGTGTGAATAATGCGCTATATATACATTATGTTTATATCTTATTATATACTGTAGTATGGCTTTCATACACTGTGCTCTGGTGTTTCCTGCCCAGAATATTTGCACACTTATTTATAAACCCCAATGCTGCATATGTCTTTATGAGGTGCTATATTTAGCACTAATGTTTACTTCTTTTTTTTTTTTTTTTGGATGTAAATGGATTTGCGCACAGTGACGTTGTTCCTCAGCTCTGTGTATAATATGTATGCACGGCGAGCCTCTCATCCTTTTAAACTGCTGGCAGCGTCGCCGCAGCACAGGCCCACTTCTGGGCTCGGTATAAATCACAAGACCGTTTTGGCTCCGAGATATAAATGATTCTTCAATGTCTGCACATCTTCACTCTCATTAATATTTCCTCTCAAGGCTCGTCTCTCACGTACTGAATATTTCATCAGCTCTTTCTTCAGAGCGCCCAAAGGCACGGCTCTTCTTTCTTTCCTTCTTCCTTTTTTCTTTTCTTTTTTTTTTTTTTTTAAATGTACCAAACTTACTTTTGCATTAAAGCAATTCTTCAAATGCAAATGTCGACTGCTTGTCTTATTGTCTGCAGTAAAAGAATGTTGCATAACACCAGGGCCTTTTTGGGGGGGGGCGGGGGGGGGCGAAACGGGGTCTCTGGTGTCGGGGTGATCCTAAATGCTCTTTAAATGGCTTTCCATTGAGCATTGTACCAAAAAAATTTTTCATACTTGTTTGTATCCACAACATGCGAACAACTCGTCCGTAAGTTAGATTTGTTCATAAGTCCAACAAACGTTGTCCAGGTACTAGGATACTAACACAATTGGTTATACACAGTATATTACAGTACAGTGTTCTTTAGAATCATGTCAGTGGTTGAACATTTCTTGTTAAAAGAACAAGCTATTTTTGTCATCTTTTCACCTTGCTCAATTATTTTAAATTTTGTCTCCATCGTTATTGCTTGGTACTTCCTAGCAGTACCAGCTTCATTACCGCTGCTTTTATGCTCACGTTTGGACGTCCTCGGCTTGTACGACGATGCACGCTGCACATGTGACAATGTACGGCAAGTCTATCTTCCGCAACTGAACATGCACAGCACTATCCACTCCTTGCACGAGCTCACAGACGCTTGTGGTTGACTGTTGAGCCGTGAATGACGTGAAAGCGCTAAGTTTTTCCCATCCCTTCCCTGAGCCAATCACCTCTCT
>JAQMYL010000035.1:30616218-30639086 GCA_030014365.1 Clarias pachynema
AGGGTGTACCCCGCCTCGTGCCCTAAGCCTCCTGGGATAGGCTCCAGGTCCCTGCGACCCTGAATACAGGATAAAGCCGTATAGAAGTTGTTGTTAATAAAATGTGTCTGAGATTGGAAAACAATTCTTACGTTTATGTGGAAATAAATAAGTGATTTAAACATTTGTAATAAGTATCTGAGATTATTTTTACATGTGGCAACATAACGCAACAAACATAACGTTTGTCGTTGATCATGAGTTTCCTTGTATGGACTTTTACTAAAACCAAGCACACGAACATGTTCCTGAACTGACGGCATTTTCATGAAGACCAATTTATTATTTTTTTTGTGTTAAGTCAGGATGAAAAAGGCTTTCATTCATTCAAAGGTAGAATGAAGGAAAAAAGGGGAAAAGATAGCTTTTACAAAAGCCGGAAAGAAGGAAACCTCTAAGAGAATTGTAGATGTTTTATTGAATCTAAATTGAACAATAATTTTGATTTTATTTTAAATTAATATTATAAAAAGGCAAAATAATGGCAACAAGTCTGTCTAAAAGAAAGTAAGAAAGAAAGAAATAGGAAAACAGGCTTTACGAAAGCAGGAAAGAAGGAAAAGCTTTTCAAAAAGAAATGGATAACTTTTCTGAAAGAAAGAAAGAGAGAAATAACCATTCTAAGAGAATGAAGGAAATGAAGCAAAGGGAGAAAGTCTTTCTGAAAGAAAAAAAGAATGAATGAATGACTGAAGGATATCCTTCAGAAAGAGGAAAAGTTTCATTTCAGAAATAACTAAAGAAAGGAAGATAGATAGCTTTTCCAAAAAAAAAAAAAAGAAACAAATATACTGTAGCATTTCTGAAGGAAAGAAAGAAAGAAACCTACACAAAAAGAAATACAGCTTTTCTAAAAGGAAGAATGAAACAAAGAAAGCCTTTCCAAAATAAATAAGGATAGACTTTCCAAATGTAAGAAGGAATGAATAAAAGAAAGGAAGAAAGCAAAAGAAGCTCCTGCAAATGAATCATGAATCAATGTATCTGTATCCAGTTTCATAAATAAGAATATCTATATAAACTCTATATGTTTTATAAAGTAATTATTTCAAGCCATATACAGCCTTAAGCATGTGACTGGAAAATAAAATATATATAATAATTAGTTTAAAAAGATTTTACTGGCCTCCGAGTGGCGCAGTGGTAAAGTGCTTGCCCTATCATCCGGAGTCGACTGGCGTCACATGATAGTCTTCGGCCTTCCCGACTGAGTGGTAGTAGTAGTAGCCTTAATGTGGGAGCCCCCTAGTGACCGGGAGGAATTGGACACTACTGTTTTACGAAGAAAATCAGATTTAAAAAAAAAAAAGATTTTACTAAGGCTGCCCGGTGGTGTAACTTGATTGAAGAATCAAGGTTTGTATGTTTTCTCACTTTACTGTTTCACTTGGTCGTGTTTGCCTCTGCAGGAAAAATCCCAGATGGTTTCAGCTGAGAAGCGCTGTATTACTTACTTAAATTATATTTGTCTTTAATAATTAATTTCCTGGTAATTACTGTCAGGGATCTTACAGTACATTATAGGTTACACCACAGTGCTGTTTAAGGTAAGAATTAATGCACTGTAACAGCAGCTCGGACAGTGTTTCCAGCTGTATTCCCAATCGCAGGTTCATACTGTATTAATGCACTTGTTAAAATCAGTAGTATAAAAAAGTGAAAGATAAAGGCTGAATTTAAAAAGCAACAATATAATGTTATAAATGACACTTATTGGCTAAGTGCTGTGGTATAGGAGCAATAAAACACCATGGAACTGGTAGGTTTTGCAAATGAAACAACTTTGTCATAACTTCATACCTATAAGTGGTTCCTCCCTTAACCTAATAACCTTGTCTATCTATATCACAGTTCAATATTCACTAAAAGCAAAAGGAAAGAACAGATCAAGTCCCATAATTGTTCTGTTTACTTAGAAATGTATTTTTGAGAGAGTTATCAACTCCTATAGTTAGTACTAATCATGTTTTCCTCATTTTTAAATGCTATTATAAGAATGTCAGCAAGGAAGAAACCATCTGATCATTTACTGTGACTCTAAATATGATAAAGTGGAAAGGTTTTGCACAGTGTTATGTAGTGTACATGGGAGACCTTTTGTTTTTAGTTCCTAAGTCCATAGAAATTATAGTAGCATTTTTTTTTTCTTTTTACGTTTCTCCTATAAAAGGTTATGCTTCATATTTTTTCTGCAATATTAAAGCACTTTTGATAATTGGACTATATTTCATAATCTTTGAGTTTGTAGAAACCTAACAGCAGAGTGACTGTAAACAAACACTTAACATCAGAACAGCGTTTACAATTACGGTATGTGATATAGAAAAGCAGAAGCTGCTGGTTTCTGATGATTGGATGGAGGAGAACCATAGCTGTATCTGCGGAGGAAAATAACAGTGATTTGCGCCATAACAGTTTTGAGAGATTGAGTTGAGGTAAGTGCAGTGGTGATGGGGTCAAACACAAGGGCCAGCTGTTTAGATCAAAAACATCAACAGTTTTCAGGCACGTTTGGTTCAGTATTGATTACTGGGTACGTGAGAGGTTTTCTTTGCCCTTCTGGACATTCCTTCACAGCAGCCTTGTCAAAGAACAGAATCTAAGGTAATTATAATATTTCTGTACCTCATAATTATGGAATCTTATGTGGTTCAGACCTGGAGATTTATGGAATCTAATGGAAATTAATGACCTGGAGAAGTTTGGAGTCTAATGGAAATTCTAGTTCTAAAAAAAACATGGAATCTAATAGGAATTAAAGATCTGGAGAAGTATGAAATAGAAAGGGGTCCTGAAACCTGCAGAAGTATGGAATCAAATGGAAATTAAAAACCTGGAAGAGTATAGAATCTAAAGAGAATTTTAGACCTGAAGACGTGTGGAATCCAAAGGGATGTCTAGATCTGGAGAGAGTTGGAATCCTACTGTAAGTGATCTCCAAACCTAAAGAAGAGCGGAATCTAAAGAGAATTCAAGACCTTGAGAAGTATGGAATCCATGAGGATTTTTAAACCTGGAGAAGAAAAAAAATCTGAAGCGATTTTGAGACCTGAAGAAGTAGGGAATCTTAAGTGCTCTCCAAATCTAAAGGGAATTTAGAATCTGGACATAATAAAATCTAAAGAAGTTTCCACACATTAGAGGATTAAAGACCTAGAGAAGTAAAGAAACTAATGAACTTTTCAGACTTGGGGAAATTCTAAAATAATAATATAATTAAGATATAATAATTAAAAAAAAGGATCCTTTTATACACCTGGAAATATTAGAATTCCAGACCTGCAAGAGTATGGAACCTAAAGAGATTTTCAGACTTGTAATGGACCAGATGTGTTGTCTTCCAATAGCAGCATGCCTTTTATCCCTCTTACTGTACATCACACGTTGTTTTTTCTCTCTTAAAGTTAATAAGACCAAAGAAACAAAATGTCTAAAAACATACTTTCAGGTTATAATTCAAAGCTTTGACACTGGAGACTCCTTCTTTAAATGTTAAATAAATCTCCTTCACCACAGTGAAGTCATAAACGTTCCGGTGCGAGTTGTGACGATTATTGGAACTAGTGCGAAAGTGAATGGAAGTCTTCTGATCAATGAGAGCAACTATGTGGTGTAATAGTATATAATCTCATCCTTATTCTTATCGAGCACTGTGGGGAAGAAAAAAACAAATATCCTTGTGGTTGAAATTTGATTTGCTCTGCAGAATGCGGCGGTAAACATTGCTGAGCAGCTCTGGGGATCTATTGTGTCTGTTCTTTTTGTGGGATGAATTATACTCTCTGAAAGCAGAGAAAATAGAAGCGAGCTATTGTTTGCTTCAGCTATTGTTTGGAGCTGCGTGACCCACTTTGAACATCGTGTTTCGTGTACAGCTTGTATGAAAACCATGAAAAGACCTTGGCCATGTACGACGTAATTACTTAACCTTTACCGTGGCTTGGTGCTTTTTTTTTTTTTTTCTTGACTAATTTCTTTAACAACAACAAAAAAAATAATTCTCTCTTTGTGCCATAAGTCATTCGGTGGATGAGCTTGCTCTAAAATGCATCGCTATGTGGATTGATTTAGGGAAACAAGCCCAAGTGAGCTAAACTGGGATAGACTCAAGTAATTAATTCTCTACTCACCGAGTCGGCACTTTCTCTCTAAAGAAACAAATAAGTTTGCTTTGCTGAAGATTTAAGAATTGTTTGTGGGGAGTAAAGGAAAAAAAACAAAACAAAAAAAACCAAGATGATTTCTGGCTCTGAGTCTTAGAGGTCGTTTTTGGCCATCTCCCAAATCGGAGCTTTCAATGGGATTACTCAAGGATGCTCCTAATTGCTATTGATTGCAGGGAGCTGTGTTCGATTTCTTGGCCCTCGCCTTGCAGGGAGGTGGAGGAGGCAATTAGTGTTGCACACCAGGTTTCAGGGGTCTGATTAATAGGACGCGAGTCCGTTGGATGATGGAGAGAGAGAACGAGGGAGAGGGAGGAACAGCTGCGCTTTTAACACCTCGTTCTACAACTTTGCAAAAGCAGGCAACTTCAGCTCACTCCGTCAACATGCCAGTCCTTGTGCTTGTGAAATTGCTTTAATACTGTTCTCGATGTTCCAGCCCTGTGCTCCGCGGCTCTCTGCTCGGAAAGTTATTAAACTCGGTTAACAGTTCATTTGTTTTGCTTGTGTGAGCACCTTATTTATTGGGCAATTTTTTTGCTTTTCAACTGTAAAAGCTTTGAGAGCCAGGATTAGGTTCTTGAGCTTAGTGCACTGGTCTGAATACTGGCATCCACACTCAGAACTGGTCTTGTGGTATAATCACAGGTGACTAGGTACAGCTAAAGAAAACACCCCATCGAGTCGGAGTTCGTACTATGAGTGGCCTGGTTAAGCCGGAGATCAGCATCCACCCATCATCTATACAGTGTATATCCTGTGTAGGGGCACGGGGGAAACACGTGGTCCCAACCCATTGCAAGGCCACTACACTCACACAGCTATTCATATACTATGGGCCAATTCAAAATTCCAGTTAATCTCCATTGCATGTCTTTGGACTGTAGGAGAAGACAAACCAAGCATGGGGAAGTTGTGCAAACTCGTGCAAGATTCTGTTTGTATGTATTGTAAGAGCTTGCCTCTGGGAACACCACACTCACACAAACACGAGTCGAGGTCTTTATCAAAAATAGTAATTTTATTAAGTAATAAAGGAAAAATTCAAGGTGAGACAGGGACTTAGGAAGAGGGGAAATAGAAATAAGTGTGTCAGTGTTGGTCAGAAGCAGTGTCCAGTGGGCATGACCGTAAGAGGCTGGTGAGCTGTGTCAGCAGGAGGTGGGATAATGTGGGCATGAAAGGAAGGCAGCAATCGCAGGTGGCTGGTAGCAAGTCTGTGGTGAAGGTCAAAGGAGCCAATTGCAGTCCGGGAGCGGCCGGGGAAGGCTGGAAGTGAGGTATAGAAGCCAATCTGTGGCAGCGGTGTTGGCAAATCCGCAATTTGAAGTGAAGGAGCTGATGTGGCTATCGCAGTCTGAGGATGCCAGAACTGGAGGCGTAAAAGTCAAGGCAGAGGCTGGCATCTTAATGATGGCTGAATCTCGAGAGCTGGCTGTAACTAAGGGTGGAAGTGCCAACAGTGGCCACACTCTAGCAGCGACCCATCTTCAGCAAGCTGGAGCACCTTGCACCATTTCTACCCCTGATCTCTTTGATCTTTCCCAAACTTCTCGAATCCATCCTCTCACCGACCCTTAACTGGTAGTAGAGAAACACAGGCCTTAATTGAAGATATGCCTCCAGTCCCCTCACATTCCTTTCATTGGGGTGGTCACAGTGCTGAATGAGATGAAGAGCAAAAAATCATGGCACCCCAGTAATTGGGACACAACAATGACAGCATGTATGTATCTATGCATGCGTGTAGGTGTGTCTGTGTCCGTGTTTGTTCATATGTGTGTATGTACTGTATGTGAATATAGGTGTGTGTGTGTGTGTGTCACATAATTAGTGATCTGTTTCAAAACCAAAACAACAGGAATGAATCACCACACACAATTAGTTTTTCTGGATACCACTTTTTTTCAGTCTATTTAACAAAATAATTTTTGTCTTCATAAATAGTACACATCTTTCCCTCTGTTTTAACCTCAGGATACAGACTGGTACGTTTGGATATTTACATTTGTACACTTGTACGCAATGAAGGGCACCTCGGGCTTTGTGAAAAAAAAAAAAAAGATACACAAGTGTTCATGACAAATCCAAGTCAAACACATGTGGTCTCTTTTCCGTTTGACTTAAATATATTCAGCTGTACAGAGTATAGTAACAACATCCGTCTGCGATAATAAACATTATTATATTAAATGATAGATATAGGAAATGACAGTTTGCTATAAGAATGACCCTCAGTGCCCGGCGTGTAATAAAAGCTGCTTGTTTAACAGTATGTTTCCAGAATAATAGATACCATTTCTCAGTTTTTTCAGGCACAATTTTATATAACAGTTTTGTTTAGAAAAAAAAAAAAAAAAGAACAATTTTCCAGTTTTCTCCTTCATTCTTTTTCTTCTTCGTTTCCTTCCAGCTACAGTTAGTTGGTGTCTCGATAAAAAGGGCCGCTGTTCACTTTTACAGCACTCCGCATAGCTGAAGACAAATAATGGAGGAACACACTCATAGACACACACATTCAACATTCACAACAAACAACACTTTTTTTGTGGATGAACAAATCCTTTTTCATGTAGGTCTCAAGAAAGCAGCAAACAAAAAGAGTAACACAAACACCCTGAAACCCAACATTCTGTTCCATTTGAAAGTCCTTGGCTGTTCCATTTCCTTAATGATTGTCGGGGGGAAAAAAAAAAAAAAACACACTGAAGATGGATGTTGATGCATCTTCTCCGAGCTTTTGAATTTCACACAGTTGAGGTCAAATAAAGGTAAAATCCCACGAGTGACTTTACAACCAAAGGGCCAGCTCGGTGTAAACAGAAATGCATTCTTCTGAACATTCTGTGCCATTTAATTCCATAGAAGGCTGAATAAAATAAAAAGAAAATACCTCGTTTTGACAATTATGCCAAAACATACACGTGTCACAAACGTATAAAAAAAAAAAAAGTCAAAACATATCAGTGTCATGTACTAGTTTTTGTGTATGATTCGTATCAACATATGATTTTTGACAGGATAATGCTTTATGATGCGTCCAGTCAGAGCCGACTATATTCTGCATTATACTGTACGACTGTTAGTTTTGACTGAGTAATCTGATTGGACAAGAGGCATAACACAAGTGCTGATATAAAGCGTAACAGCACTGGGGCGTTTTAGGTTACCATTTTGCACTGGTTGGGATTCAATCCCAGATGTTGTGAAGTTAGATTATATAGTTAAGTGGAAATATAAAGTACATTTCATAAGTTTCTAAGGACTGTCCACCACCACTATTTTCACCCCTAATGATTACGCTAACTGTCGGTCGCCAGCTCCACTAGTCGCAGTTATTTAGTTCCGCCAGTATGTGCAAAATAATTGGTCAAGTAAAGAAACAAATCATAATCTGTTGATAAAGATGTGGAGTGTTTGTAGAACTGTTGTATAAAATCTATCGCACCTACTACCACATCACAGCCATGCTGATATTTAGTATAACAGAACTTCCTCTTATGTGATGATGCTTAATTTGCGATATACTAACTACAGTAGCAACAAGTAGCATAATCCAATGTTGATTCACAAACTAAATGGATGCTCTATTCATGGTATAAAATGCTACAGGACTTCTTTAGCTAAAGTACAATTAGCAAAGATTAGAATGTGGCACATGATAATTATCTCATTAAATTATAATAATTAAAATCAACTGTTAGCCAATCAGAAATGAGTATTTTCATGGCATTTTTCATGACTATTTTATTATGAAACGTACTGTATGAACTAGAGAGAAAGATGAACATATAGTTATATATGCCAGCCAATCCGAGTTCAGTATTTCCTCTATTTATTCTGTGTATTGTGAAAGTTTTGAAGAAATAAGCAACTGATGTAAACTATGTTTTAGCATGATGTAAGAGCTTTCATGACATTTTCCTTGAGTCACGCTTATACTTGTGGGCGTGGCCTGTCTGCCTTTAAAAAAAAAAAAAAAAATTATGTTCCAATAAAATCAGTAATAGTTTGATCTAACTTCTGCAGCTAACCAAAGCTGCCCAGCGACTTTATGAAATAAAGTACTAATCACTAAATATTGTTGCTGTGTTTAACGCCTTCCTGCTTAGCCACGTTTTTTTCATTTTTACGATAGCAAAGTGAGCTAGTTGTACTAGCTGTGTCCACTCACACAAGGCACCAACGATCTCTGCTACTTTCTGCCAAGCTTAATTTTTCTTTATAATGTCTCTATACACATTTTTGAAGTTGTACTGTATATGATGTAAAGATTTAAGCACAAAGTAGCATGGGTTCACTTCCCGCCTTAGGTCTGTGTACATGGAGTTTGCCTGTTCTCCCTGTGTTTGGTGTGTCTTCACAGAGTGTCCCGCCACCCCATATACAGGATAAAGCGATATAGACAATGAGAAAATGAGTGAGAACATTCAGGACTGGGCCAAGGAACCATTTGAGCCGAATGTTTGGACTTGTCATGTCTTTACAGCGTCAAGCCTCATTTGCAAAGAGTTGAGAAAATCTCCATGTCCCACATGCACTCCCACTATGGGGGGAGAAGATAAACCCTCACCGGTCACTTTGAGGTTTTCTAGGAAGGTCAGCTGAACTGGTTATACCAGTTTTTTTAGGCAAGGTCTTTGCACACGCACTTATGTGGAGACCTTCCCCAGCAACGTAAACTACACTTTAACGAATAAGTCACTGAATCCAATCAGAATTCAGGAACTAGAAACGATATATATAATGGAACAAAAACAGACCATCATGAAGCTTTAGCCAGGGATTTTATCCCTTCTATCTAAATCCGCCACGGAACATCACACGTTTGGATTTAAGGCATGTGGTTCAACTGAAAAGTTAGCTTTAAAAAGATTAGCGTATGCTAGAACACGGCTAACACAAAATGTGCACCGGGTTTCGTCAGACTGAGATTGAGAAGTAGCTTTAAAGCCTGTGCAGAGGAGGGATTACGATCACAGCGCCGAAAACTCTGAACTTTAATGCTCCTGCTCTCATTTCGGCCACGGACGAAATAAATATATAAATAAATACAGGAATCGAGCTTGGTGTCTGTAAGACGAGTCAAGATTAGCTGAGCATCATCAGAGCTTCACCTGGGGGTTTGGATTTCCGAATAAGATCCTTGAAATAAAACATGACCACATGGTAGCTTAAGCTTCCTGAAGGCCTGAAATGGGAAAGACTAAATACTGGAGGTGAGTAATACTAATAAATAAGGATGCTTTGATATCAGTAGTGGTGATCTTGCACGCAATGTGACATGTTGTAGGTAATCACTTTAATAACAGCTGATGAGAAATTGCAATGAAGGCAAATTCTGGAAATATCCAGAGGAAAAACTACAACACTGTGACTTGTGAGAAAGCATCTTAAAAATTTAAACTTGTTTAAAATGAAACAAGTTAAAATGAAACTATTGTAGCTAGCTAACACTTGTTTCTTACGTTTGTTACATAAGTTTCAGTGGCACCACGGCATTAGAACATTGTGGCATTGCGAATTTTTTCGCCATAACGAAAATGTTGCAAATAATTTCCCTTGGCATACAAAGCATTTCCGGCATCCCGAGCAACTTCCGGTAGCAGATCAAAACTTGTTTGTGTCGGTGGAAAGCTGTGCAAAACGCATTTTTTTGTGATTTTTTTTTTTTTTGCATTTTGTGCAAGATTTAGTGAAGACATACTGTAGCACCATGGGTCCCAAGAATGTTAGCAACACCAGCTGTATGCACTGTATGTTATAATGACAATAAAAAGCCACTTGATTCGACTTGACTAGATCTACTAGCACTACAAAACATGCACTTGTACCTTGTCTTGAAAGAAAAAAAGTACTGATGCATAAAAAAGATGGAAAAGATTTCAGCAAAAGACATCCCTGTCCATTTATGTTTTTCTCTGATCAGGTCATAAAGTCGTCACCTGCCAACTAATGACTAATCCCGAGCACGGGTCTCACACCGAACTTGAAATCCAACCCAAATTGAAAACATGCAAGTATCCAGTCCTGTCAAAGACAGTGAGGTGAAATCCATGGAAATTTCCAGCCCCTTTCTCTAGGGGTCACACCACTGAATCCATTTTCATCTCATTACCATTCCCAATGGATCGTTTATTACACAGTTCATCTATCAGTGCCGAGGACCGGGGTCTTACAGGTTAACTGGGATGATTTCTCCGTGGGTAAGAAATACCTGTGATGAATCGCATGGGCCGGGTGGATGGCGTGTTCAAATTAATGATGCGTAATTTATCATCTATGGGAAAAAAAAAAAAAAAAAAGATGGAACAGTACTGTAAAGGATGGCTGGAGAAAATCTATAAAGAAGCACATGTGATTATTCTAAATAAAGATTCAGGTCCAAGGCGTGTACTGTGGATATTTAGAGGAAAGCCGATATGTTTGATTTTATGGGAGTTAACTTTTAATTAGGCTCGAGTTCTTTAGGTGGTTCAGGAAAACAACACATGAGGTATGTTTTTTATATTTTTTAGTAAGCTTGCTTGAAATTTGGGCACCTTAGAGAAAAAACAATCCAACATCCTTAATTAAAACATTTCTGTAGTTCTTCACAAAAAGGAAGTTTAATTGCAAAAGTAATGATTCATGATGATGTCCTGAACGTAAAATTCTTTCTAAAAAAAAAAGACATTTGTTGTGTAAGATCTAGAGGAAATGATACAGTAGTTCGGTGTTTACTGTATGGTTTCTGATTGTAAGGTTGACGGTTCAAATCTGTGGCCTGTCATACTGTAGCTAGAGTCTTGAGCATGACTTATGATGGTGCTTTTGATAATTAACTCTTCAGGAGTTTGTATATAAATGAATAAGAATTAGTGTCCAGTTTATAAACAGTTTATGCACCGTATAGAAAGGGTGACATTCTAAAAGGCTAAAACCTATAACCTGTTTTTGTTAAAATATATTTTTTTGATTAAAATATGCTTCCAATTCAGGCAACTTTACAGTACAGTGCTGAGAATTGAAAAGGAAAGAAATCCGCATGGTATAAATAAACACTACAGAATTTCAGTATAATGCGTAAAGTGTAATGTCTCTTTCTGATTTACCTTGTTAGTCTCCTTTTATGTTGTTAACATACTGTAAATGGCCGATTGCTAGCTACTGTAGTCATTAGTTACAGCATCGATCTTTTGTTGTGTTTTCATGCGCAAATTAAAAAAAGGAAGAAAAAAATTCTGCCAGATTTACAAAGTGTCCTATCACATCAATTCAGGTACTAAGTGGTATTTTGACTTATTTGAGTTATGAGTATCATTAAGGTTCATTAAGCTCCATTTTGATACCAGGTTCATTACTGTGTCGTGTCCGGTTGCTGAGATATGGCCAGGGTGAGCCTGTTTATGAGGAGAGCTTAGAAAAATCAGTTGAAATCCTATTTTTTAGAATACTTAAATGAGGATTCTGTGACGTATTAAGTAAGAGGGAATCTCCAGCCTCATTTTGACACCACAATTTCCCTGTTACCCCAGAAAATAAGTTCTAATGTGGTTTTATAGTGAAAAAAAGCTTGTTTTTCCTATAGTAACCGGAGTAATCAGCTTGGATCATGTTCACTAAAGCGCCTCGAAACAATGTTTCTCAATCCTGCTGAAGAATCAGGGATTTATCAACCGATTTTTTGCAGCTGTGCAAAAATATGCAACTGTACCCGAGTACAGAGCCTAATAATAATAACAACAACAATAATAATAATAATAATAATGTTAACCCTGGCCATTTGGAGGTTGGGGTGGGGGCGTCAATCATGTCTCTTGTATCCTTACAGATAATTTAATTCAGAAACAAAACGTAGGATGCGAAAGTTTTTCCCAAGCTCACTGGATTTCCATAAATTACATTTCTGGCGCAAATGCTTCTATAAAAAATTTACAAATTAATTCATTTCTATTCACCACCATAACTGAATATCATGTTTCCTTTGTATCTTGTTGTTTGTTCAAATTTTTATATGCTCTTCCAACTTACATTAATGTATTACATGTTCGAACTGTTCATGTCCCAGAATTCCAAAAATCAAATCTCCTGTATGAGCTAATCAGTCACGCTAATTCACTAATTGTTCAGAATTAGAGGTTGATCAGAGACGCAGCCTTCGGGAGACTAGGAATCATGGTGTGTCTGTGTGGTGAGTGAGAAGAATGAGACGAAGTGGCTCTGAAGCTGCGGGTGTATGCAGATTCTCGCTTTTGTGCCCGCTGGGCCGCACCGCTGAGAACGACGATGGCTAATTTATCACCGAATACGCTCTGATTAAGGGGAATTACTGCAGACAGTTTTGGGCGTGCTAATTACTTGTACGAGTTCAAGCTCTTGGTCTTAGGGAATACTGTTGTTCGTGAAGGGATGTGGCAAACACAACGGCGTTAATGCTGGCAAACATTTTTTTCTTATTATTTTTTCTCTTTTTCCTAAGGAATGGAGAGTGTTAGAATCCCCAACACTAAAAGCATCTTCATTTCTTAATTCTGCTTTTGTGCCGCAACCACATGACTTCCCAGCCTGAATGCATCCATAAACATCCAGCCGAGGTTTATTTCCACTTTGGGATGTCTTTTTGGCCACTGTTAACTTAATAGGCTTAATTTTAATTACCAAACACATTCAAAACAGAACCAGCACAGCCTCGTCTCAACAACAGCATATTTTTGCTAACATGCCACTGCTACCTACGTCTCATTTAATTTATGATGATCTTCTACAGCAGCTAATCTCAAATTGAACAATTCTGCAGCCCAATTTGAAATGAGACAATCTCCAGCGGTCCACCCAAACCTGTACACACAACTCTGACCAACACACACGACTGAAAACAACATGCTGAATGAAGAATATAATATTGTTTAAATCCCATCGCTTTGTTTTATTAGTTTAAAAAAACCCATTTTAAAAACCCCCAGAGAAACTTGCTTGTTACTTGTTATTTTAATATTTGTGTCCAAAACCAACCACCTCCAGACATGTATCACTCATTCATTCATTTTTTCATTGTACAACACTTAGTTCTGACCGATTAATCTGACTGGATGGAAGGCATTCCATGAGTGCTGATATAGAGCATAACAGCACTGGGACATTTAACTATATGTATCACTCCACCTCGCAGGTGTTCTAATAGTTGTTAATTGCACTAACTGTTGGTAACTGCATGGGCAAAAGTAGGTCTGTACGGTCTGCAGTACTGTACCGAACTGGAAGGAGGAGAGAGCAGCTGCCTGCTAAAAACCACATTCAAAACCAGTTACAGAAGCAGTTTTGGCAAGAAAACACATCTGGCACAATATGTCAGCCTAAACAACACTTGTCTTCTTATTAATTTCTTCTACGATGTTCGAATTGCATCCGAATCGTCAATGTTCTTCTTTTCTCAGCTAATGTGAGCTACAAAGCTAACTATCTTACACTATCTAACACAAGGCTGAATCCCAAATCTCTCTCTAACCCCTTGCCAAGGGCACTACTTAGGATTACACCCTACATAGCTAGCGCACAAACTTTCTATTTTATGCTATTTGGGATTCAACCAAGAATGCTAGAAGTTAGTGAAATAAGTGGAAATGCAAATAAACTTTTGTAAGTTTCTCAGCACTGTCCGCCACCTCCATGGTTTATTCTCCTCATATTTTGGCTCCATACTGAAGTACCCGAAAGAATGTAAAACTACTTTCACCTCTGTCAAAATAAACAAACGAATCATAATCTGTTGATAGATAGTGTTTGCAAAACTGTTGAAAAAAAAGCAATATCACATTCAAGGCCATACTGTTATGCTGATATTGCTTATTCATAAAACCACAAAATAAAAAAAAATGAGAAAACCTCTTGTTTTTTAAAAAAATATTTGCTTCCAAAAAAAAAAAAAAAAATGCTCATTTTTCATTCTTCTAATTTTTTGTGAAAATAAAAAAAAGAAGACATGCATTTTTATTAGATGCAAGTCACACGGCCTTGAACCTCACGTGTTATGTTGGATAGTGTTTTATTTTATGTACTTTTTTATTTATTTATATTTTTTTCCCACTTGAATCACATAGCAATTTTCATGCCGTTTAATGAAGCCGAACCTGTAACCCTCTGAGAAACTGTACTTTTGATTAGACCACAACATTTAAAAAGAACAGATGTGAAAAACAAACAAAAAAATATTTAGCTTGGAAAATGAATATTGAAAAAGACAAGTGGTTTTCCTTTTTTTTTGTTGTTGTTGTTGTAATTTTTGTTTTTTTAAGAGAAAACAAAAGAATGAATGATGCACAGATTAATCAAACCCACCTTGTGTTTTGGGATGCAACGTTTCATTGAAAACTGATCTGAGCCAAAGTGCTGAGCTGTTGTGCTTTAATTCAAATTAATTTCTTTATATAGCACCTTTAACAACAGAGACTGTCGCAAAAGCAGCTTTACCGAATCAAAAAGAAAATTAGGGAATAAATGAGTGTAAAATGTGTTAAATCATCTGCTCATTTATTTAGTGCCAGCTCAGTGTTCTGTGTGTTATCAAGCTTTTGTGTGAATCTTATGTGCACTTGGTAAAAAAAATAGTTTAAGTCACATTTGTTTGAGTTTCTGTATTTCGGGCCAATGAATTTGATGAGGACATTTCCTGCTCTACACACACCTCAGGCGTGTGTTTCTGTATTTCGCATGTTCGAGTGTCACTGTTTTGTACTGAATTACAAAAGAACCAAAAGTGACAATTAAGATTGAATTCTCTAATTGAAAATTGACAAATGGAGCAACAAATGTAAAAGCACCTTTAAATCCTGATTCATTTCTACCAGCATGATGGATTTATACTCGATGGATTCTTCGGTGCTCTCTATAGTTAAGTTCCTCGAGATAACATCTGCTAAAAGCTAAAGTAACTGCAAAAACATGCAGCCATACTGTTTTTTTTTATCTTTGTAAAGAACATTTAACATTATAACATTATAAACAATTTTTGCAATTCCACTCAATGCTAGGCAACAATTGAGATTTTCTCAATCAATTTTATACAGTTTTTTATGACGATGGAAGGAAACAAAAAGCATTGGCTCATGGATTCGCAACGTTCCTCCGTTCCCGAGACTCCAACCATGTGTTTAGTTCAACAGTGTTCGGTTTTATAGAACTTTTTGTACTTTTCATTGATGTTTCAGACATTAATATAATATGTAAAAAAATAAATAAGGATATATTTTCATTTCTGTTCTCATTCATATTATTGTCAGATGTGGGAGTCCATCTATTCTGGGAAAATGACAAACTTGCGATATATATCTGGGCTGAACTTTGACATTGTCCAATTAAATCATCCAATTAAGTGTCTCGCTCTACAGCAGAAACACATTAGCTTCTTAGTCAGTCTGTTTTTGTCTGTGCATCTTATTGCATAAATTTTTATGAACATTTTCTGAACATTTCCAAAAAAACAAGGCATTTATTTGTAAGTAAAACAGGGTGGAATTTGCACAAGCTTTGTATGTCGCTTCAACAGACTGATCTAGAACGCAATTCTGCTTTTATACAACGTTAAAGCTTCTCTATCGATACGCGCCTCTTGCTAATCATCTCTCTTGGCTCGTTTAGCTGCTGTATGATTTCTTAGGAATGGAAGTGTGATGTCTCTGAGTGCTCGGGTCTGCGCCAGCGTTGATGCACTTTCAGAAGGAAATGCATCAGCATACAGTATGGAATTATTTCGTGAGAAATCAAAAGATTGGGACATGAAGCATATGTATCGTGACTCATCAATTAAATCTTGTAATTCAATAATAGATAGCGACTTGTACATCATACAGTACATCAACATAGATAGCGGCTTGTGTTATCGGTACAGCGCAGTATATAAAAATACAGTACTGTGCAAAAGTCTTGACGCTGCCTCAATGAAATGATTGCAGATTAATTGAAAAAAAATGGAAACAAACATTTTACTGTGTAAGTGTACTGCGTTTTAAGTGCCTAAAGGTCCTATTTAAAAATGGATTGTTTATGTAACAACTTCATCAGCGACCTCATTTCCCCTCTCGTCTGTTCCAACCACTCAGCGTTCAGCATCAGCAGTAAACTAATCACTAGTCCTCTAGACTATATTAAAAATACAAGAAAGTCTGGAGCTTTGGAAAAAAATATATATAAAGAAATGATGGACTTTGTACTTTAGCGCAGTACTTTATATCACTTCCAGACAGGAAGTTTGACATAGACTTTAAAGGAAGATTATAAATTTTGAGATAACTAACAGTGTTGATTGAAAAATCGAATTTATTCCTGTACAACAAAACATCCAGTCGCCTACGCTATAAATGTTCCCTGCTCATCAAACTGAGATCTGTGTGTTATAGGTATAATAATAATAATAATAATAATAATAAGTTATACAATTACAAGCATAAGGTGTATAATTTAATGACACTAATGACTTATCTAGCAGCACTTATAATGTTCCTTCCCTGTATTATTCCTCCACCTACGGTTCAGCGATCAAACATGTTTATCAGTTTAAGCTCAGTACCAGGCTCTTCACACAAGCCTTGTGTGTTCACAATGAAAGAAATGAAATAACGGTGACAGAATTACAAACAGCAGCGCACTCATTCATATTTGGCGATGTGGTGGTGCGTCTGAGCCGGTTTAAACTCTTAATAACATCTTCGCCTGAAATATTGAACTGACGACATGTTTCGGATTATTACTACTATAAGATTCTGCCGTTTTAAAAAGGAAAAAAAACAAACGAACAAAAAAAAACAAATCAGTGACACATCAGAAACCCCAACATTCTGGTCAACGTCAGCCATCAGTGTGATCTGGGACTCAGCTTGTGCTGAAAAGTGAGAGATTTAAAGGATGAGGATATATTTTTTTTCCCATATATTGGAATACTTTCATTATGTTAGCTTCATCACCGGCGTATTTGTGGCTGTCCCGTGAGGCGGGCGTCATCGTATCCCATCGTCCCATTGGTGGATTTCAGACGAGTCTGGCGCAGCAGCGATCTCACTCTAAGGTTTTTAATCACACTGCCGTTCTCAGCTCACGCCCGACGCATTCTTCTCACACAGCGTACGTCTGACTTTGAGTTTCAAATCCCACTCATTTCTATGCAACAGCGATAAAGACGTCCTCCCAGGATGCAATGCTCTCGTGTCCGGTCATGATACACACCGAAAGTTGAGTTGAATAAATAAATATTATTCCTCACCCACTCATGAAATATATCAACTCTGTGTTTAAGCAGCATATGTGAGAATTAAACCTATAATGAAGCCATTTGAAAAAACAAACAAACAAATAAACAAACAAACGGACACCAGCGTCTTTTTTATGTTTCTGACACTTGTACACTTCTGAGGTGTAAAGTGTATTTGTGTGTGTGTGTCTCTCAGCAGCCTCACTTTAGCCAGCCGTATCCGTATTGTGCTCGTGCCGGTCAGTATGTCCCTCCTTGTCCTCGAGGTGGGCGGTCCCCGTGTCTGGGTGCTGCTGTCGATCACATTCCTATCACTTTCTTTAACTCGTGTGTTTTTATGAAGTCTGGCCGTTGAGACACTCGCGCCTCAGACACTGCGCCGGCTTCCACCAGTCCCCAGTGTGGCAGCGGCAGATGGTGCAGTCGTCCACTTTTACTTCAATGCCGGCCGGGATGATTGTCGTTCCGGCGTAGCAATTCGGACCTGTTGTGTAGGAGACAGAGAGAGAGAGAGAGAAAGAGAGAGGAAGAGTAATGAGACAGACCTCTCAGGAGATCTTTTTGTATGAGATGGCGGAGTGACTCGAGACACCCAAGGGAGGTTTGAAGTCGGAACAGACGCGCAGATCCATTTCACGGCAGCACACTGACTGGCTTGTTTTTGTCTCTCTCTCTCTCCCCATTCACCGCAACAATGATTTAAATTGTAACCTGGTATAAACTCAACAATGTCTCCCTAACGCTCTCTCATTCCACAAAACTATAGTATTACCAAGACACGTCCACCCATAACAGCGCTTACCAAGTGTAGCTGAATTCTGGATTCTGATTGGTCAGCAGGTGATGATGGATTTTCTTTAACAGGAGCTCTGACAGTGTGGTTTATGGTTTCTATAGTAACAACTTGCAATAGCAATATGTTGGATGCTCCAGATAAACAATATGACACGATGTTGGCTTAAAGAGATAGTTTGAGTTTTTCAAGTCTGTCTTAAATCAAAATTGAGGTGTATATAAGTACATTACTATAGGTCTTGGTCATTGTACGTTTTCCTTCTCTGCACATTGACTGTGAAGTTTGCCACCTGGAATGTGGGTACATTGTGAGTAATTGGGGCAAAATTTGACAACCCGTGACCGAAGGCAAAAATGTATTCCTGCTTGGTCTCATGACGCTTGTGCAGTCCCATTGAGACAAATCGAATTGATATCTTTAATTTATCGATTGTGCGGGCATGTTATTCCACAAGTTCTGACGCGTATCTTTCTTATTGCATTTGTTTACTCACGACTCAGACGTCCATTGTTTCTTTGTCTCTTGTTTTATTTTCAGCATCAAAGATTCAACACTTCGTACAGTTTTCTTGAGTAAATCCACTGTTCTTACGTTTACAACAACCTATTTGCTGTATCTTGTAGATTACGGTCTCAGATTACGTTTACAACAACCTATTTGCTGTGTCCTGTAAATTACGGTCAAAAGCTTCTTAACTGACCTTTTACCGTGCAATAGTCATACAACTACGTGCAATAGTGGAATGACGTCACAGACCAACCTACGATTGTCATAAATACTTAGTGCTTAACTAATAAACTAAATGCTTAATACTTAGCTAATAAACTTGGTGCTTAGCACTTAACTAATAAATTAAAATAAACACAACAACAAATTCATAAAGTGAAATATGGCTCTTACATCGATGTTTAATGCTATTAAATTTTTTTGCTTTCAGTAGAACTAGCCATACAGAAGCTTTATACGAGTCTCAGCTGAACTTTGAAATGCATTTTTGTGCTAAACAAAGGTTATGCCCCAGTTACTTACAGTACATTGTACTTGTGCAAACTTCATGGTCAGTGTGCCTAGAAAGGAACATTTATAATGACCAAGACTAATGGTAATGTACTCATATGCACCTCAAGTTTGATTTAAAACAGACATGAAGAAGCCCAAACTCTATCCCCTTAACATTGTTTGAAGGAGTCTCCAGTGTCAGCACTTATGGTAACTTCTAAGACTTGTGGAGTTTACATGTGGTTTCTTGACAACATGAAATCGTGCTGTTTTTTATATAAATTAAAATGAATTCTTGTCTCCACATTACACATCTGTAACCATAAACAAATAAAACCTACCACGCATCATAGGAAATTGGTGTGGCGCAAGATTAGGAAAATAAACAAGTCCAGAATGTGCTGTTATATGAAAATAATCAACTTCATTATGATAACCCTGCTTCATCACACCAGAATGTTGGAGATTATTTTCCTATAACAGCATGACATGATGTGTATTTTATTTCCTACGCATTTAAGACACTTACCATTGAATTTATGACATACAAGGGGTGTTCAATTCAATCCGGGACTTGATGAATATTCAGTGTATATGTATTCAGGTGTATGAAGGCGCAAAAGTGATTGACATTTACAAAAGACTTTTTTGAGACGGTTTTGAGACTCTTAGCTGCAGTAGGACATTTGAACGAATGGCGATCCCAGCTGTGGTTGTTCCAAGCCCACTGCAGTCGTTCTCATGAACATTCAGCGAGTGGAACGCCTGATCTTTGAAAATCGACAGATAACTTGTCGTCAACTAGCAGAAAACCATTCAGTCGTTTATCAACACCACTTGCAAAATTACATGGACTCGGCTGGGAGGTATTGCCCCATCCCCCGTACAGTCCTGACCTTACTCCAAGACATTTCCACATGTTTGGGCCATCAAAGGAGTTCCTGGGAGGCTGGAGTTTCAGAAGTGAAGCAGGAAGTCCGATCATGGCATAGTGTTACAGGGGAATATGTAGGGAAATAAATGTTAGTTTTTACTCTCATAACTGTTTTCTGTTATTCTGTACAATGAGTCCAAAAGTCCAACTTTTACTTGGGCCTCGTAACAGATGAGGCACAATAATAGAAATTTCTGACCAATCAGTTATAGTAAGTTTTTATTGTATCCTGCGGGAGCATTCTACATGATTAGTCCTGAAACATATTGACAAGGTTTATTAGATTTTTGTTTTAAAATCTTAGACTTGTGTTTGGGAGTAGAGAGGAGAAATATTCAGAATCGCCCTCACAGCGGACATCTGCGGTCGAGTTTGAAAAAGTACCCACTGTTGAAGTGCTGAAACGCGATCTGTCGACTTTTTAATCTAAGTTTGGATTTCACGTTCGGTGGAACAGGGTTGAATTTGTCAGATATGAATTTGCTCTCATACATCACGTCCAAGGTGCTTCTTCAAGGCGTTCTTCATCTCCTGCTGTTTTTTTTCTCTCTCTCGCTCCCTTTTTAAGAAACAAAAGAGAAAAAAAATCTGAAGCTCTTTTTGTTTGGAAGAAGCTTTCCTGCTCAGCAACCGCAGGTCAACCACCGCAGAGCCACGCGCATGCTATTTCATTCTCTACCTTCAATTTAGAGTGATGATATGGTGGATGATGATTGGGTGGTGGAGATGATGATAGTGGTGTGTGTATCTGGATGTATGTGAGATGTGTGTGTGTGTGTATATGGGTTTTGGTGGCTCAAATAGCTTTGCCTTTTGACATTTTACTACACTTTAAGTGTGGTGTAGTGGTTAGCACTGTCGCCTTGCACCTCCAGAGTCCGGGTTCGATTCCCAGCCAGGTTCGATTCCCGTCTCTGTTTGCATGGAGATTGCATGTTCTTCCAGTGCTTGGTGGGTTTCCTCCAGGTACTCCGGTTTCCTCCCACAGTCCAAAGACATGCAGATTAGGCTAATTGGCGTTCCCAAATTGCCTGTATTGTGTGAGTGTGTGTGTGTGTATGTGTGTGTGCCTTGTGATGGATTGGCACACTGTCCAGGGTGTACCCTGCCTCATGCTCTAAGTCTCCTGGGATAGACTCCAGTCCCCGCGACCCTGAATACAGGATAAAGCGGCATAGACGATGAGTGAGTACATTTTAGGGGCAGTGGTGGCTCAGAGGGCTAAGGCACTGAGTTACCAATCAGAAGATTGGCGGATCGATCCCCAGCTCCACCAAGTTGCCACTGTTGGGCCCTTGAGCAAGGCCCTTAACCCTGTCTGCTCCAGGGGTGCTGTATCATGGCTGACCCTGCTCTCTGACCCCAGTTACGCTGGGATATGCAAAGAAGGAACTTCACTGTGCTGTAATGTATATGTGACAAATAAAGGCTTAACTTATAACTTAACTTAACTTAAGTGTATCATTAGAAAGTCTTTGATGCCACTGTTCCAATACCATGGATGCTAGCCAGACACATTTTTAATATTTGATAATTCAATACTTACAAACTCTCTTACTTTCAACAAGAAACTTTGTAAATATGGCAAATAATTGCTTGAACACATTTTATGCATATTCCATGTTCAAGAAAATAATATGAAATAAAATTACAAAAGTCATCTTCACTGTAATAGCATCAAAGCATTATTTTTTTTTTACCGTAATATAATTAACCTTTTTTAAAACAGGTCACATATTTAGAAATTGTATATGAAAGCTCCTCAAGTTTTATTCCACAAATAGTAAGAACCGGTTTTGTCTGTGACCGAAGGCCGTGTTTTTGATCGTGTTCAAGGTCTTTCATCTACAGCAGATTCAGTCAGTGTTGTTCATTAGTGCTCGGCTCTGAAGAGCTAAACGGCCTGCGTTTGATGACATTAGAGGTTTGCGGCGAGTTCATCACAATTAAATAAAAAAGTAACGTCAGTTGTTTGGGGAGTTCACATTCCTGAAAGCAGTGTAACTTTGCAGGAAGGTTTGCGTTAGAGAATAGAACTTATTACAGAGCGAAAAGTTCATTTCCTGCTTACAAAGGAACAGGTCATTTACAAGCTGATTCATCAAAGTTGTGTTAAAGGAAGTGCTTACGGGGTTTCAGGGTTGAGTCTGATTAAAGGGTTCCTGTTATGAGAAATTCACTTTTTAGGCATGCAATTGGGTCTCCTGTGTGTGTGTGTGTGTGTGTGTGTGTACAAGCCAAATACATTATTATTTTACCTTTTTCTATTTTTTTTTTTTATGTTGGCCAGAGCTATATTGTATTGGCCAGAGCTCAAGCCAATTACATATCAGCTATAATATGACCTCATATAAGGAGACACTCCTGGCTTGTTTCTCTCCTAGTTCTGTCATTCTCTAGGTGCCATTTTTAAGAGTTACAGTTAAAAAAGGCTAGTTTTCGATAAGCAGCAAACAGCTAACCTAGATTTCTTTAACTCTTAATAAAGCATAGGTTATCTGTTATCAGTTACTAGTTAGTGGATAACTGCAAAAGGCTAACTTAGTGAGCTTCAGCTCTTAAGAAGGGCGAGGCTAGTCATTAGCGATTAGCATTTATAGCTTTAAATACTGAGGATGTTGTAAGCATATTTTAATTTAATATATTTGTGCATGCAGTAATATTACAGAAAACTATTAATCTTATCTTATAGAGGTGAAGTAAAGAGAACAGAGT
>JAQMYL010000035.1:30643335-30665762 GCA_030014365.1 Clarias pachynema
CATTAGTTTTGTTTTTCCTGTAAATGATTCAATAAATACCGTACCGTGCCATTCATACCGAGGTATTACCGTACCGTAAAATTTTGATACCGTTACATCCCTAAAACAAGCCAATCAGAATTTGCCCCAATATGACTTCATATAAGAAGATCCCCTCCCCCAACTTGGTGCTCATTTACATAAACACTGAAATCATACATTTAGAGGAGGAGTGAACTAAAACTGAATTTTAGAAATGAAAAAAAATTATTATCTAAGGGGTGTTTCAGAGACACATTGTGGGGGAGCACTGAGACCTGTGGTCCCATTAAATTCATAGTAAAATACGGGACCTTTAATGGCAGTTAGCTTGAGATGATTTTCAGGAATCACCATTAGATTGCATTTATAATGATCGCTATCAAGTTGGATGAATTAAATGTCTAATAAAAAAACTTTAGAATAGACAAAAATAAATTATAATTATGTATCTTATAATATGTGTAAACTTTTTAACCTAGCCTTATACGAAGCGTCCGACGTACGAGCAGAGCACCGAAACATCTTTCTCTGATGATTCTAGGTTTCACTTGTCCAATAAAGTCCAACAAGGAATTAAATTAAGAACATAAACATCATATTGTTTATCAGGGTTATTTCTAAATGTTTATATTAGCTTTATAATAAAATTAGTAACAGCTAATAACTCATTATTTATGATCACAGTCCTGACTTTATATTTGCAAGTGAAAAACTGACTAGATAGATATACAGCACTCTGGCAGTGAAGGTGGGTGTGAAGATGTGTGAAGTCCAGCAGTGCCAAACCCGCCAAACCCATTTACTCATCCACCTGGGACACGAGGGATGAGACGCGAGGACAGTGCATCATATTGGCTTGCGCTCAAGACCGCTAGCTCGGTGTATCACACATATCTCGGAAGGCTGTACAACAGAACTTAAGAGTTTACTTCAAAAGTACTGGAACAGCAAGACCTTTAGCTTTGTGATAAACTTGGTACATGGCACCTTTGGTGGCAGACCACACAATTTTGAGGTGAGCAAAAGTATAGGAACACTTAAAATAATCTTAAAATAAATTAACACTGAACATTATTTGGGTAAATGTCACTTGCTTGCAATAACTGCATCAAGACGGCAACCCAACCCATCAGCAGGCTTTTTTTGTGACGCTTTTCCAGGTTTGTAGCACAGCTGCTTTCAGTTATTGCTTGTTTTTTGGGTTTCTTTCTTCAGACTGAGGTACATTTCTGCACAGTTAGGTCTAGAGATAGACTGGGCCAGTCTAAACCCTTCGGCTTATTTCCCTGAAGAAATCCTTTGTTGTGTTGCCAGTGTATTTTGGGTTGCTGTCTTGCTGCATGATGAAGTTTCTCCTAATTAGGTTGGATATATTTCTCTGTAAACTGCCAGACAGAATGTTTTTCTAAACGTCTGAATTTATTCTTCATCTACCATCATGAGTGCCATCATCAGGAAACATTAGTGAGGTGGCTCCAGAAGCAGCCATGCAAGCCCAAGCCATGACACGACCTTCAGCGTGCTTCCCATGATGAGCCTGTATGTTTTTGGATCATGGGCAGATCCTTTAATTCTCCACACTTTGGCCTTAACATCACTGTAGTTAAGGTATTTTCATTAGTATTTGCTAAGATGGTGTCAAGAAAGAACATGCATCATTAATCACACCAGCATCAATAATTTCTTGTATTAAAGCTTTTGAAGGAAGTTTGAAAGATGAAAGAAAAATATTACAAGCAACCAAATTCTTTTTGCCGTATTCTTTAAAAACAAAGAGTCCACTTGTAAGACCTGGAAGACCAAAGAAAGCAACTGGGGTGAACGACAAAAGTATTCCTTCACAAGGATTGGAGAGATCAAGAACATGCTCCAGGAGTTACGTTTAGGCATTTGGCACGTAACTGTATCTGATCCAGCAATCAAAATAAGACTTAACCAGAGTACAGCAGGTTTACATCAAGATTTAAACCATTAAACCAATAAGGATCAAAAACAGAAAGCTTAAGACATCCTACGAATGCGATTTGTCAAAAAGACGATTTGTCAAAAAGATGTCTCCATCCAAGAGATGTGTATGGAGAATGAAGGGAACGCTCATGATCTGAAGAATACTACTTCATCTTATATCAGAGTTTGCAGCACAGCTACAAGTAAAAGGACTTGTCTTGTATTTATTTGCTGATGTGACTGCTGACAAAAGCAGCAGGATGATTCTGAAGTGTTATGGAGCGACACCGTCTGCTCATCTCCTGCCAAATGCTTCAAAGCTTATTGGATCGTGCTTCGCAGTGTAGATGAACAACGATGCTATGCTTCAAAAGCAACCTCAGACTTGTTTTAAAGGTCAGTCACCTAGGCTAAATCCAATCAAGCTGCATTTCACTTCCTAAAAAGAAAAAAGAAAAAAACAAAGAAAGAAATTGCATGAAAACAAGCAGGAAGTGAAGAAAGTGCCAGTAAAGACCTGCCAGGACATCATCAGGGATGAAAGACAGCATCTGGTAATGTGTATGCGCCAGACTTGCGCCAGACGTCATGCTGTCATTGACTCCATAGGATTTGCAGTGGTTAGCACAGTAGCCTCCGTACTCCCAGGGTCGAAGGTACGAATCCTGCCTTCGGGATTGCATGCCCTCCCATGTTTTGTCGGTTTAATCTTACAGTCCAAAGACATGCAGATTAGGATAATTGGCATTTCCGATTTGCCTGTAGTCTATGAGTGAGTGTATGTGCACCCTGCATTGAGCCCCTTGTTACCAATCCCCGGCCTCGGGGCACAATAAAGGGGACACCCTGGATGGGGTGGCAACTTGATTCCAACTTCAATATACTGTCCTAGAAAGCTAAAACAACTATAGCTTTGTTAATGTCTAATTATTACTGAATTTATTAACCTTATAGAATGCTAAGATATTGGTTGTTTGGATATCTTGAGCATTGTCAAGATGTCACCTTGCACCACCAGGGTTTGAGTTCGATTCCTGCCTCGGGGTCTGTCTGTGTGGAGTTTGCATGTTCTCTCCATGCTTGGTGGGTTTCCTCGGGGTACTCCGGTTTTCTCCCACAGTGCAAAGACAAACAGATTAAGCTAATTGGGGTTCCTGTAGTGTGTGAATGCGCATGTGAGTGTTGCTTGGAGGTCCTACCACACATATAAAATGGGAATAAATACATTAGTAGTCACCATTGGCCTCCACGGTCCCTAGTCGGACTACAGAGATTCCTACAGTTAATGGATGGATGGATCTAATATATTATAATATTACAGCATACATAACAAGTACTGCTTGCACATCTGGTCCTATACTTGCTCACTACACCGTTAATCTGGAGTGGTCGTCATATATGAGTCACTTGGAACGATCTGTTACTACAGAAACGATAGCATACTGTATTAGCACGATCGCTTTCATATAAACCTGTGATCTGCTGCTGTTGGGGAAAATGAATCAATACCTTCTGGCCAATCAGAATCCAGAATTCTACAGCACTGCATTATGGTACGAAGAAACTGAAATGTGAACAAAATTTGAAGTATGACTGTTTTGCGTGTGTGTGTGTGTGTGTGTCGTGTGATGAGAGCTGAGCTGTAGAAGATGCTGCTTTGACTGACTGAGGCTTGGCATCCTCCGTGTCGGTGTCGATCTCCTGTCAGCTCCGCCGCTGCAGTGATGAGTGAGTCTCGGCATGTCTCTCTCTCACTCTCTCACTGTGTCTGTCTCGCCTTCACCCGAAACGCAATCTCTACCTGTTTAAACGACAGCTCGCGGTAAGCTGTCTGAGAGCGATGCTTTCTCAGACATGAGCAGATCGAGTGCAGATAAAGTTGAAGATGATATTTCATTTCTGCGCAGTTTCTTTTTTTAACCAGATGTACTTTTTTTTTTTTATCCCATCACGATGCAGCGATGCGAGACTTAATAAGATTATCCGAGATGTGGGAAATTAATTCCTGTAAAGGCCCGTCGACATGCCGGAACGCTTTACAGCTAAGCTTTGAATAGGGCTTGTTGTGAGAATCCGTGAACTTGCTGATTCCCTCAGGCAGCGGCTCTGATACTTTCTCCTGGAAAACCACCACCGTGAGTGTGTCACTGTGTCCTGTCTGCCTGCCCACATTAGCTCCTGATACTAGCTGTAGGCTATATATGTTGTGTGTGTGTGTGTATGAGGGATTACATGCTCAACAACGTCTTGTTTCCTTCCACCCTTTACAGCACTCCAGTGATTGTTGTAGAAGGACTCGGGGGTCAAGCTGCGCTTCAAGGCAACATCAGATTAATCTTACAGCTACAGCTAGAACATACGAGACTTTCTCCTGTCTTTATTTTTAAATGCAGCTCCTAGACCAGGTGGTTATTTCCTTTATCTATTTATTCATTTATTTATTTTTTTATTTATTAATTGACTCAAATTTCTCGCAAGTGATACCAAGTCCCAGATTCCACACTTATAAAAGTAAGATGTACTTGGCACTTTTCAAGATATCTCGAATAAAGGAAACGCATCGCACCACAAGCTTATTCTATAACATATTCAATGCTATTAAGCAGATTTCTAGACACGTTAAGCTTCGATTTCAAGTTACGAATACGAAAACGAATATATCCCTAAAATACAAACTGATAGCTAAAGTCTTTACTTTTTTCTGTACATGTTTAAATTTATTTCCATAAATTTTTAATTCTGTAAAGCTGCTTTTTAACAAAAGCATCATACAAATAAAATTTAATTGAATTTTATTGAAATAGACAAAGTCTGCCAATGAAATGCAATTTTTTTTTGCCAGTTGATTTTCAACCTTTTTGCCCCTCACAGTAAAATAAAAGATTCAATTTAACTATTTGAATCATAATTTCCCAACAATAACTCACTTAAAAAGACAAATCAAAATAATAAAATAAAGCAGGAAAATAAATGTAAAAATATGCTGAATAAATACAGATTTATATTTTGTTATTAATTAATTAATTAATTAATTAATAACAAAATATAACTCTGTATTTATTTATTTATTAGACACGGTTCGGAAGGTCGGAATTATTTTATTTAATTAATAAAATAATTTATTAATTAAATTATTAATTAATCTATCATGATCAAAAACAAATCTAAGGTCATTTAGCTAATGTATATAAATTTGAAAAATTATTTTAGTCAAAATCATTTAATCATAAAATTATTGTTGATGTAGTGATGTGGCGATGTTAGTACGGAGTCAAACCTCCACCAAGGTATTGATGTTGATGTTCTGGACGATTGGTGTATTTTCTATGTAAAAAGAAAATGACGTTTCTTATCAAGACATGATTTCATTACTTACACTATATGTAATTTAAGCAGGTTTCTAAATTGCTAGCTTGAATTATGTAAAGCTAATGTGATCAAACCATGTAGTACTGTATGAACATTCACCAGTTAGATGATGTGATCTCATGAGGATGTCAGGAACAATAACCAAGTAAACAGACCCATTGTTTTTACATTGAGTATTAAATTTTTAAAGTTTTTTTTTTTACTTTTCAAAATCCTTTATTCTTTCCATCATTACTTTTTGTAAGAATAGTCTAATCTTTGAGTATGAAGAATTGCAATTGGATCGTTTGTGTGGACCGTCCCAGAGACAAAGATCTGGGAATCTTTAAACCCCCTCTGTACTGTAATCAGAGCTATATTTCAGTTTTAAGAAGAAACTAAAACAACAACAGAACCTGGCCTGGGCCTGACCCGGGAGAAGAACAACCCTCTCGTTCTATGCCTAGGCCAGTTGTTTCTCTAAAAGAATAACATCAAAGTATTAATAATGTATTAATAGCTGAACCTTTCTTACTCAAGAATTTTGCACATCTGCCACAGCAGCATTGTGGATGATGCAGAATGTTAGCAGTCTGAGTTGGAGCCTCAGTTTGGGTGAGAGGGTAGAGTTTGATTTTATTCAGTTCTTTGAAAAAATATGAGCAAATCAAGCTGGATATTCAATAACTTAATTCCTTCACATGGAGGTACATTTACATTTAGAAATTTGGCAGACGCACTTATCCAGAGCGACTTACATTTTTATCTCATTATACATCTGAGCAGTTGAGAGTTAAGGGCCTTGCTCAAGGGCCCAACAGGGGCAAATTGGTGGTCATGGGGTTTGAACCTGGGATCTTCCGAATCGTAGTCCAATGCTTTAAGCTACCCCTGACACCTGGAAGGGGTTTACGTCCATAAAACAGTCCCCGCATTGTGCTCTCTCATTCCTTATACGGTGATAGTTATTGTAGCTCGTGTTCAGACAAATATTCATGCAAATGAGAGCACTTTTCTATAACCTGTGTTTGTATATGTCTCTCTCTCTCTCTCTCTCTCTCCTGGATCGGGTCCGGCCCGTAAGTGTACACATTAAGCAATACTCCTTCCTTGAATTGTTTAAAACTTAACAAAATGTATTGATGAGAATAAATAATTTCAAATAATTTCACTATTAGATTAGTTATAATCTAATCAGATATAGCGTTGTACATTATTAGAAGTTAGAAGTTGTTTGACATTTTCATGAGTTTTTCCTCATTCCCAATGTCACCTCTGAATTGTACAGTAAGGATCTAAATCCACATCTACTGTAGCTTCTGTAAAGCTGCTTTGTGACAAATTGTTATTGCTAATAATGCTATATGGCGGCACTGTCTGGTGTGTTTCCTCCAGGTGCTCTGGTTTCCTCCCACAGTCCAAAGACATGCAAGTGTGTGAATGTGCATGTGAATGTTGACTGGAGGTCCTACCACGGTTGTAATCAATACAATGGTCACTATTGGCCTTCATGGTCGCTACTTGGATTACGAAGGTTACTGGATGGATGGATAGGTGGATAATAATGCTATAGAAGTACAGTTAAAATGTTTATTTAAATATATAATGTATCTTTGCATTTTAAGTATTAATGATGTTGTCAATATGACCAAAAGAAACAAAAAATGATGGCAGGCTTGTAAAGATGCCAAAGACATACCAGGACAACATTTCCCAGTTGCTACCACTGGTCACATGACACTGATTATGCTAAAAGCTGATTTGTGTTCGTTTCTGATCGGTTGGTGTATTTAAGTTCCTGGTTTTGAGCTCGTGGTAACAATCACGGTTCACAGTGTAGTTCGTGTTTCTGTTCTGTTTCATGATGTTAAATCAAGAGAAATCTGCACTTGCCTGTTAACTGTCTCAGATTCGTGACTTGAGTTAATAATAGTTATTAAGAAAAGTAATCGATGAAAAGTAAAGATTATGTAAAACAGGTTAAAAAGATTTTATGATACTTATTCATCATGAGGCAATGTCGTGATATCGTCCAGCCCTGTTTTTCAACCAATTCATCTCTCTCTCTCTCTCTCTCTCTCTCTCTGTCTCTGTCTCTAATGTCCTTGCTGGAAATCCATTGGAATCCAATAATTCTAATTCTGGACTGGGACCATTGCTGACACAGATGGAGCGATCTCTCGAAGCTAATTAATTGCACTCACCACAACCTTGATCGATGTGTAATAATTTCTACCATAATTCACTAATTCACCAGATATACTATTCTGTTTAGTCTGAACTAATCACAGCTATTCTTTCTTTGACTTGTGGTCAACTGTGTAGATTTATGTGAACACACACACACACACACACACACACACACACACACACACACACACACACACGCCCTCGCTCTCTCTCTCAGCTCAAGGCCGTCTTATTCATTTCCCTGCGTATCTGTCAGGCGTGCACTTCATCAATACACCACATTAACATCCAGCTGTTTGTATATTTGTATCTGTCACTACATTGCGGGCTGTGGAGGAGAATATGTGTCACGCCATTACAGCACGCTAACATTTTTCTTTCTCTTTTTAGATTTTATTGTGTGCACTTTAAATGTCAAACCTTTGCACGCTTTCACTCATACTATTCCTTAAAGACTTAAACACTTCACGTAGTAACAGTAGAATGTTGAACGTAATCAACACGGATATGAATATCTAGTTTTAGTACTTTAGTTCTCCTGTCCGCATGTATATTATACATCACCAGCCTCTCGTTCTGTCTGAGATCAATCGGTTTCTTGCTCTTATACCTAGAAAAACATGTTACAAAAAAAAAAAATTGCAACGTGTAAACTCCTCTGTCTCGACAATGTCAGAATCGTTACAGCTTTACCTGTGACTGCTACAAAAGTGCTGAAACTGGAGAGACTCCTTTACTGTTTTTTTTTACCTACAATTCTAGAATGTAAAATTTAGCAAAACTACAGCAAAACTACAGCATAAAAGAGACAAACTCATATCGTCAAAAATATAAAACACATTTACACATCCCCTCCTCCATCACATTTAAAACTAATCCAGTCTGAACAGGGCTTTACTTTTCCTCCATGTATAGGGTGCCATTACTTTCATCCTAACACAACGTCTAGATTTATATTTCTGTTTATGGCCAAACAATCAACACTAATCACCTCGACAGGTTTAGTGCTACGATTGCCCAGCGATTCGCTGTGTTTGTGCACGAGACACCGTTACCATGGCAACAACATGCTGTACCATGTAAATATATTTAAGTATAATTATTCAACATGGATTTTGTAATCGGGGCACAAATGATGACAGTTTACCGAATCCTATTCCGTATTGTCTGAGCTCCGGGGTTGTCTGAGACAGGAAACAGGAAGCGTGTCTTACCGTTTTTACATATGGGGCAGCACTGCTCCGGCTCGTACACCGGGTTAACACACTCCGGCACGGCGCAGTCGGCCACCACGCAGTGCACCTCGCTGTTCGGCTCACAGCGACACCACTCACATGGAGACGGCTGCGGAGAGAGACACACACACACACACATACACACACAGCTGTGAGAGAGAGCATCGTAGAGCATTACACACAATGCACACCTAATGAGATACTCCATGTCATGCCGTTATAGCAAATTAATCAACGTTGGACAATTGAGTAAAAAAAAAAAAATGCTGCTTAACGTTTGAGATCAGCTCTGTGAATTAAAGCGAACATGATGCAGTTTGGACTGTGTGAAGTACAGTAGAGTAATTTGGGCGCTAACATGGTAACATTTCCAGGAAGTGTGTGTGGGATGCTGTTGTGTCCGTCCCAGTCTCTGATCAGAATTCTAAACCCTGTTAAAAACGAAAGGGATCATGGTTATGCTCAAGCGCTGTGCGAATAGATAACCTTAATTTGGAGCATTTACGCTGGTTAATTTAACATTTTTGAGGTTGCATATGCAACATATGCAACATTATCTTATCGTCATTTTTATCAAAATCACTTTAACGTTCAAAAGCTTTTCAAGGGTGGAGGTCATCGCAACATTGTTACAACTATACTACAGCATTCCTCCAATGTTAAGGCTCCTACTGATTGTTACAAACAATTGTTGACACTGGAGACTCCTTCCATAAGTGTCAAAATAAATGAATAATTACACACATAATAATAATGTTTTTAAATTAGTGTATTAATATAAACCTGTTATTTAAAAAAAAAAATATCAACACATTTTGACTGAATTCCATATTTTTTTGTAACATCTTTATTTATTTTATTTATATATTTTTATTTATTATATGTTTTATTTTTTATTTTAAAATATATTTACATTTCCCCCAACAAAAATAAAAACAACAACAACAACAATAATAATCATAATAATAAATCATGGGGGGTACAAACTTTTTGCACCCAACTGTTCAGACTTTAGACCTTGGACTAATCACACATATTCCCACTGGTAGAAAAATAGTTCTCTAGGGATTCTTCGAAAATATATGGCTTTTACCCTTAATAAACAGGTTGGGCACTGGTGGCTCAGTGGTACTGTAGGTGATTCGCCTGCCATGCGGAAGGCCCGGGTTCGATTCCCAGCCAGTGCCCAAACCCCCCAGCTACTGGATGCAGTGCCGGTCCCAAGCCCGGATAAAATGGGAGGGTTGTGTCAGTAAGGGCATCCGGCGTAAAACCTGTGCCAAGTTGTTGTGCGGACCAAGTGTCCGCTGTGGCGACCCCTTGCCGGGAGCAGCCGAAAGACCAACAACAACAAACCTTAATAAACAGGTTCAATTTTTTTTAATGTTTTTTTTTTTCAAGAAAACCCCAGCCATATTCAGACATTGAGGCATCCCCTCTAAGAGTACTGGAACATCAAGGCCAATTCTTTTGTTTTTGCTTTTACATATACTTTAAACATATTTTGGTTTAAGATAAACAAACAAAAAAATTAATGATTAATCATAATTTACACTTTCAAACAAAGAAAATATCATGAAAGATATGAAGAAAAACCCAAACACAACAGTCACAAGGCAGTTGTCTTACAATCACCTGGTGACACAATGATTTTGAGAGCGAAAATTAACGCAACAGTGTAAGAACTCTTCAACAGCAAGAATTAAATCAACAAAGGCCAGATTTAAAATAAAAAAGAACCACAGAGACAGGCTACAAAAGTTCTGGAACCAAGATGAACCTCAACAAAGGGATGGAAAGGTAGAGAAAAAAAAAAAAGATCTGCTCATAACATAAACACAGTGAAGTTTGTGTCATGAGTGAACAATCAAAACATTGAGTGAACACAGTAAGAACATGCACACCTTGGCAGGAAGGCAATGGAAACTGATAAGGACGTAGGAGCTGCGTAGAGCTGCCGCATTTTTTGGACACGTTCAAAAAGAAGCCTGGTGAGGACAAGATTAAAGCAAGACGCAGGAAGAACTTAATAAGGATGTAGTAACGATGGCATTGATCAGTTAACGGTGTAACTAAAACCTCTTAAGGTCGTCATTGACATACAAGCACACGGTGCAGACGGGAACGGTTGGATGGAGTTCACACTGAGTTGTCATTGGATGCCACTGCGTTGTTGCAGTTCTCACAATGACTTCTTCAAGCCTGTGCTATAACCATGGTAGGTCCATGCCATGTTGTAGAAGACAATGAGCTACCAGGGGTAGCTCAGCGGTTAACGCATTGGACTACGGTTTGGAAGATCCCAGGTTCAAACCCCACAACCACCAAGTTGCCACTGTTGGGCCCTTGAGCAAGGCCCTTATCGCTCAGCTTCTCAGATGTGTAATGAGATAAAAAATGTAAGTCGCGCTGGATAAGAGCGTCTGCTAAATGTAAATTGTATATTGCATTCTTCTGGTGTTTACAGTACCACGTTTTTGGCGCTCGTGCAGCAGGTTCTCAGCGCGTCTGTGTCACGTTCAGAGAATTAAGTATAAATACTGGATCCAATTCCTCAAACCATCACTTTGTGCTGAAACAGTGCATGTTGCAGATTTTATACCAACCTACTGAAAGCAATGATAACAGAGTAATCATGTGACAAGTGCGTGGTAAGAATGTGGTGCGATCTGATCGGACATGGTAATAACTCAGGTTTGATCTCATTGGTCCTGGTGAGCATGTGATCATGTGTGTGATAGGAAATTAGTGACCACATTGAGAACCTGTCAGAGACACGGCTTAGAATTAGTATGGACTTTTTGGATCCATTTTGACCCCACTCCATCATTTTTAGGACATAGTAGAAACGTCATGGTCTTTGTCACAGTGTGACAGGGCCTTATTGATGATGGACTCATTACGGGATATGACTGACATAAAGGTTTTTGACCTTAATCCAACTGAGCCAGCTCCGGAAGAGTAGCCTGAAGGGAGGAACACTGCGTGAACTGTGCTACAAGATTGGAAAGAAAGATGATGTCATTGTTTCGGAATTCTGATGAGGTTAAAGGAAGGAATACTGTATGCAACCCAGTAGGTATTAATTGTTATCTAATTTCATTTACTTTAAGACTTTACAGTATGTGCCTATACTTTTTCTTACCTAAATATATACCATATACCATATATAGTATATATATATATTCCATCTAAAATATCAGCACCATCTAATCTGCAGCCACTGAGTGTTTGTTCAAGATCCTATTAAAAATCTTCCACAAACATAATCCTCATCGGTGTTCAGAGCACATTTACTTATTGCTCTAATAAAACATCGTCCCTGCGAGTTAATCAGGGTAAACAACTCTCAATTTCGGCTGACTGAAACAACTTTGTGAATGTGAAAATGGTTTTATTGTTCTTTGAACGTGTTGTTTATCGATGTAGGGTGTACAATACTCCAGTAAAAAAAAAAAAAAAAGAAGAAGCTTTTTTTATACCAAGGATTGAATAAAGCTCAGCTGTGCACACATCTGCTGAATCTGCTAGTCGAAACTCTAAATCGTGTTCTCAGTGAATAATCCCAGTCATTTTGTTATAATTAACACCATTATGGAGTCTTGTTTCTATAGTAACGGCTCATTCACAGGGGCCTGTAAGGCAGACGCTCCACATAAAGGAATAGAAAAACATGATATGGTAAAGTTTTCCTTAAGTAAGTTGAGGGTTGTGAAACATTTATGGACTGAGTCTTTAGTGTCGGGCAGATTTATAACAGTCAGAGGTAAGGCTGTAACTGTTTCTTAAGCATCACATAAATCTCTTAGATTATTTAGGTCTAACTCTTGAGGTTTTATGTCGTATATGACTTTTCTACTTTCACAGAGGTTTGTGTTAAACACTGCTGCTGCTGCTGCATGACCTTTTCATTTCCAGGTGTGAATCGGTGTGTCACGGCTTGCCAATTACTCTGATCGGGTCGTAGCTGTGTGTATATGTTAAGCGATACTGGCAGCAGGGACATGCTGTCTAAAAAGGTCACTATGCTGGACCTGGGGAATTATGGAAGCTCGGTCTGCTGGTCCACCAATGGTCATGGCTTTCATTATTCACATGCTATGTAATTGGCACCAAGCAATGCCCGGGCACTAATAAACCTCTGCCTGGCGTCGATAAGGGCGGTCGGTCCATGGGGAAGCAGGGCATGTGAACTTTCCCTTTAACTACACGAGGCTTGTTTCAGAGGCTAAAAGAATGCTAGTGAACTGTGGCAGAGCTGAATATATGAAAGAGTTTCTGCCCATATAATGTTTCACATTTAATGCTTTACAGCCTCGAGTCGCAGTCTCTAAAGAAAGACTTAAACACCACACTTTTTGAAAGGTCACCAGAATAAAAATAGCCACTAAAGGGCAATGCTATAAAGGAAATAAAGTACCGCAAGTACACTAATTCTCATGATCAATCAAGTATTGCCTTAGCAATGCAGTCCGGCCTGTGCTGAGAATGTTATCTGTTACAGAAAGAGCATTCTAGCAAACTGGATCATTCGCATAAGCTCCTCTGCCTCTAGACGGTCATTCTTATGCTTGGGTTTGACCCCAATGGAAAGACTTATGCTAATCTCATGGAAAGCTCATATTTTAAACTTCAACTATTGAAGATTGTAGCCAGATCGGAGAGCTGTATAAGCTTGACATAAAGCAATTTTCAATTTCATACCATGATATGCATAAACACCTTTACACCTGCTCATTCATGTGGAAGTGGTGTTGTTGGTGCTAGATGAGCCGGGGTAAGTATTTCAAAAAACTGCTAAGCTCCTGCTAAGGATTTTTTTTTTCCATATAATAATCTCCAAACCAACAAACAAAAGACATCAAGAGAGCAGCGGCTCTGCAGGTGTTGAACAGAGAGAGTCAGAGCAGAATGGCTAAGGTTATGCTAATCACAGTAGCCATGTTTTAGATCCGTGGTGAGAAGAAGCACATCATAATACGGACAGTGTCGCGTCAAACGGTCAATGCTCTGGGTTACTGATCAGAAGGTCCGGGTTCAAGCCCCAGCAATGCCAAGTTGCCACTGTTGAGCCTTTGAGCAAGGCTCTTAACCCTACCTGCTCCAGGGCGCTGTATCCTGGCTGACTTTGTGCTCTGACCCCAGCTTACTAACTGGGATATACCAAAAATCATTTCACTGTGCTGCGTGGTATGTGTGACAAATAATTGACAAGGTATACAGGCTACAGCAGCGGAAAACCACTTTAGGTGTTTTATACAGTTCCGCTCCCATCGAGCAAGAAGAGCAATATGAGGCTACAAGAGGCAAAGATGCTAACTGGATTGGTAAAGATTGGAAAAAAGAGTAGTTGATAGCTTTATAATCTCTTTATAACCCTCCAGTTTGTGCCCACTATAGCATCTTTTCCTTGTCTTGTTTCAATAATTTCTAAATTCATGTAGGCCCCTATACTTGGTTAGTGGTTCGTACAATGCCACATTTGATTTATAGAGATGTTTTTTGAAATTTTATTACCTTACCTGAGGGAAATGTTCAAATTTATGTATGAGCTAGCTTAATTATAAGCTCAGTGGTTAAGGCGTCAGACTACTGATCGGATAGGGTCCCAAGTCCCAGGTATTTGTCACACCAAGTTGCCACTGTTGGGTCAAGGCCCTTAATTCTCAACTGCTCAGATCTATAAAGAGATGAAATGTAAGTCACTCTGGATAAGGGCATCTGCCAAATGCCATAAAATTAAAGTCTTAGCTATTAGCAAGCCTACTTTTGGCAAATATTTTCATCTAATGTTTAAAATAATGGGTTTTGAGACTTTCGGCAGTCACCATGACAACAAGCATGAAGCAAAATTCAGGATCATAAGAACAGCAAATAATGCATATATTTATTTTATTCATTTACATAAACGATTTCTAGGCTACTGTGCATGCATGTAGCAAGCTAAGCAACCATAGCATGGGGTGGTGAGGGCGGTGATATAAATGAGAAATTTATATATCCCCACTTAATTTAAGTGGTTAAATGAAAATAATCAACGTCGTTGTGGTGATTTTAACCCCGCCTCATCACACCGCCTTAGCATGGATTATTTTCCTATAATACCAAAAAATAATTTGTCATGCTGTATGTTCCATTTTTAAAACATGACTATCAGCTCATTTTCTCTTTAACAACCATTTCTTCTGTTTTTCTAAAGTAGATTTAGAACCCAAAACCAGCTATACACACAAATTAAATATTGCCATGTTAATGTCTTCCATACCTTTAACTCTCATTAAGTGGGCTATAAAGTAGGCTGTAAAACCGGCTATAAAATAGGCAACACATTTAGGCTGTAAAAGATTCCCGATTCATGGTTCAGTACACAAATAATGTAGCAAACGAGTCACTGTATAATCGCAGCAATAAACCCAGTCTAAATAGTTTATACCAAATCTCAGTCTCATTGACGTGATGAGGATATACAGGGTGTGTACTGTACATGACTCCGAGACCCACATGACTACCTGTTCGCCTAGCACCTGACAAATGGTTAGAAGTAAAGAATAAAACACTTGGGTTGTGCTGTTAGAGGAAAATAATCGACTAGGGCATGTTGCAAAAAGCTCCAGTAACAGCATGTTTGTAAAATAATAAGTGAAGTATATACCAAAGGTAAGGGGGACAGGGATGGTGCAAAATGAGAAAGGAATGGGAAACAGTGTTAAGAGAGTAAAAGGTGTTATAAGGATGGGGTCATGAGACAGAGACAGCAAGAGGACAGGGAGAGGTCTGAATTTGACAGAAACAAGTACAGGGCAGAATAAGAGAGGAACAAAGCAGAGTAGGACTGGGATAGAGCAAAGTGAAACTGGAACCGGACAGAATGGGACAGGGACAGGACAAAATGGAATGGGACAAGTATGGGGCAGAGGCGTGACAGCGATACATCAGATTGGGACATCGATGTGGCAGGGTAAGATGTGGACTGGGCATGCTGGGACAGAGATGGGGCAGAATGGGGCAGGTATAGGGCCAAGGGAGTCAGGAAGAAGTAAGACTGGGTTCGGGCAGAGTAAAACAAGGACAGGGAAGAATGAGATGGGATGGGCAGGGTTGGATTGAGGGATGTGGCAAATTGGGCCAGGGACAGATGAAGCCAATTTGTGACATGCGGCAGATTGGTACAGGGGGGAAGCAAAGTGACACAGGGATAGGACAGGGGTGAGGCAGGTTATGACTTGGATGGGGCAGATTGGGAAAGGTATAAGATTAAACAAATTGTGATGTAAATGAGGCAGATTAGAACATTGATGGGGAAAATGGAGACACGGATGATGCAGATTGTGACAAAGATGAGCCAGATTGGAATGGGGATGGAGCAAATTGGGACAGGGGTGTAAAGGTCGGAAAGGGCCATGACTGGACAGGACAGTGAGGAACAGGGAAAGAAGGGGTAGGCATGGAGTGGTCATGGACCACAGAGAAACAGGATGGAGCAGGTGCAGGGCAGCTGGAGCCATTTATGCAAAAAAAAAGACCTCACTAATAAGTGCCACAATATTTGTGGTGAATTCTCCCCCTGCTCAGGTGTCTCATTCTCCTCAGCCTCTGATCACTGACAAACAAATATTACACATTACATGCATCAATCTATTAGGAAAATTGTCATAGTGTCATAACCACATCTATTGCAAGGAGTTTACCAGTAATTACATCCTGTTTGGCAAGCAGTCAGCAATTAGCTTAACCGTGTGACTGAGATGTTTTTCTCTCGCTTTGTGCTTTGATGGCACTCTTGCAATCAAGAATTTGTCACGGTTGTCATCCTGTAGCGCAGCATGAATCCCAAAACGTTATTAACACATGAATACACAGTTGATCCTGCTGACTGGTGCTCTGTGCATGAGTGTACTCGATCGGCTGCCAAATCTTTCTGGAGAGGCGACGACTCTGAAAATATTAAGTGCATACTGTTAAATCTATGTTTATTCTTCTGACATTACGTAATTGAAAGAAAAGGGCTGTTGAGAAAATCTTAAGGCATACGTTGGTTATATAACTCATAATGCAGGTGAGCCATTTTTTATAAACTGATATAAAAAGGAACATTGCTTTTATGAGTGTTGTTCTTGTTTTTCATAATAGCAAATGTGCAGGAACGAGGGATAAGTTTGGTTCGTTGTCAGAATCACATATGACTGATTTGAATCCTAGTGAAATTCAAGGTCTGAATGATATCAAGCATATTCAAATATTCCTCAACACAACCCTTAGGACACAGGTTTTCCTATTTGTCCATCAAGTGTGTTGGTTTATTTTTAATCTTCTTTTGAATTATATGTTTCCCAAGATCCATATACCTTCTCCGAACTGTGAAAAGCAATAAATCCATTCAAATACTGGAATGTTTGGAAAAGCTTATCTATCCGTCTAGCCGTTAAAGCAGAATTCTCAAGTGAGTCCAGGAGACCAGCTCTCAGCCTCATATCAGGCTCTGAGGTATCAGAGCAGTCTGCGTTTGCTTTACTTGCTGTATTTTTCAGACTACAAGATCCTCCCTAAATCCTTTCTGCTTACAAAAAAATTGCATTATGTTAGGTCTTGCATAAGGATTCACCCCTCCTTGAACATTCCCACATTTTGATGTAAAGCTTTTCAATCTGTAACTGAAATGCATTAAATTAGATTATGCCATCAATCTAAAAAAAATAAGGCCCAATATATAGTGACATGGCTGGTGTACAACCCATAATTTAGCTTGGCTGTATCCAGTTTTCATTAGAAGAAACTAAAAAGAAAACTGGCTAAATGGAGTACATATGTGTATATCAATATTATCAATATGAGTACTACAAACCCTTAGTTTGTTTGAGAGCATACTAGATTTGAATTGGATGGCTTTGTCACATATCAACAAGCTGGACAGTTTTCAGTTGATTTTCCTGCCGAATATAAATACTGACTATTGCATCAAATCCATGAAAATTTATACTGCTGGCCAACTTGTATGCTACACCGATTGCCCAAAAAAGCTTTGGATATGGTGCACAGTTTGGTGGCGAATTCTGGTGTGAAAACGATTCCTCATGTTCGAAGCGAGCATGGAATGTGTTCAGCTCGTCTGCCAGAGACACGTCTGCGTTCGTCATACCGCATATTGGTGCTTTATAGTCCGTTATTGTCCTTAGTCCTTGCCACAGGCTCCTAGAGTCACCCTGTTCAAGTTGTGACTCTAGATTCCTCCCGTAGCAATTCTTCGCCTCTTTCACCGCCTTCCAGACATTGTATGACGCAGCCTTGTACGGGTCCATGTCCCCCGACGCAAGCCTCACGTTATAGGCAGCGGTGCGAGATCTCAGAGCACCGCGGATGGTTTTATCGACCCACGGATTCTGATTGGGAAACATTCTGATGGTCATTTTTGTATGGTATCATCCTTTAGTTTCCCGATGAAACTCACAACCGCTTCCATAAACACGTTGATGTCATCGGAGCTGTTCCGGGAACATGTCCCAGTCTGCGTCATCGAGTGCGTCCTGTAGAGCGGCCACAGACTGGTCCGTCCAGCATGCGACCTCCCTCTGAACCGGAACTTCCTGTTTGAGCCTTTGTTTGTATTTTGGCATGAGGAAGATGGCGGCGTGGTCGAATTTCCCAAACGATGGACACGATTGTGCCTTGTAGCCGTCTTCGATTGTAGTGTAACAGTGGCGCAGTGTCCTTTCGCCCCTGGTGGGGCAGGTGATATGCTGACGAAAGTTTGGTGCTGCGCGTTTGAGGTTGGCATTGTTGAAATCCCCCGCAGCTTCCCGGTGTTGTGTTTGGTTCTGTGTGAGTGCCTCATACAGCTCGCATAAGGCAGTGTACGTGTCCGCTTTTTGTGGTATATAAACGGCGCTGATTATGACCGATGTAAACTCCCGAGGAAGATAAAAAGGATGACATGGTTGATGGTCAGTAGTCCCATGTCCTGTCCATGCGGTGAACCGAGAAGAACTCGGCCAGCTGGATGGCGTGGTCCGACACCGCTGGGTTCAGCCATGTCTCGGTGAAGCAGAGGAAAATGCAGTCCCGGATATCTCTCTGTAACTTTATCCTGACCCTGAAGTCATCGAGTTTGTTCTCCAATGACTGGACGTTGGTGAGCAGGATGCTAGGCAGAGGTGTGCGGTGTGCACGGGCTCTTAGCCTGTTCCTGACGCCGGCTCGTTTCCCTCGGGGCCGCCGCTTTGTGTCGCGTTCTTTGTTCTCCCTCAGGATCTCACTCGGCCAGCTCGGATCAGGAGTTAAAAATGTCGAATTGTGAGTACATTGTATACCAATAGAAACAAGCGTGTCTCTATCATACCTAATGTACTCAATGATGATGAATTTGCCGGTTTAAAGTTACTGAAAATTAACTTAAAAGACAAAAACAAAGTAAAAGAGGTCGGAGCAGTCGCGACGGCAGCCGACATCACCGGCGCCATCCAGGAATCTTTTGGTCGCTAACCCTCACCTGCTCAGATGTATGTAAGAGATAATAATGTAAGTCACTCTGGATAAGGGTGTCTGCGAATTGCCACAATGTAAATGTAAATGTTATTTGACTATTAAACATTCAACATTAAATTAAAGCTAAAGATGATCAATTGAAAAAATGTGTAATGCAGATTAAAAAAATTAATTGCCAAATATCTGCATAAACATGCACAAGTAAAACAATGGCTCTTCAAACATGTGCTTGTTAAGGTCATATTTTTTTAATCTAAATGTCAGGCATTGCAGGAACGTATTAGATTCGCTCATTTGCCCATTCTTTTAAAGGGTTGCTGATAAATCTGTACTTGACTGAATATTAAGCACATCTACTTTATATTACAAAGCAGCCCAGAGATCTGAATCCTGATAATCCTCAGACTCATTAAAGTTGCACAGGTGTTGCTTTAGATCAGGAGTAGGATCAGGAATTGTTAAACGTTTTGCATCCAGGGACCACTTTGAGTTGGAAATAAATCCCAGAGACCTTCTGGTTACAGATTTAAAGACGATAATCCAACTACTTAAATATTAATTTATTTATTGGCACCATGGAGCTTTTAATTCTTGTGGTTTCTCAAAGAGACCATTACATTTATTTACATACCCAATTGACTTGGTGTTATTGAGTTTTAAATTAAACCCATTCACTTCAAGAGACCTGTCCAATAAGCTAATAACTATTTAAACCTGATAATAAATATAAAAGCAATGTATAATGGTGGGCTGTGATTCCCACCACTGTTACAAAATCACACGCTGTACTTCTTGAATTCCTTGATGGCTCCAAACCCCACTTTTTGAACCAGTGACCAAGGATCGGCAGTACACCAAAAGCTGGTGACCAGGTACTGTAAGGTGGGCAGTAGTCAATGAATCCAGAGGCGAACATCAAATACAATGCTACCACCACCATCTTTCAAAGACCTGACTTAGAGGAAGGCATCCACAAAAAGCCAGGTAATCGATAAGGGGGCATTGGTCAGAGAACCAAGACATAAACAGCAACTCCCACCATGATCATATCCCTTAAATGCTTCACAGACCCCAGTTAAGGAACCATCGGCCAAGATCAAGGTATCCACCAAAAGTACAGTAATTGACCAGTTAATAGAGAAAAAATGAAATCATGGGAATGTGGATTTTGATGGTACTAATGTACTATTATACAAACTTGAAAGTTGCTGTCCATAAGTTATCCATTGTAGTGTTTTATGAAAGGTGAATGGGTTCCTCTGCTTGCCACTTGCCCCATCAGCTGACGGACACACCTCAGCGTGGAGATATATCTGTCGTTTCATCTCATTTTAAAAATTACAATCTTTCTGAAAGCAGAACATCATTCAGTGTCATAGCTGATAAATAACCATTACAAACAACAACATTTTATTACCCATACAGTATTACACTTTTTTAACACTTTCTCCTCCAGTCGGGAATTTAGCTTCCGTTTCAGTCCAGACGAGAACCATGCTGCATGTTTCCCTTCTCATTTCAACCACTCCCAAACCAATTTGTGAAGTAATCATCAAGCTCTTGATTACTCGGCTCAGACATGCTGTAAGCAGAACACACTTAATAAAGCAAAATGGCTCATATTCCTCGAGGGCACCAGGTCGCCCCATTCTACTCCTGTATACATGGGGAACTAATTCCAAACTGGGGCACATCTGCAGCAATGAGACGGGTGCTTGGGAAAACTTTTAACCAGAAGGGGAAGGTCTAATATATTCAATTTTCATTGCAGATAACTTAATTTCCTGCAGAGAAAGTCCATTTACAATCACTACACATCAATATCTGATGTTCTCTGTTTCTGATTCTGGAAAATGAAAGAAAAGGGCAGCCATGTGAAGCTGCTCTAATTGATTTGTTTTGACTCTATAGTGGTGAAAGAATGATACAGATTCAAACTCGGTGCTAGAAAAAATGAGGAGGTTTGTGAACCTTTACATGCTCAGATTTTCAGATGGCCATTTTTCCTGCCAGCAAATTGTAATAACGAAACAGCTACTTCCTGTGTTTGCTTATATTAGCTAGCTACATTTAGTTTAAAAAGCAATCTTGTTAAAAAAAAAAATCTGAATCTTCATTTGATGTTTATGACTTAAAAATTACAGTGGTACTTTCTGTAGTGGTGAAAGGTGGTGTCAGCGCAAATATGCGTCTTCTTGCAGGAAAAATATCTTCGAAGAATTTCAGTCAGGTTTCAGGCTGCATCATGCTTTTCTTGGTGTAACATCATTAGAAGGCATTGGATTAGTTTCCATTGCTATGCTGATGATACCCAGTTATACATCTCATCAAAACCAGATAAAATATCCAATTTGTCTAGAATAACTTCAAGATATAAAAGATTGGATGACCGATAATTTTTTCTCACTAAATTCAGAAAAGATAGAAATATTACTTATTGCTCCAAAAACTAGTACACAATAGTGATGGGTCGTTCATGAACGATTCGTTCTTTTTGACCGAATCTTTAACATGACTCAGATGAACGAGTCGTCTCGGAGAGTGATTCGTTCATTTTCTACTGGGCGCGCATGCGCAAAGCATCGCAAAACCTCCGTATGTTATATACAGGAAACAGAAATGAGTCGTTACCTTTGAGTCTTTTCGGTCCTGAGTCGTTCGCTCTTTTGTCACGTGACTCCCATAGACGATATGAGTGCAGTACACAGGAAACATTATTGAAAGATTCTGCTAGTGAGTCTTCAAGTACCGAGTCGTTCGTTCTTTCGACACGTGACTCCCATAGACGCTATGAGTGCAGTACACAGGAAACAGTATTGAACGATTCTGCTAGTGAGTCTTCAAGTCTCGAGTCGTTCGTTCCTTTGTCACGTGACTCCCATAGACGCTATGTGGTGCAATAGATTTAAAAGAACGAACGACTCAGATTGGAAGATATAAGAGGTGAGCTACTCATTCTGTTAATTATAATATGTCCTTAGTTGCATTGTAATTAGGGCCGGGACTCGATTAAAAAAAATTATCTAATTAATTAGAGGCTTTGTAATGAATTAATCTAAATTAATCACATTTTAATCGCATATAAATATTTGTAATAATATTTACAGAGGGAGAGATATTGATACTAACATCCACGCTAGCTGCTATATGTTTAGCATTGAGGTGATACTTGAGGCTCGATGTGCTGCGGTGATATGCGAATTCCTT
>JAQMYL010000035.1:30667907-30679838 GCA_030014365.1 Clarias pachynema
CCATCCTTGTCACTCCCAAAGAGAACCTCAACATCTTCAGCTCTGCTACCTCTAGCTCTGCCTCCTGTCTTTTCTTCGGTGCCACTGTCTCTAAGCCGTAGAGCATCGCTGGTCTCACCACTGTCCTGTACACCTTTCCTTTCATTCTCATTCTTTAAATAAAAAATAAAAAAACATATTATAGCGTTCTTGACTTTGATCCTTGTTTCAGCATTGTAAAGTTAGTTCGTTCATATAATTAAAGTAGCTCGTGGAAGGGGAAACTAAAAAGGAACGGAGGGCAGAATTTACATACAAATAACATAATGAATTTTATGAAGGCCTAATATGAGCTGTTTCATAAAGCCAGCAGCCACCACTCGTGTGTATATATATATATATATATATATATATATATATATATATAACATATACTCAGGTAAACAGCAGATTTAATGCTAAACTCACCTAAAGAATTGTTACATTTCTGAAAAAAAAAAAACCTTTTTCATTATTTTTGAAAAATATTTGTAGAAGTATAATTTTTTTCTTAAATTTTTCAGCTAATTAGCAAGTTTTGAAATACTCAGTTTTGTGCAAGTTTTACATGTTTTTTTGTGATTTTTCTTTTTGTCGTCACTGATTTTGGTGGATGTTTATTCTATGATATTAAATATATATCACGTATGTAAAAATGCATAATCCAATTTATGATAAACCTTTAAACTGGATAAAATATTTATATTCAAATAAATTAAATGATGTAGATTAATTGCAAGAAAGGCAAACAAATCTTTTCCTGCGACAGGCTGCAAAGTACCTAATGATATACAATAATTAAAAAATTGTGTGTTTAGCGGCGACCTCATTTCCCCTCTCGTCTGTTCCAACCACTCAACAATCAGCATCAGCAGTGTACTAATCACCGGCCTGATCATCTGTCATCATCTGCACCTGTTTCTCATTTGTTCATGTCTTAAGTTAGATGCTTTGTAAGCCTGCGTGATTCATAGGTCACTGTGTGGCTTAACAAACAAAATACATTCCTCTGAAACTGCTCAGTTACAGGGACTGGACTGAAAATGAGAGACAAAATAGTCCATCAGGAAGATTTGTTAAAAAAGAAAAATACAAGATAGGGTTGGCTCAAGACTTTTGGAATGTGCGTTAAATGAAACCCTGCAGTTTTGTATGCACTACCATGTACTGGATTATAATTTATTGAAATATTATGATGTTTATGATGTCACCTACCCAGAAATATGATTGATATTTTATTATAACTTCCAGCTTTTGGACTTCATAAGTGCTTTGTCACTTACAAAGAAATGGTTTTAGTCTCTGACTTACTTTATTTTGTCTCGCAGGTAGCTTGGGATTCTAACTCATTGAAACCAGTTCACAGCTCCAGTTTTGGTGATGTCCTACTTGTTTGATTCTCATCGGCGTGTGAAATTAAAACGTTTCTTCAGGCGGATGGAACGTCATTTGGAGCGTTTCATTTCAGGTGCTTTTAATAGGTGTTTCTCTTGTAGGTATCTGAGCCGTAAGTAGTGACTCAAATATAATGTGGCGTGGGCAAGTGTGTGTGTGTGTGTGTGTGTGTGTGTGTGTGTGCGTGCGTGCACGTGTTTTACAAAGGAAAGAGTAAAGAGGTAAAAACGAAAGAGGCGGTGTACGTGGGTGGGTGTGTGTGGGTGTGTTCGGGTATGTTTGTGTCTTCGATGTGGAGGCTGACATTTAAGCTGAGCTTTGGGCCATCCATCATTTCACTCAGGTGTAATTCATCCGCCTTCTCATTAAGCATTACTTCTGGCTGATTTTGTGTTGTTACGAATCACCCTGCGCTTTGTATCGAAGATCGTGTCTTGCTGTGGACCCGGCCCTTGATTGAAAAATCATTCATGCGAAGCGCAGCCATCTACTCGTGGAGGCTGAACTTCACAAGCGTGGAAAATTAGCCAATAACAATAGACGAGCTTCGGCCTATTCACTGCAGCTGGCCAGGTGTTAATGGCTTCACCGGGAGTCCTAAGTGACAGAACACTTTAACAAATAAATACCAAACAACCAGAGAGCTACTATACACTTACTAACACTGACGTCTGTGATGATTACTACACTAATATTTTAGTAGCCTGGGTATCTGGTTCCTTTGTTTCTCACAGCCCAAGTGTTCTCAACTCATCGTCTCATCATCTATTCTATACCACTTGATCCTGTATACAGGGTCAGGAAACTGGAGTACCTGGAGCATCGGGAGAACATGCAAGCTCCATGCACACAGAGGCGGGAATCGAACCCAGACACTGGAGGTGCAAGTGCTAACCACTAAGCCACCGTGTCGCCTAATATTATATATTATTAAATATAATTACTGGTATAAAAGTGCTTCAAAATATTTTTCACTTCTGTTTTTCAGTCTTTATCCTAAATGATTATTTTACGTACCCAAATGTCTGTGTACATGACCTTTTATGGAATTCCGAGGCCATTTCTATTGTACTTATAGCCAGCATATTGGACCTTTTAATTCCCAAGTAGCCTAGTTAACACATCTATAAATTGTCCACCCCTGAAATGGGATATTTGTCATTTTGTCTTTGAATTTATAAAGGGAGACTAGTTTGGAACTGAGACCACTTGGCCAGAAAGTCTGTTAGATTTGCATAATGTGAACACCCCATACTGTGCCCGGGCACGGATAAGCACACTGTGCTCGAGTCCCCTTGAAAAGATGACGCTAGGTCTCAATGACGCTAATGTGTACTCGGGCATGGAAATGGATTGCTGTTTAGAAAGAAATGTCAACAACTCTGTCTCCATCAAATTTCACATGGATGTAGCTATTTGATATTATATTAGAAATGGTCAGCTCTGTGCCCGCGCACCTCCAGGGTTGAGGGGTCGATTCCCGCACCGGGTCTGTGTGCATGGAGTTTGCATGTTCTCCCTGTGCTTGGTGGGTTTCCTCAAGGTACTCCGGTTTCCTCTCACAGTCCAAAGACATGTGCCCTGCGATGGACTGGCACTCCGTCCAGGATGTACACCACTTCGTGCACCGAGTTCCTTGGGATAAGTTCCAGGCTTCCCGTGACCCCACACAGGATAAGCAATAAATGAATCATTAGCATTATTGTAAATGAAAGCTTCCTCCCTCAGTGCAATTCCTGACCCTTAAAGGAAACCTATTATGTAATTTTAGTCATTTGTAGACATACACATGGGTCTCTAGTGTGTCTGTACAAACAGAAACAATGCTAGGAGGGAAAGAAAAAGAAAAAAAATAAATATAAGCATTCCCTGTTTTTTTTGTCCTTTTTTCTATTTTTTGTAGTAGCTGGGGTTTAGACAAGCCAATTACATTTAGTTAATTACATTCCCCTATAGTGACCTCATATAAGAAGAGTCCCTTTCTCAGCTCTGTAGAGGGCGTGGCTCAAAAGTAGCTCATTTGCATAGACACTGAAATGACACATTTGGAGAAGGAGTAAGAAAAGTACCTAGGTATTTAAAAAAAGTATTTTCAGATGGAGCATTAACACACACACACACACACACACACACACACATTTTGTGTTAACTTATTTAAGAAATAGACAAATATATGAAATGGTGCCAGGTTTTACAGGTTTTGTCTTTTGGATTAAATTTCCCTTCCTCCCCAGTAATCCTCAGTAATTACGGACACATCAGAAGCCCATAATCCTTTTTTTTTGTTTCAGTTAGACGCTGGACAAAAGACACCAAAGAAAATGCCAATTTGGCTCTCACCAAAGGTTACCCTGACGGCTCGTCTTAATTGGAGCCGTTTTCGGGATCGGCAATGCCGGTTTGTTTCCTGTTTCACAGCTGGACCTCGGCTCTCTCTGTGCCTGATTCAAAGAGACAGATTGGCATTCTCTCTTGACACAAACGAGCAGACGATACCCCCGGCATACCTAATTCCTGGCACAAACCGTCTGCGAAACGGACGAATCAGAAACGTATTCTCATCTCTGCTTGTGCTGGAGGTTCATCATTCCTGCAGTGTTTGATGTAGAGGCATATAAAGTCTTTGTAAAACGCTGTATTATGATTGTCCTGATAAAAAATAAAAATGGGTGTGAAGGCCAACAGTGTAGGTGTTTTCGTTTTCTTTATAAGTAAAGATAAAAGCTCGGAAAGGTAGGAAATACTGGCAGTGACTCAGTGAACTCTCTCTCTATATATAGTACTGATTCCACTGCAGCAAATAACATCATTTCTGAGATAATTTCTTTAAAATCTGGATATCTGCATGAACATCTGAATTACATTTCTAGCTTTAAACCTTCTTTAGCCTACGCTGTTATGATGGAAATAAATAAATGACTTGAAAGTGTGCAAAAATAATAATATTGTGTATCACATTACAGTATTTAAGGACATAACAGTCCTCGAAGTGGACACAGTGCCAGGGTGATAAAAAGGGCAGGAGGAATTCTCACTCACTTACTTTTCGTCTATACCAATTTATCTTGTGTACAGGGTCATGAGGGGCCTGGAGTCTATCCGAGGAGACTGAGGGCACAAGGCGGGTACACCATGGACAGGGTGCCAATCTATCGCAGGGCACACACGCTCTCACTCGTTCTCTCACACGCTATGGGAAATTTGGGAACACCAATTAGCCTAATGTCTTTGGACTGTTGGAGGAAACTGGAGTACTCAGAGGAAACCCACTAAGCATGAAGAGAAGGTGAACACAGACCCAAAGCGGGAATCGAACCCTCAACCCTGGAGGTGCGAGGTGACAGTGTTAACCACTAAGCCATTGTGCCGCCCCAGGAGGAATATCATGACATTGCTAAAATACCTCATGCTAATGGTCACTAATCCCAGAAGAATGTTTAGGAAAACAAAAGTATATTAGAAGAATAACAGAAGAGATATTGTGTGACTTCACCAAACGGTTTGCCACTAAAATCTATTCTTTATTCAAAAACAGTGAATAATTAATGCTTTTGATGCGTTTGAGCTGAAACATCTGTAGGACACCATCTTTATAATGAGCTTCATGAAGAGCAATATTTAATGCAAACATTTATTTTGTGCATGATTCAATGCTCTCCTGCTATTGTCTATTGGAAAACTGGAAATTACTAATACAGTTTATACTAATAAACTGTACTTTCCACTACTTCCCATCTCAACATGCTCATTAAGACACTTACTTTCAGTCCATTTTTAACACCCCTTTATTTGCCACCCCATTTGGCATACGCAATTATCCAGAGGGACTTTTACAGTCTCAATAAATATCTGAGCAGTTGAGAGTTAAGGGCCTTGCTCAAGGGCCAAACAGCAGTAACTTGGTGGCTGGGGGGGGTTGAACCTACAGTAAGACCTTCTGATTAGCAGTCCAACACCTTAACCACTGAGCCTGAGCATACTTTTTACTTTTACTCCACTACATTATTTAACAAATATCTACACTCCTACTTAATAACATTTCTGCATGCCATTGTAATACCGAATGACAGTGATATGTAGTTTGAAGTGTGAATTTCGCCACCTGCTGACTATTATTGCCTAATAGCGCAACAGGTGTTTGAAATCAGAAGCAGAGCTGGTTACAGACAGCAATGAAAACAGCATGCTCACAATCAGGAAGCAGAAAAAGAGAGAGATAAAGAGTTTTATTTATTATTTCATAAATTTTTTTACTATGAAAGGCAACTAAGATCTAATACAAGCCCTGTAATTTTGGTACTTGATTACATTTGAAGGTATTTACGTCTGTCCTTTTGCTCAGGTACACTACAAAATGGCCATGTAAGGAATCACCTGAACATACAAGTTAACTTGTATAGGACTTATGGTTGAAAGGTTCTTCTAAATACATTTAGAGTTTGGTTATAAATGCAGCAGTTGGTTCAGCAAAGTAACTTTTTTGATCGTTCTGGCCACATCTTCTACCCTGACCTCATGAAACTTCTTCTGAAGATAAACATCCACTAGGGAATGTCAGTTTGTCTATGGTGAAAGATTACATTTTTATTTTTTGATATTTCATACCAATAAAGACCAAAAATGTAATAGAAAATCCAGAAATTCAATACTAGTTTTTTGATTCTCCTCCACTTTTTCTGTGAAAAGTTCAACAAAGCTTGGCATGATAGATGGAAAGACAGATAGAAACTTTATTGATCCTGAAGGAAATACAAAAAATAGATGCCCCTTCTCAGCACCGGTCCACCAATCAAGTCACAATCCAGGTTACAACAGACCTCCGTCGGGTTACATGAAAGAAATTAAAAATAAATAAATAAATGCTGAAATCACGGCACACGGCTAATGAGGCTCACGCTACACACACGGGATGAATTAAGTGTTAGATTGAGGAAGTTGATCCCAAAGCCCCTCATTAGCAAAATAGTGCTTCACTTGGCCACACTGCCCAAGATAATTATTTAATTCAGCCTTCTTGGTAGCCAGTTAAATTGCCTTGTTAGGAATATTCCTCTGGCACTGTGGGTTTAAATATTTAAAAAGATGGATTTGTGATCTGCAGAGTGTCATTTTATAAATATTCTGATTTTATGAGTTTGAAGATGGTAGCCCTTAAAGCTTAGAGCATTTCAGACGTTATTGTTTTGCTGTTTTTTTTTAAAATAAACATACTGTATATAGGCTTCAGGATTGTGCAATATCGAGTGTAATATTCTTTTTTAAGCACAAAATAGGCAACATGAACTGAATTTTAGTTCATTTTAACCAACTATACAAACATGACTGAGCAATAAGTGGGTCACATACTGTAGGCAAAGAAATACACACAGCCACAGATTCACATGATCACATGTTTTTATGGTTGTTTCTATGACCAAAAAAAAATAAATAATAATAATATGCTCATTCTTACAGTGAGCTACGTCATTCGCATATACCACTCACTCATCGTCTGTATCGCTTTATCCTGTATTCAGGGTCGCGGGGGGCCTGGAGCCTATCCCAGGAAACAGGGCACAAGGCGGGGTACACCCTGGACAGGGTGCCAATCCATCACAGGGCACACACACATACATACATTCATTCACACACTACGGGCAATTTGGGAACACCAATTAACCTAATCTGCAGGACTTTGGAATGTGGGAGGAAACCCACCAAGCACGGGGAGAACATGCAAACTCCATGCACACAGAGATGGAAATCGAGCCTGGCCGGGAATCGAACCCACACCCTGGAGAAGCAAGGCGACAGTGCTAACCACTACGGCACCGTGCCATCTCTTATATTTCAGTAGTGGTAAAATTTACCCTTTATAAAAGTAATAAAAACTTTTGCTCCACCTGACATATCCGAAAAACCCCAATACACAGTTTGATGTCTGAAGCACACAATGGCAAGCCTTCCTTATATAGATATAAAACTGACCTATGCTGTGTTGGCAGCAAATATCTGTGCTGTTTGGGTTTTAAGGGCTTTAAGGGAAAATACTACAGGATGAAATGACAAATTCTATGAAAGTTATTTATTTATTTATTTATTTTTCACATTAGGGCTGTGATGTATTTCCAGTAGCACTGTATACATGCAGCAGTACACTGAGAGAGAGAGAGCGATGTCTAATGCTTGTTTTCATTCTTACAATATAGTCATAGTGTTAATGTCAGCTTGTTATAGCTTCGGTGGTTTTTGTTACTACTTATTCTTAGATATTTTATACTGTACCTTCATTAACTGGACAAATTATTAGTCTGCATCAAACAATTAAGGAGATTTAAAATTACTGGAATTACTGGAGTTATGGAATTAGTTCAACACACATGTTATTAAAACATGTATGGACCGTGTTGAATGAATTGAGATCATGTAAGTGCTTAGTTAAGATGCATGTTAAAAATCTGACAGTTGAAATCAGAGGTATGTTTATTAGTTAAAGTAGGACCAATTCCACATGCAGAATGAGTCCTTACATATTTACAGTATATATAATAGACATCCTTTTTAATGTGTTGTTCATTTACAGAAGCCTCTACAGACCCTCAGGGTAAAGTAAGTGTCACTGCTGTTATAGCAGATGAACCGGAAGCAAAACTGTCGCTTTTGTTACGATGCAGAAGTGTTTGTTCATTTTAATCACACAAACATTTGGTGTTAAAAAGAACTTGACACGTTTATATAAATCTGAATTAACTGATTGGTTGATGGGGAAAAAAACCCAAACTCTTCTGAGATCATATCTTCTAATACATACAGGAATTCTGCTAAAAACTTTTTTAAAAAATGTTTTGCCATTGGAGTTTCTGATTAGTGATCGGTTTCTTCAGCCAGCACTGTTTAAAGTCCTATGATTTCAATAATAATATACTAATATATGATCAGAATTATGTGTGGGAAGAAAAAGATGAACAAACAAATCACAAGAAGCACAGTTTTTGTGCTAATTAAGAGAAGCACCCTTACTATTTTTTTCTGCACATTTTTTTTTATCCCCAAAACTTTGACATTTAATGCAGGTCATGTGGTTGGACAAATTGCATTAACATCCAGCTCTTACAACCAGCATCATTTTAACACATCCCTTTCAAAAACGTTTTTGGTACTGTACGTTCTATCCTCCCTCCCAAAGATGGCTTATTGTTACTTTTCTAAGAGATCAGACCAAAGGTTTGCTGATTCGGACTAGACACAATATTGCCAACACTCCTACGAAACTTACATCAAAACATTCGGTGCAAGTTGACCTTGGTAGATAATGCAGAATTTTCAGATGAACCCCTTTGCTTTTCATTTTTCACTAAAAGGAGTGAAAATTAGATTTTTTTAAAAATTGCTCTTTTTTTTTCTTTTTGTTTTGTTTCAAGGACACACAACAAACTTTTAAAAAATTAAAGCCTTCCCTCTCAGTCAAAAGAAATGAAGACTTTAGCACTAATACTTATCAAGATATTACACCAACAAGCAGCAGAGTCATTTTTCATGTTTTAGGTCAGTGCATCAGATTCTCTATGGCAGCCCTGCAGCCGGGGCCATTGCTAGACAACCGGGGTAAACCGCGCAACCTCAACTCCCACATACCCAGGGTAGGTAAATGACCATATCTTAGAAACCTACAAAGGCCTACAAAGGAGCCGTTTTGCCCAAGAAAAGTAATACATTCACTCGCCTCACTTCACAATTTCTCCAGAAATTGTAGTTCATTTTAATCTCTAAATCGAGCACAGTGTATCACCTGATGCTACTGTAGCTAGTTGGTCAATTATAAGCCCCACCCACTTCATAACACTTTTTGCATCCAACACAAGGAATTATTTTAAAAGCATTCAAATGCAACCTTAGAGTGGAATTTTCTTTTTTTTTTTTTTTTCCCCGCAAGCATTAACACAAATCACAGCATGACATTCGACTGTTTATCATGACGCCAATTTGATTAAATGTCACTCGGATCTAAAGCCGACGAATAACACGGTCGAAAAAATTAGCGGTTGTCGGAGTCAGTGCTGAAATACGAACGTAATCAAACATGTCACTTTGATCAAAGATTATAATTTTGAAAAGAAGTCAAATTTGCTGTTAGACCATTCAGCATACTGGAAAAAAAAGCACTTAAAGGAATGAAAGTTCTCCCTCAGTGATTGCCAAGAGGCTCATTAACTTTGGGGAGCGACTCTTGCCTTGTGGAATTAGTTACATTTAATGTTGATGAAGTGAAATTTACGCCATATAAATAAGTACTCTGAACAGACACTGGCTCTTGCACTAGTTTGTGTATATTTGTGTGTAGGTTGTGTACTGGCTCGCAGACTGAAACTCCATTTCTGACTTACCCTCGGGCTTTTTCTTTTCAAATTATTCCACTTTCGGAATGCATTAACTACACCGTGTTACGACAATAACTTTCACAGCTAAATTTTACTCCTGGGTCACATGCACACATATTTGCTTGTGCCACGTTTTTGTTAATCTACTACAGATAATATGAATAATGCATGCACTTGCTGTGCTACCCGGCATTTTTAATATTCGAATATTATCTAATATATAATATTAGATATATATTTTTTGCTTTAAACAGATGCAAAGCAAAATTAAACCCTGTGTCATGTCAAGGAAAATTCTGTCAAGTATGAAACACGGGCATTTTCATTTACAGCAGCAAAAATAAAACAAACAGTAGAAAAATAATCACTTATTTCACTTAATCCAGTGCTACGTATAGTATCTTCTCATGCATATTTGACTTCATTTTAAATACAGGACATAAATTCGGTTAAGTCTTTAAAGTAAAATGTAGCTATGAAAAGTTGCAGTGCGGGGATAGAGCTTGTATCATTTCTTATGATTATTTTAAAACTGGAAAAAAAATTCAATGATAATATCATTGTTTGTTTTAATCTGTATAAACTTCGCATGAGATCATACGCAGTTATTCAATATATAATAATTACCTGGATGGATGTAATGAAGCGGAGTTACTGTCCTCACTTACTAATACTACTATTGTACTGATTAGTGGTGTTTATTTAATTTGATCTGTGATCACTAACCCTCTTGCTGGACTCATTTCTTCAGTTCCAGCTTGAATCTAAGAGAATCTGATGAAGTGGTTAATCATGTAGACTGATTGTCTTCGAGCAGAAGAGTTGGATTAAGTCTGTAGAAACAGAAGCTCGTGATCACCGATGTGTATCAAGCCGCGCTTCTTGCCACGGCTGATCCAGTGATTAATTCTTACAACACTTACATTGTTACATTTACAATCATGTTTCACCTTGAAGGAACTCGGTGTGCACATGATCTTTTCCAGAGTGTGCTATACTGTATACTGTATACGGTCTTACCTTTACAGAGGCAGAGTAAGAGTCAGCAGTCTGGGATTTTACGGATACGATTCTGAAGACGCTCTTAAGAAACTTGCACAATCCATTATCAGTCTGTGGTAACCTGCGTAAATAGCTAATACGACTGTAAATATCAAAATATTTATCCAAGCTATAACAGTTAGAAAAGCCCTGAACTGCAAAATGTAATATTTCTTTTCTTTTTGTATGGTTTTCTGACATAGAGACATGGGAAAGTTGTCACAATCACTTAAATCTCTCTTTGTTCCATGCCATATGTCCATAGAACTACCCCTTGCTGTTCTTTCTCATTCCTTACACGAGGTGGTATTAAAAGAAATTGAAATTAGCTCTGTTTACAAGAAAGTAATTTATTTATCTTAGTGCAGTGACAGGATGCATTGTTGTCATGAACCATCCAGTGCACTGTTCTGTATGACACACCGACATCGGCAGCAATGTTGTTGATTATTCTCGGACGATTTTCGGGGGTTGAACTTGTTGAGGGTCTTTCTGATCTTTTGTCGTTTGCCAGTGACGTTCTTCCGCACTTCTGTCACTCAAAACACCTCAACCTATTCATGTAAAACGTCTCTGTGGGAGATTTGCCCAGTTTCACGCAGAATTTCATGTTCGCTCTTTGTTCTTATTTGCTGTTCATGATAAAATCGCAGACATGTTAATGCATGTGATCAGGTGTACACAGGACGATGTGTTTTGGCACACTGACTTATGGAGGTCATCGCTCCCTGCGACTGTGTGTGCGGCTTTGTGCTGCCATCGGTTGGCAGTCTTGTAACCTTTTGATACCTCCTTGTATGGTAATATTTGCTATGGCTTGCTCAAATCCTTTTGTCTAATCCAAATATGCTAATGTGCTTCCTATCGTCTGTCAGTCCCTGAGTCTCCATCACCTTTGTGCCTTAGTAAGAGATATATGTGACACAAGGCATGTACCTGAAAAACTTAAATACTCTTTCTATCTTGTGAGTAAACAAGAGAGAACTTCAGAAACGTCATGTGTGTATATGTGCTTGTCCCTTTCTCTGCCTTTTCTGCCATATATATACACTACCATTCAAAAGTTTGGGGTCACTTTCTAACTCCATGATGGTTCCTGATTTTTATTTCTTTCTACATT
>JAQMYL010000035.1:30703466-30719683 GCA_030014365.1 Clarias pachynema
AAAATTTGGCGTGTTTGATACACACATGCTTCACAACCGGCAACACAGAAAGATGTTCCCATAGTGTTTTCACGCAGCATTGAGTGTAGCTTTTGAAAGGGAACATGACCCATCAAACCAGGCCACCTTCTTCCACTGCTCCATGATCCAGTTTTGATGTTCACGTTTCCATTGTAGGAGCTTTCAGGAAGTGGACAGAGTTCAGCCTGTGCACTCTGATCAGTCTGTGGCTACACAGCCGCAAAAACATCAAGCAGTGATACACAGTGGGTTCTGACACCTTCCTATCTGAGCCAGAAAAAACAACCCAGAGGACCTCCCGTTTTGGAGATGCTCCATGTTTCTTGTTAAAGTTAAAGTTCTTGAATCGGAATCCAAACAGTATGTCCAGTATGGATGGCAAGAATACATTTAAATTTAGCCATTTGGCAGACACTCTTATCCAGAGCGACTTACAAAAGTGCTTTAAAGTTTCCATCATTGGATAGATACTTACACTGGATTAGTCCAAGTACTTGAGAAACAAATACCTCTTGAGTCATTGTTTAAAGATAGTCAAAGACTCAACTATACGGGCAACTAGAGGAAGTTCATTCCACTACCTAGGTGCCAGAACAGAAGAAAGTCTGGATGAATGTCTTCCTTGATCCCTGAGAGATGGTGGGACAAAACGAGGGGTGCTGGAGGATCGGAAGGAAACTGGTGCAATGCGTGGTGTGATTAGAGCTGAGAGGTAGGTGGGTGCTGGGCCATTTTTGGCTTTGTAGGCAAGCATCAGCGAAGGGAGCATACAGTAGAAGTGGGGTGGTGTGGGAGAACTTGGGAAGGTTGAAAATGAGATCAGTTGCAAAGGACGAATGGTGGACAGAGGCAGGTCTGCCAGGAGTGAGTTGCAGTAGTCCAGTCTTGAAATAACAAGAAATATGAATACATGTACAATTAGAGCCCTAATAAAAAGCAATAAAAAGATTTATTCATTTTCAATTTATATTCTTTGTCAATAAAAGCAAAATTGTAATCAGTGGCATTAGAGGAAGAAAAACACTTCAGAATATGTTGTTATACTGTAGGAAAGCCATCAACAATGGGTGGTTACGGTGCCTCCATTTCATCACACCACCCTGCAGGAGCCATTCTCCAGCACACTGGAATTTAAGAAACTGTTGCAAGACCATATATACATAGATTAATTTTTATTATTAGTTTTTCATTTATTTAATTACTGCAATTGTTAATTGTAGGAAACTTGTTTTCATGCTTTTGCCATGCTGCATCTATCTATCTACTGTATCTATCTATCTATCTATCTATCTATCTATCTATCTATCTATCTATCTATCTATCTATCTTTACTCTGTGTATCTGTCTACACTGAAATGTCAAGCAAGATCATGAATTATAGAGGGAGCAGAACACTTTAGGTGCTTTCTATGTTTTTCTCTTTCTCCATGAAAAAGAAAAAACAGATACAGAGGCATCTCCACAGGACAAGACTTCAAAAGCCTTTCTGAAATCCTCTCCCAGATAACTCATAATTCACCAGAAAAAAAAAAGTATTTTACGTACCATTTGGCACAGGGATTCAAAACTCATTCCAAGAAAGACAGATGTGTGTTTCTTTCTTTTTTTTTTTTTTAAAGCTGTTTTGATCTTGACTTTCCTGACGAGCCAGCACATGAAATTTTAACGTGAGTGTCAAAATGTTTCAAATGGAAGCTTACGGTAAACCTCATGAATTTTACCACCTTTAGAGAATATGGGATAAGATCCAGGGATAAACAACAACATAGGGACGCATTCAGGGTTGGTGACTCGTCTCAGAAGACTTTAAACAGGGAAAGGGATGTGTCTTTTCGTCTTCAGGTCAGGTTGCTAGATATTTCTGGAGTAGAAGTATCCAAAATGGAGGCTTTCAATAGTGTTTAGAACAACACTTTTAAACACAAGCACTTTCCACATAACAACGTTGTGTAATAATTCACATGATATACTAGTTTTCCATAAATAAATGTTTATTTAACATTTATGGAAGGAGTCTCCAGTGTCAGTGCTTTGTAAAAGTGTAAGGTTTTGTAACATGATGTGAACATTTTCATGCCCATAAAATAACCCCCTGATTGTGCTTCCTGATTTCTTACATAGTAACACTTCCTATAGCCCATGTTCAGACGAATATACATACAACCAGCCCATGTCTGCTGGAACTCAGTCCAATAAACGGGACAATGCTAATGTTTCAAAGATACAGAGATCTTCTGACATCATGTGTGCGTGTGGGTTTGTTCCTATTGGTTAGGGCTCAGCCGGTAAGTTTATCAACAAGCAATAAAAGTGTATTCAGTGGATACAACAAGCAATAAGTCTTTAATTTATCTTAAAACTTAACAATTTGGGAAATTTTTTATACCCAACGCCAGGATAGGGGAGTTTATGCTTCTCTGTAACTTAACAAAACATTAGTATGCATCCTAATTAGCATAAAGCCATTAGTATGCAGCTTTAAAGAAATACAATTAGATAAAGGAAAGAAAAAAAAAGAGTCTTTGGTGCAGTATGCAACATATTTAAAGCTTAGTAACGTTTTAGAAAAGAAAATATTTAAAGTTAAAATAACATCATGATATCATTAGAAATTGTCCATTTTGAACACAATAATTTATTTCAGAATAACAAATTACTGTTCAATTTGTTCTTCTTCCCAGAATAAAAATATGCAATTTTGGACAAGGATAAAATATACCATACAGTATGGAATGCATTAGGTATATTACAGCTTGGATATACAAGCGACGTTCAAGTCAACGTACTGTAGGACTTTAAATTGTGCAGAATAACACAGAACACATTTCTGAGAGTAAAAACTCCCTTTATTTCTCTATATAATCCCCTGATACACTATTGCACTTATCCCAGTGTTTCACTAGTGCTTGGACACCATCAAAGTAGAAAGTTTTGTGCAAGTGGAGATGTACAGTTCCCACAGACAGAAATGCCTCTCCACAAGTTATCCATCGATTTCCAAGGTTCAGGTGTTCTATTCGCTGAACGATCACAGAAACGACTGCAGTAGGCCACCGAGCCACCTCGGCTGGGATCGTCATTCACCACCGTACTGTTGTTGAAGTTTTCTGTAAAGTCTTCTGTAAACGTCGGTTTTATGTCTTAATTCACAAGAAATTTCATCATTTGACTTTAACACATGTCATACTGTATAATGGTGTATTTCTATAGAAAACAAAATAAATAAATAGAACAATATGGGGGAAAGGATAAAAGTAAAGGCTGTAAACACTACACTAAGGTCTTATACAGTAGCTCAGATGATTGTGTGCTATAGCAGAGAAATAATAGCCTGCCTCTCTAAATTGGACAAGCCCTCCAATATTCACACAATTCATAAAATAAAAGACAGCTCCTCATCCTCCATCCTGAGAAATGAGCTCAAATTGGCCTCCCATGTGTCCAAATTCAAAGGATTGACAATCACTGGCCTTCTAAAGACATCTCGAGGACCGAGAGTGGCATGTAACAAACTATTCTAGTCACTTCACAGTTCAAAATTTATTCTTGCAAGGCTGCGAGCAAATTCAACAACAATATGTATGAATTTTGTTCGAAATTTGTTTCAAGAACCAATTAAAATAAAACTGATTGATGGAGGTTTTAGTGTGTTTTCACATCACAGCCTGACCATCACAGGCATAGCTGATCAAGTACTGTAGGTGCTTAAAGTTAGTTTTGTTGGACAGATTCATTGTATTCCGTTTGAATTCCAGCGGGGCAGATGTTTACATACACCAAGTTGTTTTTGGACTTTCGACTGCTCTACAAACGATCGGCACACAAGCTTGGCACAGGTTTTATGCCAGATGCCCTTCCTGATGCAGCCCTCCCATTTTGTCCTGACTTGGGACCAGGACTGCATCTAGTGGCTAGGGTTTGAGCACTGACTGGGAATCGAACCCGGACCTTCCGGGCCTTGATGTTTTTTTTTATTGGCCAGTTGTCATAATTAGGAATTAATTTGGGGTGCAGCTGTGACAGTACTTAAGGACCTACCTTTAGAGCCTCTTTGCTCTACCCAAAACCACAGGAAGTCGGTTTCCTCCTTAGCAGCAAATTCTGAACAACAATAGTGTCTGTACAAACATTTGCATGCAAATCTAAATATCTTGAGACGGCACACATGACTTCATAAGGATGAAAGAAATTTGGACCAAAAGACACTAACAGAGGAACAGGTGAAGGGGTGGAAAGTTATTATGTACCAAAGTATGTACTGTACATCCACAGTTCCCCAAGACCTACATCAAAAGGGTTTGTAGATGATCCCAAACCCTTTGGGGGGTGTTCAAGATTGCTCATAATGATCCGTGCTCTGCATGAAGGAAAAACGATCAGCTTTTAATTCCCAACTGGGAAACACGGGGGTTGCAGCATTATGATGTTGGGCTGTTTAGCTGGAAAAAGAAATCATGAAAACAGGACAGTGATACAAAACAAATCTATGAGAGTTACTGTTGGAGTGCCATCATTAACCCTGACCTGAACCCACAAAGCATGGAGAGAACATGCAAACTCCATGCACTCAAGACCCCAAGGCGGGAATTGAACCCGGACCCTGGAGGTGCAAGATGACAGTGATAACCACTACACCACGGTGCCACCGTCCACTGAAACCAGTGGTGAACGAAATGCACAAATCCTGGTAAAGTACAGTATACATATGTGAAAACTGTACTTAAGTACTTCGCATGTCTACTTAATTACCTCCCATCTATGAGTGAAACACACAATAGGATTTAACTACTGTACAGTAGGTCAGATAGCCAGCTTACAGTATGCAACTTTTTGTTATATTCAGTTGGTAAATGTGTCGTTTACTTTTACTTGGTGTAAATGAGTTAGTCATTTTTTTAATTAGTCAAACTTGTTTTAAAAGTACTTGGTCATTTAATTACTTAAAAAGATGACTTAATTTTAGCTGATTGTTACTTTTACTCGAGGGAATTTTTAGGACGGTAGCAGTTCTTTCACTCAAGTCAGTGTGTGTTTTGACTTCTTTCCACCACTGCAGAGGACTGAAGGATCTTCATACTGCATAAGTGTTCCTCATTTAGCCTACAGGCTGTCAAGCTGCAACCAGAGTGACAGCTTAATTTCACCGTTTTATACTCAGGCAGGAGTGTAGTTATAGGTTAGGAAAAAAACAAAAAAGACAAAAAATATTTTTTCTAAAATTGCACTTGGGGGAAAAAAAAACACTATTCTATTTTGTTTATTATAAGCTCCTCTCACAAACACTCTCAGGAAAACAAATTATTTGAAGTTATTTTTGTCACTGTTGTTGTCCTCAAATATCACCTTGTGACGAGAAAAAAAAAATCATTGCTTTCTCATTTCTTTGCAAAATGCCTCATGTTTATAAATGAAACGCCAGGGTTCTTCATCTACCATGATAACACTGATTATCATGCACAGAACAGTTGCTAATGCATTCATTTGAGCAAATACCTACTAATATCTGGTGACTATTGTTTAAGTTGTATGATGTAGCACTAGAGGAGAAGAAGTGAAGGTCAGGGTTGGTGTGACATTGTTCTAAGACATTTTAATGATGTCTTTGACATGTATCATGGTATACAGTATAGTGTAGGTAGGTTTGCTTATAAATTGCTATTATAGTTTTATAGTGTGTAAAAATTACAATCACAGCTTGGTTGTCAACATGCCAACAATCAATGACATGGTTGTGTACGGTGACTCCTAACAGCCCACAAATTATCTTTTTTTTTGTGCTTTGCCTACAATTACTTTTATATTAGGGTTAATAATGAACTATATATACCTATATCTGTTTAGAGTTACATTTATTGTTGTTAGTTATGACATCCCACCCCAAAATTAAATTCTATAAAATTCTTTGTTTCCTGCCTGGCCTACTTTCTTTGAGAGTTTACTATGGTCCAGAGAACTCGACCCTGAGACACAATATATTGTAACTGGTCCAACTTGTCATGTTACTTCCTGTTTGAAAATTGGTGATGGTGGGGAATCGGCTGTTGTGGTCTTCCAGGGAAACATTACTGATATTTAAAACAGGTGATAAGGACACTGTGAACATTGCACATCTTCTGGCCCCTGAGTGGTGCAGCGGTAAGCTCACCCTATCGTCTGGAGATCGCAATCGTGATGTTGTAACCTCCCGCAGCTGATAGAATAGAGAGAGCTGATTGGCTGAGTTTTCTCAGGAGGAGGGATGAGAAGCACTCTAGCACTCTCACATTGATCATGGCTTTAGCCAATCATGGCCGTCTGTGAGCTCATGCAAGAGGAATGGGTGGATAGCATTATCCTCCGAGTGTGTTACACCCCATATCACATATGTCACATATTTTCAGTGGCGGATTTAGCAAGGCGAAAATGAATATGGTGCCCTCTGCATTCAGTGCTCTTAAACTTCTCTTCACTCATCCCACCCAACTTTAAAATCTTCAAACAATGATTTTTGTACAACTAGAATGTATAGTACCTAATTGTCAGTTCACATACCTTTGTATTTCAGCATGATCAGCAGGATAATAGTTGATGATCGCAGTCTGTCTTCGATGTTGTTTCACTAAAATAAGAAAACCCACGACAGGTTAATGGAGTGACAAATAATACCAAAGAATACTTATTAACCTCTTATCCTTATCCTATCTTTATCTTATCTTTTTCTATCCCTTTAATGCTTTCATTTTTATGTATTTATCCTGCTTCTTTCTTTGTCCTCTTTCCAATCTCTTTAATGCATTTCACTGTTTCTTCTGTCATCCCTATATTTACTTGCCTCTTCTTTTTTGTTTACATCCTGTATTGATTTTATTTTTATTTGGAATTCTCTCTCTCTTTCTAAATAGTGAGGGTCAAGATACTAAAATTGCGAGCTTTGGCTTCAGCAAACTTTGTTATTAATGACTCCACATCCACTGATATTCTGACTTTGTGCTCAATTGAGAGAATAGAAAGTACAGACAGCCTCTCTTGTGACATTGTTGACCTGGGGTGACTTGTGGCTGCACAGGCGTGAAAAATGGTGTTACCTTTGCCATCCTATTAATTGTCTGTTTGTTTTTTTCAGCACCACTTGGGCAACTTCATGGCTGTAGACGTAAGTCACCCGCTCCTCAATCAAACTGCACTAAATAACTTTCCGCTTTCGGCACATGGAATGTACCAATTTAGTGTGTGTTTTCAACACAACTTGCGTAGTGCAATGGCATACTAATGTTATAATAAAGTGCTTGCTAAAAATACTTAGTTAGGCTTAGGTTATGGGGCCCTGGTAGTTCGGGGCTCTAGGCACTCGCCTACTTTTGCCTAACGGTAACGCTGATTCTGCATATTTTGGAGGAAACACAAGATAGCCTTTGTCCTACCTAATATATGAATTTTGTCTCTGCTTAAGAAAGTAATAGATGGAGTTGTACAATTTCTGTACAGTTCCAGAATAATTTCTACTATATAAAAGCAAATGCATGATTATTTGCTCCATCCCTAAATGAGCCGAGGATCTGTTTTATGTGTGGATTTGAGCATTCACACCAAGTGTGAAACCTCCATCCACCCTTATCTCACTCTTCTGTAAGGATTAAGGATCAACTCTGACTTTACACCGTCACAGGTCTGGGTTGTGATGTTGTAAAAATGTCGAAGTTCATCAGTTTGAAAGAAAGTAGTAAGAAATCCAAGTTGAAGTGTCACAGATCCAGGATCCATAGCTCAGCTAAGTGTCAGTTTAAACACATGAAGAGTTCTCTAAATTGACCAATGTTTGTGGGTGTGTGAGCACTTTTGAGGAATTAATAAATTAACACATCAACTTATACATAAATATGTCCACCAAACATTAAGTTTAAGGTAAAACACCAACCTGCAGCCTCGCTGCCATGAGTGATCATTCCTAATCGAAATGTATGTTAAGTATTAATATGTGACCTTAATCAGATCAGTAGTAACTGTAAGGCTTTAAGCCCAATATAGTGTAGGTTCCCTTGGTGCACGAGCTCTGGCTCCTTGGGGAATGATTCCACAATACCTCTGGAGGGTGTGCTCTGCTGTCTGGGAGCAGGACATTGGCAGCAGATGCTATGGGTGCTGTGGGTTGTGGGTCTCCATGGATCGAAATTGCCAGATCATCCACCTTGAACTCTTTGCCTTGCTGGACACAGCAATCTGTGATGAACTGAGTGTTTTTGTGTCTTTTTTATTGTTGCCAGCATTGAAATTTTTCAGCAATTTGAGCAACATTGTCTTTTCTGTTTTATTTCAAGGGGTTTGACAGCTGTGCCCTGTTCACTCATTACACCATGACTAATCAAGCAGATAAAAGGCCTGGAGGTGTTACTGTACATTTGCATTTGGTAGCTGCTTACTCAAACTCTAAACAAGAGGTCCAAACAGGTGAATCATCATTTGGCTTAAAAATATGTATAAATAAAAAAATAAATAAACCCATCAGAGAGATAACAAAAACTTTGGGCGTGACCAATACAACAGTTTGGAACATTCTTAAAAAGAAGGAATTAACAGGAAAGCTTGGCAACAACAAAAGGCCTGGAAGACCATGGAAGATAGCTAAAGTGGATAACTTCAGAATTCTGTCCATGGTGAAGAAGAACCCTTTGACAACATCTAGCCAAGTCAAAAACACTCTTGACTAGGTAGGCCTGTCATTGTCAAAGCCTACAGCCAAGAGATGGCGTTACTATTAATAACACTCAACAACAGAAAACGGTCAAATTCTTTGGACTGATGAAACCAAAATGAACTTGTACCAGAATGATGGAAAGAGAAAAAGGATTTGGAAACAAAGGAACAGCTCATGATCCAAAGCATACCAAAACATCTGTTGAACATGGTGAAGGCAGTGTCATGGCATAAGCATGTACAGTATGGCTGCCAGTGGAACCGGGCCACTGGTGTTTATTGATGACCTGACTGCTGATAAAAGCAACAGGATGAATTTTGATGTGTATAAGGCTATACTCAGAATCAGCCAAATGCTTCAAAACTGATAGGACGCCACTTCATTTTGAAACTGGACCCAAATTATACAGTGAATGCTACCCAAGGCAAAGAAATAGTATAATGTTTACTGGCCGAGTCAGTCACCTCTTAGCCCAATAGAGTATACTGTACTTTTTTACTTATTGAGGATACAGTAAGACTGAAGGTAGAAATACCCACAAATGAGCAGCAGCTGAAAAAAGCTTCAATAAATGTCTGGCAAAGCATTTCAAGGGAGGAAACTCAGCATTTGGTCATGTCCATGTGTTCCAGACTTCAGGCTGTCACTGTGTACAAAAGATTTTCATCTGAGTATTGAAGGCAATCCTTAAAGTTAGAATTATATTGGTTTGTTCCATAATTTTCTTTAATTATGAGCCTTCCAAAATGGGTATATGAAAATGTCTGTAATTTGTGAATGGTTAATGCCAGGTTTTTATCAAATCCCTTGAATTAAAGGTAACAGCCTTGACTTTACTGACAGCTTGAGTTTTTAATTTCAAATTCAATGTGGCATTGTATAGAGGCCAAAAGCTATAAAACCTATCCTTGTTCCAAATTTACAGCATCATGCTGTTATAAGGGGAAAAATATCAATGGCACAATGGTGTAATGAAATGGAGTAAATGTTGATTATTTTACCAAAACAGTGACTTTTGATGTGTTTTTTTCTTCATATACCACAGCAATTTGACAATGACTGCATTTTTAAATCGTTATAAAGTAAAATTACATCTTTAGCTTTGATGCTGGAGGATGTAATTTTACTTTATAATATACTTTATAGTGTATTATAAATAATACTTTATAATACTTTATAGTGTTTTATAATATTTTTTCTTTCAAAAAATATTATAAAACACTTTGTTCCAAATGAGTAACCTGATAAGACGAGAGGTATTCCATGAGTGGTGATTATAGAGCATAACAGTTCTGGGACATCACTGGTGTTCCAACAATCATTAATTACACTGACTGTTGGTCTCACCATGGGCACCTTAAACAACATGGTGTCTCCTTGTTAATAGCTTTTTAAGTCTTTCTGAATTGCCTCTAAACTCTCCATGTTGTTCTGTTCATGCTAACCGAGCTGACGAAGCTTCTAACACAAGGCTGGATCCCAATTACCTCTCTAACCTCTGATACTTTACGTGTGGAAAGAGGGATTTTTCATTCTATTATGATATTCTGTACATCACACTGTGTGGTAAAATATAAGAAGAAACAATAAGAGCATGCTGTCAGCTGAACACTCGACTGCTGTAAAGCAGCTTCATTCCATTCTTCTTATTTCTTCTTTAGTGTTATATGACCATGAAAAGCAATTATTGAACCTATCCACTCTGGTGAGATGGCAGCTCGTATCGATAACGACTCACTATGGTGTTTATGGATACTTAAGCTTTCACTGCTCAAGCGAAAATTTCTTGTGAAATAACTCTTTTGACTTGATGTAAACTACAGTATATCACCTATAAATGTCAGTAATATTGACATAAAGCTTAAGGATGAGACATTTCCACAGGTATCTCATTTTCAGGCAGGTAATACTACACACTATTAATACTATATGCCTTTAATCTTTGATGAGAAAGTTTTATTTTCTTTTTTCTTTTCTTCCACTGGCTAGTGTTTTTAGTCCAGCTGATGGATCATTTGTGTGTATGTGTATGTGAATTGTAAAGCCCTCTTGCTGTGTGTGTCTTGCGTGTTCCTCCGCATACCAATGGCCGGAAATTGATAATAGCCTAATTATAAACCAACCAACCAACACACACACACACACACACACACACACACAATGATAAAGACTTTTTAGCTGTCTACAGTCCTGACTGTGTCTAATAGTATTTTCAGTGGCAACAATGTTTCTGAAGAACAATTTGTTTTCATTTCACGCTTTAATTTTCTGTAATAATTAAAAAGTTACGTTTGAACTTAGCTTCTGAAATAATTCTGATGGACCTCGTTTATCAAACAGAATTTTAAAAAATTAATTCCTCGCTCAATCACAACAGCGTTTAAACAAGTAATTTGGAAGGTTTTAATGAACATCCACACTGAAGAAATGTGTGCACATTTAAATTGCTCGAGAGGTTGTGTAAGTTCCATATAGACAGACCTGCTGCGTTCTTACTGGTCAACTGCTTTTGGATGTATAGTACACGGCTGCATCCTTATTGGAGAGCTTCTTTTGGGTGTGTACTGTATTACACAGCTGCATCCTAACTAGTCAACTCCTTTTGGGTGGGTGTTACAAGCCTATGTACTGTACTTATTGGCCAGCTGCTTTTGGGTCGGCTGCATCCTCATTGGCCAACTACTTTTGGGTGGGTATTAAAGGGTTCTGTCCTGATTCGTCAACTGCCTTTGAACAAGGCTGCACTTCATTAAAGAGTTGCTATTAAGTAAATGTCACATGGCTATGTCCTGATTTGTCATCAGCTTTTGGGTGGGTTTTACAGGGCTGTGTCTTTATTGGTCAATTGTTTTTGGGTGGGTGTATAACAGGGCTTTATTGGTCTACTGCTTTAGGCTGCGTCTTTATTGGTCTACTGCTTTGGGTGGGTGTTACAGAGCTGCATCTTTATTGGTCTACTCTTTTAGGTGAGTGTAACAGGGCTATTTCTTTATTGGTCAACTGCCTTTGAGTGGGTGTAACAGGGCGGTGTATATGAGGGTATATGATTTTGGGTTAATTCTATAGAACTGTGTCCTTATTGGTCAGCCGGGCAATGAGGAATGCAAGTGAAAAACCTATCAATAAGACTGATTAAAATGTTCAGAGAAATAAAAATAAAAATAAATATAATTTAATTAATTCTTAAATATTTCTGCAGGTTTTCAGTTTCAATTTATTTATTTTTGGCTTGCTACATTATAGAAAATTAGACTTCATTTACATACTCAGTTTGAGTACACAAAAAACTTTTATAAATTTGGCAGGAATTTTTAGTTTGGTTTGGAAAAACACATCACATGATAAATGAGTGCCATTATTTTAATAGTTATACAATCAATTGAACTATTCTTTTGAAAGGTGGTAGTAATTTTACCTGGAGCCACATGATTCATGGGATAGGGTTACACCTTATGTCATATTTCTTCAGGACATTTATATGCTTTGCTTAAAAGGTTACAACCCATTTATTCTGTTCTACAATTTCTGTTCATGCCAGAACTTTTTTTTTTTTGGCTTTACCAGAGCAGAACTTTTTATTTCTTAACACCCAGATTAACACACTTTCTCTCTCTCTCTCATGTTATTGCTCTGTCTCTGATCGGTGTAATGTGACTTTTCCTCTCATGGCCACCTGCTTTATGTGCATTAATCTTGTCAAAACACATTTTAATGCCAAATTTATAAATATCACTAGACCTGCTGGTACCTCATTTGCGCAAGCATTAATGATGCAATGTCACAAGAAAGAAGTGTGACCAATAACTCATTGCCCCCTGAGGAAGATTGCATTTAAATATAGCCTCACATAGTCCTTATAATGGCTGTACAAAACATTTAATAAATGTCACAAGTCTGGACATTAACTGCATTGTCATTGTTACAAAGCCAGGATTTGAGAGAACACGCTGAAATATACGTAAATGCCAACAGCAGCAGCAGCAGCAAGAACAATATCTTAGCATGTTAAAGCAAATCTAGCTAACATTACTCATTAAATTATTATAAATCAAGCACAGGATTATCCTGCATTTCATCAATATTTAACAAGTTTATTATCATTAACATCACGTTGAATTAATTATCGTTATCAATATTAGGAGCAGCAATGATCATATAATTATACTTTACAATCAGCAACATTCAACATCATCTGCAGCAGTCACATGTTCTGGATTTACTAAATATTGTATGAAAAATATTTCTTCATTTTTCAGTGAAACTATAAAATTGACTGATCGAGGTGCCAATCCATCCACATACAATCACACACTCACTCACACACTACAGGCAATTTGGGAATGTCAATCAGCCTAATCTGCATGTGTTTGGACTGTGGGAGGAAACCGGAGTACCCAGAGGAAATCCACAAAGCACGGGAAGAACATGCAAACTCCATGCAGTGAGATTTAAACCCCCAATACTGGAGGTGCGAGGCCATAGTTTTAACCACTATGCCATTAAACCCAATGTATCTATTTGCTAGCTCAAAGCTAAGGAAGAGAATGATGGATGAAGAACATTTTAATGGATAGCAAATTGTTTTAATGTTTAAAAGTCAAAATCAATCACAGGTGGTGTCTCAACATGGGCAATGCCAATTACAATAACCATACTGATTATTTATTTATTTAAATGTGACTTGTGTATGACAAATTCCAGTAACCGGATCCACTTTAATCTTTCACAATGAACTTTAAATAACACGACCTCTATCACACCTTCCTCCTGAGCCATTGTGAAATTTGCCTTCAGCTGTAAGCATATGGTCTGATTTTTAAATGGAAACATGGACATTTAACCTATATAATCAATTATGTAGTTTAATCGATCATTTGTTGCTCAGTTTTTCATTCAGAATTGATTCACAGTTAAGATAAACTTCCAAATGTTAAATAATGTCAAATTTATACATTTCTTCAAAATACACCACAGCCTTTGCATCAAATACAAACTCTCCCACTCTCATCTCCTGCAAATGCAATTTTTTTCAAGAATGGTGAGAGTAGAGCATTGTCTTCTTCATTTGAGTTTATACAGTAGATTAGTTTGTGTTTGTTCAGTCTTATCCAGCTCTTGACTACTTCATGGGCTCGCGTCCTCCATGGCTTCCTGTCCTGGACAGCTTCCTTTGAAGTCATAGTTGTGTAACAGATAACGATTGCACAGGTGGCACCGCAGACACACGGACACGAGACGAGGTCTTACAGGGGAAAAAAGGGTAATTTATTTAGAAAAATTTTGCACCTACTGTACGTAGGGAGCCTCTTAACCAATTTTTGCAGGACAATACTATTTTTCAAGAACGGTTAAAGAACAGTTGACCTACGTGTCTTAAAATAACAACGGATTGTTGTTTTTGTAACAGTAACAGTAGCCATGTTAGTATATTGGAAAAGAATATAGAAATTGTGATCTTGTAAGAAGCGTTCCTTAGAGACATGCTTAGAGGTGATGCTAATTGGTAAATCAGAGCAGGTCTTCTGTCCTCCTGCAGGGTTGATTATTAGGACAGGGAGCTTACAGATGGAGCTGTGTGCAAGGTCAAAGAAAGAAAGATGTGAAAATTACCAACATGACCGAGCACCTAAATTAGTGTGCTGTTCTCATCATCCGGAGTATAAAAATAAACCTTGTGCACTTACTCACATCTGTGAAAATCGTGTTCTTTTTACAAGATCAACCAAACAGTGCGTGAATACAATTAAAACTAAGGGGGTCTTACAGTAGATCTGGGATTATCATCGCCTATAAATGGAAATCATTGTATCATTTTATCATTGTGCAAATGTGCAAACAAAGAGCTACAAAGTGACAAACACAACAATGTAACACGTTTCAGTACTTTTTGTAGTAATGAGGTATGAGTTAAGGTAGTGGGAGGAGAAACAGTCAACATTTGACATTCCTGAGTAGCAGCAATGATTTAAAAATACTTTGTGTCAACACCAACGCTGCTGTTCACCTGAAACTAATTACTGTACCTGACAAATAAAAGAGACTCGCACACTTCCGGCCTTTGCGAAGTATACGCTCCTTGTGATTAGCTCCAGTGTCGTTACCCAGCAGTTCTTGAACTCTTTCCGAGTTTAGCCTGATCCCGTTTATGCCCAACGCACATCGCCTGACCTTTGCTTGTTTTCTCGCCTCTCGATTTTGGATTATCCTTACTGGTTTGTTTGACTTGTTCTTAGACACTCTTGTAAATAAATATCTTAACTGAGTCTGATTACTGACAAACTGCCTGGGCAACAAAAAAAAAAAAAATGGTGCCATTTCAGAAGCCAAATTATTGGGCTGCTTCTAGCAAAGAAAACAACTTGTCAATTTGAAATGACTTTTACTAGGTTAAGAACCTTTCAACACTTTATAAAAACTTCTTATGATAGTGCTGAATTGTCAACTTTGTGGAAGAGATGAGGTCGGAAATAAATCCTTTGTGAAGTTGCACGGTAAAACAATCACAGCTATGTTTAATAGTGAACCTAAGAGCATTTCAATGATCGAGCATGTGGTCTGATGAGTCCAGATTGAGCCTCTTCCAGAGCGATGGGTGTGTCAGGGTAAGAATTGAAGCGCATGAAGCGATCATGCATAGTGCCCACTGTACAATGTGAGGCAGGAGTTTGTCTGTTGTTGTCTTGCTCTTTTAGCATAAATATCACGTTCATCTTTTCTTTCTTTGGAGTTTCCTTTGTACGTATGTATGTATGTATGTATGTATCTATCTATCTATCTATCTATCTGTCTATCTGTCTGTCTGCCTACGGTTTGACAGGCTTGATTTTGTCAGAAGGTTGTGCCCGAAATTGACTTTTTATTTTATTTTTTAAAAACAAAATCACTTTCTGTTCGTCTGTATGTCTGCTTCACCGACTATACTCCTTGTTTTGATTTCAGGCACAGCTGTCAAAAAAGTGGGTGTGAATGGAAAAAGAGATGAGCTTTGAGTAGTGGGAGTTTTATCTCCGCCCGGGCTGTCAGGTTGCAGCACGATGACGGCTGAAAAATCAGAAAATAAAGCCAGCCTTGGGCGAAACACTCTCCATGCAAACTGTGTTGCATTAAACCCTCAGGGGCGGCGAGAAATAAACATGACGATGAGCTCGGGTGTCGTGTTTTGATGTTGCTGTTTAAGAGAAAGCGGAAAGTATTAAGGAAATCCATCTCTAAGCATTACGCAGACATTCCTTTTCACTCCATCCTCCATGCAAATGACTCTGAGAAGAAAAAAAAAAAAACTTCCATGAGTGAGTGTGAGACAGGTTTTTCTTAGCTGGTAGGTGTAGCAAATTAGCTCAAAAAGGGAATATTTACAACTAATTATAACTGGTTATAACTAATAATAAATATTTAGGTTAGAATTAACTGTAGCAGAATTAACATACAATTATCTGATCTGTCCGTCTACCGAGCAGATACTATAATTATTTATCAATTCTAGGAAAGGTTATTTCCTGGCCAAGGAAGGATAGCTTTCCTACTT
>JAQMYL010000035.1:30822570-30834453 GCA_030014365.1 Clarias pachynema
TGAGAGAAGAGGATGCAGAGGATAGGGTTAGATGGAGGCAGATGATTTGCTGTGGCGACCCCTGAAAGGGAACAGCCAAAAGTCAAAGAAGAAGAAGATTAAAGGAGTTCCTGGGAGGCCAGCATTTCAGACAGGGAGCAGACAGTCTAATCATGGCTCTGGTGTACTGAGAAAACTTTCTACCTTGATGGTATCCAAGCACTAGTGAAACACTGGGATATGTGTATTAGTGTAGCAGGGGGTTATATAGAGAAATAAAGGGAGTTCACGTCAAGTAGGTTTTTATTGTCACTTCAACCATATACAGTTTAGTACACAGTGAAACGAAACAACGTTCCTCCAGGATCAAGGTGCTACATACCTAATTAGCTTGGCTAATTAGCTAATTAGACATATTGACATTTTAAGTTAACAAGAACTATCTAAGATTTTATACAAAAGAGACAACATAAAGTGTACATGCAAATGTGCAAACAAGAGCGACAATGTGACATTACAATACTCTGTGATAATGAGTTGAGGTAGTGGGGGGAGAAACAGTAAACAGTCAAAAGTCCTGCTTTGACTTGAACGGACCTTGTACCTCTAGTAGTACTGCTGCTCCCAAAACTTTTAGCTTTTCTTCTTCTTAAATTATTCTAATTTAATGTTTTATGAACCAACCTGAGGCAATTTTGCCTTATCTGAAATATTTATTGATAATTATATTTTATTTTTCGGAAGAATGTAGATGTGCAATTCAGACACACATCTATTAAATGTTAACATATTGCCTTAGAGTTATTGAACCTAAATTTACGTAGCTTCCGCACCTCATATGCAGAAACGGTTTACTTTCAACAACTTTGTTTTACAAGAAATCCCAAGAATGATCCAAGTTCTCAAGCTAGTCTAGGGGTGAACCACTACAACCCAGAAAAGGGTTCCAAATTTTTTTCCTTTTTATTTTGTGAAGCTGCTTTAAAACAATGACCATTGTTAAAAGCGCTATATAAATGAAATTGAATCGCATTTATTTGAAAAGGTGTTTATAATTAGTATTCATCGCTCTATTGAACTTCTAATCTTTTTTTTATTTTGTGTTTGGTTTCATCTATAATGCCTACACTGGAGGAGCCCGTATGAATCTGATGGATATCCGGTGTTCTAGCCTACCTGTGGTGCATAACTTTGTTGGTTTGACATATACAACTCGCGAAACATCTTAAATACGCATTAATCCAGAGCTGATGAAAGAACTACAGCAGTTTTAGCAGTTAATCTATCGCAATCAGAGGGAGAGCAACCCCCCACAAATCAAGCCCTGTCTACAGGACGGGGAAACTGAGAGCAGGATCTTAATCCTCACTTCAGTTTACAACATGGCTGTTTGTCACACTCTAATGTGTTCTTCTCATAGCATTAAATTTGAGTGCGAGGCAAAGTACATCCTCTGAGAAATGTCACAAGCACCAAGTAACACATCTCGTAATGAAGTATTGATCGAATATGTATGTATCGATCTGGCTGAAGCGGCGATACTAATACCCATGCACTCTCTGCCCCATGAGGTGTTAACCAGTCCAGGCTGTTCCTTCATACAACAGCGTCAGCAATCCTAAGAAGTTGGAGCAAATAACTTTTATCTTCTTGATTTAACTGTAACAAAATAATCAGAACAACATAAAACAATGCACAGCTATAAAAAAAATAATCTATCAGAAATAGGAAAGACTTAAATCGCAGAGTACATTCAGACCATTATGTAGTCAGGTCGATTTTTCATGAATGTTTTCTACTTTTAATATATTTTACTTTGGAACACAGTGTGCCAATGTTCTACAAGGAACTTCTAAACGTTCCACCCAGAAGTACAGAAGGAGAACTCCATAAGGGTCCTAGATTTCGACCTCAGTTACAGTGAAATTAAGATGCTTTTATTTTGCCTTGTACTGAGAGGAATAGAATTTCATGTTTTTTGTAGTGTTTCCTGTTTGAGGTTTTGTCATTTGTAGCGTAGTTACTACAGTTGTGTTTAGTTTTACTTTTGATATTTTAATAGATTTTAGTTTGGAACACAGTGTGCCAATGTTCTACAGTATAAGGAACCTCTACATCCAACCCAGAAGGATGGATGAAGAACTCATAAGGGTTCTTGATTTGATCTTCCACCCTAGTCTCAGATTCCTCTTCATCACTAATAAAGTTGTAGAATTATAGGCTTCGAGCTGAGGTTGTGGCTCAAATAATTATCCTCATTATTTTATACAATGATGATGATGATGATGATGATGATGATGATACTCCATTATTATTATTAAATGAAAATTCAGTGTAAGTTCCAAAATACATTCATTTTAACTTGGTTTTTCAGTTTATTTTTGGCATATTTGTCACTTTGTTTTTCATAAAATATATTAATATTCTGTAGTCTCAGTTTATTTTCAGTTTAGTTTTAATATACTTATTCACGCTTATATTTTAGTGCTGTACTCTTTGGCAAACAACTGCCAAAGAGTCTAGTCTTTTTGGAAGCATTTGTACAGTAGGAATTATTAAATATTTCTTGAAACTAAAATAAATAATTAATAATTTGATAATTGTGTTTGTAGATGTGCTAACAGGTCAGAGATAATTTCTTTTTTTCCCAGTGGTTTTTTATTTTTTATTATTATTATTTTTTTATTCATTGATCCATCCTTTTGTACTTAGTAAACATTTAAATTTCAATGAATATATGATGCTCGGGGTTTTATTGCTCAAGTTGTTTTATTAAGACGAATACAATTTCAAGTTTTTCATAGTATTTCGTGGTTGAGCTTTTATCATTTATAGCGTAGTTACTTCAGTTGTGTTTAGTTTCACCGATGTGCTTTATTCATGCTGTGTTTCTGTTTATGCTCGTTGTTTTCACTCGTGTTGTGTTTCACTTGAATTCCCTTCACAGAATACCTCACAGATTAACTGAACACATTAACTAAAGATTACATTTGCATGATTTAATGTTTTGCTCTGCTGTCACAAGGTTTCTTACTGGAGAACTGCTGGAATGGGCAGTATTCCTATTGAAGTCTCTGGTTAGAGTATGTATAATACATGCATCCTTTATTTCACAAGGTTTAGCAGGTATTCAGTAAATTCGGGGAATTGTGAATGGGAAAGATTTTTTTGACTATGAAGTTTCATCCAGTAGGAAGTTTGTCTGTCACACACTCCATTAGTTTATAATCATGCTTCAAATCAGTGATTTATACAGCAGCTAGCATCCTAATCACACATAAGACTAGGACAAGCAGTTAAGAAGTTCATGCACTAATAGGAGAGCTGAATCAGTATCATTAGCATAATGCTTTATTAAGCAGAAGCAGCGGAAATGGTGAACTATAGAAGCTTAAGGGTTTGTTAAAGGCCTGACAAGGTGTTTAAGCCATAAATACAATGATGTATTAAGAAATTTCTTTTTTTTTCTTAAGTGTCAAGTTCATACAAAGAAATAATGTTTTTATTATGTAAAAGAAAGAGACAAGCTAGATGGTATGAAATTCAAAATGTTGCACAAAAGAGTTTTTCAGAGTACATTTAGTAGGTCACAGCTTTTATCCATCCATCCATCCATCCATCCATCCATCCAGGAACCTCTGTAGTCCAACTAGAGACCATGGAGGCCAATGGTGACCACTGTATTTATTCCCATTTGTATGACCATCATCATTTACACACTACAGGCAATTTGGGAATGACAATAAGCCTAATCTGCATGTCTTTGGACTGTGGGAGGAAACCCCGCAAAGCATGGAAAAAACATGTAAACTCCAGACCTGAGGCGGGAATCATACCCGGACCCTTGAGGTGTAAGATGACCGTACTAACCACTGAACTACTGTACTGTGGAAAGAAAATGAAAAACAAAATCCCACTGTTTTCATTCCCTGATGAATGGCTAGGTGAATCTCCAGGTATTATCCCGTAATTTTCACTTTACTTTCCACTCTCCATATCCTGTCTAGTTAATAAGACAACAGTAGGTAGGTAGAAGAAAGAAATTTGCAGGTAGACTTTTTTGGGCAGCTATCAAGCATTTGTATTGAAGCGAATTAATTTTAATTAAATCTACTTTGACAAATGCTATCAAAAGTGAAGTGAGGGCCACCAATCAATCAAACTTACATCTAACAAGACATTTTGCATAGGGAGAGAAAGCAAGAAATGGGTTTTGTGAAGATGGAGTGGTAATGGCCATGCCAATTGAGAAAAAGTGTCTTTCAAACAAAATGTTTGTCCACAAGATTGTGTGTGTGTGTGTGTGTGTGTGTGTGTGTGTGTGTGTGTGTGTGTGTGTGGTTTTCCCATGTCTAAAATTTCTGGCCTGGTTTTCAATTTTGTGTGGGTTTCACTGAGCCCTGGCAACCTTGCGTACAGCAGTACAGAGTGCTAGGGCAGTGTTCAAATCCAGTCCAGCATGGTTAAACACACTTTAAACACTTAAACACACCCTAGCAATTAAGAGAATAGTTGAAGAAGATTTGTTGAAGAAAAATCTCCAAACAGTGCTACAGTAGATACATTGCAGAGGCCCTCCAGGCTTGGATTTGAACACTATGCTGGGACTAGAACACACACACACACACACACACACACACACACACACACACAAAAGTGTAACTTTTTCCATACCCAGTTTACCCAGTGTAACTAGTTCCCTATCTTCCTCAATTAGTCCAAACCAGGGACTAGGAAGAAATAATAAAGGAATAAAGGATATAAAGGAATAATAGAAAGTGGCACTTATCTTCTTCATAAGTCATTTTTATTTCAAAATAACCAACATTCATGGTCTACAAACTCTATAACACACTTAGATTTTATACAAACATAAACAATACAAACATCATACACAGAGGTAAAAGAGATTTAAGTTTATGAAAAAAGAGAGCTACAAGTTTATGAACCTCCTCTCTTTTATAACTCACTCACAGGTAGTGCCTTGACCCATAGCACTTAGCAGCCCAGCACGGTGACAGCGCCTGCAGAGGAGAGGGACGACAGCACCTACAGTCCAATACAAACACACAACATTAATAGCACAAAATGCATGTTTTTGTCATCAAAACATATACAGTATGGAACAAAGGTATGAACATATTGTTGAATTTAATTGCATATATTATAAAATAATTAAAATAAACTGTAGTCCTTTAACTAGGTAGGAATGGCACATGTGTAAAGAAACACATGTTGGTAACTTACAAGAGCCAAAATTGGTAACTCAAGAAGAAACACATTTTTGTCGAAAATAAGTATTTTGGGATTTATATTTTTACATTCCTGTTTAAATAAATGTGCCCATTATTATTATTATTATTATTATTATTATTATTATGTATACACATACACTAAAGTTATTACCCTAGACAAACAATATATGATAACTTCACTGACCATAGTTTGAGATATAAAATAATATCAATAAAAAAAAAGTTTAATATTTCATCAGCATATCAAACATTTTAATATTTTGAATGTTTTAATATTTCAATAAGGTATTTTATTAGTGTTTTTTTTTTATTTTAATATATAGCATGAAAATAACTGTGGTCATCATATTAATATAGTGGTACAGTATACTTAGAACTTTTATATGTTTATGGTAAAATATTTAGAAAAAAATGGAAATATGGTTAAAAAATATATGTTTTTACAAATAAATTAACAATTAAATTAACATCAATTTAACAAACAAACAGAACAACAATAGGGATTTCCTTGCCTTAGTTTAGCTAGATTAAACTTTTAAAAACAATTAATAAATAAATTCCCCTATCATGCATCGGGGTATTTTTCAAGAAAAGTGAGACAAAAGCCTATGAGCAAGAGGCATTTCTAATCTGATAAAAGGTACTGGAGCAGGATTTATGCCAGAGTGTTCGGTGGTGCTGTCAATCAAATTAGATTCGCAGGTTGATTGGCTCATGTGGCATTTTATTATGATGAACATACAACAGCCCTTAGGAAAAAAAACAACAACAACAAAATGTTCAAAATGAATAGACCCACAAGTCTGATAAAGTCATAACATCATGTTTTATTTTCCCTTCTTACTCATGCCTTTTCTGCAATTTCTTCACGCAGACCTTAAATAATTCTAAGCTAATACATCACTAATAGCATCTTTTACTTCAGCTAAGATGGAAATAAACCATAAAATCCAGATTAGCTAAACTTCAGGGGAGCTAGCTAATGAGCTAAGATCTAGAATAAATCCTAAATAATCTCCTTATGCTCATACGGCATAGCGCACTACATAGGGTGAGAAACCATTATGATTTGGCCTAGGGCTAGGGTTTCTGCACATACTGTATGTAGGAAGTAATATTTCATTAATTATTCAGCTTATTCTCTGGGTTGATGATGAATACTGTTACCATGGAAACTACTGTAAATAGCATTGGTATTTTCTAGCATTTAACCTGCTTGTTATGAAAATGCTCTGTATGTTAATAATACCAAAAACACATTATTTAATTGAATAATTTATCAGACTGGTAAATTATTACAAACATGTTGTGTTAAAAATGTTACACCATTGATGTATTTTAGTTTGATGTGGTTCTCCATTAAAGTAAATAAGAGCCTGGTTCCAAGATGCCCACTGAATGCTCAGAGTTTATGTTAGTCATGCATTATATTATACACTCTGTGTTCAAATGCTTGTTTACGCAAATATCTAATCAGCCAAGTTCACACAGAGCATTAGAAAGGCGAGTCAAGGTGACTTAAAGTGACTTTGAACGTGAGATGGTTGTTGGTGCCAGATGAGCTGCTCTGAGTATTTCCGAAGCTACTGATCTAGTGGGATGTTCATGCAGAATTTCCAGGATTTACAGAGAATGGTCTGAAAAAGAGAAATTATCAATTGAGCAGCAGTGCTCTGGATGAAAATGCCTTGTTGATGTCAAAGGAAAAAAAAAAAAGAATGACCAGACTGGGTCAATCTGATAGAAAGGCAACAGTACCTCAAATAAAATCTTGTTACAACCCAGGGATGCAGAAGAGCATGTCTGAACATACAACACGTCACACTTTGAAACAGATGTTCTACAGCAGCAGAAGACCACCCCAGGTGTCACTCCTGTCAGCTAAGAAAAGGTAACTGAGGCTACAAGTCACTAAACCTGTACAATAGAATATTAGAAAAATGTTGCCTGGTCTGATGGATCTCAATTTCTGTTGCGACATTCAGATGGTAGGGTCAGAATTTGGCATACACATCATGACAGCATTGATCCATCCTGCCTTGTATCACTGGTTCAAGCTGCTGGTGGTGTAATGGTGTGGGCGAGATTTTCTTGGCGGACTTTGGGCCCCTTAGTGCCAATCGAGCATGGTTTAAATGTCACATCCTACCTGAGTACTGTTGCTGACCGTGTCCATGCCTTAATGACCACAGGATAACGCATCATGTCACAAAGCTAAAATCATCTCAAACTGGTTTCTTGAAGATGACAGTGAGGTCACTGTACTTAAATGGCCTCCACAGTCACCAGATCTCAATCTACCTTTTGGGATGTGGTGGAACGAGTGATTCACATCATGGATGTGCAGCTCACAAATCAGAAACAGCGTGATGCACTCTTGTCTGAAATGGACTGAAATCTCTAAGGAATGTTTCCAACACCTTGTTGAATCTACGCCATGAAGAATTGAGGCAAAAAGGAATCCACCCTAGTACTAGTACAATTTACCTAATGAAGTGGCCATTGAGAGGATGTACAATAGTTTGCTTTTGTTGGCTTCTCATTACTGCATTTTTTTTTATCTTGTACAGCCTGCAGCAGAAACAGATACCATTTTTAAAAAACTGATTAGGTTTATGAAGTCAGTTCTGGTCCTGGCTGAATAATTTGACTACGAGATTTCCCAGATTCTCTCAGCTTCTCCACAATCAAGTTCAGATTCGCTGTCATTAGATAGTAATGAGGTTTGGTTTGTTTCACTGCACATGTCCCAAATTAGGAAGCCAGAGCGCTGACAAACTGCGACCTGCACATAATACAGAGAGAGAGAGAGAGAGAGAGAGAGAGAGAGAGAGAGAGAGAGAGAGAGAATTCGTCTCAAACCTTACATGCTACAGGACTCCAATGTGAACAGTGCAGGAATTGCACAGAAAATGACATGAGTTTCAAAAAATGCCATGCTGGCACTATTGGTATTATTTTTTTTTTCTTTGTTAATTTACTTAATATACAAAAAAAATCTAGTTCTTGGTCTCGTTAAGGGTTTAGTCAGTTAAGAAGATCATGGACACAAATATAAACCTAATGTGAATCAGGTTCTAACAGTTATGTCACATGGCTGATGGGAATCATGGTTCTTGGTTAAGTTACTGTAAGTGTACCTTTTTTAAAACCTTTATTGTATGGTTAGAGGTTCTTTACACTCTATAGGGGTTCGTGGTCTGTTAAAGAAAAAGGAATAAAGAAATATTTACTTCCCTGTACAGGAGTTCATTTTGGATCTTCACCTTTAAAAATTTGCAAGCTTCAATTTTAGAGCATCAGTCCAAGAGCAGCATATTTTTTCTTCCACATCAGATGATTGTTTATATGGCCATAGTACAGCATGTGTACATAAGCCGTTCTTAACAACAGACAATATCTGCATTTTATATTGGTGGCATAGTGGTTAACCCAGTGGCCTTGCAACTCCAGGGATTGAAACAGCTCTGCTTCTGTGCCCTGCAATGAACTGGCACCACGCCTAAGGTCAGATTCTGAAGTCAGTGTTATTTCAGTTTTATGTCAACTTAAATCTGCTGTCACCAATTATAATAAAACAATTCACTTTAAAGAGATGTCATGTAGTGCTGTGAACACTCATGCTATGATGGTTTGACGAGGCAAAGCCAAAGGAAAAGTACCCGACATGTGAATGTGCGTCAATGTCATAACATCTTAGTAATAATACATTCAGTAATAAATGTGTATACTGAATTATAAATACATATCTAGTTGGCATGAATAAAATTTCTTAATCTTAACGATTTCATCTTTTGCACTGAACTTCATAAAAAAACTATTCACTGATTTTTTTTTTTTTTTCTTAAAGTTGACATAAATAGAATAATAGTTGTTGAAATAAAACTGGCAAATTAAAATGGCATACTGAATATATTCTGACTCTTTTATTACGTCTTAAGTGTTCACAAGGCTACATTTTGCAGCTGTCGCGTAGCCTTATGAACACCCCTTATTTCAAGTGTTTCCATTCCTACCAGGAGACGAGAGCATGGCCATTTCCAGAGGTCGGCAAAACCCATTAGCCTCGTGCGACCCTAGAGACGACAGCATCGTTCCTGTACAAGGGTCTTATCTCCAATCAGAGATTAGCACCAGTGCATTATGGGGCCGCGTTAGCCGGATAGAAACGTCTCTCTTATTCTGAGCGCGGAGAGGCGGCGTCCATTAGAGTGATCGAGAAGCGAGGATGACATTTTCACCTCCCTGCTATCAGCCGCAATCAGCCACGCTGCTAATGTTTTCAGTGCTCACTGTGTCGAGAGGTCGAGTCCACTTTAACCACAGAAACCTGGGGATTATTAGTGATTCAGATATGATGTTTAAAGAGATATTCAGAAAACAGAGTAATGATGGAAATGTAAAAGATCTGTCATTACTACTGAGAATAGCATTATTGTGTGTGTGTGTGTGTGTGTGTGTGTGTGTGTGTGTGTGTGTGTGTGTGTGTGTGTGTGTAAGAGAGACTTTCTTCCCAACTGGCTTGTCAATTTTTGACTATTCTTCGAATACTTCCCCTTCATACCTCTCTCACTCTCTCCCCTATTACCTCTCTACTTTTTTTCATGTCACCTTTGCGTGTCTCATTCTTTTCACTCTTTTCTCTTTTTTCTCTCCCCTTTAACTTCTTTCTCTAACTTTCTTCATATCTCTCCCCACTCTCTTCCTCTCCTCTATCTCTTTCTCTGTTTTCCAGTGACCATGCCCCTACTTCCACTCCCTTTATTTCTCTATATACAGTAATATCTCTCTCTCTATATATATATATATATATCTACACTAATGCACTTATCGGAGTGTTTTAATAGTACTTGGTCACCATCAAGATAGAAAGTTTTCTCAGTACTCTGCAGATATGATCAGACTTCCTGCTTCATGTCCAAAACACTGGCCTCCCAGGAACTCCTTCAATGGTCTAAACAAGTGGAAATGATTGAGGTCAGGCCTGTATAGAGGACGTGGCAGTAACTCCCAGTCAAGTTAGTTTAATGTGCTTTATTGTCCTGCAAAAACAGGTGGTGTTTAAATAAGGGTCATTAAAGGAGTAAACTGTAAATATACAGCCATTCAGGTTTGAAGCAGGCGGTACAGTCATTGCTCTTGTGTAATGAAGAAACTTTTTGTAAACTTTGTACAGTACCTTAATGGTATCCAAGTGAAATGCTTAGATAAGTGCCTCATGACTTTCAACAAATGTTAACACTTCAGTGAAAGAAAACACTTTAAAGAGAAAACAATTAAATTGTGTTCAATTGTTATAAATTGTTGTCTTTTTTATGAAAACAATTAAAGCTTTAGTTTGCAAATTATATATTTTTTTGCAATGAAAACTCAAACAACACTACTGCAACTGCTGGCTGATATATTTATCGGTACAAAACTATGGAAGGTGGAGTTAGAGCATTTTGCAAAATCACATAATATCTGTGTTGGTATAAAATAGTCATGTCAACTTTTGACATTTCTGCTTTTTAACATCCTTGTGTGTCAAAGTACCTATGCTCAGAATTTTCTTTTCTTTTCTTTCTTTCTTTTTTTTTTTATTTAACTGCCAGAATTGATATATCTCAATTTTCTTTCAAAATCATTTTTATGCTTTTTTTTTTTTTTTTTTTTAAATACTGATCTATATTTAAAATGGTAAAGAAATGATTTTGGACAGTCTGGAGTAAACTAGGCCAACATTGTTGCCAATTCAAATAAGAGTCAAGATAAGCTTAAACGTCTCCAACACCTTGATGAACAATAACATTAATGGGATGTGGCAGTGGACTCCAGAGGTCTCAAGCAGTGGACTTCAGCAATGACCCAGTAAGACTGTGTGTATAAAAGATGTAGCTGTGAGAGGAAAAATGGACATTAATTAAATAGTTAGATGGCACCAGTTATTACTGCTTAAGACTATGCAACCACAAAAACACCATTCATCAGCACATGAGTGTGAGTATGCCTGCCTCCACATCTAGCCTGCTTATCCTGGACGCCTGGAGCCTATCTGAGGGAACTTGGGTACACCCTCGGTGGGGAACCCATCCATCACAGGACACAAGAACACACACACTCATATGCTACTGGAAATTTGGAAATGCCAAACAGCCTACATGTTTTAAAATCTGGTGTACCCAGAAGTTACACATGGACTGGAGGCAAGATTCTATCCCGCAACTCTGGAGGCTCGAGCCAAATGGATGAGATATTAGTGCCTGTCAGTTTGCAAAACTGCATGAATAAATGTATCAACAAATTGATTCAATCATTATAGCATGCTGCTAAGCCTGATGCTGGACCAATCAGAACCAAAATGATTTTAAACATCTAGAAATGTCAAGAAGAATCCAGGACGTGGATGCATGTTGATGCTACGTGTAACATAGAGTCCCAATATGGTTTACATGTTTTATACACTTTATTTATTAATTTATTTATAATAATTGCGTAGCTGAGTGTATTAATCTTATTGTGAATACACAGGACACAGAATACACAGGACTCAATGGCAGTGGTGGCTCAGTCGGTTAAAGCTGTGGGTTACTGGATTACTGATCGGAAGGTCGGGGGTTCGAACCCCAGCATCGCCAAGTTGCCACTGTTGAGCCCTTGAGCAAGGCCC
>JAQMYL010000035.1:30870342-30881122 GCA_030014365.1 Clarias pachynema
CTGGGATAGGCTCCAGGGCCCCCGCGACCCTGAATAGAGGATAAAGCGGTATAGAAAATGAATGAATGAATGAATGAATGAATGAAGACAAATTATTGCCTGGCATAAAGCACAACTAACTAAAACTGAATTAATAAAAAAATAAAAAAAAGAATTGCTAAAATGCCTGAAATTTGGGTTAAGAAAAACAATGTATCTGGAAAAAAAATCATGAATGACTGTGATTGGAGATCATGTAAACGATTAGTGAAGTTGACTAGTACAAATAAATAAATAAATAAAATAAAAAAAAATTCAGAGCTACGTTTAACAATGAAAGTAAGAAATTCACATGATGTGGTGAGAATTCACAGAATTGGGACTAAACAGCTGTGTGTTCATAAAAAATAAAAAAAACCTACTTGTTAGTGAGACGCATCAGAAAAAAGCTTCAGTTTGATAAGAACCATAAAGAGTAAACTTTGGAGTAATGGAAAAAGGTCATGTGGTCTGATGAGTCGAGATTGACTCGTATCAAGAAAGGGCGCATGAAGAAAGGAAGTGGACAAAGTGATGTACACATCATACAGTGCCCACTATACAAGCCAAGTTTGTGTTGGGTGTCTGGGTGAGGCAGTGAGAGTATGTGGAGATAAATCTGTCAGAGTTCTGTAAATGGAAACCTGTGCAGGTTGGCAGGTTGGGAAATGGACTGAGACATGATGTGAAGCATGTGCATCCTTCCTGAGGCCATTGTGCCCTCGTCTGTTCCTGTGCCTACTCTCTCTCTCTCATCGGATCATATACAGTAACCAATGTGACCAGGTTTCCTATTATTATTATTATTATTAGTAGTAGTAGTAGTAATTTATTAATATGTCTTTTGTAACTCAAACTTCTGCAAGACTGGTCTGGAGACTAAGAAAGTTGTAAAGTTCCTTATTTGTTTGTTTGTTCTTCCTTTTTTATTTTTTGTTTGCTCATCTGTCTATTTTTTTTTTTTAATAACTTGGAATAAATAATCAAGCAAATTATTTATTTGCAGTTTGCCTCTCTCTTTCCCTTTTTCATTCTCTATTCCACTGTTCATTCATTCATCCATACATTAATTTGATTTTCATTCTTCTCTCCATCCTTTTTACTTTTACTTTATTTCTTTATTTATTTCTCAAATAACTCTAACTCTGACTGTGGATCCTGAGGCATTCCCAGGCTAGTGTGGAAATATAATCACTCCACCTAGTCCTTGATCTGCCTCATGGCCTCCTCCCAGCTAGATGTGCCAAGAACATCTCCCTAGGTGCTGTTAAGTACTTTATGAAAGGAGTCTCGAGTGGAAAAGGAAATCTCCAGAAAAACATCCTGCTTTGCCTCAAAGTATTGAACTTAAAATGTAGGTGCTTTGGTCAAAAACAAAACATCACTAAACTATGAACGGTTTAGTGATGGCCTTGAGATTTCAGTACCATCATTAGTATTCAATGTTTGTATGCATCTAATATGTAATAATCAGGTTCTGTTAGAATCGCAACATTTTCATCAGCTTTTTAATCCCATGCCTGCTTTGCAAGCACAGCACGATAAATCTGCACCGTAAATGTCTTTGAGGTTTCCTTTTTTTGATGGCCAGGATGAAAGATTTTGCACTTGAAGGCTCAAAACGACCCTGTTTCAGCTACAGAGGGCAAACACAATAACGTTTGATTGACACACTGCAAACTTGAACATCAGATCAGCAGAGTTCTGTCAGAGATCTAAGCTTAGGAGTTTATTCATGAAGATTAAAACACTTGCAATGATTTATTATTTATAAGGCTAGAAAGTGTGGTGTTTTTGTGAAAATGTAGGATAGGATAAAATTCTGATCTAACATCTCTGATCTAGGACAGACAATAAAAGGCAGAGGATAAGTAAATCAAACTAATACTGATATGCGTGGTGTCCTGGGACAACCCTTCATCTGGTCATTTTTCTTATGCATGTATAGATCTGAAGAACGCAGGTTCTCCTTATTTGTGCTGCTGTTTTGCATATTTTGATCACAAGTTCTAGCATTTTAAAAGCCTCTAAAATTGAAAAGTGAGAAAATGCATGTAAATAATTCAGTCTACCCCCACATCCCCCACCAGGTCAACATGGCAACCCCCACAGCCCGTTTCTCAGCTCCAGTCTTGGGTTTCTCAGGAAAAAACTTACAGCTACAGTAATGTATATTCTTTCTCTCTGTGCTTGTGCTTGTCAAACACAAACTGCATCACAAAGTGTTTTACATTTGTCCACACACAAACCGTGGTGCAGGCATGGTCAAGATCAGGGGTAGGCAAGTTTGGTCCCAGCGAGATTGTCATGCAGATTTCAACTCCAGCCCTGAGGGGGGAAAAAAAAAACTCATCTGCCTGCAGCCTTAGTAATCCTGAAGACCTTTTATAAGCTTGATTAGGGTTGAAACTGAATTCTGTAAGATTGCGTATCGCTAGGACCGAATTTGCCAACCCCTGGTCAAGAAAACCTCTGGATTGGATTAAAAATCCAGTGAGTAGAAAAGAATTAATGAGCTCACAGAAGGTCATAGATGGCCAGACCGGTTGAATCAAGAAATCACTTAATAAGAACTTGATCTGATCACAATCTAAAAAAATTGTATGGATGTATGGAAAATTACAAGCTTATAAAATAATCCAGAACAACATCTAAAGAACTGCAGGCCTCACTTGCCTCAGGTAAGGTGGAAACAACTGCTGATCAAAAAGAACACAAAGGCTTGTCTTACATGTGCCAAAAAAAATAAAAGATGTCTTGATTATCTCCAAGACTTTTGGGAAAATATTCTGTGCACTGATGAGACAAAAGTTAAACTTTTTGGTAGGAGTGCGTCCTATCACATCAGGTGTAAAAATAACACATAATTAAAAACAAACAAACAAACAAACAAAAAAAACATCATACCAACAGTCAAACAAGGTGGTGGTACTGTGATGGTCTGGGGCTGCTTTGCTACTTGCCATAATTGATGTACAGTAACCATGAATTCTGCACTCTACCAAAAAATCCTGAAGGAGAATGTCTGACCATCAGTTTGTAACCTCTAGCTCAAGCGCAAATTGGGTTATGCAGAAGGACAATGACACGAAACACACCAGCAAGTGTGCAAAATTCTAAATTAAAGTTTTGGAGCGGCTTATTCAGGGTCCAGACTTGAATCTGATTAAGATCCTTAAACAGGCTATTCATGCCTCCATTGTGGCTAAATTAAAACAATTCGGCCAAAATATCTAATATAAACATAATGTAATAATCAAAGGTTCGCTGATGGACTAACCTCATGCCAAGCTGAGATCTGGAACTCCTATGACATGTGAAAAAGGTCAAATAACAGAAAATGATTTTGCCTGACAGAGAACGTCCAGCAAGTGCCTGGCTTTTTGCCCCTAATCATCACACCTGCACATGTTTTATTCATTTTCTTCCCACACCTATAAATAATGATGGGCTCAACTAAACGCTCGTGCATTTTTATTAGATCCTTGACAGGGTCATCATTGGACCTGTGTAAAAAAAATCTGCATGAGTTTAAAATATATGATCTCAAAGTACTTATGAACGATGAGCTCACCTTACATGTGGTGGATGAAGTCATTTAGGAAGATTATGCCATGCTCCTCTTAAATCTAGAAAATCACAAGACCATAAATGTCTTGTTGTGATAAAAATGCCAGTACATTAGTCCCCTAAAAGAGATACGTGTTCATCCTGCAGAGCCACTGAAAGAGGGAGAAGGTCGTGAAGTACCAAAGATAAAAGCAAAAGTTTGTTCTGTATGCATCAGAATGGGAGCTCTACCTTGTATGGCAAAGAATGGCATAAACAGACCTCATGTACTGTACTGTTCCTTGCTACAGCTGAGTTGAAAGTAAGCTAAGGTTACTAAGGTTACTCTAATAGGTAAACTAATAAGATAATGCCATATTTTGCTCCAGATATAAATGTTTTTATTTAGTAGGAAAAAGCATTCTGTAAAAGACAGGAGATGTTGTAACTACTGTAACTGCGCATATCACAGCTTCATCTTAAGAAAAACCGCAGAGGTCGTTTTTATGATTGGTGAAGACGGGAGTAGAAGCGTCTGGCTCATTTGAGCTTGTGGAATGGAAGACATAAGCGTTTTTAGAGTAGGTATCAGTGTGATGAAAATAGGAGTTTGTTGCGCTCAGAAGAGTAGAAATAGGAGCTTATAGGCTTCAAGATGGATTGAGCAGAAATCTATAGGCAGAAGAATGGCAGAAGCATGCCACTTTTAGACTGAGTCAACTTCAGTTTGTAACTCAAGATCATCTCGACAACCTATTATTTTCCTACAACAGCATATCCCCAAGCATTTCTTTTCTTACAACAGGTATGACTATAAATGAGTAAGGCTTTGAATCAGAGCTGTGATTAAAATGAAAAAGAAAAAAAAATCCATCATAACAGCAAAGGTTAGTGAGTCAAGCACAAAATATTGAAGAACATTATGAAATTCTAGAGACTCTTTAATCAATGATTAATTAAGTTCATTACACAGCAGGAATTGGATGATTGATAGCTGGATGTGTGCCTATATTTCAGTGTTTTGGCAATGTCTGAAAAGATGCTTAATGGATCTGTGCCTTCATTACTTACGTCAGGCTCTGCAATTCCTGAAAGCCCAGTTTATTAGCAGGAGACCATGTGAGCTAGTGAAGTTTTTTTTGCACTATTGTTTTTTTCCCCTTTCAAATAACTGATAGTGCACTTTGTAGGCAGAAGAAGAAGCATGGAGGTTTCAGAGGGGAATATTGGACAGATGAGATTAATGTGATGCACTCCAGCACATTTCCTGTCATATCTGAAAAAGGACAGATGCCATATTTTACTATGCAAGCTGGAGACACTGTAGGTGAGGGGATGGGACAAATACAGTCTATTTATTATCGTATATGTTCGGAAATGATTAGGGATGCCAGTTAGACTAATTAAACACGGGGCACACAATGCATATAGTATACAAATGAACACTAAGGCACAGCAGGTTATTAAGGCTATTAATATATGTCTGAGCATGGCATTTATCGTAAGGTTATGATTAAATTGGTTAATCAGGAGAAGACAAATGAATGTATGAGATCCATCTTTCACCAATCCTGAAAAAAAACAATAATGCTCTGATATACACCATAAATCCTCAGAAAAGGTTACTTTCTTTCTCTCACAGGTTCATGTGTCATAGTCCTGCGCATGGCATTTTCTCATCTTCATTTATTTTGGAAATCTTGTTTAATCTGGTTCTTTCTGCTAAATACAATACCATTTATAATAAGTATAATGCACAGCGTATCTCCGGGATGACCTTGAAGATAATCTTCACCCTGAAAATCCTGTTTACTAAAAGAGAAACAGTGAAAAAATAATTAAGGATAATGATTGGATTTTGCTGTTAGTTTATAAAAGCAAATAAGCAACAGATTGCTTTGACATAATAATATGTAAAAGTTAATGCCCCCTTTTATTGTTGTGTTGTTTTTTGTGTAAAAACATAATAAAAATCGTTGATTTTAGCAGGTCTCAGTATTAGGCAAATACAACCTCAGATGAACAACATATAACTTTTTCTCCCTGTTGTATTTAACAAAATTTAAGCCAAAAAGAATGTAAGTGATACTAAGTGCCCCCTTACTGCTTCCACAGGATTTAAGGAGGTAAGTTGCAGCCAGGTGCTTCTAATCATCTGCCCTTGATTAATTGATCATCAGGAGTTGTGCAAACCTCTATACAAGCAGATGTTTTTGCAGTTTGCTGGTCTGGAGCATTCAGGTGTGTGTTAACACAATGCCAAGAAGGAAAGCCATAAGCAATGGTCTTAAGCCTCGTTTACACTGCAGGTCTCGATGCCCAATTCTGATTTGTTGCCTATATCTGTTTTTTTTTTGACCGTCTGTTTACATGTTATTTCAACTATGACTCATATCCGATACACGTGTTTACACTTGCATACCATCTGAAACATCGCGCATACTTAAAGGGAGGTTCTTGCACTACAAACTAGTAAAGATAGATGAAGGTGAAATATGCTTGACGCTAGCTCTGCGATATATGCAAAGTTTGCAAAACGTCACCATGGTTTTAAAATGGAGGAGGAGAAAAGAACGCCATTGCAGCCTGCGCATATGCTTCATTCACCAAATACTGTTTTCCTAATGTTATTTAGCCCAAATAAGCATTAACACAAGGCGCTGGGTGGGGGGGGGGGGTGCTTTTCCTTTTCCGCGTCACCTGTGATGTTATCATACCAAACGCTCTTCCACCGGAGGATAACATTACATCATTAAACCACGAAGAAGTCGCAGTTTTAATGACGTACAGAACACAATGCCTCAGGAAATCCGATCTGTCTGTTTACACGACAGTCACATTAGCACATATCTGATTTATATCTGATTTATTTCCACATATGAAGGAGGCCTGAAACCGATCTTGAAAAATCGGAATTGGGTCACATTTACCTGACAGTGTAAACGTAGCTTTAGAGAAGCAATTGTTGCTGCACATCAATCTTGAAAGGGTTATGAAATCATTTCTGAACAATTTGGAGTTCACCATTCTACAGTTCTAATTCTAAAGATTATTCACAAGTGACAACCAATCAAAACACTTTCCAATCTTAAAAGCCATGGACGTCCCAGCACATTCACCCCAAGGTCAAAACGTGCATGCTGAAAAAGACTGACACACAAAAAAAACAAATGCTGCCCTAAAATTCTATTGAGAATATTGTAATTACAGTGTGAATGTATTTGAGTTGTAATTTTTAACTCTGGAATGTGATTTTTTGTTTTTTAAATTGATGTGCCCAGACTTTCAGACATACCCTCATCACTAATATTTGTGATGTCTAGAGCAGACAGTAAGATTTAAGTGGTAATTTAGTTGTAATATCAACTGCTCAGTGCAGTTTCATTTATTACAGTTTTGTTCTGGACAGTTTTACTTTGCACTGATGGTGATGAGGAACTTGACATTCATATTTGTGGTTGCTGATTGATCTTATTTACTAGTGACCCACATGGGCATCATGACACCAGCAGCCAACCAGAATGTAGAACATGTGGCCATGTGACATAGGCAAGTGTCCAGTGAAGCTTGTGGCTAACTAGGCCAAAATGTCAGACAAGAAGTAGGTTGAGAGTGGTGCTCATAAACGAAAACTCACTCACTCACTCGCTCATCGTCTATACCGCTTTATCCTGTATTCAAGGTGGCCGGGGGGGGGGGGGGGTCACTGGAGCCTACCCCAGGAGGCGTAGGGCATGAGGCGGGGTGCCAATCCATCACAGGGCACACAAACATACTCACATTCACAGACTACGGGCAATTTGGGAATGCCAGTTAGCCTAATCTGCATGTCTTTGGACTGTGGGAGGAACCAGAGAACGCTGAGGAAACCCACCAAGCAAAGGGAGAACATGCAAGTATAGAAATGTAGAGAGATGGGAATCCAACCCAAGGCAACAATGCTAACCACTACACCACTGTGCCGCCTAAAAGAAAACTGTTACAAGCTAAAAAGATTCATATAAAGGAATTTTGTGTAAAAAAATCAAATAAAAAAAACAAACAGGAGGACCATTACCAGAGGTGTGTGTGAGGGTTCTACAAAACGTCTCAGCCGCTGGGCCTAACGTCAGGTCAAGGCGGCACTGCCCACACCTTTTTTCACCAGGCAAAACCCCACTTGAAAACACATCATGTCATCCTTCGTACAGTCATGTAGGAACCTTCTGAGGAGGAATTGAAGGCAATGTGAATTAAACCAGTAAAAATATCAGCAGGTAGTCAAATGCTTCTGTGGGAAATGTAGGAAAGCATTAACCAATAAACTATTGTCAGCACTGTTGCTTTGCACCAACAGGGGGTCTTAATCTCATCTCTGGTGAGTTTCCTCCACTGCAGTCCAACGACATGCAGTGTAGGCTGATTGGGGTTTTCAACTACTGTAGTATGTGATTGAATGAGTTTGTGTGTGTGCTTATGCTGTGCAATGGGTTGGCACCCCATCCAGGGGTTACCCTGTCTTTCGATTCGATTAGATTCAATTTCGATTAAATTAGATGAAAGTCAGCTTTGCACAATGACAAAGTACATATACAGAGAGAATGAAATGCAGGGAGCATGTAAGTACTGTATAAGTGCTTTAAGTGACTTATTTACAATAAATGAAAATGTAGTATATATTTTATTTTTCTTGGGCCCCAATACCCCATAATAGGATGCAGGAGCTGTGTGACCCTACGCTGGGTTTGTGATATAGATGATTGATGATTACAAGAATTAATATAATAACTAAAAATAAAAATTATGGATTTTAATTTAAAAATAAACCTGAGATCCCCCAAATCAAATAAAGATAATAATAAAGAATAATACAAAAATATTATTCGGAGATGGCAAAATAACATTTAGAAAGACTTTTCATAATACACAACAACACCACGTATATACACCACTATATATTTTTGTACCTAAATTATAACAAATTGTTCTTAAGCTCAATCCAAGTTTTAAAGCAGAAGAAGCATCTCTGCTGCTCTAGCAGTGCTGGACTCAGCCATCTGTCTCTGATCCAGCAGATCTGAACTCCTCCGAGATTGCAGTTGCTGTTTTGCAGGTGGATCTGCTGCAGAGTACTGCCTCTTGCCTGTAAAATATTTCTAGAAGGAGACCACAAGGGGATGTTAAATGTTCATCGATTACTTTAAACATGTCGAACAAAGGATTTGCCTGAAAACAAATAAAAGATGTGGGGATTCCACTGTAGGCTGCGTATTTATTCTCCTTGATTTTAAAACAGATGCTAAGCGGCTCCCTAAGCGACTTGTTACTGCAGACTTTCTATATATCGCCCAGCATCATGGAATAGCCAAAGGTTAATTAAAAAGCCAACAAATGTCACATATCTGTTTTTTTCTTTTTCTTTTCTTGATTGGTGAAAGGACAGGAGACAATGGTAGAGCATCAAGAGAGTTTTAATGTGGGTCGTAGGAGTCTCTGATCTAATTTAGTCAAGGTCAAAGTGTATGCCACGTCCATGCCATGCTGTCAGATTTTTCCAAAATCTCTCCCTTCTGCTGTGAGCTTATTTCTATTTACAATCGAGGCAAAAGCTCAATTTAAGGAACACAAATAACTCCACTTCTCTACTCTTATATTATACTGCCTGAATAGCATTAATAGACATAGTAGTATTTGTTTTTATTAAAAAGAAAAAAAAAACCTGCTAATCTAGCTAATGATAGATGACTAGTCTTAGCGTTGATTGAAATAACTTTCCACAAATCCTTCCAGATTAGCCTATGGTATGTAGCTGGTTTGCATTAGCAATACAAAAAAGATAAAACTAATAATCTGAAATATCTCAGGAAATTAGGTACTGTCAGCTAGTGCAGCTCCAGCAAGGTAGTGAATTAGGATTATCAACAGTTCCGAATGACTTCCAGTGATTTATCATATAATATACAACAGGTAGTTCTGACCGTGTAAAGGGAAAGCAGCTGCCTGTCAAAACCCATATTTAAATCTAGTCACAAAAGCACTTTAAGCAAGAAAACAAGTTAAAACTAATGTGTAAAACAAGTGAGTGTACACCCTAAAGCATTACCTTTTCATTTAACACTATTTGAGAACCTGGAAGTTAGCGGAGCTGATGTTTTAATGCAGAATAAGTGGAAATTAAAGGATAACCTTACGGAGTTTACAGGACTGTCCACCACCTCCATGGTTTTTCTCCTCAGCTTTTGGCTACACAGAAACAGTAAGAATTTAAAATTACTTTTGACAACAGTCAGGCACCGGCTCCGCCAGTGGCGTTTAGTCAGTTCAGCTGAGTTGCTGAAGGATGTGGGTTGGTTAAGCAAAATAACTGGTTAAATAGAAAACTTCATAATCTGTTGATAACAAATGGTGTTTGTATAATTATTATCAAAGGGTCATTCTTCAATTCGGGTGGCAGATGAGAGGCAGAATTTGTAAAAAATATTTTTTAAATTAAATCTAATGTATTATGTATTTTAAATTAGATTAATGTGCTATATTCATTAAATAGAAGCTTATTAACATTTTGATTCTTATATCATTTTAATTAAACACTGGTGACACAACCACCTATGTCTATGGTGTTAGCAATATTTGAAGCAAAATTTTAGTTTGTTCTAAAATGAGCAGGCGTATGCAATTTAAGGAAATAATAATAATAATAATAATAATAAATTATTTTAATGATTCACTTCATTTATCATTTAAATTTCAGTTTTTAAAAGAAATGTTTAATTGCTTAACCTAGTGCCTATTTCTGCCAAATGAAATAAATAAAAAAAAAAGTTTAAAAGACATCAAAAAGACAGGAAAAATGGTATGTGGAACCTTTTATAGTCTTTATTCTGAAATATTAAAACCACTGTTTTGCATAACATGTTTAACAATTATATCATTATAAATGTCCTTAAAAAGAAAAAAATTCTGGTTGTACAGTATATTATCTGTGGCATTTACTAGAGTAATTATCTGTGGTATTTACTGTCTGTACTTTACCACAGACAAATTAGTAATGGAGGATGCCCTCATGATGATTTCTAGATCAGGGGACATTTTGGAAATATTAAGTATACAGGTAAAGATTGTACCTTGGCACACCTTTCTTTCTATTGGGCCACTTCAGGTTTCCAAAGTTGTTTTGAAGCCACTGCTGTGTTTTGTTGGTGGTATGTGCCAGACACCACAGCACCCCCCCCCC
>JAQMYL010000035.1:30908413-30920209 GCA_030014365.1 Clarias pachynema
AGCATGAATTACTGGAACCATGTCCTGTGGTCTGATGAGACTAAGATAAACTTGTTTGGGTCAGATGGTGTCCAGTATGTGTGGCGACGCCCTCGTGAGAAGTACCAAGAAAATTGTCTCTTGCCTGCAGTTAAGCATGGTGGTGGTAGCATCATGGTCTGGGGCTGCATGAGTGCTGCTGGTACTGGAGGGATGTGGTCTATTGAGAGAAACATGGATTCCTCCCTTTAAAAAAAACTAGGCCAAATAGCAGTTTTCCAACATGATAATGACTCGAAACACACCACCAAAAAGAAAATTGCCTTGCTGAGGAAGCTGAAGGTGATGAAGTGGCCAAGTATGTTTCCAGACCTGAACCTTATTGAGCACCTGTGGATCATCCTTAAGCGCCAGATTTCTAACATACAGCAGTTCTGTGATATTATTATGGAGGAGTGGAAAAGGATTCCACAAATTTGTATGGTCCTATCAAGCTGACAAACACATAAACATGATGAATAGGACATGTGACTTTGCATGGTTAAACGGTATACAGCAGTTATCACTTAGGATGTACTCACTTTTGTTGCCAGCTATTTTGACAATAATGGCTGTATATTGAGTTATTTTCAGAGGACAGAAAATCTATACTGTTATACAAGCTGCTCATTAACTACTCTAAAATATATTTAGGTTACATTTCTATAGTATTATCCTTTGCGAAGATATACTAAAATGTTTGCTGAAATTAGAGGGGAGGACTTACTTTTGTGACATACTGCAAGTGCTTTTATTTATGTTTTATTTATTTATTTTAAACAAGTTAGAATATATTTTTCAAGCATACTATTTTACCTTCCCTTATATGAACTGATTAAAAACACTTTGAATGAGACTATGTGGTATCTTGTGCAATAGTGGTAGATAATTTAATCGAAATTGACAATCATTAAAACAATACAAGTAAAAAAAATTTTACAATCCTATTTAAATCAGTATGCTTCAGAGCCCTGATCTGTTACAGCTGTAAGCATTAAGCAATTATGCATTAGGGATAAAGAAATTTAAAGACATTAACCAAAATCATTGCTGACTGCAGCAAGAAGCTTCTCACTCAGCTTCTGGTAAAAATTCCAAATTTACACAGCTCTGAGATTTTCAGGGCTTTCTTTTTTTTTTTTTTCTTTTTCTTTCCCCTACCAGCAGATGGGTGATTTGCTCCTCTCCATCTGGAAGCATTGCAGTACATCCAGGAGAGATCAGGACACAAGCAGTGACCACATTTCCCATGAGTCTTTTCTGAGAAACCGTTCTGTTAGGACAGCTGGAGAGGTGAAACCTGGACAAACAGGTGGATGCCAAAAAGGAAAATGAGGGTGTTTAAGGGAATGGATGGATATAAATTTGTGTTGACATGAAAAAAAGAAAAAAACACACAAAAAGCCAAAGGAAGGAGGAAAAAGAAAAATAGTTTATGTAACAAATCATACTGTAAACATAAAAATGCATTAATTTATGAAACAACAAAATGGTGATGTGCAGATTGGCAAGGAGGCGGCACGGTGGCTTAGTGGTTAGTACTGTCAACTTGTATCTCCGGTGTCTAGGTTCAATTCCTGCCAAAGGGTCTGTGTGCATGGAGTTTGCATGTGCTTGGTGGGTTTCCACACGGTAGTCTGGTTTCCTCCCCAAAGCCAAAGACATGCAGATTAGGCTAATTGGCGTTCCCAAAAAACCTGTAGTATGTGAATAGGACCTCAGATTAGAGCCATTATAACTGATTTACAGAGCAGAAAGAAGTACAGTAGCATAAGTTTTCTGGTCTCTCTCTCTCACACACACAAACAATGAATAGTCAAATATTCTCTAGTTTATTTACACAAGAAGAGGTGTTTGTCCTCTTGAGAACATGTGTCACATCCACTTGTTGCTACATTAAAAGAGCTTGATCTATTCATGTTCTGTGGAAATCTGGGAAAACCAAAGAGAGGGAACCACAGGACGGCATACCATATAAGAAATAAAAAGGAAGAGGGGACGTCTGCGAAAGGTTAACACAGTATAAGGAACGTTTTAGAAAACATAGTCTTCATCAGAGAGGGTGCAGTGCCTCATGTAGTCCTACTGGGAGTCAAACAGGGGACCGCCTCAACCCTTAAATAGAACCTTTTCACAGGTAAGAAGGTGGTGTATGACCTTGATGCCCTTACTACACATTCTGTTTTATAGAACGTATAGCTGCCTAACACACAATATGACTGCAGATCAATCCCTGCTATCTGTGAATACCCAACATGAAGATGGGTTTCCTGTTGAGTCTGGTTCATCTTAAGGGTTCCTATTGCCATCTCAGGGAGTTTTTCCTTGCCACTGTTGCCCTCTTTTTGCTTAGCAGGGACAATCTGATCATTTTATTATTGATCATACATATTTTCACACACACTTCATACACATATTTCCATAATTTTCTTTTGATTTTGTAAAGCTGTTTTGCAACAACAACCAAGCACTGTGGAAATAGAATAGAATTTAATTTTAATTTTATATAATTTTATTTATGAGTTTTGGTCTCATCTATCAACGCACAATTTCTACTGTAATGCTGGACCGAGTTGAGTTCACTTTCTTCATGTCTTTTTCTTAAGATCACCAATCTGCTTATTTTGAGTTTTTAAGCGACTTTCACAGCTGCTCAACTTATTTTTTCTCCATAGAAACATCAGCACCTATAGGGAGGAGGGGGTGTTGTGGAGCAGAGACTGCCGGAGGGCTGATACAAACTTACAACGCACTGTTCAACAGCCTTTTCTGAGCAGATCCCAATTCTCCAATGTTGATTTCTACTTGATCAAAAACAGCCGATGTGGTACAGCAGTGCTGAATTGTGGGAAAGTGGCTTTTCATATTTCATCAGGGACATAAAGTCTAGCAACACCCTTGCTACTTTGGAATTTAGACTTCATAAGATGTCTTGCTTTGTAATGGAAACACACCCTATGAACAATAGCAGCAGATCTAATATAGGTTGACAACATGTCATGAGAAACACAGCTCTGATAAAAAGCAGCAGAGGCTCAGGAGTTAGCTTTTGAGAGTCTTGCATTGGCAAGTCACTTTGGATAAAAGCACCTGCCAATTGGATAAATGTATATGTAGCACTTTTGGAAAAAGTGCACTTTTTCACAACACATTTTCTCTCCTTGGCTTAAAACAAACATTCAAAAGGTCCAGTCCTCTGAAAAAATGCACAATAGGCTAAGTGGAAAAGTGTTGTGGGTTTAAAGTAAATTGTGAAACCTGACAGGTTCCTAAAAATTACAGTACAACACTAAACATTTTCTTATATTATTATTATTATTATTATTATTAAGTTATTTATATAAGGGACACTTATATACACAAATACACAAGGGGTGTTCAGGTGGTGTTGAACTCCTTTAATGGCAAAAAATGTGGAAAAGGCTTGGAGCAAGGTCAAGACTGTCCAAGGATATAGCGTTCCTGTAGCGTGCAAGTGATGAATGATTGATTGTTTGTGCATTTCCCACAGAGAAACTTCTCTTCCACACATTGGTGACAATTTACCTATTAATTTTCAAAAAGCAGGTGTGAATTCAGGTATGATAGGGATGATTGCAGTGGCCTATGAGCTAGATCTCTCTTTAAATGTCAATCAGTTTTATGCCTTCATCCACCAGAAATCAGAAAGTTCCAGTTTGACTTGAACGCCCTTCACATTCAATACACATATACATGATACTGACATATAGACATTTTCATGCCAAAAGTTGATTATTTTCTTAAACAGCACATTTTATTCTTCTTACAGTAAACTTATTAAAAGTTAATAACTATTACTAACCAAAATGAAAAAAATAAATAAATAAACCTTACAAAATAGATTAATAAAGGAATATTGTGTTGTTGATGTCATTCATAAAATATCACTCCTATGCATTTGTTTGTGTTACAAGGCAAGTCAATACATATAGGAACAAGAACCGGTTAGTTCAAGAACTTATTGTCCTGGGTCTAGACCAAAAGGAGGTCAAACAGCTTGAGTGACAGGAAGGACACAGGACGAGGAAATAAATGGTGCTGCAACTGTGAATGTTCAACCCCAATGACCCTTTCTTGTCTTTCTTTTAAACAAAATTTCTTGAAAAATAAGCAAGCCCTTTTTTTTACAGTGAGAAAAATGACAGATGGAGGGAAGAAAAGCATACACTATGGTATTGAATGTTGTGGCAGAGAGCAATATGACCTTCTCAAACAGAAAGACCAGAGGGTCTCTAATTGGAAAACCCTGATTGCTGTGCACACTGCTACAATAGAGTGTGTTCTTAGCGAAAATAACATAGGGGAAGGACATAGCTGAGCATTTAATGCTTCGTTTTTCTGACAGCTTTCGTGTTGCAAATTATTTCGACAACCCCAAACCCACTACAAGCAGTAATAATGCTGATGATATTTACTAATTATGTCTGAATTAGTAATGTAGTCTCCCATTGCTGGAATAATGTGCTTTACTCCTCTACCCACTAGATTTTGAAGCATGGTTGTGGGTAAGTGTGTTCATTCATCTACAAGAGCATTATTGGGCTCAGGCCAGGCCCGAGTCACTTGGGATGTTGAAGAGATTGCAGGTTCATCCCAAATGTGTATAGTGGAATCGAGTTCAGGGCCTTGTTTAAGAGCTTAACAGTGGCCGCTTGGCGGTGTTGGGGCTTGAATCCCAGACCTTCCGATCAGTAACCCAGAGCCTTAACCGTTTGAGCCACCACTGCTGTGCCATGAGCCACCACTCCCCTGAATCAGAGTGAGAAAGATACAAAACAACAAAAAACCTTCCACTCCACACCATCTCTTCACTTGCTTTGTGTTTTGTTATTCTGGAATAGGGAATCTTAGTGCAAGTAGAATTCCATACAGTTGTCTGCTTCCAACTTTGTGGCAATGGATTGGAGAACGAACAACATATGGGTGTGTTTGTCAGACATGCAACAAGCTGGGATAGGGGCTGTTCTTATATGAGGTCACACTAGGCTGAAAATCAAATTGTGGTATTTACTGTAAGTACCAGCCTAAAGCAGTGAATGTTTGTTTTCTCAAGTTTTTTGTTGTTTTGTATCCCTCTCACTCTGATTCAGAGGAGTCGTGGCTTATGGCATAGAAGTGGTGGATCAAATGGTTAAGGCTCTGGGTTACTAATTGGAATGTCGGGGATGTCAGCTCCTAAACTGGGATATGTGGGAAAAAAATTCACTGTGTTGTGAGGTACATGTGACAAATAACTGAATCTTAATTAGTTCTCTATACTGCTTATTATATACAATATTGTGGGAGTCCTGCAGACTATTTCAGTGGGGCAGAAAGTGGGATACCCTTTGGACGGTGTGCCAATCCATCACACAGCACACAAGCAAACACACATACAAACTGCAAGGAATTTGGAAACACCAATTAGCCTACTCTACATGCCTTTGGATTGTGAAACTGGAGAAAACCCAATGCAGGAATCCAACCCACAACCCTGGAGGTGCAAGGTCAGAGTGCTAATCACTATGCCACTCTGCTGCTTGAGACCCATCTAAATGCCTAATACTGTAATTACTAAAAAGGTACATTTCCCATAATAGGCACCTTTTAAAGAAATTCCACTGTGAGGCCAGTGGGATAAAACAGCAAAAGAACCAAACATACTGGGATTCAATATGGCAGACCTGTAAAACCCACTTTCCTCTTTGAAGCCAATAATTATAATCAGCAATCAGTAGATATTCAGTAATCGCTTTTACACTGAGTAAATGATGACCAACAGCTCAAACAAACAAAAGCAAAGGGGATAGTCTGGTTAAACAGGGCTTGTTATGCATGGTTTAATGTTAAGCAGAACACAAACAACATGAAGGCATGCTGCTATAGAAGAAAAATCAACAACAGGGTAGTGTGATGTAGAGTTACTGTTACTATGCAAAGATGATACCAGACACTATTAATTATTATTTTAATCTGATAATGGTTACATTTAACATTACTTATATGGACATTTTATTAACCTCTGTCATCTTAGTATTTGGACAATGTACAGTATATTTAATGCATGTTGTACACATGAATTTGCTTTGAACACAGCGTTCCATGGCTTTCCCTCTCTGCAGGGTATTTAAAGCAATAAATTCTATTACGGATTAGAGCCTTGTATTTGCTAATTTAAATTTCCCTCATGTCCTGATGCTTATGTTAGCTGGAAATAATTTAATCACATCCAATTAGCAGGTGTGATGAGGAGTGATGGTGAATTTCTAAACATCTTAAAATGGTAGAAAATGATTGCCGTGATAAATCTGAGGTCGGGGTCAGCACTGTCCTTGTCATCTGCTCTGAATGAGACAGAATGAAGTGCTTGATTGCTTTTTAGCACGATAAACATGAGCAGATCATTAATTCAACTCAAATGGAGCAGCATTGTTTTGGATAGTCAAACAACTTTAATAGAATATTATATGTTGGAGATGGGGACAAAAAGCATTGCAAAATACAAAGGGTCTTCTTTCAGGCTGCTGAGTGAAGCAATTATGCATTTTAGATAATGAAAGACGCCCAACCAAAGGACCATGGGGGAAAAAAAAGCTATAATGCAGTTGCATGGTTTATAACTTGTCCGGGTGACCAGAAGTCTAGATTAATGTAAATGAATGTCCTTCCAGCTCTGAATACTGAAATGTAGCAGTTGCTCTATACATCATGAGGTGATATAGTGTGAAGTGGATTATACTGTAGGAAAAGTAATCGTTGGAGCTTTGCCTCAGGCAGGTTTATATTAACAGCTTGTTATTTGAAAATATGTGGCAGTTCCAAACCTACACAAGGCATGCAGGACATTAAACATATAATACATTGTGTAATTTATATGGTGCTTAGGATATATTTAGGGGACACATCACACTACTATTACTGCTACTACAAAGAATAATATTCATAAACACCACTTGCACATTACAATAACTTGGCTGAGAGTTATTGTCACAACCCTGTATATATATTTGGACCATTAAAATGAGTTCCTGGGAGGCCAATGTTTCAGAAATGATCATGGCTCTGGTGTACTGAGAAAACTTTATATATTGGTGGTATCCAAGTTAGTGAAACACTGGGATAAGTGCATCAGTGTATCAGGAGATTATATTGAAAAAATACTCTCATAACCTTGTTCTTTCATTCTGCACAATCAAAAGTCATGGTTTCACTTGAACACGCCTCATAATAATAGGACACTCCACATGTTGTAAAGGGAATGTCTAAGACTCTCCACGAACAAACTATTGTTAATATTATACCATTGCATTTTGAGGGATTCATGCCAAAAACAAAACCCTGACAATCTGAAAGTCTAAAAAATGAATAATTAACATATAGCAAAGGAAACTCTCCAAGCATATAAATAACATTTATTGTAACCCCAACAACTGATAACTGGCAGGCAATGTTTGTATTCATTTTACACACAGATTCTTTGTCAATTGTTTTGGACAGTGACTACATGTTTAAAATCCCAAATACTCCCAAAGGGGTTGATGTATTACTCCTAGTATTATAATAATAATGAACTTTTCAAGCATATGTCCTGTATTAAAAAAAAAAAAAGATCAACACAACAAAATGATGTCATATGAATTGTTCCCTTAAGAAGATCAATACATTTTATCCTCACAGAGGCACAGAGTAATGTACTTTTTCTTGTAACTGTTAAAGATAAAATTAACATGAATTTAAACCTTTAGGCTAAAACCTAGGTCTTAGTTTTAACCTAAAAAGTTAGAGCATAATTCGTTCCGGAAGCGTGCTTGTAATACAAAGCACTTGTATCTCAAAGTGGATTTCCTCATAAGAAATAATGGAGACTCTAACAATTGTTCCACAACCCCAAAATATTTGTATCAAAATAATTAACACAAAATTATAATTAACCTGCATGATGACGAGAGAAGAAGGAAGAGGAGGGGGGCTACTGTGTAGGACAACTTTCACACAGGCACACATACACTAACGATAATCACTCTTCTCTGGCAGAATCTGTCTGGTTACAGGAATATTCTTCTTTTTGCGTGACTTTAACAAGGAACCTCTCTAATGACGCTTGTAACATTTCATTGTCATTAAACAGATTCCTCTTTCGCACTACTATAGCCTTTTTAACTTTTTTTCTTCACAAGGGTTGTTGTTGAAGTACAGTTACTAAAAAAAACAGTCACTACACTTGGACAAAAAAAATAAAAAGGCTTTAAAAACACGAACACACACATGGTCACAATTTTATAGTAAACAGTACACTCGTGCATGGGTGTTGACTATACGAGTGACACGCACATTGAGACAGAGCATGGGAGATGATTACCCACAATCCTGCAGTGCGTGAAAGAGAAGAGCCATTGACTCAGTTATGATCATGTGATACTCGGCAAACAAAGTCTATGCTCGTTTATTGAGTTAAAATTTATTGTAAAATTTTGCTCATCTTGCAGAACACTTGCAGACCAAGTTACTCACAATCCAAGATTTCACTATATATATATATAGGAGGCGGCACGGTGGTGTAGGGGTTAGCACTGTCGCCTTGCACCTCCAGGGTCTGGGTTCGATTCCTGTCTCTGTGTGCATGGAGTTTGCATGTTCTCCCCGTGCTTGGTGGGTTTTCTCCGGGTACTCCGGTTTCCTCCCACAGTCCAAAGACATGCAGATTAGGCTAATTTGGGTTCCCAAATTGTCCGTAGTATGTGTGTGTGGTACTATTTAGGAAAATGGTGGAGAATAAAACCATGGAGGTAGTGAACAGTCCTGATAAACTTATATGTACTTAATATTTTCATGTATTCCACTTCAGAATAAAATCATCCAACTTCTGGGTTTTGGGGTTTCAAAAAGCGTTAAATGGAAAGCTAGTGCATTATAGGGTGTACAATTACTCGTTTAAAATACAGATTAATGCCGGTTAACTTTGCAGCTCTCCTTAGGCATCAATAAAAACACTTTTTTTTTTTTATGTGGGCAGCTGCTCTCTCCTCAGTACTGTGGACCATACAGACCTACTTTCACCCATGCTGCAACCGACGCTTAGTGCAATTATTATGATCAGCACTCGAGGAATTCCTTTCTTCCAATTAGATTACTTAGTAGGAACTAACTGTTGCATAAAAATCATTAGAGAACTAATCATTATAAGAACATCCATGTGTTTACGGTAAAAGGTTAAAAAAAAGAGAGACACTCATTCTAATGGAAACAGTCCTGTTATTCCAGAAAATATGGAAAGAAAGAAACAAATCCAGAGATTATGTAGCTGAGGTGTGAGCAGATAAAAGGATGTATAGTAGCATGAGCTGTTTGTTAAAAACCCAAATCAATAGACAAACCCAAGCAGGGAATGACAAGCGAAATACAAGGAATAATCAACCCAGAATACAACATTCATTCAGATGTGAAGTTTGAATAGCTATTGAATGCTGAATTTATAGTATTGTGTTTGTGCCAACTAGAGAGCTTTTTGTTTTTAGTGCACTAAAAAGAGTTTGTCTCCAGATGTTACTTTATATCCTGCAGCAGGGAGCTATTTACTGAGAATGATCAGATTTGGAGCACTTCCCCTGTGTGTTTGTTGTGCTGTGTGTTGATTGGCTGTCATGAACTAGTCACATGGATTTGCTCAAATCCATCTTGTTTGACACATTTATTTGAGCTGGATGTTAGTTTTAGTCATAGATTGCTCACAATGAGTTCTTTTAAAGAGCCTTCTGCATGATGTAGATAAATGCTGTGATTTTGAACAGGTTTTCAAAATAGCGAGTTTTTGTCAGAATTTGAGCAGAAGAAACTGCACCAGAGAAAAATATTTCTCAACAAGAATAACTGATTTTAACAATGTAGGTCATTTAAGATGTAGTACAATTGGGCAGCACTTACACATAGACTATTTAAGTTTTTTTTTTAATGCTTTAAGTGCAATGATGGCTTAGTTAAGTCTCTGAGATACATATTAGACATTTATAAGGTTTAATCCCAGGACTGGTAGAAAACCTTTGCGTGACTCTTGTGCAAGAATAATGAACGTCTGTAGCTTACAATGTAAGCTGTTACATGCCCAAACTGAAGAAGAAATATATCGTAATAATAAAGTTAATGCCTTGTTTAACCAGAATATTTAAACCACTCTCTCTCTTATCCTGTATAGGGTCACAGGAGGCCTGGAGCCTATCCCAGGAGATTCAGGGCACTAGGCAGGGTACTACTGTTGGCACACGCACAGTCACGGACTATGGACAATTTGTAAATGCCACTTGGCCAAAGCTACAGGTCTTTGGACTGTAACAGGGTAGAACATACCCCAAACTCCATGCACACAAAAGACCCAGGGGGAATCGAACCCTTGACCCTGGAGATGCAAGAACACAAGGATAACCACTATGCCACTGTGCTTCCTTATATTCACACTAAATTAATACCATTTTATAGATATGCTAAATAAATAAATAAATAAGTATAAAATGTATTAAATCACTCAAGAAAAATATGCTAAAGATAAAAATATATCTGAACAAAAATATATTTTTATGTTAAACCGATTAAACAGCATTAAGTGCATTTCTAAGCTTAATTTTATGGTAGAATGGTAGAAGCTCACTTACATAGACATTGAACTGGTACATTTGAAAGAGGAGTGAAACAAAGGGGGTTTGAGGTATAACAAGGTAACACGCTTTTTAGGAAGCTCTGAGTCCAGTGTTAAAGTAAATAATAAATAACAAAATAAATAAAATATAGGACCTTTGATATCTACTTTTTGCTCGTAGTAGTTTGTGCAGATGATCACTGTTCCAATTCTACTACTCATCATACGTGAACCAGCTTGCACATTTTGCATGGTTGCACCTATTTTTCCACTCAGGAATGGATCAGGAATAAGGCCCGGATACTCTCAGATCTACCTGCATATTAAACAACTGTCTTTGAGCAGCAGTAGTTTCCTGTTAGCTCTTTAAACACTTCCTCTCTGGCACTGTATTGACCCTATATGTCAGCAATACTTCTTAGTAAATGTGTTTGTCTATATTAATTGCTGCTTAGCTGTGCACATTCTCAGCTCTATCACAGATTTCTATGGATGAGTAATCTCTGAAAGATGCTGAAACATGCTGATATAAGCTGTGGATGCCTGAAGGAATTAAGACTTAAATCTAACATTTACAGATTCAAATCTAATTACATGCACAACATATATGGGAACTCCTGTTGGAAAATCATTTCAGGTGCTTTTCAAGCCTACACACACACACACACACACACACACACACACACACACACACACACACACACACACACACGCACAAACACCAGTCATAACATTAACACCACTGTCATATGAACTGAAAAACTAAACTGGTGGCAGGGACATGGGCACCCAATCCATGCATGCAGGGACCAAAAGCCAGCCAGATCCCACTGTAAAGCTAGAAATCATAAACAACAGAAAATGGTGGACGCTAGATATGTCAGAAAGGTATCAGAATACTCAGTGCATCACTGCCATTTACAAGGCTTATCAGGCAAAAAGGCCAAGGCAGATCCATGGATCCTGCAACCCATATATCATATATACTTATTTACTTCAGATGGGACGTTGGTGGCTCAGTGGTAGGTGTTTCGCCTGCCATACGGAAAGCCCGGGTTCAATATATATATATATAGTGGAACCTCGGATTACGAGTAACGCGGTTTACGAGTGTTCCGCAAGACGAGCAAAGATTTTTAATAAATTTTGAC
>JAQMYL010000035.1:30991959-31005842 GCA_030014365.1 Clarias pachynema
GTTAGATGGAGGCAGATGATTCGCTGTGGCGACCCCTGAAAGGGAACAGCCGAAAGACAAAGAAGAAGAAGAAGAATATATAGTAATTTGTCACAATAAAACAAAGTAGAAATATGTAAAAAAAAAAAAATTAATAATAATAATGTATGGACTGTATAATTAAACTCTATAAAGTATATGGCATGTGCAATGTGAGCGACATGCAAACAGTAGCAGTACAGTATGTGTGGTCATGGAGTGTGGAATGAAATGATGAGCAGCAATGCAATAACAGTCCTTATTTATATGTAAACAGAACCAGAAATGTGCAACATACAGTATATGTTCTGTGTATGAAATTTTGTATGATTATTAATTTTCACACTGTTTTGCATCATTCCTTGTACCTGGGCAAATGATAATAAAGCTATCTCATTTAACAATTTCGCATAAAAAAATCTATAAAAGAATGTGTTAGTTTATACAATAAAGCTCATCTAATGATAGAAGTGTGATGCTCTGCTAATACCACCAATCAGTGTGAATTGGAAATCAGTTCAGGGACCCGGCTTAGCACGTAACATTCACATTTCTCCAGCAACGCTGCTGTGTTTGTAGCTGTTCTGTTAATTTTGCATTGGATTTTCCTGCACGTTGTTCAGTTTGTGGATTTTAGATAATAATTGTAACTGTGCTCACACAGTACACACAAATTTTTGTCCTTGGTCACAATGGCACTCAATCAGCTGAGAATGACATTAGGCCATCAATCTGAAATGTATTTAAAATAATTATTTCCCAACGTAATGTTTGTAAACGATGTATTTTAAATTTTAAAATTATCATAGCTTTATGGTCTAAGGCCAGCTTTAGTCCTACACCTTTTTCTTAGCAAATGTATAGGTTTTAAAATATTTATTTATTTATTTATTTATACTAATTTTATTGTTTAATAATTTCCTTCTGAAATGTACATTTCAAAAGTACTAAAAAATTTACATTTTAATTTTATTAAATGAATTGTTTAACTGATTAATTCCAATGATCCCAAACTTAAAAAGGGTGTGGCCCAATCTGAAATGTGAAAACCTTCTGCCAGTCCACCCACGACTTTAATCAAAGCTCTGATCGACACATGAGACTAAGGTAAATGAAGAGAATCACATTATTTAAATCATATGGCTTTCTTTTATTAGTTTATTAGTTTTAAAATGTAAATATTTTTCGATTATTATTAAATATTTAATATAAATTTTAAAACTGATTAGAAACTCAAAAATTTTAAACTTGCTGAGGTTGTATACCAGGGCAGCACCATGCATGCACTATTTCACATACAGTACATAGCCGTCAGATGCCTGTGTGTGGATCTGTGATTTAAAGCTATCTCTCCCACCAATAAACTTTCCTCCTCAGGTGGGAATTTCATTATAGGGAAGGGAACATGTTTCTTTACTGTGCACATGACAATAAAACTTGAAACTGACCTCAGATAGATGTGGCATCATCACAATTCAATCCAGTACAGTAGGTTTTATTACTGTTTCACCATATTCTCAAATGGGCCCTATTTCGTGATCTTTTTCTATTACATACAGTATGTGCTGTGAAGGTATTTTTTCAGATTTTGAAAAAAATATTTGTCACACTTAAATAATTTAGATCAAACAAATTTTAATATTACACAAATATAACCTGGTAAAATTAGGGGGAAAAAAGCTGCCCAAACCTGGTTGGCCCTATGTGGGAATGTAATTGCCCCTAAACCTAATAACTGGTTGTGCCACCCTTGGTAGCAACAACTGCATTCAAGCATTTGTAATAACTGGCAATGAGCCTTTCAAATCATTTTGGATGAATTTTGGCCCTCTCTTCTTTGCAGGATTGTTATATTCAGCCACACTAGAGGGTTTTTGAGCATGACTGGCCTGTTTAAGGTCATGCCACAGCATCTCAATCAGTTTTAAGTTCAGGATAATCAAGATCTGTTTTGTAAATGTGAGATGACTGTTTGTGTTTTTTTTGGTCAGCAGTGGCTTTCTCCTTGGAATGAGAATGGAAGAGATTTTTGCCCAGTCTCTTTCATATTGCTGAATCATGAACACTGACCTTAACTGAGGCAAGAGACCATTTAATGTTGTAAATGGCCGATTAAAGTTAGTTCCATATAGAATGAATACCATCAAGGTAGAAAGTTTAGAGACTTGTCTCCCATGAACTCCTTTAATGGCCCAAACATGTGGCAATTTCTCGGAGCTAGGATTGAGGTCAGGACTGTATGGGGGATTTGACAATAACTCCCAGCTGAGTTCCTGTAATGTATTCTATCCTGTAATGTATGTAATGTAAATATGACTGAATTGAACCAGTGCAATTGGGCTATATAAAAAACACCAAAAAAAAAAAACAGCAGTTGTTCATTATTTCTAATATGCTTACCAAAATTTCTAGAAACATATGCACATCAAATCAGAATGCCATAAAAACAAATGGTGACATTAAAAGTTTTCATAAGGGTGCCATGCAGCCATCTGTCTGTGTGAAGATGGAAATTAAGTCAAGAATTATACAGATTGAGACATAGTTTGCAAGAAGTTGTGAGTAACTGAAAAAAGCTGATAAGATGACCTTAAAACTGTAAAACAGCACTTTACTTGTCACACACGTTCATCACACACTACTTCACAGAAATTAGTTTTACATTAAGACCTGGTTTTAATTATCTGACATTGTGATAACAGTAAAGTCGCAAAGAGGCAGCGATGCAAGCAAAAACCTCCACAATTCTAAACCAGCCATTTATCGTGACACGTTTTTATATTAACGAGAGTGAACTCAATACTCCTCCTGCACGATGTGCTCTGAGAGAGACGGCAGCAGATTTACCCTGAGATTAATTAGAATCACAAGAAAACCTGAGGTGGTAAATTCGGTGAGTCTCAGGTCTCCAGCTGTCCTCTGCTCTGACAGACGAGCCGTTTAAGATGCGATTTCTGCTGCTGGGTTTTGCCCTCTGACAGCCTGCATACGGAGAAGAGAGACGCTCCATCTGTTTATCGGAGAAAACGGATACATGTTAGAGAGGGAGGAACTGAACCTGCCATCATGCTGACAGCTGCTTAGGGAGATAAAATAACACCAGGGCATGGAGAGAATTAAGAAGGCGATATGTGGAGGAGGTGAAGAGAGTCTGCTGATGGACATTAAGGAGGAATGCTGACAGAATAAACACTTAGAATCTGTTTTTAGTTCAGTCTGCTTGGCCAATCAATCGAGGTCTACATTAGTGAGTCACTGTGTATTTAAATTAAGGAGGAAAGTATAGAATATGAATTTGACTTTTTATTTCCCCCAGCAAACTACCTGAATTTTTTTCTTGAATAATACATTTCTTGTGTAAATGTTCCTGCAAATGGCTTAAGAATAAATTTGTTCACATTCAGCCTGATAAATGAGAAACATTGTTACGGCTCCATTGTGTGATAAATTATCAAACAGTTATCTGGTTCAAAGAATACATGAATGTTCAGAATTGTGTGAGACTATCTCTCAGTTTGATTAATAATACAGAAAGAAATCATGTTTTTTTTATGTTATCACAGCTCTCAGACATATCTTATTGCTATGCTTTCATGAGCAAAAATCTGTCGATGCATAAGCGTGCATATCTTCATCATTATTGCCACCTTCCTCAAGAATGGATTCAATGGATCTCTAAAAAAAAAAAAACCCTCTATCACATTTACTCACTTAATTTTGCTATCTTTATACTGCCTGGCCAGTCTAATTATTGGTCAGCATCAAACAAAGAAAACAACTAAGGAAAATAAAAACAGGTTTAAAAATGTATTAAGGACTGCCAAACACATTATTGAGTAATATAAAATAATTATTACATTATTAAAGTATAGTTTAATGAAAATGAAGAATATAAATAATGAATAATGCACAATAGAAATTAGAGCTAGGTTTAATAGTTAAAATAAGACCTGTTCCATACACACAATGTGACAAGACCTCACAAGATTGGGACTACACTTGTGTGCCCATAAGAAAACCACTTGTTAGTGAGACTCTCAGGAAGAAAAAAGGTAAGAAGGGAAGCGCATGAAGCACACATCATGCATAGTGTCCACTGTACAAGCCTCTGGAGGGAGTGTTATGATCTGGGGTTGCTTCAGTTGCTCAGGTCTAGACTCAGCAACGTTATGTGGTAATAAAATGAAGTCAGGTTTTTCTTTTCTACACATCACTGTACTGTATTAAATATTCTAATATACATAATTTATTAAGTTATTAACTTTTATTTATTAACTAGAACATAGTTACAGTTAAAATTGACTTTTTTGTTTACAATTTTACATATGCCTCAGTGGTCAAAAAATGTGCTTGTATTTTAAAATTAGTATAAAGTTTCACAGTATTTCTCTGGCACACCCTGACTGTTCCTCAAAATTACCAGCTCTGATATTTATCCTACTTTGGCATGCAACTGTTACTGTTAGCAACATTAGCCTCAAATTGTGCCTAAATGCATTAAATGAAATTCATATTTTAAAATAACTTTAAGTCACAGAGTCACAGACAAGAGGAATAGATCCACTCTTAAACTACAGTACTGATGCAAATACAGTTTTAATATTGTTTATTCACTCAGGCATCAAAATTTACACACACACACAAATTTGTTGGATATTTGTCAGAACATTTTCACCAAATTTAAAAAGTCTGTTTTGGGCAAATAAATAAAAAATTACTCTTGGCTGGAGCTGAGGGACAGAGAAAAAGGTGGAGAATATATTATTATTATTATTATTATTATTATTAGTAGTAGTAGTAGTAGTAGTTATGTATTTATTTTTTTATTTGCATATACACAACTAAAAACCCATGTGAATTTTTTATAATAGGTGACCTTTTAAAGTGCTTTTCTTTTTTAAGTGGGCTGTATTGATTTGTGGTTTTTCTCTAAATCCATGCGTATTAAATCTGGTGGTTTGTGGAGATGTTTCATCTGATATTATTTTTCTATAAATGCAATGTTGACCAGTTATTAAAGGAAAAAATATAATATTAATCTATAAAGGTAAACACATTCAAGTCTGCTTTTGTGGAATAAAGAGAGATAGAAACGCTATAGACATTAGCAGTATTGTAATCTCTTTGATTTATTTAGGTATTTAATTAAACCTTTTTACAAGAGGAAAGCAGCACTTAGATGACCTCAAGAAGCAGACACCTCTCATCTCATTCTGTGTGTGTGTATGTCTGTTGAATGAGAAAACATGCCTGAAGCAGCAGAAATGAATGAAACCTAGAGAAAAAAAAGTATTATTTAAGGATAAATCTGATAGAGCGAGAACAGAATGAGGAAATTTAAAAACAGAAGACGAAGCCTGGAGATAAATGAAAGCAGGCTTCATGGAGAGATGCAGGCAGATTTCTTGGGGCTTGGATCGACTGGTTTAATATATCATCAACTCAAATGGAATGTCATGGTTTGGAAGGAAGGATGCCTAAAATAAATGGGGAAAAATATACTTTTTGAAAAAGCTAACAATACAACATTAAGGAAGGAACTGGTGCAACATATCGATTACCTGTATATCTGTATTATTTCTTTAAGTATCATCAATTTACTTATTCATTCTTTTTATTTATTCATTCTTTTTATTTATAGTTTTCATCTTCAGTTAGTACTTTAACCTGGGCATGGTGAGATGAAACCACAGAACCCAGAAGAATATCATGTGAATATGGGAAGAACATGTGAAATGTGAGGACGAAACAGACTCTGCAGCTGTAAAGTGGCAAAACAAATGCCTAGATATGAATACTACAGTATATTGTATATTAGGCAGCATGGTGGCACAGTGATTAGCACCTTCAGGGGTTTATTTATTAAAAAGGGTTTGAGTCCTATGTTGAGTCTGTGTGTGGCATTTGCATGTTGTTTCTGTGCTTGGTATTTTTACTCCAGTTTAATTCAGTCAATTCCCACCCTGTGTACTGTATGTGTTTCTTCCTGCATGTATAGAAATAAAAACAATCATGAAGCAAACTATAAAAAGAAAATAGAAAATGCCTTCTCTAGTATGTGTCAGGTGACTGCCTTTTTAACATGTTGAATCTGAGCGAGTTTTACCAGGAGCAAACTGTAATGCCTAGATGACTGGGTCAGAACATCTCCGATACGACAAGTCTTGTGATGTGTTCTCATTACTCATGTGATTCATTATTTCAGGAGGATAATGTACCCTGCCACCAGTTTAGGAATGATTTAAGGAACATGACTATAGTTTTTGCCTCCAAATTTCCCAGATATCTATCAAATCGGGCATCTGTGGGATGCACTGAACAAAAAACACCTGTGGTGGATGAAGTACACAGATCCATTAATAAAAGTAGAGATATCCTAGATTAAATATTACTTAAGTAAAAATAACGGTCCTCCATATAAATGTATACTTGAGTAAAAGTTCAAAAGTATTTACAGATTGTGTTATTCTGATCAATGATGCAGTATAAAGCAGCGATTCGATATGATGCGGTTGGACAGCAGCTTCAAATCTCTCAGACTGGGCGTATGTTAGCCTTCACTCTCTTCAGTTGGTAGCTGTTGTGTGATAGACCAGAGCTGGCTGGTGGGTAGGAATTAGCCAAAACTAATTTAGGGAGAAAATTAAGGGAGGAAACCTGTAATAATGTGGGACATGTAATGATGATTTTGAAGGTGGGTGCAAGCAGTGTATATTAAACAAAATAATAGCAAACCAACAAGACAAGATGAAAAAATGGCTAGTTAATTAATATAGTTATTAATATTAAAACAAAATATAACTTTTTTCACCAGTATTTACATAAATAAGCCAAAATAGAAGGAAATAATAATAATAATAATAATAATAATTATTATTATTATTATAATAATAATAACAACATGTGGGCAATACTAAGTACCCACCATAATTCAATAGGTTGACGTTGAGCAGCAATAACTTGATGTAACTGTATGACTTCAGTCTCTCACATTATTTCGGCCCATTCTTTTTTACAACGTTGATTCAGTTCATTGAGGTTTTTAGGCATTCGCTGCCACAGACAGATTGAGGTCTGGGCCATTCCAAAACCATGGTTCATTTATTTTTGAGCCATTCTGATACAGATGTGATTCAGATCACTGCCCTGTTGCATGGCTGAATTTTGACCAAGCTTTAGCTATCAGAAAGATGACCTCACATTTGCCGTCAGAATCCTGTGGTATACAGAGGAGTTCATGTCATGTGCCTGTAAAAAACCCTCCACTGGCATGCTTGACAGTCTCAAGATGATATAAAACTCAGTTTGAGATCCTCTCTCCGTGTCATTATCCCATTGCCCCACCTCATAACCAGCTCCATATGTAAAATTTAGTTACATCATATCTAAAGGTCACGAATATTTTACTTGCTGCCAAATTTCTTCTATCAGAAGCAGAAGAATTTCATTGGCATGTGGAAAATGAAGGGAGTAATGCCGAATTTTATCAGCTGCAGGTTTTTCCACATTTAAGTGTTTGGGAGCTTGCTGATGCATAATGCATTTTGTGGAAAACAAACCTCTCGCTCTTATCTTTAAGATAGATTTATTGCATTTAGCCTCACCTCTCAATAGCAATATATATTCCCTGTTTATCAGAGGTGGCTGTTTTGCATGAAATTGTTCAGTTAATTACACAGTCGGTGGCTTCGATGTGGGCGCACATTTTCTAATTAAGAAGAACAGGATTTCTGTGCTGCATGCGTATAGAGTTATTAGTTTACTGAACTTCATTTACTTCAGCAAAGTAAGTTATAGCTAAGAAAAAAATATATAATCTGACCCTGGCATCTACAGCTAGTTTTTAATAAATAATTCAAAAACATTTTCAAAATTTTTGTGCTCACAAACAAATGCTTAGCAGAAGAGTTAAAAGCTTTTGATGCAGAATGCTGGAAGTGGAAATCTATTAGACCTTAAATACTGTATATAATGCACTTTCACGCATAAGCGTTCAATAATGTTAAAATCTAGAACGTAAAAGAATTTCACGCCATAAAATGAGAAAAGGCGCAGTATTTTGTATAATGCTAGAAAAACACCATATCCGAACAACTGGTTTGAATAATGACCAATTCCATGAAACATTTTGTCTGACATTTCCTCAGGTCCCAGGTGACAACTTTAGTTTCCATTTGCAGTTACTTCCTCTTTACTACAGAATATGACGTTCAAAAATAGAGGCAAAACAATTTCATTATGCCCTGTCACATACAGCTTCATATTAGTTGCACTAAAATGGAAAATAAAGCTAAGAAGAATTAAGCAGAAAATAGAGAGTTGCTGCTTTAGTTAGCAGATCAGGGATTGGGATTATGCTACACGTTCCGTATTGTAGATGTGGTAACAGATTTATGGCATGATTCAGTATAGAACTTGAGAGCCACAGTTATGGTGACCTGGAATATGAATTTTATTGTAAAATATAAACTACAACTTTAACAAATCTCTTACAATGAATTTTAGTAACTGTGGCTTCTCCAATTTGCTTACTTAAAAATACATTTCAGCTCCATTTTTCTCTAGGCTTAACTAATTATGTACTGTAATATTATTTCCAATTTTGTATTCAAACTAGGTGGTCTCAATTGTATTTATGTATTTATATTTATGTCCAACATATTAAAACTAGGTATTTACCTATCCAATTTCCATACATATATTTGTCTCATTGGGCCCTGTTTGTTTGTTTGTGTGTGTGTTTTTTTTTTTTCATTAAAAAAACAAAAACAATAAATTCAGGCTGGACAGATGATGCCCAACACTTGCATCAGACAAGTTACAAGCAACACAAACAACTTACTAGTATGAACTTTTGGCCAAAACTCAAGCATTTGGAATCACACTAGTACACAACAATATTCCCATTGTTGAATTAACACTGATAACACTGTGGTGTAGTGGATGACACTGTGGCCTCAAATTCTGATTTCTTCCAACAGTCCAAAGATGTGCAGGTTTGGTTAATTGGCATTCCCAAATTGCCCATAGTGTTTGAAGGAGTGTGTTCCCTGCGATGGATTGGCACTCCAGGGTGTCCAGTGTGTATCCCGCCTCATGCTTAAGGACTGCTGGGATAGTCTCCAGGCTACCCGTAATCGTGTACTGGACAAGTGAGTATAGTGAATGAATGATTTAACACCCATGGTGTTTGTATAGAGCCTCAGAGAGCAGAGAGCTTGGCCTCAGAGAGCAGAGAGCTTGGCTGAGACTTTGTGAAGTATACATGAAACTCCGGGTTAGGTCTAGGAGTTGTATGTGAGACAGGGGTGTGTGATTAGTATTCCAATGACTGTGAAAGAGGTGTGGCAATAAGGGGTTTACTCACATGACTGCTTTAATGATCGTCATACCTTGTTTCACAGACCTTCCTCGTCGTAAATATAAATAGTTAAAACATTGTTGTTATTTAATTAACAAATATTGAAATCATTGTCAAGTTCCTATATTATGGTTTAAGAGAAATGTAACACTACAGGTTAATGCATGGCTTATTCCTTACTTTACAGACGGAACATGCTATATAATGTTGACGTTCTGCAATGTTGTGCATTTAAAAAAAAATCTTGCCTACATGACTGTGTACCAATGGGTTATTTTGCTTCATTCATATTTATAGCAATGAACCCACTTCACTGGGTTGTATTCATTTTGGACCTTCACTTAATTAGCTTCACAACAGGGAAATAAAACTGAAGTTTAATGTTTTTCCTCATTAGTTTGTATTTCACTTATTTCCTTTATATCTGCATGAAATCCTTTTCTACCAGCGTTATTAACACAACTTCTTAACGCTGCAGCAGCTAATTAAAGGACGTGCTTGTTTTTAATTAAGCATGTAACAGAAGGAACCTGTCAGAGTTTGTTCATTCAGTTTATTTTAAAAGAGAACTCGGCTTTTATTAATAAACCAGATGGATCGAAACTGATTTTAGACATAAACTGATGTTGAAACGTGACACACTAGCTTAGAAGTAATAAATGAATGTGGGGGAAAATGCTTATTTTATATAAAATATTTTTCAATTCATGGACAGGAGGCCAAAAGTGCAACATTCACTTACACTTTCTTTCTCACTCATTCTCTATACCGCTCATTCTGTACGGGGTCGCTGGTGGCACTATGGGCAATTTGGAAATGCCAATTACTGTAACCTGCTTGTCTTGAAACTATGGGAGGAAAATGGAGTAAACCCACCATAGATGGAGGAACAAGTAAACTCCACACACAGAGATGTAGGACTTGAACCCTTAACCCTGGCGGTGCAAACCCACACTGCTCACCACTATGTCACTGTGCTGCCCCCAAAAGAGCAACAATTTTCCTATTATTTTTGGGTGAGAAGAGCATACACACTCTCTTCCCTGGCAATCACAATAACACAAGAAAAATATTGCTATCTCTGAGCTCATGTAAATGGAAGTAAGCAGATAAGGCAAGGTTTTCTCAAAGTGTGCTAATCTGTCCTGTGACACAGCAGTTAGAAAAGATGGTGTTGACTGGCATTATGTGTCTGGGAAGAAAACAAGACCAGTGTGTTAGCCTTCACTCTTGATAGCTTGACGGTTGATAGCAGTTGTATAATCTGGAATTGCTGGCTAGTGGGAATTGGCTGAAAATAAATTAAAGAGGAAATAGGGTTGTGCAAGTTGGTGTGCTCGTAGCACCTGTCCCAAGCCCAGATAAATGTGTAGGGTTGCATCATAAAAGGGCATCTGGCATAAAAAAAAAAAAAGAAAAGAAAACTATGACAAATGAAATGTGCAAAATAAGAACTTCTGCTGTGGCAACCCTTGATGGGAGGTTCGAAAGACAGTCTCAGCGATTTATAATGGGAATTATGGAGTATATAATGGATTACTTTCATGTTACAGCAATATCCATTGTGCTTTAATCTTAATCAAATATATGGATAAAAAAAATGTATGGTTTTCATCCGGTTTTCCCCATTGTTGTATTGTATTAGCTGGGGCTTAAATAAGCCGATTAAATTCTTCCTCTATTGTGACCTAACACTTGTATAAGATCCCTCTCCCCTAAGCTTTGTTGTTCTCTCGGGGGGCGTGGCTCGGCAGGAGCTCATTTACATAGACACTGAAATAAGACATTTGGAGGAGGAGTGAAATAAAGAGATTTTGAGGAATGCAAAAAAATATAAGAAGTATTTCAGCTGGAAAATTACACACACACACACACACACACACACACACACACACACACACACACACACACACACACACATACTGTACATATTGCGGGTGCTCCAGGACCTGTGTTAATGTTTTGTTAAATGTTATGTTAAAGTAGCATTTTAAAGTACAGCAATAGTCAAATATAGTAATGGAAATGTTATTAGATTTAAACCTAATATAAATACTATTTTTCTCATGTAATACATTAAGTCAAACAATCTACCATTTGAATAAACTTTATCAGTCAAGTCTGATATATATCTGTAATAGATGTATATATTTAATAATACAGTAATTTAACAGTCATAAAAGCAATTATGTAGTTACTTGATTTGTTTGTTTGTCACCACAAACAAGTTTTTGTGTTTACTAGATATCTGGTCTCAGTTTCTCCTTAGAATATACATTTTGATCATTTAACTCCTCAGATTTCTAAAAAGAAGTGAGCCAAAACACTGCAATCAATGTAGTACAAGATTTTTACACTATTAGTTTCTTGGTGTGTTAAGAACGCAGCTCCTTGGCTTTCATTAGCATGCATGAAAAGAGCAGCTAATACCCCACTGATGAGTCGCCATCTGGGTTTCCTCCCATCGTTTTAATCATGGAGAGGGTGTAAAAAACCTAGACACTGACGAGCATTGTCACGTTTGCCCCCATTCTGTCATTAATGCTCTCGTTTGTCCTATATTTCCCAAGTACTTTGTCTCAATTTGTATAAAAAAGTTACAAAGATTAAAGACAGAGGTGGGGTTCATGTTCATACCTTTCTTTCAACTTTATTAATATGAAATGTGACAAAATCCAGCTAAATCATTTATTTCCATTTTGTACAACTTTTTCACAAGAACGAGGACTCATTTGTTAATTTTTATGTATAAATTATTATATACAGTTTCATGTATAAACTATAATAAACTCTTGCATCGAATGTTATCATTTCTTTGTTGTTAGAAAAGATTTCTGCAATGATTGTCTTTATAGTTTATTTTCTCAATGACTAATATATTTATAAAATGTTATTAATTATGATATTATACTCACCCATTCTCTATACTGTACCAATCCCATACAGGGTCAATGGATGTCTGCAGCCTTTACAGGGGGATTTGGGGCAGTAGGCAGGGTACCCCCTGGATGGAGTACCAATCAAACACTGTGAGAATTGTGTAACCACAAACTGGCTTATCCTGCATGTCTTTGAAATGTGGGAGGAAACCGACGTTCCCAAAGGAAACAAACCAAGCACAGGCAGAACATGCAAACTCATAGACCCAATGGTGAAACTCGAAACCCCGCAGACCTCAAGGTGCAAGGCAACTGTGCTCATCAATACCCCACTGTGCCACCAACTGTGATTATATATTGGAATTTAATACAAAAATGGTCAAGGTCACAGCAAGGTCAAAAATCTGAAAGATGTTTTCTTCAATATCCCTTCTATAGTATATTTTAAAAGGTGCAATAGGTTATGTGAATTTTTGTATGTATTTAAAGCAACTGATGCATTTAGTATGGTGCACTTCCTCTATCCCAAATTTGATTAAAGAGTGTCATAAAAGAGTATGTGGTTTTTATGAAACCTTATGAATGCTGCTCTTATATTTAGTGTTCCCTATTTACGCACTGAAAACACTTCTACTGTTGCTGTTGTTCTTTGGCTGCTCCCTGTTAGGTTCACTGCAACAGATTGCCTAACCCACACATTACTTTTGGCACAGGTTTTATGCCAGATGCCCTTTCTGATGCAAGCATCCCATTTTTATGGATGCTTGGGACCAGCAATGAGGATGTCCTGCAATCTAAACCCAAGGCTTTCCACATGGCAGACAAGAAGCCAACCACTGAGTCATTAATGCCCCAAAGCACTGCTTTATACTAAACATCTAAATAAAAATTTTTTTTCAATCTTACTGCTTTCTTGTGCCAATCTGTGCAACTGATATCTCATTTCGCTAATTGAATAACCTCTTTATTTTCTGTACAGAGCCAAATGAGGCCTAAATACTGGTGGCCCTGTGGCTATGCCAGCTGAATGAACAGGACCACCTATGTGACCTGCCAATAAACCTCACCCCTTTAATCACGTAGAAGAAGCGATTTGCAGAGCATCTGTTCCCACCAAAAGCCTGTTAGGAGTGGAGTAGAGAAAGAGAGCAACTGCAGTGCTAATGGCTGTTTGGATGCAGATTAAACTGAACACGTTAGACTGTACAAATAATTTAGTTTGGAATAAAAGCCGGGCTTGTCCACAGGGAAGCTATAAATACAGAGGTGTGCGAACAGCAGTGGATCGTCTCACTGTGCTGAGGAGATTATAACTGTGATTAAAGTTTATGGGTTGGCAAAGTGAGTGATGTGGTGGAATGAAAACTGACCTCCCTTGCGGTCATAACTATAGCAACAGTATCTTTGCTACGGCTGTCTAAATGTGAATAATTACTTTCCTAGCCAGCTGTATATAATGCAACCATGCTCTGATGATGATGATGATGATGATGATGATGTTGTTTTGTGTTATTTGAATGCAGTTGTGATTGCTGATGCATAGCAGTTTGTGTGTGTGTGTGTGTGTGTGTGTGTGTGTGTGTGTGTGTGTGTGTGTGTGTGTGTGTGTGTGTGTGTGAGAGAGT
>JAQMYL010000035.1:31014220-31026784 GCA_030014365.1 Clarias pachynema
TTCACAACCGGGCAACAGAGAGACGTTTCCCATAGCGTTTTCACGCAGCATCGAGTGTAGCTTTTGAAAGGGAACACAGGGCTCTGGAAAGATAGGGCCCTTTGTTATGCTCATATTATGAGCCATGGACCATTGGACCACTGGACTCTGGGAACGTAGGACCATAAAACTTTGAAACGTAGTGGTCTAGGGACATACGACTCCTTTTTTATGCTCTCATTGGGTGTCATATAAATCTGGGGACCACAAGTCCTTGGTTAATATAGGACCTTGGTAATATAGGACCCTGGGAACATATGACCCTAGAACTTTGGAACATAAGGCTCTGAGAATATGGGACCTTTTGTTGGGTTCAAAATATCTGGAGACCATAGGACCTTTAGAAAATAGGGCCTTGAGAACATAGTGATGACCCCGCATGTATGCTAAAATGTATGCTAGTTTTAACAAGTATTATTTATTTTTTAAATTATAGTTGATTTTCATTGTTCTTAGCCTTGAAGCTAACTTTAAATTTTCACTTCTTTTGTGTACAGTTAATTTGACAGACTCTTACATGCAGGTCTGGACTGGGACCAAAAAACGGCCCGGGCAGTTATGGCCATAGCGGCCCACCATGACGAGGGGGGGCGCGTCCTGATCATGCGCCTCTCGGGGGGGGTACGCCGAAACATATGCATGACAGTCAACCAATGGGCCGCGATTCGTTTCTCAGATACTCTACCGTTGCGGTAATAAATAAATTGGCCTAATAAACATTTTAGAAAAATTATGACTGACAGCTTCGGCCCAAAAAGTGCGTTGGCCCACCGGGCATTGCCCGGTATGCCCTATGGCCAGTCCAGGCCTGCTTACATGCTTTATGTGGCATCTTTCAGACAGCATTCTTTAGCTTCTAAGGAAAGACAATGTCAAATTGCCAAATATGCTGTGATATTTGGCAAGATGATATAGTCCAGATTATAGTCCAGATTGCTTCCTGAGCTGTGGAAGCTTTTGTGGTTGTGAGTAAAAAGCGGTAAAAGGATCTAAACCTCTGGTCTGGAATACAGATACAGACATAATGTTCTCCTTTTCTACAGTGTTACACACATCTAATTCGTACAGCACCCAGGTGATGTAGCACAGAAACCACTGTATGAATAATTAGTAATAGATCGTTAGCATTAGCATTAATATGATTGAGGATTTATTGTAATATAACAATGAAGACATGGCATGGTGTTTTAACAATAAAAAGCAAAAGTGTAATAGTGAAAATAGTGAAAATGATCAAAGTGCGCTCCTGATCGCTTCATCCTTTTGGTTCAGGGATGGATTTAACAGGCATGGACAAATTACAGTACATTTATAAGCCCATTAGATTTTGCTTCCTTTTCTATCTTTCAATTTCACCATGTCTCCTTAAAATAATTTTTCATTTTTCATCAGTCATTTGTATTTCTGTACCTGAGGACACTGAGTGCAGGGCACAACCTTACTGAATCCTCAATTCTGTTTGTTCAGGGGTGTTTAGTACCTTTGCATTCATTCTTTAAAACCAAAGTACAAACCCCAATTCCAATAAAGTTGGGACGTTGTGAAAAAAACTTATATAGAAACAGAATACAATGACCTACAAATCTTTGTTGACTCATATTCAATTGAAAACACAACAAAGGCAAGATATACACTGTTCAAACTGAAAAACTTGATTGTCTATTGCAAATATTCCCTCATTTTGACCTTTGACTCTGCTGGCAGCACTGTATTAATATCACGTGGGCTAAGAAACGCTTCGACTATTTTTATTGTCAACTATTGTCAACATAGTTTATCATAACATCTACAAGTGCAAGTTAAAACTGTACCATGCATAGTGCAAGCCATACATCAACAACACCCAGAAACGCTGCCAGCTTCTCTGGGCCTGAACTCATCTGCGATGGACTGATGCAAAGTGGAAAAGTATGCTGTGGTCTGACGAGTCCACATTTCAAATTGTTTTTGGAAATCATGTCTGTACCTGGGCTAAAGAGGAAAAAGACTGTCCAGATTGCTATCAGCACAAAGATCAAAAGCAAGCATCTGTGATGGTATGGGGGTATGCAAAATATGACAATGCAGAAATCGGACTATTGAGCAACTGAAGTCATACATCAAGCAAGCATGGGAAAGAAATCCATCTACAAACCTTTAGCAATTAGTGTCCTCAGTTTCCAAATGCTTATTGCTGTTAAAAGCTGTCCCAGCTCCTGTGAAATGTGCTGTAGGCATCAAATTCAAAATGAGTGAATATTTGCAAGAGACAGTCAAGTTTGTTAGTTTAAACATTACATATCTTATCTTTGTGGTGTTTTCAATTGAATATGGGTCAACAAGGATTTGGAGGTCTTTTATTTATGTTTAACACAATATCCCAACTTCATTGGAATTGGGGTTTGTATATGATTAATATAATGAGTTAATAATTTATTTTAAATAAGAAATTGTTTATTTATGGAAGTCATCCATACCATGCAGTGAAACTGCTTTGTCACTATTAGATATATAGGTAATATATACAATTATGGCATAGAAAGTATGGAATGTATTTTTTTATACTTTATTTATTTATTTATTTATTATCCATGGGCACTTCAGTTGTTTTCGATAGCTCTTTACCTTCCAACAATTTCTGTTGTCTTTTTGCTATCGGCACACCTACAATTTAACCCTCCTGCTTAACCTTGTTAGGGACATACAGTACTTGGGACACACTTATTCGTATACTATGGACAATTTGGAAATTCGAGTTAGCCTACTGTCTTTGGACTGTGGGGGGAAACTTACTGTATCAGCTTTTTTTGAATCCTTCTTGTATTTATCGTGCTTGACAACTGGGACGCCAGTTAATTAGCCCACTGTCTTTGTGACTAGTCAAATATCTACAAAACATTTAAAATCCTTGCGGAATTCTTTTATTTTTCATTCTGAAAATTTCAACTGCTACTAATAATCAGGGAATGTTAAAGTACTGTAAGTGCTGTACCGCAGGGTAGCAGCTCCACCGGCTGTCCAGTTGTTCAGAGCACAGGGTCGTTGTGTTCCCATTAATCCATCATCACACTCATTACACACTATTAATGACCAGCCATGTACCATGGAGCGGTGTTTATGAATGAACATTTCCTGCTCGTTACGGCCTTCAACACTGACATGACAAACTGTGAGCCATTAGCGAACTCTAAACTCTTTTAACAATACATTCATTGCTGCAAGGATGTTCACCTCAACATATACTGTACCTGTGCAAATAATGATACAAAGCTGAATGCAAACATCCAAAGCAGAGTTGAGACAGATTAACATGATGCCACAATGAGATCAATATTATATATCCATATATACAGTCTATATATGAGTATGAGTATATAATGAGTATATATTATATATCCATGTATATATATATATCCATGTATGTATATACTGTATATATATATTACTGTGTATATATACTGTGTATATATTATACAGTCCTTTATTACTGTCTGTTTTTTTTCACATTAGTCTTGGCACAGTGGCAGTTCTTTTTGGATAAATAAATAAATAAATAAATAAATAAATATGTCTATGTCACAGACAGGCTGGTTTGGATGCAAGAGAATTTTATTAAGCAAACCAAAAGGGCAAAGCAAAGATCAGAATGAGTGGGCAGCCAAAGAGCCAGACGATCTGTAAACAGACTGCACTAAAATAATGGGGCAAAAAGGCAAAAACAGAAGATTCTCCATGCTTATCCTGTACAGGGCCTGGAACCTATCCCAGGGTACTCGGGGCACAAACTGGTGTAAACACTAGATGGGAGTTTCAGTCCATTGCAGGACACAGAAGTACTCGCACGCTCCTACCTCCTCATTGACACACTACAGGCTACTTAGCTGATCCTACAACCTAGATCTGGGAAAGCCAAGAATTTGATATTATATTTTCAGGAATAGTACAGAAAATCTTGCCACTCCTGCTGCTGATATTCCTTGGTTACACATGATAAGTAATCAGACTATTCAACCACATTTGGCTGCCGTTGAACTTGCTGAATGTCCAATGAGGCCAATGTTGACTTTATATAATTGTCATTGTCATCTAAATTTAGAATTTTTGGTGCTGATGAACACATGGAATTTTGTATAAAATCAAACCTTTTTTAATGAAGATTCAATTAAATGTATGTGCAATATTTCTTTTGTACATGAGTTATAGTTATTTATTCAAGTGCATTAATGCATGTTATAATAAATTAATTTCATATTGTCTTTATTATTTTCTGCTCAATGTTTGTGCCGTTGACAACAACCGGCAAACTAACTCTTGGCCATTTTGCCTATGAGATATAAATCACATTATTTGAATCTTGTTCACGTTCAACAGCAAAAAAAACGTGCATTTAATTCTAAAATGATTATTGCTCACCAGGCAACTGTAAATTAAAAATAGCGTGAACATGAAATCTGCTATGCTCAGACACCAAGGTATTAATTTATGCACCTCTTAACAAAACACTATTACATGATTAAGAAACAAATGATAACTGACTTGAGGAACAAGACTTCAAAACAGAAAGCAACCTGTTTAAAGGCTGTGAGCGAGTGTGCTGACTGGAAACAGGTATGTATGATCAGAAAGCTGGAACTTGTGAATGAGAACATATGTTCTAAAACATATAATGAGCATGCTGGTAATGGAATTTCTTTCAACCAAAATGGAAAAACCATAATTTTATCTAGCATTGGAATTCTATTTACAGCTCATCATTTTCAATCAACTTTGACTTTGCTTGGGGCTTCCAAGTGGCACAGTAGTAAAGTCCTCGCCCTATCATCCTGAGATTGTGAGTTCGATTCTTGGGTGATGCCGTAACCTCTCGCAGTCGGAGATCTAGAGAGAGCTTATTGGCCGAGCTCTCTAAGAGGGAAGGGATGAGAGGTACTTAGTGCTCCCACATTAATCACGCCTCTGCAGCCAATTAGGGGCGTCTGTGAGCTCACGCAAGTAGAAGAAGCGGATAGCGCTGTCCTCCGAGTGTGTTACAGTGTGAAAATGTGCGGTCGTCTGGTGCATGATGCATCAGGTGGTTCGGAGGAAACACATGACGGTCATCGGCCCTCCCGATTGAGTGGTAGTAGTAGCTTAATTAGGGAGAAAATCAGGGGGAAATACAAAAAAACTTTGACTTTGCTTGTTCAATTGAGTTTTTAAGCAGCCAGACCACAGACTTTTAGGAGCCCAGTTGCTGTGCTTTGGCTTGGTGTGCTCTATGCTTGGCCTGCACTTTCTTCTTACTGTACCCTTTTTACCAATGCTCATGGACCTAATGCTAGTCACTTAATTTTTACATGTTGTGCCCACTTCCAGTTTTTTTTTATTCTCTGCAGGCATAGGTTAGTGGCTTTTGGACACTACATTGCTTCAGTAACTCCATGACTGAGCAGATAATATCATAGAAAACTGGCAAAGCATGCACTCCCACTATTCTAACATAACTTTATGGTTATTGGCTGACTGAGGATCATTCAAATTGCAATCCATTGTGCCAGTAGAAACAGAGACATATCTGTCCTTTTGTCAACATCTTGGCTTCATCATAATTTCCAGATCAAATCATCTCGGCGATTAAATCTTGTGCTGCTTGTTTGTTTAATTGCTCCAGCAGTGATGGATTGACTATCAAATATGATTTTTCTTGTTATTCCTGATGCCTACTGTGCACATTAATCATTCTGAAAACATTCCCATGTGAGTTCTCCACTGCAGAAGGCTGTTCATATTAATGACATTCAAAGACAAATGTGAGACAATAACAGAAAGCTCACATCTGAGGCAAAAAGAACTGAGCAATAAGACTTATAATGATTACGGTCAACTTTAATTGACAAGATGGTTAATAAGCATAATTGGGAACACCTTGGATAGAAAATGCCCGCTCGTGTTGCCTAATTAACGTAAATTGTCACATTAATCATCATGAGTTTCAAAAACCTGGCATTAGGTATAAATGATGTGCTGTAGGAATGATTTATTGGCACAGTTAAACTCCTGCCACTTCTTTCACACAGAAGGTTTAAACATATCTTTCCTATTTTACATATAATAATTATATTTGAAGCAATGTGTTCTCCAAATGGACCTTCTATTTGACTTCTGTAATACGTACGAATGAAGCACTTGTGCTTTGTGTGAAACCTTAAGTTCAGCACAGCCTAAAGCCTGATTTATGCTTCTGTTTAAAGTCTATGCAAGAGGCCTAAGACATTGTGAGCATTTATACTTGTGCACTGATGTGTTTGTGCAATTACACCGCCAAACCACTAGTTGGTGGTGGGGTTTCTATGGTCTATGCCGCTGCGCTGAGTCTCATTTTCACTCTCTGGTGAGTTGTATACTTGACACAGAAGCATAAATTAGCCTTAATCCAACAAAGAGGTTAGCACAATGGACAGTTTTTATTCTCAAGTGAGCAGTTGGATTAAGAGAACATCCATACATATTAAAATACACTATAGGATCAAAAGTATTTGTGCACCTGACTCTCATACCCATACGAATGTGGTTCTTCCCTGAACACTTCCCTGAGCACACAACTGTCTGCAGACATCCCACATAGTAGCAAAAGAGCAAACATGAATACTGATTTATCTTGTGCTATATGAACAATAACTTTTCTTAGTGGGCGGGGTTGATTTTTAAGAATACAGTGGAACCTCGGATTACGAGCATAATTTGTTCTGGAAGCAACAAATTAACCTGCACTTTACCTTAAAAAATTTTTTTTTTTAAATAAATGCAGACATATAAGTGTTTCCATTTGTGTGTGTGTGTGTGTGTGTGTGTGTGTGTGTGTGTGTGTGTGTGTGTGAAGCCAAGGTAAGCTCCCTTCTCTCCCTTCTTGTCTTACACAGTTACCCTTCCTCCACTCTTTTCACACACACGTGCGCACACAACGGAAACACTGTTTTATCAGGACAATAAACAAGATATCTCTCTAATGACACTCGATTGAGCGACACACTAACGGAATCACTGCTGTAAAGTAAAAATAAAACAAATTAACCTACACTTTACCTTTGAAAAGAATCGCGACAGAGCAGTGTTTCTGCGTGGAACAGAGATTGTGTGTATATGTGTCTGTGAAGACGAAAGTAGGAGGGGTCTGTGTGTGTGTGTGTGTGTGGGACTGTGTCCAATGACATGAGCGCACACAGACACAGAGCAGACTAAGCCTTGAGCAGAGAGAGAAAACGGATCTTTAACCTCTCTAATGAGACTTGCTTTTGCTTTACACCACGCACTGTACACACACGCATACAGACACAAAATAAAATATGTTTCACACAAACACACATGTGGTCACAGTGTTATAGTAAACAGTGAACACGTGCATGGATCCTGATTATACCAGTAAGAGATGCACACTAAAACCCAGCAGAGGAAACGATTACCCACAATTCCGTAGCACAAGAAATAGAAAAACCGTTGGCTCAGTTGTGATCACGTGACACTCAACGTCAAAACAAGAAACGCATGCGTGATACGTGATATATGATACTCGATACTCGTAAACCAAGACTTGTTCGTTTTCCAAGTCAAATCCGCGTTCCTCGCAATCCGAGGTTTCACTGTACTGTATATAATTTGTGGGGTCAGCAAGCTACTATTAATATGCAAGATGCTCTGGAGATTTTCTGGGAGAGGTGGAATGTATATGTTTGTATTCTGAAGCATTAAGCATTTCAGGAATTAACCAAGTCATCCAAACAAGTTCTAGCATGACAATGCCCAATTGCACACTTTGCCATACTTGGAGTGAAAGACCTTGTGACCTACACAAAACCCAGATCTCACCTGCACTGTGGATGATTTGGAATTTGTTAGATTCAAACAAGGTTCAAATCACACCACCATGTCGCCACTGTTGATTATCCTTTGAGCAAAGCCCTTGCTCAGATGTATAACGAGATAAAAAAAAAAAAGTAGCTCTTAATAAGGGTGTTTGCCAAATGCTGTAATGTAAATGTACACTGTCTGCCAGAAGGGGTGTGAATGGTCAAACTTTTTTGCAAGAGAGGTTGGCAAGATTGCTCAAAGGAGTTTTGTATAAATGAGATTTATAAGGCTTTTATTTGTAAAAACTCTTGTTGCTTTTATTATTTTTTTAAACTTATCTCATGAAAACAGTTCTCTCTCTCTCTTACTCTCTCTCATTTTCTATACTGCTTATCATTCTCAAGGTGGCAAAGGCCTGAAGCCTATCCTGGGGGACTCTGAGCATGAGGCAGGTACACCCTGGACGGGGTCCAGTCCATTGCAGGAAAACATGCGATAGGGAATTTAGAAATGACAATTAGCCAAAACTGCATGTCTTTGGACTGTGGGAGGAAACTGGAGTCCCCAAGGAAATGCACCTAGCACAGGGAGAACATGCATACTGCAAACTTCATGTCTGCTAATAATTAAGATTTAAATATTCTGTAAGTTGCCTATTTTAACATCATAAAAACTTTTTTTTTTTTTTACCCTTTCAGTGGGCCCAGACTTTCTCATACTTATAAGTACAGACTTTAACTAATTTAACTATAATTAGTAAATAATTAAAATTAAGACCTCCATGTTATGTTTTAGAATGAAAACTAAATTGAAAGATAATCATATCTTCTCTCATTTACACTCATGTAAGATATTATAGGCTCAAGCATACCCAATAAACAGATAGCTCTGTGTAGTTGCATCATTTACTATAAGTTGTATAACATGCTGTTAAGTTTAAGGGAACAAAAGGCCATTGTACCATAAAATGTGGTGGCTATTGTTTCATTTTTTTCCTTTCAGGAAGCCACTTATCTTGGGGAATACTGACCTTTAAACCAAAGATAGAGCAAAGGATTAACTAAGACCTGAGTGTAGCCAGTGGGATCCATGATTGCCCACGAGTTACTTCCACACTACTTTTTATCATCAGCTCCAGAACATCCTAAAATGGAGCTATTACTTCACTGAGAGCAGGGGTGACCTTTATGCTTTACGTCAATCAAATCCAGCACTTTTAAAGTTCAATAAGACCATCAGAGTTCAATCCATCAATAATGTGTCTGTCTTGGTTAGTGGCTTTTTCATGATGGATGTTCAGAGAGCAAACTGATAGGAGAGAAAACACTTTGCACTTTGCTCTGTCTCCTGAGACATGGCACTAAGTTAAAGTCAAAGTTTCTAAGATAAAATATGATCGTTTCAGGTCTTTCTTTCTACTTTTTACTAAACTAGCACATTTGGTCTAAATATACAATAGGTCTTTGGCATTTCAGCTTAGACTGCAATTGTTGATCAGTCATTGAGTACTGATGTAACCTGGCAGAGATAATAAGTGGACAGGATAGGTAGGAAAAGCATGGAAAGTGAAGGAATGGTAAGGAACAGGAAAAGAAACGAACAGAATTAAATGGAAGCAATGAAAAATATAAAGGATTGAATAAACAGGACAAAAGATTAACGAAATGAAAATAATGAAAAGTAAAGGAAAATAATTTAGAGAATAAAAGAAAAAAGTTAATTAAAAGACAAGAATAAGATAAGGCAGAAATATTCAACAACGGGTGTACTTACGTACAGCATTGTACTGGTGAAAGAGGTGTGCAGACATCATAATTCTTATAGAAGAGAAAGAAAAGAAAACATTAAACAAAATAACATTAATGACACATAATATTAACACACTAACACAGACTAGATAGCAGTATACTTGTGACAGGATTGGCGGCGCTGTGGCTTAGTGGTAAGCACAGTCGCCTTGCACCACCAGGGTCCGGGCTCAATTTCCTGGCCAGGGTCGATTCCTGCCTCTGTGTGCTTGGAATTTGCATGTTCTCCCTGTGCTCTGTGCTTAGTGAGTTTCCTCCAGGTACTCTAGTTTTCTCTCACAGTCCCACATGCAGATTAGGCTAATTGGCATTCCCAATCACCAGAGGATCATGGACACCCAAGCTCACCCATTCCTGTGGGGACCAAAAGCCAGCATGTCTAGTCTAATCCCACAGAAAGGCAATGCAGCACAAGTGGCCAAAAAGTCAACCATGCATGAAGTCTTCCAGGAAAAGAGCTTAAGGCAGTCGACCCAGCATACAAACTCCCCAGATCCCAATCCAATCCATCTGGGATGTACCAGGCAAAAAAGGTAAATTGAAGGAGGCACCACCCTGCGACCCACATCACCCAAAGTATCCACTGCCAATGTTCTGGCACCAGACACTACAGTACCCCCAGAGGCAATGCATATCCATGCCCTGTGGGGCACAAGGGGACCGTACTGTACACGATACTGGGGATAATTGTAAAGTTATGGCGGATTGGTGTATGTCTTTGTTTAAAGGTCCATCTCTGATTTATGCTTCTCTTCTCCTCATATTACTAGTCTGATCATGACATGTCAGGCTTTCAGAGGCTCTTTTCCATCCATCAACTGTGCTGACTTAGCAGATTTCTCTCTAAGATAAATTTTTTTTATCATTATATCGTGTGTGTAGAGAAAAAAACAACATTTAAATTGCTAACATTTGCAGGGTTTTTTTGACTGAAATTAATAGTTTTGCAACACAAATCAAAGCAATGCAAAAGTTTTTTTTTTCTGTGAACTGTGAGAAAATTATGATAATTCATGAGTCTAAGAACCTGCTCTATGATTATAAGTAGGCATTTTATAACAGAAAGTGATTTTATAATTGTATATTATTTAATTACTATTGTTTTATTTTAATAAATTACTGTTCCAAATTTTCCTAAAATGACAAATGATCTTGTCACATGTCTAAATATTTACATTTTTATTTGTCACATACATACAGTCGTATGTCCAGAGGATTTGTACAATGCACGGAGATGTACTGAGTACTATGCAATGGACTATGGTACTGTACTGTATGTCATTTAATAAATTGTATTTCCATGCAATGTATCTATGAGGGTACAGGGTGTGACAGTTGAATAATAAACAATATAGTATAATAAATAATTGACATCGTTCAGATGTAGTGCAGAGATTACTCTCTCTGTGTTGGTCTCCAGGCTATAGTAGTGCTTTCCAGACAATAAGATAAAAAAAAAAAAAGCATTGTTATGGTGACACCCCAAATACTTCTGTTAAGATGAATTCAGCAGTTTCCATATACTTATCTGTTTTTTATTGGGCAGAACGTTTACGATATGCAATATTGATGAAGAAAACCCCAAGGATTTGGAGCACTTTCACCCACAGCTCAGAGGAAATTGGTTCAGATGGTCAGAAACAACCAAGGAATCACCAAAGCACAGGCCTGCCATGAGCTGAAAGGTGGTGGACCACCAGCGTACTGTACCTGTCTATATTCAAGTAAGTTTTACATAACCATAAGCTAAATGGCTGCCATTCAAGAATTCAAATTCAACTAAGGTTTGCAACTGACCACATGGACAACTCTGGAAGAACGTCTGTTAGAAAGTTTTAATCAATTGTATCTTTGGTGAGGCTTTTCAGCCCAGGAACATTGTACCAACTGTTAAGCATGGTGGTGGTAGCTTCATGCCTTTTGGCTGTTTTGCTGTGATGAACCACTGTACCTCAGAATTCTGCAGCTCATCAGCTAGATGGATGAAAATTGGACAAAATTGAGTGACCCTAAGCACGATCAAAAATTTGTGGACTGGTCCATGCCAGGACACCAACAATTTTAACTGAATACTACTATTTCTGCAAATAAGAGTGTTTAAATATCCAACTAGGATTCTGACAAAAGCTTGCTGATGGCTGCCAAAAGCATCTGATAAAAGGTAAAACTTGCATGAACATGCAACCAAATATTAGGTTTGCTTTATATGTAATTTTTATTACATATACACAGTGAGGTCAATAAGTATTTGATCACCCTGTGATTTTGCAAGTTCTCTTACTTAGAAATCATGGAGGGGTCTGCAATTTTCAGCATAGGTGCATTTCCACTGTGAGAGACAGAATCTAAAAAGAAAAATCCGGAAATCACATTGTACTAGTATTTAACAATTTATTTGTGAATTACTTTGTCAAATAAGTATTTGATCACTTGCTTATCAGCCAGATTTCTGACCTGTTATTTTGCTTTTAAATAGTCCAGCTACACTCTGCTCATGATTCTAAATTAGTAGCACCTGTTTGTGGTCGTTAGCTGTCATAAAGACACCTGTACACCCCACAATCAGCCAAAGTCTAAGTAGCAACATAGGCAAAAACCAAAGAGATGTCAAAAGACACAAGAGACAAAATTGTAGATCTTCACAAAGCTGGAAAGAGCTATCGGGCATTTGCAAAACAGTTTGGTGAAAAAAGAACAACTGTTGGAGCAATTGTCAGGAAATGGAAGAGGCTAATGATGACTGTCAATATCCCTCGGACTGGGGCCCCAGGGAAGATCTCTCCTCGTGGGGTATCAATGATGCTAAGAATAGTAAAGAATCAGCCCAGAACTACACTGGAGGAGCTGGTCAATGCCGTGAAGAGAGCTGGGACCATCGTTTCCAAGGCTACTATCAGTAATACACTAAGACGTC
>JAQMYL010000035.1:31109944-31121398 GCA_030014365.1 Clarias pachynema
TAAGATAAGATAAGATAAGATAAGATAAACCTTTATTAGTCCCACAAGTGGGAAATTTGTTTTGCCACGGCAGTAAGTGGACAGTAAAAAGTTAAAAATTAAGAAACAACAGAATAAAGTGAAATAAAATAAAAGAGAAAAAAAATATAATACTAACAGTATAAAATATACACTATACAATAAAATAAACCAAGCTCATACACTGAATGTAGGCAATTTTATTATGCATTAATTCACCTCTTCGATTAGTCAACTTAACTAACATGAACAAATTTACCGGGAACTGCAAATGCTTAACCAGCTTACTAGAGGCAAATGATTGAATATTATATACTGTAGCTCACTGAGTCACACATGGCAAAAAGCCAAAAGACAGTGCACCGTTATTAAAATAAGTCATGTAGGACCTAAAGTTTCACCTTGTCCATCAAGCTGAGCAATAACAGCATGCAGAGAGACATTATTCATCATGGGAGAAATAATTCAGAAGATGAGACCAGACCTTGGTTGATGGAGAGTCACCTCTCATTGTCTCTCACCTGGCCTTCAGTGTAAAGCCTGACTGGCTCCAGTTAGCACTAAAGGCTTTAGGACATCACTGACCTTTCTCTGTTCTTCTTTCATTCTCATTACTGGAGGTATGCACAAAAACTTATTGAAGTTTTTTTTTAATTTTTTTTATTGAAACTATACCTCACTGTTTTATGCCTCAATGCCTCAATGCCTATGCCTCAATCATTTCCACATACTGTACATGTGCTTTCTTTAAAGATTTTAGCAAAACTGATGAATGACAAAGGGCACGGTTTTCATTGAAAACTGCATTTTCTATGTCCTCGAATTTGTTCATATTGGAAATACATTTCTGGGGTAATAGGAAAACCTTATGATCGGGGTGTTGAATTTCACATGGCTGTTGGCTTGAATAATGACCTTACCCGTGCTTGGAATGTCTGATGCACTCTCCTGAGCAAAACCATATATTCTGTTTATATTATAAATACAATAATAAATAAACACATAAATAAAATAAATATACTAAATAATTAATATATAACATAAATAATACAATGGAAAATAAAATATTCATAGTGAAATTTGGTATTACTCCTTACTAGAGCAACATGGGCACTCATATTCTAAAACTTAGTCAAGCAGAAATTTGGACAAGAATATACATAAAAAATATAACTCACTTAACCCTTGTACTATATAGGGTTATGTTTTTGCTACCCAGCCAATATTCATGTGTCTGGTGGATCCACCACATTATTGAGTTTTTAAATTAATACAGGCATAACAACTTATTTTAAAATGCTTAACAGACATTTACTGTATCTTAATAATCAAATACTTCTACAGGAGAGGGCATGCTGTTGTGATAAAAAACCAATATGCCTGTGCTTCGGTCAGAGGCACAAGGGTGGCATCACAGCATCATAAGCCAAGGCTTCATAGCCATGCTGGTATTCACTACAACAGCTCTCAGGTTTGATATTTCTTTTATACAGACGTTTAACGAACACCATTTATTATCAGCAGATCATGATTTGTTTCTTTATTTAAGCAGTTATTTTACTCCACCAGAACATATCCTACTGTGACTGGCAGAACTAACTAACCGCGACTGGTGGAGCTGGAGACTGACAGGTAGCAACAGTTAACAGGGGTGATAGCAGTTTTAAATTCTTACCAGTGCTACATAGGCAAAATAAATGAGGAGAATAAACCATGGAGGTGTTGGACTGTCCTTTAAATCTCATAAGTTTCTCTTTATGTTTCCACTTATTCCGCTTTAGAACATCAGCTCCATTAACCTCTGGATTCTGGGGTTAAATGGGCTGTTAAATGAAAAGCTAGTGTGCTAGGGTGTACAATCCATTGTCCCACATACCAAATAGTGCCCTTGATCAGGAATTTGGAATTCTGCCTTGTTTTAGAAGCTAGTTATCTTTGTAGCCATAAATAAAAGAACACGGGCAGGGGTGTCAATGACTTAGAAGTATTTATTAAGGGGACAAGGTGTTTTTTAGGATGACATAACGTTATCAGATCTGCGTTCTTGCTGAAAGGTTGTGAATGTGGATTTTGGCAGGCAGCTGCTCTCTCTACTCAATTCTTGCGGACCGTACAGACCTTCTTTCTGCGACTGACAGTTAGTGTAATTAATAGTTGCAGAACAACTGTGATGCAGAGTGATGCATATATGGTAGTTAAACATCCCAGTGCAATTACCGTCCATTATCAGGGAGGAAAAACTCCCTGAGATGGCAATAGGAAGAAACCTTGAGAGGAACCAAACTCAACATCCTCATTTGGGTCATAACAGATAGCATGAATTTTACATACTGTGTGTTAGTCAGCTGGAAGTTCAATATAACAGAAGATGTCTGTTATATGAAGTTAATATGGAGTCCAGTTCGGCACCAGTTCGGCACCAGGGTGAGTCAGACAGGTGCAAAAGGCAGAGGGGGGTCTGGGTCACTGGGAGCTCAGCAACAGCATAATGTTCAGTAGCTCCAAACCATCATGAAGCATTGTGGTTCTTCTCTGGATGCTTCAGGATCCTCGCAGGGTTGGCCTCTGTCTATTGGAGCTGGCACAATCTCCAGATGCCTCATCATGGGTAGAAAAAGAAAGAACAGGCGAAAAAAAGAATTAGCGTAGCTGCTGATCAGTATATTAGCAGCACTAGATGAATGCCTCCAGTTCAATCAGATTACTTGGTCAGAAGTGACACGCAATATAAACAGTATATATGGTTAATATTTTGCATATACCTCTGTTATATCAGATTGTATCAGTAAAAGTGATATTCATTTTGTAATTAATATGAGCTAAAAAAAGAAAAGAAAAATAATTTATCATTAGAAGAATTATTATAAACAAAATGTTTTTATTTAATCACTAATGATCTTTATTTATTTTAACTTAATTTGAAATTGAACGCAAGACTCACTGAACAGTATACATACCAGTCTACACAACACATCAATCCCAACGAATACTGTATTTGCATATGTATTTCTTCTCGTTAATGCATGTGTACTGTGATTTTCTGGCTAATGCAAGTCGGAGCTGACTGATGGTCAATGTTTTCCTCTGTAACAGCATGTGCAGCAAAGACAAAACTCACACACATAGGTACACGCATACATGTATGCACATATAGTATATAAACACACACACAGTACGTACAATGTCAGCACGTCTGTAGTGTAAATGAGTGCTCACAGTGTGCAGTCATTGAAAATGTATTCTTTTATATGTTCTTCACAGACCAATGAGTCTAAAACCAATTAATTACGTATAAATGAAAAATAAATTGCATTAAATTAAATGATGTAGACTAAATGACTAAATTAAAGAAATTAGAAAAAATGTCTTACTGCAACCGACTGCAAAGTTCCTGAAGGTACAATTTTTAAAAAGTGGTTGTTTATGAAACAACTTCAGCAGCGACCTCATTTCCCCTCTCGTCTGTTCCAACCACTCAGCGTTCAGCATCAGCAGTATACAGTACTAATCACCGGCCTGATCATCTGTCATCATCTGTACCTGTTTCTCACTGGTTCATGTCTTAAGGTTTTTTAATGCTTGAATGATTCATACTGTAGGTCACTTTGTGGCCTAATAAATAATAATAAAAAAAACATTCCTCTGAAACTGCTCAGGACTGGACTGAAAATCAGAGACAAAAACTTGAGAACCAAAATTGAGAAGCAAAAAAGTCATTTAGGAAGCCTGGAGAACTATTCCTCAAGAATAAAATACATTTAAAATTCAAGTATGTTTTACTCTTTGGAAGCAAAATATGAAGAAATAAGGGCTGGGTCAAGACCTTGCACAATACTCTATAAGTCTTTTATATTTTTCTTCTGTATGTTTAGTAACAACTTTCAATTTAATGACACAAAATTGCCAAATCTTCAGCCTCATAACAACGAATGAGTGTGTCGACACAAGCAGATGTTTTCCATTCAAGGTGTTAAGATTCTTTAATTAATGTTATTAATGCATTAATCATGTTTTTTTTACCGACCATGACCTTTTGTGACCTTTGACAACCGCATGTGTCATTATTGGGGGAGTTTAGAGTTCGCTAATGACTCACAGTTTGTCATGTCAGTGCTGAAGGCTGTAATGAGCAGGAAATGTTCATTCATAAACACCGCTCCATGGTACATGGCTGGTCATTAATAGTGTGTAATGAGTGTGATGATGGATTACTGAGAACATAACAACAACCCTGTGCTCTGAACAACTGGACAGATGCTAATCTGGCACTGCCTTCCCTTTAACGTTTCCTTTTGTATACTGTAGATCTACATATCACAGTGCTGTGTAATTCATGATTATGATCAAAATATGTTGATTTAATTTTCTGCAACAGTAGTTCAGACAGTTATTTTAGCTGCAAGACAAATCACAGGTTTGGGACAAAGGCGAGTCAGGGACTTATGCTGGATGTCCTGCATTAAAAAATGTGCCCTCAACTACAGTACAGTACATATTTCCGCTGGTCAACTGGGGAAAGTCCTTTCAACTACTGTACTGTACCAGCCTCCCCTCCCATTTTTGGTGTGACATCAAATCAGTCTTACATAATCAATAGTGTGAAGTATTGTTATTCACCTTTCAAATTAGATTATAGCAGTATTGACTTTAGAGCAGTTCATATACAGTGTAGACATATTACTTGAATAAACTTTGGTTGAACTTCACACTTGCCACAGAAATAAATTCAATTCAATTCAATTTTTTTTGTATAGCGCTTTTAACAATTGACATTGTCACAAAGCAGCTTTACACAATCAAAAGAATTATTAAAGTACTGTATGTATGAAATGTGAACGTGTATAAATCAAAATTATAAGATTGTCCCTGATGAGCAAGCCGAGGACGACGGCGACAGTGGCAAGGAAAAGCTCCCTGAGATGGCAATAAGAAACCTTGAGAGGAACCAGACTCAACAGGGAACCCATCCTCATTTGGGTGATAACAGATAGCAAGGATTGATCTGCCATAATACTGTGTGTTAGAATGATAGAATAAATAGTTTGGGATAATTATAAACACTAGAATTATCACTACGCTTAATCTATCTTGTTGCTAAGCTAAGCTAGACCAAAACACAATTTCAGTCCAAAATGTTGTGTGAAAGTTTGAGTCCACTACAGTAAACAGAACCAGTTGTCACTATTAAAAACATAATAAGACAAGACTTTCATGGAGACATCCATGTTATTTTTCCGCTTCACGGTTGGAAGTTACACAGTGGGGATTGATGAATGCAGAGAACAAAGCTATCTTCTTTTCATTTTATCTTTTAGACACACGAATGAAACAGGTAACAGAATGTCATGGTGCTCTGTGTGCTAACTCAGCACCGCTGCATCTCTCTCTCCTCTCCATCCTGAATGACGAAGAAAATCATTCTCTTTCATTCTGTATCATGTTCATCATGTATGCAGTGGATTGTTCTCCTGTCCTCTATGTGTCATTCAATTCATCTCAGCATTCTGATAGATAGATAGATAGATAGATAGATAGATAGATAGATAGATAGATAGATAGAAGCATACGCTTTAAAGGATATATAAGTGAGAAATTAAGTATGCATGAAAGAAAGAGATGATGTTAATGATGATGAAGATGAGAATGACAATGATGTTAATAGTGAACATTATGACAGTGATCATACAATGATGGTGATTATTGTGTTCATGATAGAGTCCATGATGGTAATAATGGTGGTGAAGATTATGACATGGATAGTGTGATGATGATAATGATTATGATGACCATGATAACCGTGATTACGGTCATAGTGATGATTATGTTAATCAAGGTGATCTTAATAATAATAAAGTTAATAATAATAATAATAATAATAATAATAATAATAATAATAATAATAATAATAGATGGACTTATGATCCTGGAGGATTTGCTGCAGTGGCGTAATAAAGTCACTCACTTAGAATTGTTCAATTTGTTCTTTCCAGCTTTTCCCCACCTCATATCCCCTCACATCAACATTACCCACAATTAGACCCTCCTCAGCACAGCAAGTCGATTAGGTGCTGGACACACACCTGAGAGTGGATGCACTCAGCTTTCAAAATCCAAAATGTGCATCCAAATAGACATTAGCACTGCAGTTGCTCTCTTCACTCCACTCCTAACAGGCTTTTGGTGGGAACAGATGCTGCACAGATTGCTTCTTTTACATGATTAAAAGGGTGAGGTTAATCGACATGTCACGCAGGTGCTACTGTGAGTTCATTCGGCTGGCAGGAACATGGAACAACATGCGAGTTTTCTGCCTCGTTTGGCACACTGATAGAGAGGATAACTAATTAATTCAGGGTGAGGATTAGAGTGTTTGATTTAACAAATGAGATTATTTACAAAAAAATGAATTTTAGCAGTTAATCAGTATAGCAAACGAATGCTAAATGGTAAACTAAAAATAATGATGTCAATATTTTTGTTTGTTTGTTTGTGGGAAATATTATCTTTTTAAATATAACATTTGATCAAATTGTTTTTTTGGAGTGTTTAATTTTTTCTACAGGTTTTTTTTTTTTTTCTTTGTTTGTTTGATTTATTTTTATTATTATTATAATTATTATTATTGTTGTGTTGTTGATTTAGTCATTGTTGTTGTTATTGATTAAATTATTATTATTGTTGTTGTACTAGCTATTATTATTATTAGCAATAATAATAATAATAATAATAATAATAATAATAATAATAAACCATTTTAAAGAGTAGTTAATTCAATGGCATGGTTAATGCATAAACTTTTTCTGACTTTTCGTGCCTTAAAGCATGGAATATATGGCCTGCTTTTCTATTTATTTATGTATTTATTTATATATAAAACATATATGCCCTTCATATTCTTCTTCTTTTGGAAATAAGTGCACCTTTTAAAATAAAAATAAAAAATAACTCCCTCTTTTCTCAGAAAGCATCCAGCACAATACTGTGTATGCAGATGTCGAAATTATTATTATTATTATTATTATGATTATGATTATGATTATTATTATGATTATTATCATGATTATTTCAATCTTCATTAAATCCCCTGCAACACCAATTTATGACTAACATCAGGTTGTATATATTTGCAGTATACAGATGTATTATTATTTTATGGTGCATGCTTAATTGGAAGGACATGCATTTCCTTTTATTAGTTCATGCAGTGTCTGTTATTGAATCTAATGTAAAGGGAGAAAAAGAGAAAATAAACATTGGACATAATTAAATAGATGATTTAAAATACCTATTTCTGTAAATGTTAGTTTATTAAATGCCAGGTACTCTTTGTCCTCCGTTCTCCGGTGATCTTGTGACAGACCTGTATTAATGACCTTGTGTTTACCATGAAATTTTTTGATTACGTCCTTCTTGTGCTCCACAGTGAGGCGTACATGGTGGCTTCACAGCATGTGGCTTTAGAGTGGTGATACTGTAATAATAGCCCTGGGTTTAACCAATATTCTTTTTCTTACCCTGATTCCGCAAATAAGTTCAGACTAATAAGTGTAGGAGCGTCTTTATAAGGTAGCACGGTGGTATAGTGGTTCGCACTGTTGCCTTGCACCTCCAGGGTCCGGGTTCAATTCCCGGCCGGGCTCAATTCCTCTCTCTGTGTGCATAGAGGTTGCGTGTTCTCCTCATGCTTGGTGGGTTTCTTCCGGGTACTCTGGTTACCTTCCAAAGTCCAAAGACTACTAGATTAGGCTAATTGCCTGCAGTGTGTGAATAAGTGTGTATGTGTGTGCCCTGAGATGGATTGGCACACACACATAATCACTTAAATAATATTAAATGCATATGTTGATAAACATAGCCATATCAGACATATACTGTATACCATATTAGATTGGCATATACTGTATGTATGTGGGCTTTTTAATCACTGGTGATATACTGTGTATACATTAAATAAATTCAGACACTTATCTGAGGAAATTTAGGCCAAATCCTTCTTCTATATCCGTTCTGTATTTTATTGTACTAGAAAAATAGGTTAAAGGTGAACTCAATGTACAGCATGAACATGTACAATAAACCAACAAGTAACCAACATTACTAATCACGAGTCTTTAAAAAGTAACACAGAATATAAAGAGAAGTCATATTAATTCAGACAGAAAGTTAAAAAGCTGCTGTTGGCTAAAAGGTCATCATATTCTCTGGCACTTTTCTGGAGTTTTTTTGTTTGTTTGTTTGTTTTCTCTGAATGTGTTCTTTTGCCAACTTGGCCATAATGTTTATAAGAATTTACAGTATGCAATTTGATTAGCATTTCATTTGCATTTCCTGCTGCCTGCATACTGCACACATCATCCAACTCCAAAAGCATTAATTCTCATTTTGAAAAAAATAAATAAATAAATAAAAAGCACTGCACTGACTCTCTAAGTAAAAGCCTGATAGTAGATGCCAGGGTGAGATTTTTTTTTTTTAGCTCTGACTCATTTTGCTGAAATGAAATGAAGTTCAATAAACTAATAACTCTATACGCATGCAGTGCATGAATCCTGTTCTCCTTAATTAAAAAAAATGTGCGCCCACATCAAAGCCACTGACTGTGTAATTAACTGAACAATTTCATGCAAAACATCCACCTCTGATAAACAGAGAATATATATTCCTATCGAGAGGTGAGGCTAAATGCAATAAATCTAAAAGATAAGAGTGAGAGGTTTGTTTTCCACAACATGCATTATGCATCGGCGAGCTTCAAAACACTGAAATGTGAAAAAAAAAAAAAAAAGCAGCTGATAAAATTCTGCATTACTCCCTTCATTTTCCACACACTGCTGAATTCCTCCTGGAACTGGCAGATTTCTGTTCCTTACATCACATATGTTTTTGACTGACAGCTAAAATTAGCCATAAAACTAGATTTGAAATATCTGTGTTACATTACAGGAAGCAGGCATGAATTCTAAAACAAGTTACATGGATTTAAAATGAAATAAATTGTTCAATGTCTTGTTTTAGAATTCATGCCTGCTTCCTGTAATATTCCTAATGCTTCCTGTCAATTGCTAATGTCTCTATCCTCCATCCATCATGTATTTGTGCTTAAATGATTGATTTAATTTAAAGATTTTGCTACATTTACATTTTGTTTTAATTTATATTAGAAATATGGACTTTATTACCTATACTTAATGTCTAGTTACTTTTCACCCACCCTGTAGATGTAGAATTGTGCTAAAGACCCACTTCCATCAACTCTAGAAGACAAACTTTGCCGTGATATTAAGGCTATGCTTTAAAACAAATGATAAATAAAAATTGCACTGTACTAAGTTCCACTATCGGATTCATCAGTGTACACTTTGGTCATGTCACTGTCTAATGCAGATCCAAACTTCTTTTTAGATGATCAAGAGTCTACCATTATATAAACAATTTCCTTGCACAATTATGCATACTGGTCAATTTCTTCAAATTTCATTATAGTGGAACCTTGGATTACGAGCATAATTAGTTCCGGAAGTGGGCTTGTATTTCAAAATACTCGTAAACTAAAGCAAATTTTCCCATAAGAAATAATGAAAACTCAAATTATTCGTTCCACAGCCCCAAAAAATAATACATAAAAATATTTAACACAAAATATAAAGTAAAAATAAAAAAAATTCACCTGCACTTTACCTTTAAAAAAACGTAGAAATAAATCAAAACAGATGTGTTTCCGTTTGTACGTGCATTCGCTGTGTACGCGTGCTTGCGTGCGTGTGTGTGTGTGTGTGTGTGTGTGTGTGTGTGAGAAGCTAAAGTAAGTAGACACACGCACACACAACAGAAACACTGTTTTATCTGAAAAATGAACAAGAAATCTCTCTAATGACAGTCAATTGATCGACACACTAACAGAATCACTGCTGTAAAGTAAAAATAAAACAAATTAACCTGCACTTTACCTTTGAAAATAATCAAATTCAAATTTTATTTGTCACATACACAGTCATACACAGTACAATACGCAGTAAAATGCTTATACAACTGCCCGTGACTTTAAAAATAAAGCTTATAGATAAGAAATAAATATGAATAAAAAAGAAATACAATCGAAAATAAAATTTAACTAGGATAAAAATTTTAATATTCTGTACAAACAAGACATTCTGTATAGCAAAATAGCAAACACAATATAGCAAAATATAGAAAAAATGTCAAAAATGGAAATTTAGCAAATCGCGACAGATTCAGTGTTTCTGTGAAGAGCAGAGAGAAAGAGTGCGTGTGTCTGGGAAGGCGAAAGTAGGTAGGAGGGGTGTGTGTGTGTGTGTGTGTGTGTGCGATGTCAATGACACGCACACACACAGACACAAAGAGCAGGCTAAGCCTTGAGCAGAGAGAGAAAATGGATCTTTAACCTCTCTAATGAGACTTGCTTTTGCTTTTCCGCAGCGCAAGAGAGAGAAAAACCGTTGGCTCAGTTGTGATCACGTGACGCTCAGCATCAAATTTCTGTTATACATTCATACATTATTACTATTATCATTGTTTATCATTTTTATCTCTGCATCCTCCATCCAATGAAGGCTTTTCTAATGAATATAAACGTCTATGCTGTGCGTTCTCAGTGTCAGGATCAACTATTTTAGATTTCTTTCACACAAGTGTATTTTTGGAGCTCGTATATATTTAATCAATATAATATGACTTATAAATCTATCTATCTATCTATACTGTACCACCATTCTGCTGTCAAGTCCATCAGCAGACTCTCTATAACATTTTCACCTTCCAATCCTATGACTTGCGAATTTCCCAAACCAGCTGTCAGCATCATAGCAGGGGGTCAGTTTCCTCCCTTTCTGAAATAAAAATCTTTTCATTTTGTACTCGTGGTGTACCTGTCCTCCATATGGACATGACACCACCTGGCAGGACGGCCTGTCTGTCAGATCCAAGACTCCTTGAACACTTCAAATTGTATTGTGATTAAAATTAATCTCAGGTTAAATCTTCTGCTTTGTCCTAGTGTGCATCATGGAGGAAGTGTCGAGATAAATGCTGAAGTTGTAAGCATGGAAGTTTGTACTTGCATCGTTCCATGTGGCTCTATGTATTTTTTTTCAAGATCACAATCTAGCATAATTTAATTAAGATATTAATAGAAGTCATTAAAACACATTTGAGTAAAGTTATGCATAATACATTAGACAAAGAAAGTAATCACTTTATTTTTATCGCATGTTCCATACAATTTCTCGCTAATTCTAATCTGTACAGATTGCTATTTAAAGACTTTTCCTTGATTTAATTAACCTCTACATACAGGCAGATGGTTGCATGGCGCTTGTCTAGGTTTTTGCTTTTCTTTGTGAATGGTCCTTGATTCTGTGAGATAGAGACATATTTGCAGACTTATATTTAATAAGAACAAAAGAGTATGCTTAGGTT
>JAQMYL010000035.1:31187799-31198854 GCA_030014365.1 Clarias pachynema
GTTAGATGGAGGCAGATGATTCGCTGTGGCGACCCCTGAAAGGGAACAGCCGAAAGACAAAGAAGAAGAAGAAGAATGAATCTGAAATATTTGTAAAATATCACATTACACACAAGTGCTGACTCTAAGATGTTGATTTACAAAAGGTTTCTGTGCATTATTTTGTCTTCAACTGATAAAAACAACCTTTTATTGACAAATTTAATACTTACCTTCAGTCATAATAATTTGTTCACACAAAAAGGAAATGACTATGCTTGTTGTTGTTTTGCTGATACACTATAATATACGCTGTTGACTATAAAATTTACACCACATGACTTTAACACATTACAGAAATCCTAATAATCAGTTCTAGGCATGATAGAAAGGCACCAGAACACCCAGTGTACCACAGCCCACCACACACAGGGGCCTGCAGAGCCTAAGGCTGCCGACCCGGCCTCCAAAATCCTCAGATCCCAATCCTCAGATTGCCCATGGGATTTGTTGAACAAATAAGTTGGATCCATTGGAGGCCCCGTCTTGAAATCCACAGCACTGAAAAGGATATCTTGCCAGAAACCACAGCACCCCCTAGAGGTCTTGTAGAGTCTTGCCCTGAGCAGCCAGAGACTCGCTAGTTGCACACGTGTACAGTATTTCAGAAGCTCTATTGATTTCCTGAACTTTCTGGTGGGAGCTTGAAGCTTCCATCAAGTAAAAAATAAACACAGCATTTATTTTACAGCAAAATAATATTGTTTTATTATTCTACAGGACTGTTTTACTATATATAAACCATTAATCAGTTAAAGCACTCCATTGGATTTCGCTAACCTACCAGAAAATGCAATACACAAAGAGAGAGCTACTGGTTTTAGCAGGATTGATAATGGTCGTGATCTTGAGTTTAACCTTATATGCTAACTTGAATCAGAACAAGTACATTTTGTTGGCTCATTTGTTTCCAGCTTTGGGTTACACATCATAAGATCATGTGTTCAAACTCCAACACCAAGTTGGCAAGTTGCTGTGGTTTGGTGCATACACTTTATCAAAAAATGTCTGTCTTTCTGTCGAGCAAAGATTATTGTTCTTGTTCCCATTTTATCAGCAGCTACAACAAGGACGCTGTCGGACACATCACACCATCAGCCTTCAAGTGTAAAATCCTTCATCCAGGCCATGAAAAACGAGCAATCACCAAGATATACAGCAAACCTTCTCCTCACCTGCCCGTGCTGCGCTTGCAAAGCAGGACCAAGATTAAAAGGGGGATGAAATCATTGACATGCTAAAGGAACTTCATGCAAAGTGATGTCTGATGCGTAGCTATTAGACATTTGCAGACCCTGAATACAAATAGAGTATAGAATAAAAGATGTTGACGTCTCAAGGCCAACACAAGAGCATTCCTGAGAGATGATCTGCGGTGAAATAACATCGTGTTCATTAAGCATATAAATCCGAATGCTTTCAAATGCCACTTTGTACAGATTATGAGTGGATCAAGGTGATTTAAAAATGATTTACAAAGCTCAAAGAGAAAAATGTCAGTTACTCTTTAACATTAGCGAAAGGGCTAGCGTTCTTACCTTTTGTCAGAAAAAGAAAATGCAATCCATCCCCGTCGCTCTTATTTGTTCAGATTTCTTTATGCAATTTCTTTATGATTAACTCAATTAGCAGAAATGTTTTTGTACACAGAAGTACACCATATTACGAGTTATAGCTGCATACATCGTAATATACTGTATAAGCGCAATCACTTTTAACATGGCAAAACTGGTTATGGACTATTGCTGAAACAACAGCTACTAGCCAGCAGAAGGCTACCTCTCCTGAGTACTGAACTGCCACTGATGCACTTCCTGTAACCAATTACTTGAGCGTGATAGCTTATAACAGCATTATCTAAGAGACGTAGTTGATGGTAGATACTGTATTATCAGTAAGAGTTCATGTTGTCTGTAGTTTGGACAACGAGTTTATATAAAAGTCAAGATTTCATGTCTGGGTCTGTTACGCTAACCGTTAGCATTTTACAGCCTTGTTTTTATTTTATCACCTCAACAAAATAAAAATAAAATGTATGCTAAAATCTAATCTACTGTAATTAAGTATATGTATACTAGAGGTGTTTTTGCTGTTGTTGTTGTGTTGCTTTTTTAACTGCAGTTCTGACAGAATTGAAGGCAAATCAAATGCTTATACAAATTTGTTCATTCCAAAAAGTTATATTTTATATAGTTATGGGTCATATACTATGACTTACAAAAGTATTCATGCACCTCGAAATTTTTGCACATTTTGTCATGTTACAACCACAAATGTAAATGTATTTTATTGGGATTTTATGTGATAGACCAACACAAGGTGGCACATATTTTGTAAAGTGATAAGTGTTTTATTTTTACAAATAAAAATCTAAAAAGTGGGCATTCATTGTATTCAGCCTCCCTGAGTCAGTACTTTATAGCCTGTAATTACAGCAGCAAGTCTTTTGGTGTATGTCTCTAAATTTTGATCATTTCTTTTTTGCAAAATAGCTCAGATTGAATAGCTATCATATCCGATATCTATCCAATATCATATCTGAGCTGTTCACAGGCAGTGTCTGTGAACAGCAATTTTCAAGTCTTGCCACACATTCTTAATTGGATTTAGGTCTGGACATTGACTAGAACATTCTAACACATGAATATGCTTTGATCTAAACCATCGCATTGTAGCTTCGGCTGTATGTTTAGGGTCGTTCTCCTGCTGGAAGGTGAACCTCTGCCCCAGTCTCCAGTCTTTTGCAGACTCTAATAGGTTTTCTTCTAAGATTGCCCTGTATTTGGCTCCATCCATCTTCCCACCAACTCCAACCAGCTTCCATGTCCATGTTGAAGAAAAGCATCCCGCCAACATGATGCCGCCACCACCATGCACAGTGTTCCTTCCTACACAGTATTTTGCATTTAGGCCAAAAAGTTCCTTCTTCCACATGTTTATTGTGCCTTCCAAATGGCTTGTCACAAACTGCAAATGTGACTTCTTATGGCTTTCTTTTTGCCACTCTTCCATAAAGGCCAGATTTGTGGAGTGCACGACTAATAGTTGTCCTGTGAACAGTTTCTACCACCTGAGCTGTGGATCTCTGCAGCTCCTCCAGAGTTACCATGGGCCTCTTGGATGCTTCTCTGATTAATGCTGTCCTCACCCGACCTGTCAATTTAGGTGGACAGCCAGGTCTTGGTAAGTTTGCTTTAAAGCTCTCCACAATTTTATCCCTGACCTGTCTGGTGTGTTCCTTGGGCTTCATGATGCTGTTTGTTCACTAATGTTCTTTAACAAAACTCTGAGGGCTTTACAGAACAGCTGCATTTATACGGAGATTAAATCACACACAGGTGGACTCTATTTATTATTTAAGTGACTTCTGAAGGCGATTGGTTTTACTGAATTTTAGTAAAAGGGGGGCTGAACAATTATGTGCTACTTTGTGTTGGTCTATTATGTAAAATGTCCAAAACAAATTGCGTTTGTGGTTGTAACATGACAAAATGTGGAAAGGTTCAAAGGGTGTGAATACTTTTGCAAGGCCCTGTACATGCCAGATGGAAAATGATATAAAAAGAACACATTGCTGTACTGAACATGCCATCTTTATGTCATGCCATTCTAGACCATATACATCTTCATCAGTGATTTCGTGCTTGTTTCTGTTTGTCTATAATTCTTCCACCTTACTTTCATTACACACCAATTGGACTAATTACTGTTTACTGTAGAAGCTGCAATTAAATAATCACACGCAGGGCGTATTAATCAGCCATCACTGGAACGGCCCTTCGTTACATGCAGCTTGTAATCACCAAAGAAACAGGCGCGGGAAGCAATAAAACATATAAGCTATGCTTGAAGAGGAAAATAATTAACATCCATGTGGACACTAAGCGAAGCTGTTGTTACCCCGTCTTAAGTGATTTATGAAAGAGTAACGGCACTTTTTTCTTTTTGGTTTTTACTTGCCTCACCTACTAAACATGCATAATAACTGCTTCATTTTTTTTTAGGTCACCAAAACTCAATGAAAATGAAAGATTCGTGTCTTCTTTGTCCTGTCACATTGAGTCTCTGCCGGTGTGAACACAAGGCTGAAAAGTCTGGAATCAGTCATCCTTCAAAACACATTCAAAAACATGAATGCCTCATCCCCATCCTCTTCCAACATCAAAACGCGACTCTGTTCCTGTGGTGCCTTTCAGCTTTATTGAGATCGAAGTTCTTCTCTTTTCACCAGCCTGTGAGTCTTTCCCTTTGTTCTGTCTCATTGAATACTGTCTCAGAGGAGAAACGAAACACCCAGGATGGACATGTTTGTAAAATGCAATTAACCGAAGTGCTGAGAATGCTCTTCATTTCTTTTATCTTTGTTCAAAAGGAAAAATCTGCCAAGATCTCGAACTGAGACTGACATGTTCCTCACACTGTGCAGAATTATAATAAGATCAAGTCAAGGGGATTAATAAGAACTTTTTTCAAACTTTTGCAGGGGTTGCTCGGTTGAAGTTCAGTTCTCAAAATATTATTTTATATAAATGTATGGGTTTAGGATTAGCGTTGAAAAATATCAAGGCATATTATATTATGTGTTCAAGTCAAACCAAGGTGCAAACAAAAAAGAAGGCCGTACGTACAGTACGTGAATGACTTAGGCCGAGGTAGCTAAGAGTCCAGGTTCAGCATTCAGCAAGTGGAACGCCTTTCTTTTGGCTGGTCCCACCAAGGGGTCACCAGAGCAAGGCATCCAACCCGCTCATAATTTGGCACAGGTTTCAAGCCAGATGCCCTTTTAGACATAACCCTCCTATTTTTATAACTGGGCACTGAGTGCTCTGGGGTATGTTAACCTATTGACAATGGGGGCTCAGATCCTGAAATCATCAACCTACTGTAGAATCAAATCATTGAATCAAACATTAGTCGCCTGAGCCACCATTCCCCTTTATTACCTCCACTCGCTACACTACACAGCAAATGTGTGACTGACTTGCACAAGATACACATCTGCCTATGGGAACTGCACACGGAATCATTCACCATACAGTACATGGTTCTAGCATACTGAGAAAACTTTCTACTGTACCATGATGGTGTCCCACCACAAGTAGAACACTGGGATAAGTGCATTAGTGTAGCAGAGGATTATATAGAGAAATAAAGGAAGTTTTGTTGCTCAGTTCTGTTATTCTGCACAATCAAAAGTCCTGCTTGGACAGGACTTGTAGTTGTTACATACTGTACACACCCACAAATATGTAGAGTAAAGTACAGGTGAGCAATTCGCATACTGTATAGACGAAATGTAAGGTAACAGAGCATAAAACTTCTGTATACAAAGGTTTAAATTCTAACACCGTCCATGTGCAGTTTCCATGGCAACAATTGCCATGTGCATTTATTTTGGCCCTTTCCTTCTTGCAAGCCCTAACTCCACCACACTGCTCTCCTGTCAGTGTTTACTGTGGAATACATCTGTTGTGGATTAACCCTTGAACATTTTTGTAAATGTATATTCTGTTTTGTCTTTGGTGTCCATCCATCTGTCCATCCATCTCAATTGTCTGTACTTTTTATCTTGTGTAAGGGTGAACAGGGAGTGTATCCCAGGGAACTCAGGGCACCAGGAAAGGCACACACTGGATGGAGCGTCACCCTATTGTAGGGCACAAGGACACACACACACACACACACACACACACACACACACAATAATACTATATGGACAATTTACACCAATCAGAATACACTAAATGTCTTTGAACTGGAGGAAACACACCAAGATGGGAACTTCATGCACACACGCAGAACAGGGGCCAGATTTGAACCCCCAATCCTTATGCTTTATTTTGTGCTTAAATAAAACACAAACTGACTTTACACACTTTCATCTTGCCTTTTTAAAAATGTTAAATATAAGCTAAAATTAAAATATTGCTAAAACTGCAATATATGACGAGGTTCAGAGAGACTGATGTAATACTGTAAGTGTGATCATGTTGTCACTGCAGCCAGCGCTTTCTTATTTTCATGCGTCAAAACCAGTGATGCCAGTCATGAGGTGCCAATCCCCATGAAGAATGCATTCTGGGAAATACTAAACACAGAGGAGAGAGAGGGAGAGAGAGAGAGAGCAAGCAAACTTGTTCCAGTGCCCAACCTTAAATCACACAAGCTTCAGTATACCAGGAAAAAACTGGTACAGGGATACGTTTTAGCAACACCAAACTGTAACTCCTTTCAAAAACTACATGTGGACATGTTTAAAAAAAAAAAAATCTGGTACAGCTATCGCCACACTCTCCATGCCTGGGAGTTAAGCCTGATAAATACCCGGGGCATGAAATTGCCCGGAGCCTTTGGCCCGTGCACATGATAATAAACCTGATAATGGAACCATCTATTTATCTGCTCTGTGAGTAATTACAAGCAAGATGAAGCAGAAAGCCATCAGGAAGCTGGACGTCGAGTGGGTTGAAGCCGCTGAGAGCCGAAGGGGAAGCCGTTTTTATTATTCAGGTCCATCTGGAGAGCCGGGAAGTGATGAGGAGGAAAATAAAAGTCTGAAACCGACGCCTGCACGAGTCGCAGCTGCTGTTTTGTGTTGGATCCAGAGGGTGTGTGGTGCTGCAGCTGTGAGTAAGTGACTTCTGTTAGGTTATTTTTAGTGCAGGCGAATTATACATTGCAAATTGTGCTTCACACGAACTGTAAAGGTAAAAGGCATTTTAAAAATAGGCAAGGTGCATCACCAATAAATATTGCAAATTAATAATAATAATAATAATAATAATAATAATAATAGCACAAAATCTACAACACCTGAAAATCTACTTTAATCTTAAATTCAATTCAATTCAATTTTATTTGTATAGCGCTTTTAACAATTGTCATTGTCGCAAAGCAGCTTTACACAATCAAAAGAATTATTTAAGTCTGTATGGAATGTGAATGTGTATGAATAAATCAAAATGGTCAGATTGTCCCTGGATAGATAGACATTTCTTTATAATGCACTTATCCCAGTGTGTTTCACTAGTGCTTGGATACCATCAAGGTAGAATGTTTTCTCAGTACGGCGTAGCCATGATCAGACTGCCTGCTTCACATCTGAAACACTGGCCTCCCTAGAACTCCTTTAAAAGTGTGTGGAAATGTCTTGGTCAACGATCAACGATCTTCAAGAATCTGATGTCCCACTTGTTGAAGGTGCAGGACAGTAAGAACAGAAAACCCAGACAGAAACATGATGTACAATTATACACAGTAAACCGAGTTCAGGATCGAACCCACAACCCCAGATCTGTGAAGAGACAACATTCTTCAAAACAAATTATCTGAAGTGAGATTTCCTGCAGTTTCCTGTTATTTCTCTGTCCTTACAGTTTTTTTTTCTCTTTCCTTTTTGTATCGGCATATTTTCTCCACAGGAAACAAATAATATTTTTTCCACTCTCATGTCAGCAGCTTAACACAAGCGAATTTGTTGTCAGCTTCTTGTAAATGCACCATGCTGCAAAATGTCCATTAAGCAGAAGCTGCTTAGCAAAGCCTCGGCGTAATCATCAACAACATCCGAGTGGTTCTGAATCTTCACGCCGAGTGCCGATGGAAATCGGAGCAGTTGGGGATCAGATTCGAGACATATTTAAGCTTTCTGCTGGTAGCACTGAGTTAAGCGCAGGTAATTAGAGGGGAGCAGCTGTGTGTGAGTGTGAGGCGAGTAGAAACACGCACACACACATACACATGCACACAATCACCCACAACCTACACACTACTTTACTGCTGGCTTTGTTTCACCCCCATAGCTGCTTGTTTCAAACTCACACCATCTGGACATCAGCACAGTGTTTACTGCGGCATCCGAACATGTTTTAGTAACACTTTTTATGAAGCACATCCTCATAAATCATCATCATAAACTGTGCTTCTACGTTTAATTATGAGATGGAAAACTTATAAAAGCATCATAAACTCTTTTATTTTATTTATATGGATCAAGAGTCTCTACATGTGTTAGACATTACATAGATTTGGGGATTTCATGTTTTTTTTTTTATTATTTGTTTTGTTTTGTTTCCTTAAAGCTTCAATAATAATAAAAAAAAAATAGGGGTGATCATTTCATAACCAGTGTGTTGCAGAGAAAACCAGCTGATGAATGTTTGCATTTGACAAAATATATGTCCCTCAAACTATCACATATGTTTTAAAATATTTATATGTCATTTAAATTTTTTTTTCCACATAGCAAAATAAGGATTTTTTCCCCGATTTTCTCCCTATTTTTTTATTTAGTCGTATCCAATTCCTCCCCGTCACTAGGAGTCTCCCTCATTAAGCTACTACACCTCAGTCGGGAGGGCTGAAGACTATCTCACGTGTTTCCTCCGAACTACGTGACGTCACTGACCGTTTTTTTCTGAACTGCTCGCTCACGCACCATTGGGAGTGGCGTAACACACTCGGAGGACAACACTATCCACTCCTTGTGCTTGCGTGAGCTCACAGACGCCCCTGGTTGGCTGTAGAGCCATGAGTAAAGTGGGAGCACTAAATACCTCTCTTCCCACCCCTGAGAGAGCTCGGCCAATCAGGTCTCTCTAGACCTCCGGCTGCGAGAGGATACAGCATCACCCGGGGATCGAACTCGAATCTCGGATGATAGGGCGAGCACTTTACCACTGCGCCACTCAGAGGCACAACTGCTTGTAGAAAAAGGTGAGGAGAATAAACCATGGAGGTGGTGCGCAGTCCTGATAAAGTTTATACTTTATACTTTACACTTTATATTTCCACTTATTCCACTTTAGAATATCAGCTAACTTCAGGTTCTGGGCTTAAATGCCAAATAGCATTAAATGGAAAGCTAGTGCACTGTGTAGGTTGTACAATCCCTGGTTACACACACCAAGTAGTGCTCATGGTCAAGAGTTAGAGTGGGATTTGGGATTCTGCCTTGGGTTAGATGATAGCTTTGTAGCTCATCACAGTGGCTTAATGGTTTGCACTAGGTTTGCACTGCCAGGTCCTGAGTTTGATTCCTGCATCAGGTCTGTGTGCATGGAGTTTGCATGTTCTCCCCGTGCTTGGTGGTTTTCTCCCAGGTTATCCGGTTTCCTCCCACAGTCCAAAGACATGCAGATTAAGCTAATTGGCATTCCCAAATTGCCCATAGATGGTCCTCTGGAGTAACGCCAGTATCCATGGCAAGAAAACCAGATGGACAGCATCTAGGAAGGCTTGGCATGCTATTGTCCATGAGGTCAAGAAAATTTGGACAAAACTGAATGACTAAACAAACAAACAAACAAAGCTTTATAGCTCATGTTAGCCATGAACAGAATGCAGAAGATTCAGTGGTCATTTGGAATGACTTGGAAGCAATTACTAAGGCGACAAAGTTTTGCTGAAGATGACATAATGCTATCAGATGTGTTTTCTTGCTGAAAGTGCTTCTGTGACTGGTTTTGAATGTGAGTTCAGGCAGGCAGCTGCTCTCTCCTCGTTCCAGTGGTGTAGACCGTACAGACCTACTTTCACCCATGCGAGCGTTAGTGTAATTAACACTTGTTGGAACACCTGTGATATATATTTAGTTAAGCATCCCAGTGGCTTGGGTTTCTGGTATGTTTTGGTACTCAGATGTAGACTATCCTGATGCCTTACGTGCTCAATATCAGCAGAATCCATAATCAGTATCTTACCTTAAATGCCAGAGTTCTTTGCAAAAATAATTCAATTCATTTCTGAAAAACAACTAAATCGTTCTGCAATTTTTATTTATTATTATTTTTTAAACAAGATAGTACAACTAGCCTGGGTGATCAATTCTGATGATTACCCGATTACTCCAGGGTGCATTATTGATGATCAGTGTGTGTATCACATAATTATACCAGTTCTACCGTTATTGGACAGTGATTTCCAAAAAAAAACCACATTGAAAAGATACCAAACAGCTCAAATGGGTGGAAATTGAAGCAGCAAGGGTTTTAGGACCTTTATACCCCAAGGCACTACAAAAGGTTCTTCAGTTACAGAGTATACCCCCAGGGATGAAGGATGAGCTCCCCAAATGGACAAGCAAAGTACTCTCCTGACTAGAATAATGACCAACTATAATGACTAAGAAACAAAGGTGCAGGAGTGGAGTTCAAGGGATCAAGAGAGGCTGAAAATCATGACAAAGAGGCTCAAAATGATAATATTATCCTAAACATTGTGGGTAAACTGCTCGCAATGAGAGCAAACGAAGAAACAAGACGATCGGTGTGCCAGACCATCAGGAGGCAAGGGTCAACCACTTAAGGCAGGAGCTGGAGGATCTCAAGTGGCAATTTAAGCTGGTTGAATGAGTCCACACTATCAGGCCTCTAGAGCACTATAAGAAGAAAATATAAGATGTTTTTGCTGATTGCCAAGTGTTTTGATGGATATGATTAGGACCTTTACTGTAAATTATGTAGCTGAATTATAATAAAGTTTAAAAAATGTTTAATTCTGACGCATATAAGATATTGTCATGTTGTTGTTTTTTTTTTACATTTGGTGGAAAGATGTGGTATAGAATTATGATAATGATATAGAGTAATTTTTCCTTCCTTCCTGTATTCTTTAATATTTCAAGTTGCTTTGTACTTTCTCCCTAAGATGGATGGAACAAGCATACACGGATCCCAACCTTAGATACAGTAACTGTAGACCTTTAATCCTTTAAAGGTGTGTTGGTCTTGTTTCGCATCTGCTGGCTAATCCATGACTTTTGATGATATTGTTTTTGCATAATAATAATAATAATAATAATAATAATAATAATAATAATAATGACATACATTTAATTTTCATAATATCATAAAAATTATCAATTAAAACTAAATAAAAAGGCCTCCGAGTGGCGCAGTTGGTTAAAGCACTCGCCCTATCATCTGGGATCGCAGGTTCAAATCCCGATGATGCTGTCTTCCTCTCGCAGCCGGAGGCACAGAGAGAGCTAAATTGGCCGAGCTCTCTCAGGGGGGA
>JAQMYL010000035.1:31217050-31230653 GCA_030014365.1 Clarias pachynema
CACTAGCAGTCGTGTAAGCATTTCACTGCATATCGTACTCTGTATGACTGTGTATGTGACAAATAAAATTTGAATTTAAATATAGCATCATAAAAAAAGTTTTATCAAGGTGTACATGATTCTAAACTGAATAGTGATCTAGTGAAATACTTAAAGTTATTTACAGATAACATAATTTAGGTAACACCAGCAAGGTGCAGCCTACAACCAATCATTTTCAATCTGTTCATTCAGCCTACAAATATAATGCAAAGTTGTTATTAAATAAATTATTTTAAAAATAATAGTGTGGAAGAAATTTAGGTCAGATATCACAGCAAAAAATGTATTCTTGGTGAGAAGTTAGTGAGCACTTGATGGATAGCTCTTCATTTGCTCTTTCAGCTTGAGATGAATGGTGGAGGGATGAGAATAGCTTGAGCCCATAATGAGAGCACACTGAGTTCTCTGTCTGGGATTAAAAAGAGTTGCAACAGTTGAGGATTATTTAAGAGCTTGAACAGTGCTCTTCTGAAACTTAAAATGAGACTTAAAAAAAAAAAAAAAAAAAATTTAAGAAAACCATGAATAACATAAGATATACGCCATTGTCTCATTTTGGTTTCCCACAGACCTCATAGGTCTAAGAGACATAAATGATACATTTTTAAAAGCTTTTTTCCTGAATTTCCTTTCCAGGATGTCATGGTAGATCTGCTCTTAAATAAGAGTTTGCACATGTAATTTTCTACCTGCAGGAAGATTGACCTGTTATTGACCCCTTACGGTCAAGATCTAGATCTTGATCTAGTTTTATCTGTTCTTGTTCTCTAAATTTGTTTTGGTGATCCATTGAAAGTGATTCGCTGAATATTTTAAAAGCTTTCTAACTGACTACTGTCACTCTGCACATTTAAGTATGTACCTGAATGTTGTATAGTACACATTGTCTGAAGCACAATTCATTCAGTCGACATTGAAACATAAGAGCAGATAGAAAACGACAGTGATGGAAGTCCAGAGCGATTACTCCGGGGTTTCGCTTCTCGCTGCGCTTCCACATGGATTACAGTCTGTGTCTTAACAGCAGCGACACTCTAATTAAAGCCGAGCCGAGGGATTCACGATTCAGCTATAGCTGAAAGAACGACAAAGTGATTTATGAGTTTTTCACTCAGCATTCAGATAACGCCGTGTGTAATACAACACCTGCTGACAAATTCTAGCAGTTAGCTTGTCTCCTTCCTTTACGAAATAAAGACCAAGTTCTGTCTCTTGCCTTCTGCCTTTCTGTCTCAAACAATATCAGATGTGTTAACAAACGTTGTCAGTTTAGTATTGAAGTTGGAACCCATCCTAGTAAACTGATTTTTCTCTGTGTAGTCTTTTCCTGCTTTTTCTTCATTTATTCACCAGCAGGTGGCATCACTTCAATGTAGAATGAACTTATTGGCACTCACATCATCGCACATAATCAAGATAATCCAGAGTTTACTTTTTTCAGTATTTCTGGAAATTCTGATTCTAAATGGTCTAATAATTCAGCTTGGAGCATTAAAAATGAAAATAGTTGCAGGGGTTGTAACTTGTAAGTGTTTGAAATTACAGCATTAAAAATATGTAAAAATATGTACATGGAAGTTGAACATTGTGTGTCAGTGCTGTTTATCTGCGAAAGTTACGAGCAGACTTTGCCGCATCGAGGGGCCAGTGGACATTGTAAAATTTTGGAAGAGAACCTCCTTCCCTCAGCCAGAACATAATCCAGATGGGTCATGGGTGGGTCGTCCAGCATGACAATGACCCAAAACATACCACCAAGGCAGAAAAGGAGAGGCTTAAGAAGAAGCACATTTAGGTCATGGAGTGGCCAAGCCAGTCTCCAGACCCTTAAACCTATAGAACATTTATGGAACTGAAACGTTGAGTTGCCAGTTTCCAGGCAAGAAACCTTAAGGGTTTAGAGAAGATCTGTAAAGTATAGTGGACCAAAATTCCTCCTGAGATGTGTGCAAACGTAGTAACCAACTACAAGAAACGTCTTACGTCTGTGTTTGCCAACTAGGGTTTCTCCACCAAGTACTAAGTCATGTTATATTTATTTTCCTCTTTGAAATGCAACTCAACTTATAACCTTTGTATCATGTGCTTTTCCTGGATTTTTAGTTGATATTATTTATCTATTCTTTAAAATTAACCTTAAAAAACATATACAGACCTTTCTTTGTAAGTGGACAACCTAACAAAATCTGCAGGGGATCATTATTATACAAATAATTACTGCAGGGGATCATTTTTATACGAACAATTATTTTCGCCACTGTATAAGGCCAAAGTGTGTGATATCGAGCATGCATTACAGTACAGTACATAGGATTTGCTCTTAGTACTCAAAAAGCATGGAGAGCACCATGAGCAATACCATGAAACAGCACTCTGGTGATTACAGGCATGATGGCTCGAATAAGATGAGTGTTCTCTAAATTACTGGAATAGGAGAGTAATCATATATGAGAAAAGCTGTGTGACCATCAGATTTCCGCTTCTACTCAAGCAATTCCCAGGAAATTTCACTCATTATCAATACCACTTAGCCTATATAGGGTCGAGGGAGGCCTGGAGTTTACCCAGGGGAATCTGGGCACTGGATGGAGTAGCATAACATCACTGGGCACAGGAATGCACACACTTACACACTCACTCATACACTATGTGGAATTTGGAAATTTGGAAATTCGATTAGTCTAATCTGCATGTCTTTGGTTTCCTCCAGGTACTCCGTTTTCCTCCCACAGTCCAATCAAGCGAGGCCTCAGGGGTATCCACTATGGCACCATGCCAAGTGCAAAGTGTTATTTTTGTTTTTTATATTTAAAAAAATGATTGTACTGTAATACAATTTAGGTTTTTAAAAGGTTTTTTTGTGTGGAGACACATTTTATTAATTGTGGCATTGTGTGGCAGATGCCTTGTGTTACCTCTATACTGCCCTCATATTGGCAGGTACCAACCAAGATAGCACCTGGATTTGGGCCACTTCTGGTAAAGATGTGTCGGCCCACTTGCAGGTCTGATTACTACTACTATGGCTAATAATAATAATAATAATAATAATAAAAATAATAATAATAATTTAAAGAACATGGATTCTACACAGGTATAAAACTATGATTGCTTTATGTTTGAATTATTCTTAAAGTTCAGTTTCGCTGAAGTACTAATGTGTTTAAGAATGTGTGTAACAAAGTGTTGTTTAAAAAAAGTTTTTTTGTTTTATTTAGTCCCTACAAGTATACAATGATTTTTCAGATGTGCTTTGGCATTTGGCAACCGAGTGTGTGTACACTCATTGGTTCATGAGCCATCATTCCATGCGGTATGTGGGTCAGATGAATGTGGTAAGGCTGGGGGAGAACTGGGTCATAATCATTTTACTAGCCAGAAAATGTCACATGTCTAGATGTTTAGGAACATCATGTTTCTATAGACTAAATTAGCCAACTTAATCTAAAACATATTACAAAATAGAGAATAGGTAATATTCTCTCTCTCTCTCTCTCTCTCTCTCTCTCTCTCTCTCTCGCGTTCTCTCTCTCTTTCTCTCTTTAAAACTCTAAGTGTTCCTAAGACTTTTGTGCTGAAGATGTAGACGTTAATATAGCATTTATTAGTTTTGATGGTACGGCTAGACAAACATACCTACATTTCAGACATTTGTTTCTTTTTAGCCTCTTTACTTTCCTTTTTATGAAAACTTTAAAGATTTTGTCACAGCTAATAAACTGGATTGTATTTCAGGTGTGCAGTAATAAGCCTGGGGAACTGCTGTATCCTCAGTGTCTCAAAATGATAAAAGGAAAAAATATAAAAGAATCATCTGAACCAAAATCTGTTGGGTAATATTTATCCAAGAGCAGATAAGACAAGTTTTATTACAGAAAATCCAATATTAGAGATTAAATGTTGTAAATATCTGGTAGCATTGTACATAAATATGGTTTTTATATAGTTCATAAATGCAGTTTATATGGTTTTCCTCTGGTTCCTCTGGTTTTCTTTCACTTCCCAAAAACATTTTTGAATCGTAAATTGTCTAGTGTTGGTTTTTGTACTGAAGTGCCCAGTTTGTGCCCAATGTAGCCGTAGATTTCTCTTCTTAGCTGACAAGAGTGGAGAGTGTTCGTTTTCTTCTGTGCTGCAGCTCACCCACCTTAAGGTTTGCTGTGTTGTTCGTTCTGATATGCGTGTTCCCGCTACGGTCGTAAACAGTGGTTATTTGAGTTCACGGCCATTTTTATTAAACTTTTTGGTTTGGTGTGGTGTTTCTCACCATCCCATAAAAACCTTAGGGACTATTTTGGGTGAAAATCCGATGAGATCTTTCCATTTTTCTGAACTATGCAAATCAGTCCATCAGACACCAACAACCAAGCCATTGAAAGTCCTTTTCCTCCATTCTGCTGTTTAATGTGAACATTACTGTATCTGTGCCTGTTGAGCACCGTACATGCAAAAGTTTCAAATCTTCAACACAAACTTTGGTAATAATTGAATGCATAAAAGGGTTGTTTTTTTGTTTGTTTTTTCCACTGAATGAGTCCAGATCAAAACATAGAGTTCATAGAGTTCATGCCTTCATTATTATTTTAAAATAGCAGAACAAAGTTTAAAAGAAGACCTTTCGTGAGAAGGCGTGTAGAAACTTCTGCATAGCCAGGTATGTGTCGAGCAATTTATTATTGCTTTGGGTTTGCTTTTTTCACACTCACACCAACACAGCTGATCTCAGAAGAGATAAAACAGTAAGTGAGAGTTGGGAATGTTCTGCACGCTTACAGGAAGACTGAGTCACTGAGTGATTTCCTTGTGACAGATTGCTGTACAAAAGCAACATCTTTATGGATAAGGTGTAATAAAAATATAATAATTGAATATAAGTATGGGCTTTTAACTTATATTTATCATTTCAAGTCAAACTTCCCATTGATGTAGATCGATTTGAAAGACAATGTTTGTAATTTTACATGTTTAATCTGTTTGTTACATGATGATTATGATTATCATCATTATACCATTGGAACATACTGTAGTAGCATAATAGCTATATACATTTCCAGATACTTTAAGATTTCACTTCCATCCCATTAGTTTCATATTTCACCCAGTTGCTGCTCATTTTCTCTTTCTTGTCCTGTTTTGAGTCACAGACTCTGTGTATGAGTGGATGTACTATAACGATACGGTACAGTAATGTGAAGATGAAAGACTCATAACTCACCTGTCTGATGGTAAAATCGCCCACAACGTACTGGAAGTCTCATGCAGCTCCATCTCGTGCTATCACACTCGTATTAAAAGGGTGAGACTTTCTCCTCTGCCCACGTCTCATTCCTTCAAGTGGGTTTACCGCAGACAGTGAGACCTCCGCTCTGATGGCTGATGGGAAAGGTGTGTGGTTGGAGTGGCTGCTGTAAGTTAACATACATGCAAGGGGGGGCAAAGTGTATCTGTCAAGTGTGTGGTTTGTCCCAGGTTTGCACAAAAAAAAGCCTTTCTGTCAAACCTGAACTAAAGTTGGAGTTTTCACACGATCACTTCTAGGTGCTCCTACACAATGATTTACAAGGGGTGTTCAAGTTAAACCATGACTTTTTAGTGTGCAGGATAAAAGAATAGAGGAAAAACTAACTTTATTTCTCTATATAATCCCCTGATACGCTAATTCACTTATCTCGTTGCTTGGATACCATCAAGGTTTTCTTGGACTGCCTGCTTCTAGTCTGAAACACCGGCCTCCCAGGAACTCCTTTAATGGGCTAAACATGTGGAAGTGGCTTGAAGTGAGGACAGGACTATGTGGGGAATGTGGCAACTCCCAAACAGGTTTCTGTAATGTGCAAGTGATACATTTCATCAGGTCCCGGTCCCGGTTTGACTTGCACACCGATCATATATATTGTATGCATTTTTTTTAAAAGATCCTTTTGCGGTCAGGGCTCTTGATTAGGATCAGGGCTTTGCCAAGATTAGGCCACCCTAATCTTGGCAAACCTTGTGTTTATAGACTTTATGTAGTTGCTTGACTTTGTTGGGATTTGTTTGGAAATCTTTGGGGAAGAAACACATATGGGTGGTAAGGTGTTTTATAAAATAAAATAAAGCATATCTAGTGTTTGATAAACAGGTAGTCTTTCAGTCTTTGCTGTTCAGACAGTCAGAGGGAGTTCATTTACCCACTTGCATGCCAGGACAGATAATAATCTTGATTTTTACGCAGGTTTTCCTTGTTCCTAGAGAGATGATGGTTCAAGTCAAGCTACATACTGTAGAAGCTCAAATGGTCATGGTGTAGAGAGGACAAGTGTATATTTGACAAGTGCCAGGCCGGCACGGGTCTGTTTTAGCTTCGTAAGCAAGCATCTGTGTTACATCTAATGCAGGGAGATAGAGGAAGCCAATCAAAAAGAAGGCAAGGCTGTAATGTGGAAAACATCAATGAACATCAAGTCATGCAGCTACATTCTGGATCAGCTGCCTTATTGTACACAGAAGGAACCTCTGCCAAGAGCAAGTGGCCTTTCATGATGACATGTCTGACACATCTGTGCAGAGGCATGTGTGTCTAATGAAGGATGGCGAAAATGGGTTATGTGTCATCAGCATAGCAGAGGTATGAAGACAAACCATTGACTTTTTCGTAGTTTATCGGCAAACATTAAACTTGATTTCTAATTTTTTTGTGAGTATTAGTATTCGTTGCATTAGTTGTTTCTTTTAAAGCTAGATGGTTTATAGTTCAAAAATCTCTATAGTAGACTGTCCAAAAACACTGTCAACAATTACTGCATCAAATGGACAGTCACAGAGGAAAGAACGTGTGTTGTCTTGTGTTTGAACCAAAAATTTACATATACAATACATGTACACCAATCAGCCATAACATTAATCCTGATTAACAATTATTTACCAGCAAACTGGACACAGGATCATGGGTTCCCAAAGGTCCGATCCTACAGAAAAGGCAATGTGGCACAAATTCATGAAAGAATGTTAATGCTGCTGATAGAAAGGTAACATAACACCCAGTGCATCACAGCTTGCTGAGGAGGGTGTTTAGCAGGCAAAGAGTTCCCAAGATCTCAATCTGATCCACATCCCGGGATAATCTGGACAAACAAGTCAGATCCATGGATGCCGTACCTTGCAACTTGGAGCGATTAAAGGATCCGCTGTTAACTTCCTAGTGCCAGACACCACAGCACACCTTGAGAGGTCCATTCATCAAGAGGTTAGAGCTGTTTTGGTGGCAAAAGGGGAAGTTACTTGTTATTAGACACATTTTAGCATATGAAAAAATGTAAACGATGGATAAAAATGAAATTAATTAAGTATACGAATTTCAATAATAAAGGTTAATGTATTAACAGAAAATAGGTTTTCTGCTTTAACTTGCGCTTATTAAACTTCTACTTTGCATTACTAAATTTGACAATATGTTGTCTTTTTGTTGTCAAGTTTGACAAAAACAATTAAGGAGTGTTTTGAGCCTGGTCATGGATGCAATACACAAATGAAGCCACCTAGTTGGATTAAAGGCTTTGCCTGAAAAAAAGGATTTAGTGGTTTTCAGACATTTAGACTTGGCCTCTATCCTTTTAAGATTGTGTCTTAACTTTAGTCCTGGTCTGGAACTTAATGGTCTTGACTTAAGATAACATTCATAAATACTCAGCAGTTGTGTTTGTCTTTTCTCAACATATATAATGTCATGATTCTTGTATAATCCCTCTATCACCAAGAAGTGGACAAATTCTCTTTGGACTCTGGTTCCTCTAAAGGTTTTCTGCCTCAGGCAGGTTTCCCTCGCCATTTTTGCCTCTGGCTTGTTCATAAAAGTCCTAAATCTACATCCAGATGTATATAAAGCTGCTTTGAAAACAGTTATTTCTACTATCTAGTACTTCAGAAATAATAATTTAAATAGATCTGAATACCTGCACTGCAGTTTACTCTCATGCTCTGATTTATAGGTGTTCCTTTTGCGACATGATCTACAAAATGACTAAATAAAAAAATAAAACAGAAATGAGTCAAAGTGGTTGTTCTCACATTGACTGTTAGTGTCTAATACTAGTAAAGGTTTATTTTGTTAAAGGATTAAGCACCGCTTACCTCAGTCCCAGTTTTGGATAATATTTTGAACAGTATGATTGGTTATGGTGCTTGCAACTTAAACAGTTTATTTTATCTTTTCCTGAAACTACAATAACCAGTAAAAGACACTGGGAAAACTATTTGTTTATTTTCATTTCAACATAGTATACCCATCATAATTTTTTTTTTGCTTAATTGTAAAATAGATAACTTACATTTTTGACAAAATTATGGTTAGTATAATTTATAAAGTATTTATTTTATTGAGAATTCTTACCAATCCCGTTTTCTTTCGCAGTTATTACTGTCCATTATAATTACTTGCTATTTAAACCCCAAAGATCCGTCCGGGGTAAAACATATTATAGACCTTTCGCATCTGATGTCAGACCTGATGTAAAACTAAACCATTTCGTCTGCCAGTCTGTCTGTGGTTTTGTAAAATCGGTGGGGGGTTGTGAGTGGGGAATGCCACAACATACAAGGTCATGAAAAACCTAGAAGACAGTTTTATCAGTTTCCCACTGACGGAAACAGATTTCTGGTTATTAGCCATCCAGTGGGCAGAGGAGGCTAGTCCTGGTCAAAGGTGCACCCCTGGTGGTGATCGCAGGCACTTGTGTAGTGATCATTTTATTTCAGGAGCATCATCATGAAATAAATGCTGGACAAAGTTAACACATTAAATATCCAATATACGAGGGACGTTTAAGTCAATCTGGGACTTGTGATAAAATTTCTAGTGAATGAAGGCATGAAGCTGATTAATATTTACAGCGCACAGTACGGTCATGTTAGGGAAGGCCATACATCCGTGAATGAAGATCCTAAGCCCACTGCAGTTTTCCCGTGAACATTCATTGATTGGAATGCCCGAGGCTTGAATATACATGGCTAAATTGTCACTGACTTGCAGAAGAGATGCATCTGTGTGTGGGAACTGTACACACAATCATTCAACAACACTACTTGCACATTACAGGAGCAGGAAGCTACCGTATTTCCACATGTCTGGGCCATTAAAGGAGTTCCTGGGAGGCCTGGGTGTATACATTCTATTTCGATTTATGTTACATTTGTTAATTAGCAGTTGTTAAAATTTTTTTATGTTAAATCCGTGTTTCTTTAAAGTTTAAATTAGGTAGATCTACTTGAAAGTGCACAACGACCTCAATCACTCATCAGCACTGAATAGCAGAGTGACAGGTGCATAGCAAGGTACGTTCGGAGAACAATAGATCAGGAAGTGGTGTGTTGAATGGCAGAATGTAAACTAAGCTGACATTCTGCTTGAACAATGTTTCAGTTTTTCTAAACGATAGTTAAATGAAATCTTTGACATTAAATCTTTGGACATTAAATCTTACCTGATATAGCTGTAAAACTATCACCATATCATAACTCTACCAGTGCACTGTCCTTGAAAGTGTTTTAAAGAACATCTGGAGCTTGATAAAATCAGTAATATTTACACTGTTAATACATAAAGTACACTGTTATCTGGTCAAATGTTTAGTAAAAATTTAGCCAGAGATTTATCATTATTTTGGTTTGGCGATGGAAATCATGGTGGGCATGATCGGCAGACAAAATCCGATCACCGCAAAAATTCTATAGATGAATGAACGCAGTTAACACACAGCACTTGACCTTACGTAATTTCAATATTCAATACGCTGCCCTGTCAATCAGTGTGCTCTTTTTTTTTTTTATATATATATAATAAGCTTTACTTTTGACCCGCCGCTCCCACCTGCATGAGAGTAGAACTTCCCACTCCTTCTCCATGAGAGTAAAAAGTGCCCATACACACCAACATGAGAGTAAAACTGCCCACTCCTTCCTGCTCACAAGCAAGACTGGCCACCCCCGCCTTTTCCTGAAGATCACTAAAGTCAAAGATTGTACTCTCTCTCTCTCTCTATGTTACAGATGGAAAACAATTTTGCAATGAAAGTGTTACAGAGCCCCCACGTACTCAATAGATATCTGAAATCATTACTTCTGTTGTATGCTAAAGGTTCTCAAGAGGTCATACCGTATCTTCTTTTACACTATTTAAAACCAATTTTAAGGACGCAAAGAAGTCTATCTATCTATCTATCTATCTATCTATCTACGAGTGGATATTAGAGTGAATACAACATCTGCAATTATCTATACATAATCTTATATCATCATCATAATCTCCACTACATTGATTGTTACAGTGTGCTCCTGTGTGAGCATTATGTTGATGGTATTCAATTGCTTCAAATGAGTCTTTCTGTGAATTACTCATTCACCTTTCTTCTCGGCAATGAGCAAGATGACGTGATTATTTAAAAGCTAGCGTGTAGAAAGATTAGGAAACCCTTCTGGTATTTACCTTTTATGCTCCACGGGAGTGAAAGCAGCCAGATCTGCGGTTAAACCTAGAAGACTCATGACCTAATCCTTGACTGGCAGCCAAGGCGGGGAAACGTTCTCTAATCTGCACATCCTGGCTGATAACGTTGAACACAGCGTGGCATTGGGGTTTCTGTGAACAGCTGAATGTCTGAGCAATCCAGCTACATTTCACACTTCAGCTTCATCTGTTATTCTTCTAGGATTTTTTTTTTTTTAATTAGCCAGCAGCGTGTCTGAAGTGGAGCTCGCAATAGACTGTGTATCAGCACGACAGCACGTTTCTGCTTGCCTGCGAAAAACTAACCAGAGGGAGAAAGAAAAAGTAATAATAAATTGAAATTAATGAGTCAAATACATCATGTTAATGTTAATGAGGTTTATTCATACAATATACAGGACGTTAGTGTAAAACTTTCGGTTTTTCAGCTCGCCTTTTTGTTTCACATTTTGCTTCAAACTTTACAAGCAAAGCATCTTGTCATACTAATGGTCCAGTTTTTTCCATCAAAGAAGCATCCATCAGCATTGCAAAAAGTAGTTTTCGAATGAAAGGGGGGAAACAAATCACCTTTAATGATCTGTATATTGCTTTTAATTATTATAACTAATTTATTTATAATTAATTGTCAACAGATTTTTTTTTTTTGTTACAAAACTGTTTAGCTGTGAGCTTTTTAAAACACTTTTTTTTTTATGCCATGATAGTCAGTTTTCACCTTGGTTAAGGGTTTCCTACATTACCCACTATGCTGCAGGTAGTGGTGCAGTGAGATTTAGCTCTTTCTTGATCTTTATCTAAAGAAACTGATGAGGTGGTGCTTTAGACATTTAGTCTGTTCAGCTTTCTTACCTCGCCGTCTGTACACTCTGCACAACGTTCATGTTTCATGTTGCACTGTCAACTAGACACGCCAACACTATGCCATAAGTCAGTGCGTTGCATCTTGAGGCGGTTGTTTGCTGCCTCCACTGCTTGTACACTGGATCGTTTAATTAATATGACTTTAAACGTCACTGGAAAACACTGAGTGAGAAACGAAGCTCATTAACATGTGATGATACAAATCATACTTTCTATATTTTAGTCAGAACACTGCAAGCAATCTGAGAATCTTTGACCAGAATGACTGAACAGTTACTCCCCAAAGCTAATAAAGAAGCTCTATGCATGCACATGGGGATTTATTACTAATAATGGTCTTAAATAATTGCTAAGGTCATACCTCATATCATACCCTGATTTATCTGATCTAAAGATGGCCCCTGTGATGTTCAATCTTAAAGCTCATATTGGTGAGAACTTCTACTTCTACTTGTTTTGTAGAACACTGGCGGGACTGACTGAATTTACACCAAATAAGGTGTTGCAGAGAGAATATATACCGTAGTAATATATACCGGCAAGAGAACTATTCATTTCTCAAAGTTGAAGTGCTAGAAGCAGGAAAAATGAGAAAGCATAAGGATATGAGAGACTTTAACAAGGGCCACCATGTAATGGCAAAAATGTTGGGTTAGAGCATCTCTTAAACTTCCAGGCTGTTCCTAGTATGCAGTGATTAGTGCCTACTAAACGAAGTGCAAGAAAGGAAAAGCAATGAGCTGGTGACAGAGTCATGGCCATGCAAGGCTCATTAATCGACATGAGTGCATGTGGCTTAGTTACCTGGCAATAGATCGCTCCAGGATGCACTGTAGGAAGGAGGCATGCTGGTGAAGACAACATGATGCTCTCGACACTGTTCTGGCTTTCATATGGATGTTACTTTTATACATACTTTTAACACCTAACAAAAATTTTTACAGACCAAGTATTGACGAAAAACTTTTATTCATCATACTCATAACCGTATACTGTAGGACATGCAATAAAGTGCTTACCCAACTGTTTGCAACCTAAAAAGAAAAAAAAAAAGAAAAGAAAAAAAGAGATTCAAGATGCCATGGGAAAGAATATAAATACAATATACACTAATTGGTTGCAATAAAATAAAGTATAAAATAGAAATATGTAAAAATGTAAAAATATAAACTGTATACAGTAAATAAATGTATTAAGTATATGCAATATGCAAACAGCAGCAATATGGGGTAGTGATGGAGTGTGAAACGAAATGATGAGCAACAGTTATATTGTATTGTCCATCTTTAAATGCAATAATGCACATTATAGTGGAACATAATGCGTCCTGCCACACTGCCAAGCTATTTATGGATGGTTTAAGGAGGAGGTTCAAGGCCTCCAAATTTCCCAGATCTCAATCTGATTGATTGAGCATCTGTGGTATGTGCTGGACCAACAAGTCTGATACTGTACATGAAGACCTCATCTTGCAAGTTATAGGATCTGTCGCTAACACCTTGGTGATACCACAGCACAATATTCAGAGGCCTTTTAGAATCCATGCCTTGATTGTTCAAAGTTGTGTTGGTGACATGAGGGACCAAAACAACTTTGAACAATCAAGGCATGGACTCCACAAGGCCTCTAAAGGTGTGCTGTGGTACCAACAAGGTGACATGAGGGACCAACACATTATTAGTTAAGCGATTTTATTGTTATGGCTGATTGGTGTATAAGCTGGAAGACCTGATTAAAATACAGGGTGGGTAAAAAAATTGGTAATAAAGTCCATATTTCTAATACAAATTTATTGAAACAAGTTGTACATGTAGTTTATTACATAGGAAAATGAAAGCAAATCTTTACATTGAAACGTACACATCGGGGGCGTCATCCAGACTCCTCTGGCGTCAAAGGGTGATGAATTGAACAGTCTTCTGAAAGAAGTAATTTGGGATACTGCTGAGAATCTCCTGAATTCATGCCTCCAAGTCCTCCAGAGTATGAGTCTCTGTCCTGTACACCTCCTCCTTTGCGTAGAACCACATTGAAAAATGAGTGAGATCTGGACTTCTTGGAGGCCATTCATGTCGCCTGCGTCATCATAGCCATTGAATATTGCCTAGTTAATCTTTACCCACCCTGCATATAATTAACAGGCCAGGGGTAGCTCAGTGGTTAAGGCATTGGACTACGGTTCGGAAGATCCCAGGTTCAAACCCCACAATCACCAAG
>JAQMYL010000035.1:31260101-31272466 GCA_030014365.1 Clarias pachynema
TTTCACACAAGTTTAACATGAATGAAATACTTTGGTTTAGCAGGCAAAATTTGTGTAATTTGACCACATTTTGATGATGTGGGACCGATGTACACATTAAAATCAAGTAAATTCAAAGGATTATTTTTATCAGTGTATACACAACCTATGGTTCTCATGAGTCCTGCTCCTTAGTCGTGCCAGATTCATCTTGCGGTCCTCCTTGTGTCACCTGATGATAATCACTTGCTGCTGCTCAGAATGGCCCCACAAATGAGGTTACAGTGAACAGGACCACATAGAAACCATGGCATGAATGATCTTCTTGGGACAGCTTGGCCTTCAGGTCGTCCTCCAAAACCCTACACAGAATAAACATCATGGAAAATGGATGGATGGACGGATGGACGGCTGGATGGATGGTTAAGTAGCATATTAGCAACTGCCGTTACACAACTAAAGTTCCCCTTAATAATTTTTATACTTAGTTCTTATCATGCCATGGTGGGTTTCCTCCCAGAGTCATAAGACTTGCAGCGTAGGCAGATTTGCATTTCCAAATGTTTGATTGTGAGTGTGTGTGCTTGTGCCCTACGTTGTTCCCTGGGATATGCTCTAGGAGAATGGATGGATGGATTGTTATCATCAAGTAAGGTGAGCAAATAAATGATTTTCCATCCTGAAAGATGCTCTGAAGTGTTTTATTTCCCTTTGGTGGATACCATGGTGATGTCTTCCTGTATTTGAAAGAAAAGTACATCTATATAAATAAAAGAAAGGTTTTGCCTGTACACTGGTCAGAACTCGCTCTTTCGATTATATCTTTACATTTAATACATTGGAGGACCCGAAACCAATCTCAGACAATTTTCCGTCTATATGTCTGCCTGTACGTCTGTCCAGCCAGATTTTATCACAGCATCACACAAAACTGTCTGGACAGAATTCAATGAAACGTTTGCAGTACTTAGATATCTGCCTGAAGTTTATCCTGCACCACAAGTCAAATCAAAATGTTACGTAAAAGTGATGTTATAAACAGTTATGTGTTGGATATGTTAATCTACTTTAAAATAATGCACTACTGTCTCAATGTAAACAAACACCTGCACCAATAGATATTAATTAGAAACAATAAACTGAATATTTTTACTAGGATTAGTTCATATTTTCACTTTTGCTGAAATAACAGCGCTGAAGTGGTATAAGTGAATTTTAACACGCTGGAGTCGTTTTAAGACAAAACTTCATCTTTATCTGATCAACTTTTTCCATTTCTCATCTGTGATTCTCTCTCCGATTACCGAACATGAAGTGCCGGCCTGTGGGGTTGTGAGGCCGTAGGTGAGGTCATGGAAACTGGGCCCACTGGTGTAATTGTGTATGTAATTTCAGCAACTACTGTACAATTAAGAATGTGTATAAAAAGTCTTTTTTTTTCCTTTCTTGAATTAAAAGGAATTTTAGACATGAACACATTTGTTTTTCTCAACCTATTCATGTTTAATACTTAATTCTAAAAAGAATTGTCATATTAAAATATCACACACCTATACGCACAAACCATCTGTAGGAGCAAACTGTACCACAATAAAATTGTGCCTGCAATCATGATGCTCTGTTAACAGATTCTGCTCTGTTAGGCCATGGGCTCTCCGTCTCAGAAACTGATTTCTATTTCTGTAGACGTTTTTTTACATGATGGACTAGTTGTGATCCTGAGCTGCTCGCTGTACAGTTAAATCTCCCGCCGCTGTCAGCTAGCATCCAGATAACGTAGCAACACTCAACCACAAAGAGCACTCACTATCACGAGTGTGCACGCAAAGACGCGCACATTCAAGTTCACTCTTTATTTCAGCAACTGTACATACAGTACTGCTACCTTGCACAGATATTAAGCCTGTACGCCTGCACCGTGTAAACTGGCAACAAGACAGACGACACTGTGAGAGGCAATACACAAATCAGTTAAATCCATATTAACATAAAGATTAAAATATCAGGAACTTTATTTAACTAATAGGCAATGAAACATAATAATAATAATAATAATAATAATAATAATAATAATAATAAATGGTAAGATTTTTTTTTTTATCAAACATGCGTAATTTAAAGAGATATAGTGCAATCTATGTATACAAATACTATGAACATTACGGCACTCCAGTTCTCCCAGTATATCACAGGTGGTGTTGTGCGAATTAGTATATGGTGCTTCTGTGTATGTTTCAAATCTTTTGCGCTTTTATTTATACTGTTTTTTTTTTTTTTTTCAGCAATTTGTCATGTGCAGATCTATTCCTTACATTTAATATGGTGGGTATGTTTTTTCCTCACCATTGTTGTGAATTGTATCATGTTTAAGGGTCCATAGGTACAACGACATGTTTGTGTAGTCACGTCCTATTGTTGTGAGAAGGAAATGCTTTAAATAATGTGCGCGGGGCCCTTGTAGTAAGGCGGGGCCCTAGGTGACCGCCTGTATTGCCTGTTGGACGGGCCGGCACTGCGAACAGGGAGTGTACTTGTCTGACGATGAAAGAAGTACAACTTAGCATAAACAAGGCATACTGTAAGATACTCAACCTTACAGAATGTGATTTCTTTGTATTAATAAGTTACACAGAGAGTTCTGCTGTACAGAAAGACATGTACGTGGGCTTCAACCTGAAAAAAAGTATATCACTGATTACATTAACGCTGATCTTATTTTTTTTTTAGCTTGAAACTTTTAACTATTTAAAAAATATATTTTTTCCCTTCAAAGACAGATACTTACACTAGTTTTTAATATATTAATGGATTACATCATGGGGCATTGGTGGCTCAGTGGTAGGTTTCTCACCTGCTATGCAGAAGGCCAGGGGTCAATTCCCAAACCCCAGCCACAGGATGCAGTGCCGGTCCCAAGCCTGGATAAAATGTCAAAGGGAATTCGGTGTAAAACCTGTGTGCAGATCAGATGTGTCTTGTTTATGCTATAGCAGCTATAATGTATTTTTTTTTTCCTGGTGTAACCATAAGGAAATGGGTGCTGACTCTGGAGACTCCTTCCACAAATCTCACAGAAACATATCCTTACATAATACTTGATATCAGTGACCACACGTTTTTTTATTTGTTTGATAATTTTATATTAACACGTGATGTTAAATTAATATCACCATCATAAAAAGTTGAACTTAACTATATGCAATCCTCTGTATAAAAGCACCAACATGCTCTTTTTTTTTTTTTTTTTTTACAAACTTCTTATGTCCTACATCAGTTATTTGCACTGAACAAACATCTTGTACTGTATATTGTGTAAAAGCACCAACTCCAACAGAACAAACTTCTTATATTCTACTGCACATTACTGCTATTTGCACAATTTATTATAATTGATGCACACTACGGTTACTTGCACTACCTTGCACACTTTATGTACATCTGTTACATACTCTGAAAGCATATCTTATGAAATCATACCTTGTCTATAAAAAATTAAACCTGATTCTGTTTCTGATCTCCTTATCAGAATATTGGTGTGCAATAGTGCAATCAGCACTGTCGCCTCCAGGTTCTGGGTTCGATTCCTGCCTCGAGTCTGTGTGCATGAAGTATGCATGTTCTTTCAGTGCTTGGTGGGCTTCCTCCTGGTACCTCCCACAGTCCAACGGCATGCCGATTAGTCTAATTGGCGTTCCCAAATTGCCTGTAGTTTGTGAAGGATTGGAATGCAATGGATTGGCACCCCATCCAGGGTTACCCTGCCTTGTGCCCTTAGTCTTCCGGGGATAGGCTCCGGGCGAGAGTAAGTGAGAATAGAGAGGTACAATTTATAGTGTTAGACCTTTTAAAGAATGCATTCTGATTTGTTCGTCTTCATCTATACCACTTTATCCTATATAATGAATCAAGGAGGGCCTGGACCCTATACCAGGAGCCAATTGGCACACCTGGACAGGGTGCCAATTGATCACAGGGCACACACACACATATACACACTCACACACTCATTCACACACTATGGGCTTTGGGATTGTGGGAAGAAATCCACCAAGCACAGACTCCATGCACAGACAGACCCCGATACAGGAATCGAACCCGGAACCTGGAGGTTGTTTTTGTTATTTTATTTATTTATTTATTTTTTATTATATGATATGTTTGATTTATTTATTATACTGGAAATTGTTATTGACAGTGTCCAGATCAGGACAGTAAGACGCATTCCAGCTTCCCACCCCAAGGTCGTCCGACAAGCCAGTGAGAATACAAAATAACCAGATTATGATTTGAAAGGCGCCAACCTGGCAACCCGGTCCCTGTGTAACTCTGCCTGTTGGATGTGTTTCTCCGGCTTTTTGATCAGCTTCGTGTTCACTCTGATCATCTTCTTCTCTCCGTGGAGGATGTAGCGCTGACTCTTCTTCTGCACTGCTCAGGTAACGACCTATGACTAGGCTTCACGCCGGGCTGCTGCTTTATATTCCCCCCACAATGCCGCCGTTTGCGGGGTTTTATTGCGGAGATCTCCGTCGCTATCGCGGGGCTCGGAGCAAAACGGTTGCCAGGTTGATCCCGAATCCTCCTCATCATTTGCTTCTCTGGAGAATTAATACAATCGCTGAAAGGTTACTCCGGTTTCGAGATGGAGTTAAGAAGGGGGTTAGGAGCAGACTGAGGCTTTGACGTGAACCTGGGTTGCGAAACTATGCCTACAACTCTGGTAACCGTGGTGAATGTTGTGGTACCAATCTGGCAACCCGGACAGTGCGGTTATCGGATCACCTGTTGCAACAGGAGCACTGCAGGGAGGGATTGACTGAGTTAATATTTTAGGAATGTCCATTTTACTGAGTTTAACATCGATTCAGGGTTGTGAAGGGGAATCCCTCTATTGAATAACTGATTAAACTGATCTAAACAAGTCCTAGCTTGTATTATTATTGTTTTTATTATTATTATTATTATTATATGGCATGAATATCAAATATCAGGAGATGCATTGATGGGATAACATTAATAATAATGTAGGCACTATCACCTTGCACCTCCAGAGTCTGGGTTCGATTCCCACCTCTGGGTCTGTATGTGTGCAGTTTGCACTACTTTGCACTTTGTACTGTAGTTTCCTCCTATAGTCCAAAAACATGCAGGTTAGGCTAATTATGAGCTGGCAACTGAACTCCCTAAGGATAACTGCCATAGAAACGATGGATATACCTCCAGGGTGGGGATCGCCCAATGAGCCGGATTGCACGTGGATGGACCAAAAAAATTAGGCTATAATGTGAACTTAATGTGATAAAAATGTAAGATTGTTTACAGCCAAAGGTCTTTAATAAGATTACTTCTGCATAATGCAAAGACATATAAGAGTGTGAGAGAGAGAGAGAGTTCATAATAATAAACCGTATCCTGATCAATATACCTATCTACTGTATATTCACCTTAATCCCATTAATGATAATCCAATAATTTCACAGTACATAGTACTGCAACTTTTATTTATTTATTTATTTTTTATTTAAGTATTTAATCATATACCAGGCGGCATGGTGGCCTACAGTAGTGGGTAACACTGTCACCTCGGACCTCCAGGGTCCAGGTTCGATTCCCGCCTCGGAGTCTGTGTGCATGGAGTTTACATGTTCTCCCTGTGCTTGGTGGGTTTCCTCCGGGTACTCTGGTTTCCTCCCAAATTCCAAAGGCATGCAGATTAGGCTTATTGCTGTTCCCAAATTGGCCGTAGTGTGTGAATGATCATATGTGTGTGTGGGTGTGTATATTTTATGTGCCCTGAGATGGATTGGCACCCTCCAATATTTATTATTTATTAGTTATATATTACCCTTTATATTGGGTTAACCCAAATATCTATCTATCTATCTATCCTGCTCAAAAAAATTAAGGGAACACTTAGTCCCGGTTTGACTTGAACGCCCCTCATATGTGTATGTAAGGTTCAAATCAAACCAGGAATAAGTGTCCCCTTATTTTTTTTTGTGCAGTATATGTAATACAATATATATATATTATTATTATTATTAAGAGGCAGCCAAAAGTTGTTGCCATAGTGACCAAAAACCTGTCATACAAAAAAGCAGAGCTTAGCAACCCACGCTAACTGTTTGTAATCTCATCCCTAAACGTTCAAATTCAATCCTGAGTCCTGCTTTAAAACAAAACAAAAAAAAAAATGAAAGAGGCTGTTCCTGTTTCCTTATTTATAGCCAATTCTACAAGGAACCGGTGGATCCAGTTCGACGTTCTCTCTCTCTCTCTCTCTCTCTCTCACTTTCCCTCCTTCTCCGTCATTCTTTCAGTATAAACCTGCTTCCTTTGATCAAATTCAGCAGCAAAATTGAATCACGGTGATAAAACAACAACAACAACAAAAAAAACAAGCAAAACCAAAAAAAAAAGAAAGAAAAAAAGCGCGCTACATTATCAAAGGGGGCCGGTGGAAACAAAGTAACGCCAGGTGCGGCGATGGAAAAGTGGAAAAGTTTGACAGGTTCGAATAGGAAGTGGGCAGTCTCCGGGTTGCCAGGTTGATCCCGATCCCATTTTTTAGTAATTGAAGCGTATGTTTTAATCAATAATCTCGTTTTCTTATTACCTCTGATGCAATGATATGAACGTAATCCCAGACAGAAAAACGACTCCATGTTTTTACATCGATCATGTGATTATTTAATACAATTAAAATGTGGTACATTTCTCTTAAACCTGGCAACCCCGGCAATGGCACCCAATGTCGTGTCTTTGGTAACTTTTAGTGAGTCTTTTTTTTCCACTTGTGGCCAATGCTGATCTCCTGATGACTGCGTCCCGATCACAGGCTTATCAGAAGAAGACACCCGAGTCATTTAGGAGCTGTCTGTCTCAGGACGTTAACTCAGAGACATTTTTTGGGGTGTATTGTGCTCTTGTTTTTGGGATCCTTTTATCCATTCAGCTTTTAAGCATTTTCATAGGGGGAGATCAGACAAGGTAAAGATTTATATTACTCACACACTGACATGCATTTCTACATAGTGTTTTTTTTTTTTTTTTTCATGCTGAAAATTTGATTTGCATCCTGTTACAGAGTATACTTGTTTATTTAAATGCATTGTACTTATTACTGATTCTATACTGTAGATGTACTGCACTGGATTCCACTGTGTGTGTGTGTGTGTGTGTAGAGAGAGAGAGAGAGAGAGACTAATAAACATAAATATTGAACATAAAGTTGAATAGTTCAGGAAAAATGATCTCGTGAACAGAATCAGCGGTGTAAGGTTCGAATTTAAATCAACATATAAGCACTCCATGATCAAGACACCAGCCCTTAGGCGAACATTTAAGATCTTTAAGAATTTACACTTCCTAATTCGTCCTCTGTCTGTTGTACGAGCGAAGTTAACACTGTGGAGAAGGTTTCAGCACTTAAGAGTTAAGAGTCACTCCGACGCCGCAGGTGTTAGTTCTGCAATTCAAAGAGCTGATTTATCACACACATTTAAAAAAAAAGATAATAAATAATTAAATAAATAAAAAAATCAATCACACTTAAAAAGCCTTACAATAAAAGAACACATTATTAATTTAGGGCTGTGAGGATTAATTTAGGATTTTAAGATGTTAATCCAAACCAGTTTGAGTTAATTTATGACTGTAGGCCTTGATGTTTTTATTTATTTATTTATTTATTTATTTTAGTATTGTAAATATTTTAAAAATACTTTAGAGAAATGCTTTCAGAGTCGACTCAAGCTGATCATGCGCTGTACGAGTTATTTCAGGCATTAATCCCGGAATGTAAGAGTTAATTTAATCCTCATTACGAAGTAAATGTAAGGACTTTAATAGAAATCGGTACTGTGGGAGATCATTCACCGGCGTAGACATTTATTCAGTGCTTTCAGTATTCCTGCTTGCTAATGCAACACTGAGAGTAAGTGAAAGACTCGAGATTAGATTATAATCCAAGGCTTCAGGTGTGCTTCGAGAGTTAATTTAACGTTATATATCATTTTCAGGTGTTAGCCCGGGGGTTTCATTGGTGTTCATTCAGAAACGTCGATCACGATCCTGTGCTGTATATGATAATTCAAGGCTGTGAGGATTTTATGTGTTTAAAGTGTTAATCCTGCATGTTTAGGATTATAATCCGGACTTTGAGGTGTTAATTCAACACTGTAGATTATAGGAGTTAATTTGATACTCTTGTTGCTAAGGTTTTGTTTAATAAAGTTGAGGTTTTTTTTATATATATATATATATCTCAGTTTGGTGTTTATACTTAGCATGCTGCTAATCTGACCCCAGATCATAACTCGGAAGGAATTAAAAAAAAAAAAAAAAACATAAAAAAATCCGGCGCCATTATGGTGAACATGAGTGCAAGTAAAACCCAAAGGCCCAAATCCAGACGTGACTGGACACCGTTTCAACACATCACATCAATCTAGTTGCTCATTTTAAAGTTTGTTTAAAATCAAACTCCAGTGAAGGAGTGATAAAAAAAAAAAACTAATTTTAAAAAAGCGTGTGGTATTAATTAAGACGTTAAAATAAAAAATGTATTCAGGAACTCATTAGAGTTGGTGTATCTGCAGCGTGGGACCGTGCGTGGTGGAGGAGGTTCGAGGGTCGTGCGGTTCTTCATCTTCGCCTCATTAACGTGCGCCTTTCTTTCTATTATGTTACAAATGATCCTGTAATTATTCAGTTTTAATTTCACTCAGTTTTTTTTTTTCTGACAGCAAGGTACTGCAGGCTTCCTTACTGGGTTGTTTGGTTGTTGTTGTTTTTTTTTTTGTTTTGTTTGTTTGTTTGTTTTGGCTCAGATTAGACATGACGTCCGCGTTGTGAAAGTAGAACCGGATCGAAAGAGTTTATGTTTAAGTTTATTAATATTATTCACTGTGCAGGTTCTTCACTGAGGCTTTCTCTCTCTCACACACACACACACACACAGACACACACACAAACACACACACATCTCTTTGAGCAAATTAGAAACTAGAAGTGACTGAGTTTGTTGAACCCACAGTTAAGGTTTGCAAGTTTAGCCGTCTAGCCACACGATCGTCTGATCACTTTTATAACTCTGTTATAATTTTAAACGATAAACAATTTTTTTTTTTATTGCTTTTTTTTTCTCGTCACAGTTTGCGATCAGGGCCAAAATCTAAATTTTAATCATGGAATAGAGAAACAAAATGTTATTGATTAGCAATAAAATTGATTGTAACCTTTATTTTATTAGTTTTTATTATTTTCAAAAAGAAAGAAAGAAAGAAAGAAAGAAAGAAAGAAAAATGACCATAATTGGTTTAAGTCTTTATTCTTAATTCTGTTCAATTAGTTTCAGAAATAGCGTAAAACAGACACATTTTAGGTGAGCTGACGTCACTAATAACGACCCTTACTCGAGACTTTATTAAATAAAAATGGATCGTAAGGACAGATTTTTCATCTGAGAAGTTGGAGCGTCAGGCGAGCGCACAAGAACACGAAACGTCTTATATTATTCAACGCCAAAAATAAATACAATCAAGGCCTCCTTCATGCAAAAACATGAACTTTCAAACCTTCTGAAGGGAAAAAACAGACAATCCGTTTTACAAAATGCTTTTTTTTATTAAAGAATACGTGAATTTGTACTAATCTGAGTGAGCTGTGAAAGAGAGAGTGAGAGAGAGAGAGAGAGAGAGAGAGAGAGAGAGAGAGTAAGATGTGACAGTTTATCTTCACCTTCTTTAACCTGCACCTCCTCCATTTTCTATTTGTATAGTGTGAAAACCTTTTTAAAAAAAAAAAAAAAGTGAAAGGTACGATGGCCCGCAGCTCGAGGTCTTTTTTTTTTCCTCTGTAAGAGACGTGTATACTATATATAGTGCGCGAGATGTTTAGTGTTAATTTTGTAGCAGAAGAAATGAGTCATCTGGTTGTAGCCTTTTATAAAGATACAGTGCATAATCTAGATAATTTTCATAGGTTATTAGGTCACTCATTATCTCAGGAGGCTGGTGTTCGGTGTTCACTGATGTCATTAATGTTCGACTAGCAGGACAGAAGTGTAGATTGTGACAAAAGGATAAAGATGCAAAAAATGTTACTTTGGGGCTCTTCGACTTTTGGCGCCGTACGTATAAAAACTGCTAAAGCTTATTGGAATCTGCGCGTTTGTGCATATGTTAGACGTCTGCGTCCCTCTTATGGTCATTAATGCATCTTAGACGTCTAAACCTAGTGCATGTGTGGTCACACTGAGACACAGCCGAGCATTTGGTTGCGTGTCCCAGATTCACAGCTCAGATCTCTTGACGGCTTCTGTGTTTCTCCTCTCCACAGCTCGTCCCCCGCATCACGGTCATGGAGGCAACCGATGGCTATCTAGCAAGTAAGTCTGACTTCGGTCTCCATTTTTTATTTTTTTTTGGTTACTTCTCGACGTAACATTGATGTGTAATGGAATTCGCTTATTAGTGATTATAGAATTTGTTGTTGCTGTTGATGTTTATTTGATTCGGGGCGGGGGGTGGGGTGGGTGGCGGAGGAGCTGGGGGGGAGTGATGGATGTGAAGCCTGCATGTTTTTACACGCTTGCGCAATATCAAGAGATTGCGTTCCGTTGTTATTGGAAAAAAAAAGTTAAGCAGAGCAGAAGGAAAGTTTTTTTTTTTTTTGTTGTTTGTTTTTCACAATCGTCATTATTTCCAAGGCATCCTGAAGTTTTCATCGCTAATACTTAATATCAGAAAGAAACACGTAAAATGAAAATAAAAGAAAATACTACTGTATATGTGTGTGTGTGTGCTTATGTGTATGTATGTGTGTGTGTGTGTGTGTGTGTGTGTTAGTGATGTAACTCAGTGGCACTTTTGGAATCTGGATCTGTTTAATATCTAAATATCATACGCATCATTCTATTTCGAATCCCAAATGGGCGTGGCCTAACACAGTAGGGAATTTTGTTTATTTGTTTGTTTGTTTGTTTGTTGCACAGGAATTTTTTCAGTCCAACTCCATAAATAATTGGTATATATATACATATATATATATATGTGTGTGTGTGTGTGTATACCTGCGTGTGATATTTTATAAATAATTTACGTTGCCCGATTCATCGAAATGCAATTGATGGAGAAACAAGATCGATGGAAGTGCTTTAATCCTTTGCATCATGATTTGATCCGTTGCGCGTTTCGAGATGCTTTTCTTCTCACCACGTGTCTAAACGGTGGTTTCTCATAACAGTGGTAATAAAACAAGACATTTCTCAGCACTTTGTCGCTTGCTGGACGCTTATTTGCTGTGTCGCACTCGTTCTGTTTAAAGGAGAAATCCTGTGAGATCAGCAGCTCTGATTAAATCCTGTTCCATGGGAATGTTTGATGTGAGTGTGTTACCGTATGTATCTGCATGTTATCTGTGTTACCGTATATCTGTGTTACCGTATGTACACTGCTCTTCTGCTACGTGAACGCATAATCGCGTTAAACATCCACCTTCACGGGTGTTCCTATTAAAGTGGCCGGCGAGGACCATTTAAAAAAAAATAAAAATAAAAAAACATTTATCCTGATCCTGGTTCCGATTCTACACTGAGCTGAACCGGTGAATTATCAAGCTATTACGAAACATTAAATGTTCTTTGTTTAGTCTGAAATCTGCTCAGAAATGAAAGTTGAGTCTCATTCAAGAAATCAAAGACAAGATTCGATAAACAGCCAAGCTGTGGAAACATCCCGCTGAAAGCTCGCAACCTCGTTCCGTTCCGTTCCGTTCTGTTCTTGGCTGGTTGCGCGAGTCGTTATCTTGCGCGAGGCCTCGGTACCAGGTGCGCGGCGGTACCTTCCCACCTCCCCGCTACAGATTCCCTCAGATGGAACGGTCTGATAAAGTGTCCCTCATCAGAGAATTCATGCAGGTGTACTGGAAAACAGAGACGAGGTTTTTACAGTTGGTTCAGACAGATTAAGACGTGTGCATGGAATAAATGCCGTGCTTTTTGTTTTTTTCCTCTTTAAACAGCAGGCTCGTCATTGTACTGATTAAACATCATGGAATGCGAGAAATGTTTCGACCCAAAGAAGCTCCTAATCCCTGAAACGAAGGAACAATGCGTTCTCATAGCGCACTCGGCTCTCGACTCGACTACACCTTGGCATTTCGCGTTTCACTTCGCATGGCTCTTCGCTCGCGCGACTCCATCGGGACCTCCCTATCGCCCGTCCACATTTTTTCGCTTCTATTTCCAGATCCTAACACACCTGACACTCAGCATTCTGCAAGCTCTTGCTCTTACCTCAAACAGGTGTGCAGGTGTGGGGTGGGGTGGGGTGGGGGAGGGGGAGGGGGAGGGGGGTAGTGTGTGAAGGTTCGGGGGGGGGGGG
>JAQMYL010000035.1:31272786-31286056 GCA_030014365.1 Clarias pachynema
TATATATATATATATATATATATATATATATATATATAGAGAGAGAGAGAGAGAGAGAGAGAGAGAGAGAGGAATAAAGAAGTCGGCTGGTTCGCTAACTTGGATTTCCTTTGTGGAAATTTTCCCTTCATTAACTTCAATCTGTCTCCTGTCACATCTTTGCTTTCGTGCGTCACGAATTTCTTCTTGTTTTTTTTTTTTTTTCTTTTTTTGTTGTTTTTGTTGTTTGTTTTTGTCACTTAAAGTAAAAAAAATTAAATGCTGGCCATCTTCAACCACAGGAAATATTGATATGAGGGCTTTTGGCTTTTGAGGATTTTTATAACCTTTGCTTAGACCTGACGTTATTCTGTGTCTGTCACACTATTAACGAGATTTGTTTTTGCGCTGAAAACGAAACGCAGAAGAACGGTGCTTTTTGAGCTTTCGAGCATAATAAATATCTTTCACATCATTACTACCGCAGGAAGAACATGCTTACAATTATGGAAAAACAAAATCAGAGATGAAACTGAAGCAGAAAGAGTTTCAAGAGCAAAAGAAATCATAACTTGGGACGATGATCGAGTTTAATTTTCTGCTAATTTATGCATATTTTCAGTCATGGATTGAATAAACACTGAATGCATGTTTAACCTCACTAAGATATCCGGTGATGAACAATATGACGGATGAGGTTTAGCACTTGTTAAGGTGAAGTACAGTACAGCAGTAATAAATAATATAGCTTCATTAAACTGTTAAAATCTTCTGATTTTAAATGTGAAATATACAGTATCAGGTTCATCCACAATACAGGTCATATTTATTTATTTATTTATTTATTCATTCATAAATTAAGAACAATAGGAATCCTTCATCACTGCTGATGTTCTTCTGATGAGGATCTTCACATTTTTCAAAACGGTCCGTGTAAAGGACTAAACCTCAGCACTCAGGGCGTTCGTGTCTATGCTCTTCATTTCTAACATGAGGCTGCTTCAGCAGAATGGCACAGAGATGCTTATGCCAGAGATTAAAACGTACATGCAGGATATTTAATCATTGTAAGGTTTATATATATATAAGCACTTGTTAAGAGCTTTATATATATCACCCTTGTTGTTTCACATGCAAAGCCCATTCCTGTGCCCATAAAACAACCCCCTCATTGCACTTCCTGACTCCTTATATGGTAACACACTTCCTATAGCCTGTGTTCAGACGACTAGACATACAAATAGCTCGTGTCCACTGGAGCCCTTTCATCTAACTGGCTCGTACTGATGTGTTTCCTATCGTCTGTCTGTCTCTGGGTCTCTCCATGACCTACATGTCAATGACTTTTTTTTTTTTCTTTTGATATACGGGAAGTAAGTGATGCAGGGCTCTCTTAACTGCTAATAAACAGAAAACTTCAGGCAAGTCATGCATGTGCGTGTGTTTATCTGGCTGGTAAGCGTATCGAGGTGCACTGGATGCACCAAGCAGTAATTCTTATTCTGATTCATCATAAAACGTAACGTTTTGGACGCCCGTCTCGAAGCCACAATCGTCTTATGCATGTCGTGCTGTTCTAATTACAACACGAGCATGCTAAATGCTAAATGCTGGGAGACTGATTAAACAGACTACGTACCTTGTCTATAAATTATTAAACCTAATCCATGTAGACGTCCAGACAAAGCCTGGAAAAGACTTGACATCATTACTTTTTTTTTTTTTGTAGACGTATCTGTAGTGTACATTTCAAGTCCTTTCCCCTGTGATAATACTGATACTACATGTCTAAGGTCAGTTATTGGTGCAGTCTGTAAACTTTTACGTAACTCGTAAAGCAAAATGTAAATGAAATGTTAATGTCTTTTAAAAACTGAAAGGTATTTTAAGGAAGAGGATTAGGGCCTCCATTAAAGATTCATTTGACTTTTCTTGGGTGAATTCTGACTCAAATACATGTGTGTGGTTCAAAGTCAGAATTTTGAGATTAAAGTCAGAATTCTAAGAAGAAAAGCCAGAATTCTTAGAAAAAAAGTCAGGGTTCTGAGATTAAAGTCAGAATTCTTAGGGAAAAAAGTCAAAAAGTTTTGAAAAAGTCAGAATTCTGAGAAAAAAAAGTAGAATTCTAAAAAGAAAAAACAGAATTATCAGAAGAAAAGTCAGAATTCTGAGAAAAAAAGTCAGAAAATAAGTCGTGAACTAATGTGGTGAACTCAAACACATGTTATGGCCCCTCATTCTATTTCATAGTATTTAGTAAAAAGTTAAAAAGTTAAGTTAGAAAGTTAAACTCAAACACTTTCTTTGGTAAGATTTCCTCTCTGGCCCATCTCATTACATCACCATTATTAGTAAATGTCCAAATACTGTACATGAAATACATATCCTGTAGATACAGGTCTGAGGTTAATGTCTATCATTTAGTATTGATCAGCAGCAGAATTTTAAAAAATCATAACTCCTACAGATCTGGCCATTGAGAACGCACGTTTTGAGAAAAGGAATCGCGCGAAGCTGTGAAAATGCCGTTCAACACATTTATTTAAATTCCCGAATATTGCTTGCGGCACGGCGCGCGCCGAATTGCGGCATCTCGCGGGAAAAAACGAGCATTGTTTCATAAAACAAAAAAACGTCCAGTTCCGGCAGGCGAAAGTGAAGCTCTGGATGTGTGTTTGCATGAATTTATTGGATAACTGCATAAACGTGCAGGTGATCAAGTGTTTCTAAGTCTCAAGAGATCATATTTGAAGAATCCATACAGTTTGTTGTTATTTTTTAATCACATTGTGTTTTTTACGCACTGTCTGATGTCACTCAGGTCTGTTTGTTTGCTTGTTTGTTGTTCCGTGACACCACATCCTCTGATTCGCTCATACTGTAAGTGTAAATCCAGATTTCTGTGTGAAGCTGCTTTGTGAAAATGTCCATTGTTTAAAGCGCTGAACAAATACGTACTTCACATACAGTAGAATTGATCTAGCTTGTTTCTTAATAACAGTCGTTCTTACCATTTTTAACCCTTTAAAAACACAGATTCGTGCCCGCAACTCGGCATAGGTCAAAGATTATTATGTGTTCTTATATAAAAGCCTTTCTGGTGTGTGTTAGTGGGGAGGCTTCAGACTTCGAATGGTGTATTTGGGTTATGGGATACGTCAGATAGAACAAAAGTTATCATTATATTTATAAAGGGTAAACGTGACCCCATCCCGGGATATGGGAATGAAGTTGCAAAAATATAGACCTCATAAAATGAGCATATTATTAAAAATATTTTGGTGATTGAAACAACTGAGAACAACCATAGAAACACGTGATTGTGCGAAACAAATAATGGCTAAAATTCTCAGAGCTTTAAGGGCTACGAAGTGTGTGTCTGGGAGAGCGGATGGGTTTTTAAGTTTTTAGGAATCCGTGGCACGACTAGTTTATCATCACATTGTCTTGTGCAGTTTAGAGACTATCCGCGACAGCACTTAGCATGTGTACGTTCCCCGCGGTGAAGGGCGGTAAAAGTAGGAGTGTGGTTTGCTTGTGGAACTTTGATCCAAAAGGCACAAGGCCTGACAGGAAAAACCTGATCCTGACTCAAAAACCTGCACATCTACAACATGCCACGACCAACGCCAGGAGAGAGGATCCAGTCTGAAAAAAAAAAGGGGGGGGAGGGGGGGGGGGACGACGTCTTTCTCTTTTCTTGTGTACTGAGCTGAGATTGCTTTTGCTTTGCCCAACCCAAACGGGCCGAATGCCAAGATAAACTTTTGAATAGTGTCTTTCAACAGCAGAGGAAGAATGGAGTTATCCAAATGATCTTACGCCGTCGAAGTGTCACCATCTTCATCACGCTGGCTGTAATTAGCCTCGTGACCCAACCCTTCCTGATAAACCAGGCCAGACTCCAAAGAAATATCCAGATCAGTTCAGCGCCTCGTGTCTTCTTCTTTCCCCAAATATTCCACTGTTTATTCTTTTTTTTTTTTTTTTTTTTTTTTAATTCATCCTCCTCCTCCTCCATGCGTTAATCCATTACGATTAAGAAAGTGCATGGAACGATGGCTTCTCTCGTTATTTTTTTCGACTTCTGCATTGTGCACTGACTCAGTGAACAGTCTGATTATGACTCAGCACAGTTCCACACTCAGTCCTGTAGTCTCCATCGGGCTTTCCTACAAGCTCTCGACTTGCATCAGCACGGGGGCAGCAGCTCGCTTTTTTAATATTATCCATGCGCCCTTGGCCCATGGGAGTGAACAAGTCTGGGTGTGAGGGTGGGTGTGCGTGTGTACGTGTGTAAGAGTGTGTGTGTGTGTGTGTGTGGAGCGAATGCTCATTTGTAGAGTAGGACGAGAAATCAACACGAAGTGGAACAGTAGTAAAACCGTGAAAACCGCACGCTTTCAGAGGATGGAGTGTGTCATAGCTCCTCGGAGTGATAATAGACACAGTGTGCTTGATGGATATCAGCTCAGTTTTGCTCCGTGGTTTGCAGTCCTTATCTCTGGCATGGAGTCATCTGGCTGAGCTCGAGGTCTCTTTCTCTCATTCTTTCTCTCTCTCTCTCTCTCACTTGCTCCCTTTGCCCCGGGCTGACAAGTCGCTCTTTTTTGCCAAGCCCGATCTAATTCCCTAAGAAGGCAGACCAGAATGGGAGGCCACAGCTACCTCTCTGTGCTGTTATGGAAAATCCTCCCCTTCTCCGTCACTCAGATCGGAGCGCTCGCTCGTTTCCCGTTGCCAGGGGACTGACGGTCACCTGAGATTTCCCTCAACCCCGGCGTGGTAACCAGACACGGACTCTGCGATTGGGTCATTGTCTGTCATTGACTCTCTCCATGACTCTCTCTCTCTTTCTCTCTCTCTCTTTCTCTCCACACTCATGATAGTTGCATTGTCTCCTGTGCAGTCTTATAACCCCTTATTACCACACGTATAACCAATCATCAATCAATTTGGCCTTGTAATAACTTTCCCTCGCTCATCACTAGCTGTGTTCTGCTATATTTAAATAAAGACATGTTAGAACACACAAGACGTAGGTTATAGCAAGTAGTAAATGGTTATAACTGAGACTTTATATCCACTATATTGAATATACAGTAGTGTAATACAAGAGCATTGATTCAGAACATTGATAAATTAAGATTATAGATAAAATTGTAGCAGAGCACGAACCCAGTTAGCACTGATGAGTTATGCATAGTTATAACAGAGTCCTCAGAATTCATAATGCACACATGGGTTATAACAGATCTCAAACTTCATATGCTATAATGCCTCATTATATATGCATTATATACTATTATAATACTCATAATATATGTTATGAGTATTATAATAGTATATAATGCATATATTATGAGTAATAACAGAGACTTTAATCATATAAAATGATATTTTAGAGCACAGTTAGAACAGACCCTACAGTCTTATGACTATGATCTATCTATGTTATATCTTTCTATACTCACTGTATAAAGTTATAGGTTGCTGTAGGTTATAACATAGCCATGATGGGTCTGCCATCTACGCCAGCTTTATCTGTGCTTTATCTGTTCTAATTTGCATCCTTTGCATCTTGTTATATCGATCAGTGGCGATCTACGCTCTGTTATAATCTGTTTTCTGTTAGTCTGTCTTTCTGTTAATCTACCCATCTCTGCTCGGGCGATTACTCCTCCCCCCCCACTGGTATTTTATAGTTTGATTTATGTTCTGTTAACATTTTGTCTACTCTAATTTTTTTTTTTTATCTACCTCAATCTGTCTTATCTATGCTTTCTCATAAGTTTATCTCTGCTGGGTTATTATTCTGTCTGCACTTTGCTATAAGTCTATATTTCCTCTATTATAATACTATCTGTGATCATTTTGCTGTGACTGTGGTATATAAAAGCTCTCTTTCAACTATAACAATGTTCTGTAATAGCTATTCTTTTGCTCCGTTAGATCTTCATAGTCTGTTATAACTGTATATGCTCTGTTATAACACTATATGATCTGTTATAAGTCTTTATGCTCTATTATAACACTATATATTCTGTTATAACTGTATATGCTCTGTTATAACTGTATATGCTCTGTTATAACACTATATGCTCTGTTATAACACTATATGCTCTGTTATAACTGTATATGCTCTGTTATAACACTATATGCTCTGTTATAACTGTATATGCTCTGTTATAACAATATGCTCTGTTATAACTGTATATGCTCGGTTATAAGTCTATCTATGCTCTGTTATAAGTCTTTATGCTCTGTTATAACACTACATGCTCTGTTATAACACTATATGCTCTGTTATAACACTATATGCTCTTTTATAACACTATATGCTCTTTTATAACTGTGTATGCTCTGTTATAAGTCTTTATGCTCTGTTATAACTCTATATGCTCTGTTATAACACTATATGCTCTTTTATAACACTATATGCTCTTTTATAACACTATATACTCTTTTATAACTGTGTATGCTCTGTTATAAGTCTTTATGCTCTGTTATAACACTATATATTCTGTTATAACTGTATATGCTCTGTTATAACTGTATATGCTCTGTTATAACTCTATATGCTTTGTTATAACTGTATATGCTCTGTTATAACACTATATGCTCTGTTATAACTGTATATGCTCGGTTATAAGTCTTTATGCTCTGTTATAACTCTTATCTGCTCTTTTATAACTCTATATGCTCTGTTATAAGTCTTTATGCTCTGTTATAACTCTTATCTGCTCTTTTATAACTCTATATGCTCTGTTATAACTGTATATTCTCTGTTATAACACTGTTATAACACTATATGCTCTGTTATAACTGTTATAACTTTTTTCTTTAGTAACTCCATCTACACTTTGTTAAAAGCCCATGTTCTAATTTTAGTCTACATGCTTAGTCTATTTCTTGCTTATGATCTGCTATAACTCTGCCTGTGCTTTGGTATATGCCTACAATCTATTATAAGTATTTTTATGCAGTCTGGTATACATCCACTTCATCTGCTCGATTAAAGCTCGTGATCTAATAAATTTATCAAAAGGAAATGAATTCAATAAAATCCTATGATCTGTTATTTTCTAATTCATTTTCATCTATAATTCTGTAACGCTGCTTCGCGGCGACAAGCATGATCAAAAGCGCTATAGAAATAAAATTTAATTGTTATTACGCCTCATAACTCTGCCTTTTCTCTAGGAGACCGCTACCTTTTGCCGTATTATAACGGTCTATGCACTGACAAGCCTAGGATGTGTTATTTTTTAAAAACTGTTATTAATCTTTCTATGCTCTGCTGCATGTCTGAGATCTGTTACAAGTCTATGATCTTATTCTCTGTTAATGAGATTTTATCTGTTATTGCATTAATCTGCACTAGATCTACGATGTGTTATAACTCTTTTTACACGCTGTTAGAACTCGATCTGTGATTTGTCATGACACCATCTTCGGCCTGTTAGTGTTCTTTTGCAAAACACAACAGTAAGACCTCGTTTGTGCTTTGTTGTCACAGAGTAATGATCGGTTATCGCTCTAGCGATATGCTGCGCTGTAACTCTATCTCTAGTGTTATAAATCTATGCTCGGTCATAACTCTCTCCTCTTTCGCCGTGTCAGACTTTTTAATTGAAGCGTTTCGGAAGACGGCACAGACACAGGGAGAACTCCGGACTCTTTCGCGTCATGTTCTGATTCAGCCGCTCCGACCTGTTTGAAGGAGGGTCTGACTAGACAGGCAGGGCTCCATTACAATAGAGAGAGTTTACCACTGACAGCGCAGGTGCTTTCCACTCATTATCAAACATGAGCCAAGCGCCAAGGCTCTCTGCGGCGCAGCAGCGTGTGTGTGTGTGTGTGTGTGTCCTTGTGGATGGTGTGGAGTGTGTGAATGATACAGCCAGTCATACAACAAAACAGTAAGTGGACTCGGAATGCTTGTAGAGAGAATCTTTCGAAATGATTTCATATGTGTAGAACTGTAGAGGAAATTTATGGAGCGGGAAAAACAGTCATGTGGAACAAACCAACAGAAATGTTGTGGTAGGATGTAAACCAGGAGGGCATTGTGTGTGTGTGTGTGTGTGTGTGTGTGTGTGTGTGTGTGTGTGTGTGTATTATGAGGCTATCTCTGAAGGGGTCGGGAGGAAAACTGATCAGTCAGTCAGGAAGCGATCGCTGCCCCATACACCCCCCCACCCGACCCAACCCCCCCGGGGCGAACACGGGCCGCGGCGCATAGCCATTTCACGCGGCGCACGGTGCAGAGAGACGATGAAATCCAATCTGGATGTCAAGCATGCGGCTGAAAGGTTAACAAGCTCTCCCAGCAGGAGAGGACAGGACGTCCCGCTGGCACACACTTGGCTAAACAAAGCGCACGAGCAGGCCTGGGCAATCGGAGAAGGGGCCGCGGCGTACACCGCGTAGGAACGGGTAGGGTGCACTGCGGTAGGAGGTCAGAGGATTGGAACACTGCTTCAGTCTCAGGGTTTGACAAGTGGAACAAAAGCCTCCTACCGCTTTGTTTTATCCGCATGCGCTCGATGATCTAATGTTCCTGATCTAACATTACGCACCGGTTTAGTCAGTGGGGCCTCCTACACAAGAATCCTGTTTTACATGAGCGTGTATTTATAAGTGTGTAGGCACAGTTTTAGAATGTGAAGGTGCGTTAGGTGAGATTAGTCAAGGTTCATTTCAAGATTAGGTCTCTAACAGTTAAGTAGGTGAGTTTGACATTTAAATAATATATAAACTGTACGATGACGTGCAAACGTCTTGAACCAGCGATCATTTCTTCGTATTTTGCCTCCAAAGAGTCTTTATTGGCTAAAGACTATATTGTGTTTTTAATGTCGTCTTGAGGGATCGTTGACTCTCGTTTTTTTTTTTTTTTTGGCAAGGTTTTGACTTTCATTTTCAGTCCAGTCCCTGTACCAGACCAGTTTCAGAGGAATTTTTTTTGTTTGTTTGTTTTTTTTGCTAACTTAAGGCATGAAACAGTGAGAAACAGGTGCAGATGATGACAGACAATCAGGGTTCGGGTTAGTATACCGCTGATGGTGAATGCAGAGTGGTTGGAACAGACAAGAGGGGAAATGAGGTTGCTGCTGAGGTTTGACGTTTTAAATTGTATCCCCAGGCACATAAACAACATTTGCTCTATTTAATCTACATTATTACATTGCTCTAATTTGGAGAAATGCGGCACGGCTCAAGACCTTTGCACAACACTTTTGTTTTTTTTTTCTTTCTTACTTACTTGAACCTTTATCTTATTCCTGCTCAGGGAGTTCAGGGAGCTCCGCCCCCAGGATGTAGTCTATAGAATGATTGACAGGAGGTGCATCCGAATGCAACCATGTATTATGGACCAGACCTTAGCTTTCTAGCTTTTCTTCTTTCGGGTTTTCTCAAGTTACTTAGTCATCTTGTGCCGAAGCCATGGCCTTTCATCTTGCTCTACTTAGTGTTGTTTTGTTTATTTGTACAAAAAAAATGGAACTGCGTTATATTTATACAGATTCTACATGTGTTTCTATCAGCACTGTTATCTGTTTTACTTTCATATTTATAAATATTTTAGTTTGTTTCTTTTGTTTAGTGTAAACAATACTTTTCGAATCCTAAATAGCTTTAGATTCCCTGTATATTCTCACTACATAGGGATCATAATGCACTAAATAGTTCAATAACTGTCTGTAGAAATCAAAGTAGGGTGTAATGTAAAACACTGACTGGCCTGCTTTTATTAGGAAATTAATCAACCACAGGGCTGTCTGATGAGGAGCTGTGAAATGTTTGATTCATCTTCCACTACAGTACCATTACATCTACAGTTATTTACCGGACACTGACATTATGTATTTTATTAAAGAATGACATCATACATCTTTTAATCTCTTGACATCTCACATGACATTTTTTTCAGAAATATTTTGTCTATTAGGGCTGCACGATTTAATAATAAAAAAATTTGACACCTAGTGCGACTGTGATTTTAAACTACGATATTTAACTATTAGATTAACAAAAATATGAGCAAATGATCTTATCAAGATGATGTTTTGTCAATATTTATTCATCCACTCAAAATTTTATATATATATATATATATAAAACTTAAATCATTGATATATCCTGTAATAAATTGCATCATTTTGAAAGTAAATAATTTCCATACTCCATACTGCGATTTAGAGTACGGTTAGGTATAATTATTATTAATTGTTAATTGTTATTGTTAAACTTCTTCCTGTTTGAAGACATTGATGAAGTCCACGTCTCAGGCGGTTGATCCATTTAATATTACCAGCCTCGACACGAGTCAGTTCCTTTATTTTACTTAAGCTGTAGCAGCTATAAACAGCCGTTCCCTCACCAGTTTCCTGTTCTTCTTTTTTAAATCTAGTCAGAGAAATGAAACGCGTATTGATGAGAGACCATGATACCATGAGGTGTAAAAACTCCTGGGTCCTAAAGACTACAATGAAACTCGTGTCTCCTTCCTTAAACATTACAGAAAACATGTTTAGGATTATTTTCAAAATTGTGGAACTTCCTTGTACAAGTCGCTTTGTATATGCGGTTACCGCGGAAACGGCATTCAACATATAAGAACAAGGACATTGATATAATCCCTTGATGTGTGATCTGACCAATTAGAGTGAAGAATTCCTCAGAGCTCTTAGACAGCTACGTATATGTAATATCTCGTTAAGCTATTTATTATCATAAAGTTAACGAGTAAATAATGTCACTTCTTTTCTTTAATTAGCAGTGTTACTAAATTAATGCTTTTAATAAATCAAGAACTTCGGTATTAATACACCATCTGCAAGGTTGATCAAGTAACACATTTATACTTTTCATATGTAATAAATAATAAAACTGTAATTGATTCTTTTTCAGCATTTATACCTGCAGCTCAGTTTTAAGTAACATTCTGTTAATATACTGGATGCTATAAGGTTTAGTAATTGCAGGTGTACTTATATTGCAGGTGTAATTATAAATTGTGTTAATAAGCACTATATGATTAATTATACCTTAATATTGCTTTCTGATTGGTCAGAAGGTGTTGAGCATTTTCTCCAACAGCTTCTCAGATTTAATTTACTTGCTTTTTTATAGTTTCATACATATTTTAATTACAGTAGTTTTCATGCATTATCGTTTCCGTAGTAACAACTTCAACTGGTTTAAAAAAAAAAAAACCTGTGAATGTTTTCTGTAAGCTTCAAACTATAGTGAAATGCATGAAATAAAATAAGAGTGCACCCTGAACATTAGGAGGGAAATTAAATATGAAACACATAAAGTTCTTTTAAATTGCAAAAGCCTTGTACTTGAGGACTTCTTGGTATGGGTGTTCACTCTCAGAGTGTAAGGAGAGTCGCAATAAGTGCAATCGATTGTGACGCAGTTCCAGTTAAACTGTGAGCTCTGGGTACCGGACTCTCCTTTCTTAATTGTTAACCAAACACGTCCTTATTTGTCTATTTGTCTTTTTTTTTCTTTTGCATATTTGAGTTGTTGCTATACAAATCTATTAATAAAAAAAAAAAAAACTGTGATTGTTTTCTGTAATTAAATGGTTGTTTAACATTTATGGAAGGAGTCTCCAGGATCAAGAGATGGTAATTTAGTTACTGTATGTTAGTAAAGAACAAAAGAGAGACAGACAGAGAGAGAGAGAGAGAGAGAGAGAGAGAGAGAGGAAGGAAGGAAGAAAGAAAGAAAGAAAGGGAGGGACAGAAAGAGAGAGAGAGAGAGAGGTGAAGAAAATTTAGATGCTATAATATAAGTAAACTTGTTTTGTGGATGTTTTCATTAAATGTAACTATTAAATGGATTAAAAAGTAACATTAATAATCATTCATTCATAAATGTAACATTGTAACCATTTGGTTAGCTGCGGACGTACAAGTGGAATAAAACACTTGAGACAATAAAGCGCTTTTCTTGTGTCCAACGGCACGCTGCGAAGTGTTTAATTCCGAATTTAAGGTGAACCCAGTAATAATTACATAAATGCTGGTTATGTGAAGTGTTACTGAGTTGATGAACACTTGATTTTAGTAGACCTTATGTATTTAACATACCTAAAAGTAGACTTTATTCATCAATTTATCAAATCCTGATATATGAAGTGTGTTCCACAGCGCTTTGTTGACTTTGTGCATTCGTGATGATATTTCAGATATAAAAACTCATTCTATTTGTGTATATGAGTGTGTATATTTGTGTGCATGCACGTTGTACACGTATGCGTGACCATCTAAAAAGCCACGCCACTCTGTTCCTCCGAGCAAGACGAGGTCCTCACTATACTTATCTTCCTGTGTGTGTGTGTGTGTGTGTGTGTGTGTGTGTGTGTGTACGTGTCTCTAAGGTAACGGCGAGTGCTCTCCCAGGAAGGAGGGCAGCAGAATGCAGGTGGACCTGTCGCTCCACACACACAACGGGCAACATTCCCAAAGTCCCACATCTCCCGCCGGTGAGTCTCCACCCACGAACACTCCCTGTGCACTCACTGCACCACGGAGACACTCAGCACACACTTTTAGCACGCACATGTTGCACGCACACACATGCCTTTTCACTCACCTGATTCATTAATTACTTATCGCTGTCCTCGTCATATCTGCTCTAAATAGTCCTCAACACCGAAAATAGGCCCCGCCCACTTTTTTTTCCCAAGCACCTTCATTTCTGTAGCTTTCATTAGAATAAGACGGTTCAGAAAAATTTATCAGGAACTTGTACCTTTATTATACCTGTGCGCTGTATAGTACAAGGAAATGAGCTACCAATCCCATAATGCATTGTGAAAGACCAAAGAAATCTCTCTTCTCAACTTAAGAACATTACTTGTCTTAGTGTTTTAGTAAAGAATGTTGTCTGTTTTTTTTTTTTTTCCTTCATTTTTTTTCTTGTCTGTTCTTGTGGAGTCAAGAAAAAAGTTATCGAATAATTCTCGGTACACACAAATGAGTTAATTAAGTAATCTGATTTGGACAGCACTTTAACTATATGCATCGGCACTCGGCATCCCAGGTGTCCTACAATCATTAATGACACTAACTGTGTGTCTCAGCGTGGGTGAGATTAGGTCTGTACGGTCCGCAGTACTGAGGAGAGAACAGCTGCCTGACAAAACCCACATTCACAACCAGTCACTTTCATCAACAACACACATCTGAAAACGTTATGTCATCTTCAACAACACTTTTTCTCATTAATAATCAGCTAATTAATGGCTAATGTGAGCGACAAAGCTAAC
>JAQMYL010000035.1:31286156-31306635 GCA_030014365.1 Clarias pachynema
GGAACTTGTACCTTTATTATACCTGTGCGCTGTATAGTACAAGGAAATGAGCTACCAATCCCATAATGCATTGTGAAGAACAAAGCTAACTAGCTTCTAAGGGTAACTTAGGGGTAGGTCAGTGGTAAAGGCATTGGACTACAGGTTCAGAAGGTCCCAGGTTTAAATCCCACAACTACTAAGTTGTCACTGTTGGGCCCTTGAGCGAGGCCCTTAACCCTCAACTGCGTTGATGTATAATGAGATATATACTGTATATATATATATATATATTTTTTTTTAAAGTAAGTCGCTCTGGATAAGGGGAACTACCAAATTCTAAAGGTAAAATAAAAATGTAAAACATTGTAAGTTAAATGCAAAAGTTAACTTAAATGCATACAGTGTAAAATAAAAGAGTGCACCCTGCAGGTTGGGAGGGAAATTGAATATTCAATATTTTTATTTTTATTTATTAGACAACATGATTTTGTCTATTGATTATTAAGCTTCGATTGTGCACAATGTTCTCCTTACAAGGAGAACCACTCAGTTAATGAGGGGTTGCTATAGAAACCTGTTAAAGCTCTGATGACGACCGGTCTGAAATCCAAATTTCAAATCTGTAATTTATTCAATTCTAATCATATCAAGAGGCGTTCCAGCATCCTGTCGACATGGCTAGCTACTGTAGCTCAACATTACATTTAAAAGCAGTGCTCGATGGTACACAAAATAAAGGACACAACAATTCCCATTATCATGTCTACTGTATATGAGTTTGTACCAGCTTTAATAACAGTCTCATGTTTTTATATCATTACTGATTAATTCTTCAGCCGTCCTACATAAGTTTACTTCCAGGACCTGACTGTTCAACTCTGTTGCCAAAGTCAGATAAAAAAAAAAAAAAAAGAAGAAGAAAAGAAGAACTCAGTGTGCAATGGATAGAGGAAGAAACTTTATCTTACCAAGTTTAAAATATATTATAAAAAACAACTCAGAATAGTGCACATCTTATCTTTCATCTGATGGGACAGACAGACCGCTGCCTTCCTCAAAACCATGAGCGTGTGAGAGCCGAGCGCGCTGTTTTTTGGGCTCGTCATCGTGAGTATGGTGTACAGAGAAAAGGGTAGCTGTGAGATCTGAGGAATCGACATCAACACACACACATACACACAGAGAGACCACAATCCCATGCTGAAGCTGTTCTCAGATACACAACTGTCATTGCACAGCCAGGGTTGAGACATTTCTAATTCATATTGAGCAAAGAGAAGTTGCTTCAACTTCTTGGATTTTTTTGCAGCTGTGTACCCTGCGTTTGATTTCGATACAGCGCACAAGTCAGAAGGTGTTGTTGAATTTTCTATAAAACCAGACGCAGCTGCAATACGAGGCACTGATACCTCAATACGTCGTCGTTACTATAGTAACAGCTTCCAGACGGACATGGAAGGAGTCTCCAGTGCCAGAACATTTTACCATCAGGACAGAGGAGTTTGTGCTTTTACATAGTTTCTCTGTAACATGAGAAAACTTTGAGATCAGGAATGTGTTCTGTACGTTATACGCCTGGTTAAATAACCCGTACAGGTCATGGATTAAAAAAGGATGATGTCATCCTTTAATTAAAAAAATAATAAAAAATTACTAGTTTGCAAGCTGCTGTTATATTGTCAGGTTTTGTTTGTAAAATACTGTTTTAGGTCTCTATAAATTACTATTTAATTCCACACTAAAGTAATAGTTTTAATTTCGATAAATAAATAAATAAATAAATAAACAAACAACAGAGCTGACCCGAGCAGAACTGCATGATCGATCTAAAGGTTTTTAAGCTCATTGGAGGAAGAGAAAACGCGGCAGCGCTTTATAATCACGCCTGACCCTTGATCTTTGAACTCCGAAGGTCTCGTGATTGAAGTCTGTGTCATTAAGACACTCACACACTGGAATGTTAACTCACTGCGAGCTACTGGAACGCGTTTTACTCCACCCTGCATTTAGGCTTTTAAAATTTCTAGAAGGTTTATATCTTTAAAAAAAAAAAAAATTTTAATCATGGAACAAAAAAAATTAGTCTAAGAAAATCAGCAAATCAAAACAACGATATTAGTCATTTTAGAATGATTTTCATGTGATTTTTAGGCTTTGTTGAAGAAGAAAAGGTGCGTTTAAAAGAAATAAATATAAATATAATTCAAAGTAAGTATATTAAATTAATATTATTTCCCCAAAAATAAATATTTCTTAAAATTATATGAAACCAGAATTATATTTAGTTAAGCCGAATTTAATTTATAACCAAGTATTATTATGATTCAATTATTAGATTTATAAATTAGTATAATAGAAGCTTTATTAGAATTCCATAATTAATAAATGAATAAATGTAATAATGCATGTATGCAACAATATTATAATAAAGTGTCAATAATTACATTACATTACATTATACATTAATTATTTAATAAACAATGGAATGGACAAATAAATAAATTCATCTAATAATTATCAAATAAAATAATGGACAAACTAACTAACTAATAAATAAACAAATAAATAAATAAACAAACCAGGCATTTTACTGCAGTACACCGCATGGCTTTTTTTTCCTTTCTTTGTTTTTTCTTTTTTTTTGTTGTGATATTCTATGGACATTGCGTATGATGCGTCAGTTTATTAATTCATAACGCATAATAAATCTAGTTATGAAATGGAATGTATTTTAATCCCTAATCATAACTCCGTTCAAGAGCGCGTGATGCCAAGTAGTAACGTCTTTATGGGTTATGATCTTTATGTGAAGTGTTCCAAACACTGTGAGTGAGATCAGGTTTTCGAGTTACGACCACGCTCGTTTCAAACCCCTGAGACAAACACACAGATGCTCAAACACAAAGTGCTGTGCTGTGTGTGTGTGTGTGTGTGTGTGTGTGTGTGTGTGTGTGTGTGTGTGTGTGTGTGTGTGTGTGTGTGTGTGTGTAGTAGAGACGGCTGAGTGTGGGCGAACTGTCTGTCTCTCTCACTCCATTTGGCCTCTTTGATCGCTAGAGGACGAGGAGGCTGAAGGATTCGGTACGCCGTTGTCCCGGCAACCGTTTCAAGTTCACGCAGCTGCAGCCCCGCCGTGTTTCTGCGTCTCCTTTTTTTTCCTATGGTTCGCTCTGGACAAAAGTCAGGGTGACGTCTTGGTAATCCTGGCCTGTCTGAAACTAACACTCTGCTAACCTTAGCATTTATTAATATATCTTTGTGTATTCGTAGCACATGTGTACAGTACAATACTGAAGTCGGAGACGTTTTTTTAAAAAAAATTTTATTAACACGTGTCGATATTCCCTAAATCTCCTACTGTTGTAGTACTCTTCCTTCAAATACATTTTCTCATCATCATTATCCCATCATGTGTATTGTTGATATTGTTCTTAAGTCAATATGCAATTGTGAGGGGCGTTCAAGTCAAACCGGGACTTTTTGTGCAGCATATCAGAGTAAAACCGCCTTTAATTCTATATAGACATTAAGGTAAAAAAGTTTAATTTTTAACTAGTACACCTTTTTAAAGGAAAGGTCCTTTCAAGAGTTCCTGGGAGGCCGGTGTTTCAGACGTGTATCAGACAGGCAGTCCGATCATGGCTCCAGCATACTGAGAAAACTGTCCACCTTGATGGTGTCCAAGCACTAGTGAAACACTGTGATAAGTGCATTAGTGTAGCAGCGGATTATATAGAGAAATAAATCTCAGAACTGTGCTCTGTTATTCTGTACAATCAAAAGTCCCTATTAGGGTTCGTAACACAGAGCTGTTATAGACCAGGTGTGCAGTTGTGATGATGATTTTGACTGATGCACCGTACTTTATTCAACTTCTTTTCCCATTTATATTTCATATAATATTTCTTTTTTTGGTAATATAATATCATACATGCTTTAGTTGGAGGTTTGTTAGGTTCCACTGAGAGTGATTACGTGGAACTTAAAGCAGCAGTTTATTAGAATGAATGCGTGGATTTTCTTCGATAGCGACAGAGAAAAGAAAAGAAGCTTTAAAACGGAAAAAAGTCGACAAAAGATGAAAGAAGAAAGTCTTTCTAGTTGTTGTACAGAACACAGGGTGCTACTTTGTAAACGGTGAATTTTTAAAAGTACAAGAAACAAAGGCAGACAAATAGCAACAACAAACCACAACTAGTACAGTACTGTGTATAAGTATCGACCCCCTCCTCATCTCATCACATTTTGCTTCCAAAGCTCCAGACTTTCTTGTATTTTTAATGTAGTCTTGGGGAACAGTTCTCCAGGCTTCCTGATGGAACCTGATCAGTTTCAGAGGAATGTTTTTTGTTTGTTAAGCCACAAAAGTGACCTATGAATCATTCAAGCATCTAACTTAAGTCCTGACCCAGTGAGAAACCGGTGCAGATGATGACAGATGATCAGGACGGTGATTATTATACTGCTGATGCTGAATGCTGAGTGGGTGGAACAGATGAGAGGGGAAATGAGGTCGCTGCTGAGGTTGTTACATTTGTTACAACCAATTTAGAAATTTACGGGGGAAAAATATTAATAGAAAAATTTATATATACTGTGTATATATATATATATTATCCATCCATAGGTCATTTAAATTTTATGATCAGTAAATTAGCAATGAAGCTATTGTAACTTGAGCATTACATCTGTGGTTCGTAATAACTTCAATGTTGGGTATGGACTATTACAGACTGTTGATTCTGGGTTTCCTTAGAATTTCAACTGAAGTGTCAACTGTGCAAAAGAATCTAGATGATTAAGGCATTTTGTTTGTGTTTTTTTTTTTTTTGCATGTGGTCCCTGTTTGGACAAGTTTTAGTTTCCCATCCAAAAGAATCATTTTGTACAAAAGCTGCTAAATAATTCACCAGGTTTGCTTTCTCCTTTATCACTTTTGACAATGAACGTGTGTTTAAAAAAAAAAAAAAAAAAAAAAAGAGAAGACTTAAGTGGAGATAAAATCTCAAGGGCGTGTCGCTCTGATCACCTGAGCCACCTGTCGCTGTAAAAGAAATCAGCCTGTCTTCTTATCTTCTTTGTACCACTTTTTTTTTTCTACGGAAGCCCCCCGTTAAGAACCACGCACTAATAAACCTTCTTCATCTCAGCGCTCGTGTTGTCGCGTGCGGTCGAGTTGCGAGATCCTTCGCAGAACTGCGTGAATCGTCTACCTGGGAATTGAATCGTGAATTTGAGGAAGAGTTGATTGAACAAGCTGTGATGCAAGGTGCAGTGTTGTGGCAGGGTTGTGAAACATTCTGTGTGCATTGATCATGGGTGTTTTCTTTGAAAGCTAAGGAGCGCAGGCGTTGCGCAACGTCTACTGTCACTGTCGTCAAACTTCTCTGGAAATGCCAGCAGGCAAAATCGAAAACTTTTTGTGGCTAAGCTAAAGGGCATGCCACGTTCAGGCACTCCTTGTTGATCACGCCGAGGCAGAAGAGACACGTGCAGCTGAAATATTTGGGGCTTCATCAAAGTTCTTACTTACTGTTTAAATTTCAGCGTGATTTCTGCCAGTCTGTAATCTGTTTAAAGGATGGGACAGGATACCAGACCTCTCCTGACCCCTGTAATTAGAGCGACAGAGTGCTCGGATTTTGTTACTTATCCTGCAGAACAGGATTATGGGTAGGAGGGAAGCGACTCATCCAGTCGCCGTCCTGTGATCTTGTGCGCCGTGACTTAAAGCCGCTCCTGCTCAGAGATTAACTCGAAGAGAGCTGATATTACAACAGAACAGGTCGGGCCGGATGGCGCGCTGACACGGAGGCCGGGACGTTTTTCCACCTGATGCATGGTGGAACGACGCGGAGAGGGTGTTGCATTTTCTTCCTGTGTGGTCGAGACGGAAAAGTCACAGGCTGGGCGCTCGCTCATTTGCATCTCGCTTTCTTTCTTTTCTTTTTTCATATGTCTCATTTGTGTCTATTTTTGGTTCAGGGTGAGTGTGTGTGGTGTGTGACGTGGTCATGGTTCCCCAATTGAGTATGGGACATGTCCTCAGAGCCAACGCTAATAAAGGCTCCCCTACTTATCTCTAATGTTTTATTTTATGCGTATTGAAAGGTTTCATTAGTCTCACGAACAAGGATCTGAAGCTTAGGAAACATTCTAGTTAAAAAAAAAAAAATTAAAAAAATAACACCCGGAAATCTTAAGCAATGTTAAGACTGCTCTGCTGCACATACACACAGTCACACACCCACACCCAGAATCCACAACCACACACACTTCAGAACACAAAAAAAAAAATGTAAAAAAAAATAATGTAAAAAAAAATTGTGTGTGTAATTACTTTAAGGCTACTCGAAGACACTCATGTGTATAAGTTCTACATCATTTGAAAAGCGTCCGGGTGCAACTCGATTGCCTGGATCAGAAAACTAAAAAAAAAAAAAAAGAAAAAGAAGAAAGTTAGTATTGAACAATGATTGCAATTTTAAAAATATAATTTTTTACAGATTTTTAGACATATTTAATGTTGAACTTTTATGAAACACATTCCTACACTTTTTTACTTACAGTATAGGCGGTGTAACCTTTTTAAAATAACAAATATGTCTAAATAAATGTTAACTTTTATCACTTCCAATGTGCAAAAAAAATTATATATAAATACTTGAGAAAAAAGAAAAAAAAAATTTTTAATAATTTTTGCTTAAAAAACTTCACACACTAAATTATCACAAGTAAAATTAACCGAGTCGACATTTAAATAGAAATAAAATGTTCAAATAAAATAAATAAAAATGTTTAGTATTACTTTCATAAGTATAACCTTATAATTCCAATACGTACATGACAAGTAATATATTCAACTTTAAAAAGTTTAACGTTTCACGGTTCCTTCAAATTGACACAAATTATATTTGCCATTTTTTACATATTATGTACAGTATGTACAGCTTGTATTAGATTTATAAATAAATGTGTTTGGAAACTTCTTACAGTCTCGGTTTCACTGAATCTGAATTTAGTATCCAGTTTAACCGGAGTGAAGTTTCAATTGGACCGTGATCGTGGGAGTAAGAGTAGGAGTAGGAGTAGGAGTAGGAGATGGTTGAGAGTGGTTAAAGGGAATGTTGCTCCAAAAACAACAACAGCATGTTTCTTTCAGGATTATGTCTCATTGTTTCGGCCATCATGGTCGCTGATTTGCAAATTCATAACAATGTCTTTATAGTGTGAAAATTTATTAAGATTAACAATTAGATCCAGGGTTAGGATCAGGTTCAGCGTCCGCACCTAGTCTTACGACTTTTGTCACGTGAAAGCGGACAAACTCCAGCTACTGCTCGTGTTGCTACACATCAGGGTTAATCAGGACGTTTGTGCTGCTTTGAAGGAAACGCTCGGCTGTCATAGTAACTGAGCAGTTCACAGTGGGTTGTTCTGAACTGTTTGTTTGCATGTGTGTGTGTGTGTGTGTGTGTGTGTGTGAATGGCATACATTGAAATAAATCCCACACTGAAGTCTTGAGTCATGTATAACTGAACCAACTTGAATAAATTAAAAAAAAATACCATTCACACCACAGATGTTAACTTGTGTGTGTGTGTGTGTGTGTGTGTGTGGTATTTCAGAAGCCGTAATGTTAATTATCCCTCTTGTTGATTTCTATTCAAGAGCATAAGATCAAACAGGAGGAAGGAACTGAGGACGACGCAGAGAGAAGAGCCGTAAGCCAGGACGAGATGGCGCACAGCGGCGAAGAAGGCTCGGTATTAGAGGAGCCTATGATGGACAGCCCGAACAACCTCCAGGATGTCGGGGGAGGGGCCGAGGCACCGCCTGACTCTGCGATACGACTGCCCAATGGTGAGTGTGTGTTATGCAAGGAAGCGGATTTTCTATAACCGTTTTATTGCTACAATTTACGCGGGTCAACCTTTCTATCTGCTTGTACTTGACATTCCTCATAGCAGCTCATGAACTGCAAAGAACACGTTGTTTTAGCTTAACCGCTCACACTGGAGACTCCTTTCCAGAAAAAAGGCGATCTCGTGTATATGTTGTTCAATCCTATAAACCCTGACAAGTAAACATTACTTTTTAAAAGCATTTGAGGAAATCCATTTATTAAAGCGATGAAAATTGAATGATAAAGATAATTGATAATTGTAGTTTTATAAAATTCTACTGTTGTTTGCATTATCATTTTCAACATACAGTACCTTACTACAGCCTGTTGATTTTTTTTTTTCATCAAATACTTAAAGCATCTCAGGAGCAGAAGGGGTTAAGGGACTATAGCGGCAGGCTCAGTGGCAGCTCGTAGTGGTAGTGTTGGGGCTTGAACCCCTGACCTTCTGATTAGTAACCTGGAGTCATCACCTTAATCATTTAACCACCGCCGCCCTGCCCGTCTTCCTGTTGTTGATGTTGGGTTTCACCACCAAACTTCAATTGTACTTACTACGTGAGAGAAACGTGCAACTCGACCATCTAACGAGCCCTGACTAGAGCATTTGGCTTGGCAGGTGCCCTTTTCCAGAGCGACTTAGATTTCTATCTCCTCAGTTCAGGGATAAGGAAGGCCCTTGCTCAAGGGCCCAACAATGGCAACTTGATGGTGGAAGGATTTGAACCCGGGACCTTCAATTCCATAGTCCATTGCCCTAACCATTAAGCTACTCCTGCCCCAATGGCGTTTCCACGGGTGGATGGTGCAAAAGAAATTCCACTTAGTGCAATAAGTGATAACCATGTAAAAGTCCAACACGCTTAAGTATGGCCAGGTTAAGCAATGCAATAAAACTTTTTTTGCAAGTTCAATTTTGACCTAACAGCGTACAATTGAAACTATAACTATAAAAATTTGAGTGCTTCATATCAGCCGAGTCACTCGTGCTTCCTATTTCTCGCTCTCCAGAGTGAATGCTTTGGTCATTTCACGTCAGCTCACACTCATTTTTAACCAGCGCACTCGCTCTGTGCACTTACACCCTCTCCATTAAAGATACACTTTAAACAGAGTAACATACTGGAAGACCAACAGCACACGATATAAACCAATCTGAAGTACAGGTTCCTCACTGTAAACTCCTTTGCATATTCGTTAGTCATATTGTAGTACCGAAAAAAAAACATGTTCTTAGAAAATACTTCATGTTTTAGTTAGGCATTGCTAATAAACATACGACTTCTTTCCGATGCATGTTAGACATTTCTCTGAGACGAGCTCTCTCTCTCTCTCTCTCGCGCGCGCGCGCGATGCCGTGTGTTCCCTGTTTTACCACAAAGCAAAAGAGATGCAGAGAGCTGTTGTGAAATTTGAAACCACAAGCATAAAAGCACTTCAAGGCTCGAACATACTCGTGGAAATTTTGCGTAAATAATCCTACACTCTAATTTTAATTCTAAATAAATAAGTTTCGGCTTCTTAGAAGGCAGACTGAAGATCATGAACATCATGCTCGCTTTTCTTTCGTACTTTTTTCTGCTTCCTTCACCTCTGAAGAACGGACGTCCCATGAGCCGAGATCATGTTTTTGGACTTTATGGATAAACCTATTAAAATGTATAGTAATTCATCTCTCAGTGGTTTAGTACATTTATGGAAAATCGACAGCTTAACAGCTTAACAGTTTCACCTGGACATGCAGTGTTAAAACCTGCATTAGGCGTCGAGTGCTTTAGTAGGTCAGGGTTAAAAATAAAAGAAAACAATTGTTTTCTCAGGGACACTATCCAAGGAATCTTCCACAACCTGTTCTGGATGTTTCATCTGCTGCTAATCAGAACTCCTGCGTCAGATATTTCAGCTTTCTCAATCGTACGACTACTTTAAAACAAAACACGTACAGTAGCATCTCTAGACATGTTTCGATCTTATCTGGATCTGGATTTTCCACCTGATCGCCATGGGAAAGCCAAAATTGGACCAGTCTGAACGGTCACAATGCTACAAAGTTGGAAACGAAGCACGCAAACAAAAAAAAAAAGACAAGAAACAGGCCATTTGTATTTTACAGCTGAGCGAAGGAGTCAGTACAGTAGAAGGAGTTCAGAGCTTGTACAAAATGCAACGACCTTTAAGTGTTGTACAAGGTCGCTCTGGCTGGAAAGCCTGTGTGGTAAGCCAGGCTCTGCAAAAAAAAAAAAAAAAGGACAGGGGCTACGCTGTTGTGATCTAACACTTTCTCATCCCACTACTCTATTTATAAAAGGACCAGCCATGCGTTCTGAGAATGTGTTTCGAAAGTGGTTAGCACTCAGAGTCAAAACCAACATCTCATGCGCTTCCAGCTAGGGGTGGAACTATATATATATATATATATATATATATATATATATAGGACAGTAAGTATAGGGCAACACCATTGTTTTGTACATCTCTACACATTGTCTACATAAAATCCCTAAAGCAGTGTTGTTGCGTTCAGGTATTAAGGTACATGTAATGTTTTAATGGAGGATCTTCTGTCATCTTTATTCCTGGAGAAACAACAAATAATCTTTAATGATGTCATTACTTACAGAACGAGAAAATCAAACTCAAATGCTGGCTTTTTTTCTTTTTTTTTTGAAAATGATCACCAATCCTTTGAAGTTTGAACTTTTAAGTTTATTTATCATATGCAAAAAAAAAAAAAAGAAAAGAAAAGAATAAGGCAGTGACAGTTGTACAATACTTGTGGTGAGACTCGGGCTACTCTGCATCTGTGCAATACATAGTGTGCATCAACAAAGATTCAAAGGAGAGGAGAGAGGAAGAGGGGAAAGTTCAATTAATGACAAATACACTACATGCATACAAATATGCACCATACGGTATATTAGTGTGTGTGTGTGTGTGTGTGTGTGTGTGGTAAATATGCTTGATGGTAAGTGTAAAGTGCAGATCCTAGCTGTAAGCACTATAATAAGTGCAATCAGAGGAAGTGAACAAGAGTGCAGGGGACTAAATTAAACATGAGGGGCGTTCAAGTCAAAGCGGGACTTTTGATAACAAAACACAGTTACAAGAGAAAATAACTCCCTTTATTCCTCTATATAATCCCCTGCTACACTAATGCACTTATCCCAGTGTTTCACTAGGGCTTAGTTAGCATCAAGGTAGAAAGTTTTCTCAGTACGCCAGAGCCATGATCATGACAGAAACGCCGGCCTCCCAGGAACCCCTTTCCTGGTCCGTATCATGTGGTCATGGGATGTGGGGATGTCGTAATAACTCTTAGCTGAGGTCCTGCATTCCACTCGCTGAATGTTCACGGGAACGACTGCAGTGGGCTGCGAGCCACCTGGGTTGGGATCATCATTCACGGATGTACAGCCTGCTTTAAGGCATGAATGTATAGTGCACATAGTCAGATGTAAATGATGAAGTCCAGAGTAGCATTATAGTTACTGAAGTTCAAAACAGTAGTATTTGTAATGTAAAATAAAGCATTCTATCCATTCTGTCAACTAACAATAACAGACAAGACTCGATACTTTGATACAATGTTTCAGAGAAAAAAGTAAAGTGTTGAATATATGAACTGATTAAAGTGTTAAAGATTTAAAAGATATTTTCCAAATATACAATGTTAAAAAATAAATTTTTATGAGCACAACTGTATCAAATGCATCGATTTTCACCAGCTTTCAGCCTTTTGAGATGAGACTCTAGGTGCACCGCATTGCTTCGATTATCCAAAAACAGAAAACGAAGCACCAGGTCGTGACCTACACATGCCGAGCAAAAAGTTTGGAACGTCTCCTATTACCACTTTTGGTTAAGCCTCAAACGATGTTCTCATTTTATATATTCTGAAGCGGATCTGTTTGTCTACTGGTGCAATCGTAACTTCCTGCTACTGGGTTTCTCAAAAAATGCTTGCATTAACACTACTTAAGAAAAGTCCTGTAACAAATCCTATGACGCCTTTTGGTTTGGTTTCACACTGCGAAATAATTCATCTTATCATTTACTGATCAATAATGAAAAATGTTCCCAAATGCACATAGGAATCAGAAATCACCAAGACAAAGAGAACATCAAGTGTTCAACGTTCAATAAATGATTAGATCGCTATAGAAATATTTAGTGTAACTTCAAACATTGTGCCATTTTTTGTCATATCCAACATTTATCTTCTTATTTTCTGTGTCTGAATCTCCAGAATACATTCATCTACAAAAGAATTAAACCTCACTTTCTAACCCACAAGGAATATTTGATTACCTTCCTTTATTTGAGTTGATTCAGGGCTGGATCGCTTTCTGTCTAAATTCGAAACACGCTAGACTTCTTTTGGAAGCGAGTTGAGAGGAGCTCGCTCAGACGTGTTACTTAGACCCATTTACGAGTCTCACTGATATGTTTTCACACGAAAAGGGAACATTCATCAGGCTAGACACTCCATATTTGAAAGCACCTGAATGACATGCATGGTGCCCCTTAAAACTGTGAACCATTTGATGTCTAATGAATGCAAATTGCATTAATTGCATTAATTAATTTTCTTTTTTGGCTTGAATTGCTTTTAAACACCCACAGCTTTTGTCCTGTTAGTGCTAATTAGCGTTGGCAGGATTTAGCAAACTATTAATTAAGCAATATCACACACACGAGGTCGTGCTGCTGTACTGGATATCAGCACGGCTGTGATGAGCTCGTAGGCATGAGGAAGTACTGAAGATATTCAGCATAACAGCACAGCCACGAGTGTGATATTGATGATCGTCAACCATTCCACAACACCATTTATTATCAACAGGTTATGATTTTGTTTGATTCTTTAACCAGTTATTTTGCTCCACCAACACATAACCTTCCGCGACTTGCAGAGCAAACTATCAGAGACTGGCGGAGCTGGTGTGTAATTAATTAACAGGAGTAAAAAGTAGTTGTTAATTCTTACCGGTACTATGTAGTCAAAAAGTAAGGATTACCCATTCCACTTTAGCTTTTAGCCTCAGCTACGAGGATTGAATCTCAAATAGCAAAAGCTAGTGCACTAGGGCGTACAGTCCCCTGTCCCACACAGCAAGTAGTGCCCTTGATCAGGGGTTAATGATTGTTAGAACACCTCATAGAATGCCTCTCGACCAATCAAATTGCTTGGTCGTTGTAAAGTAATTAGTGATTTCAATTGTTTCAACATTTTTAGCTAGTTAATCGCAGTCATAGTCTGGAATAAAGAAAGTCATGATAAACAGGTTAGAGGAAACAGATTGTGCAGTTTTGTAAAAAAAATCTCAAACATTAACAATTAACAAATTTTAATGCTGTGGGTGATAGTATGGGGTGTGGCAACCCACCGACAGCAGTGCTCGAACCTGGAACAACCTAGAGCCTTTGCCGCCTGAGCCACCATTCCCACAGCTTACAGTTAATGTGTCCTTGTAAAAATTGTTCCCCTTGATGGTAGCTTGAGCACACAACTTTGTTTTTTATCCAAACGTCCTTCTAGAAGCTTTTTATAATGAACCTTTCAGCACACCTGGTGATGTTTTCTCAGTCATCTTATTATCCATGCTAAACGTGCCGTTATCACACACAGTTGGGTAACCGCACTTAAGTCATTAGGGTCAAACTTGGTCATGTGATTAATTTGAGTAGAATATTGACAGCCTTAAAAATAATCAACATATTGTATAGCCATAGTTAAATCAGACGATGTGGGATGAAGCATCAAGTATAAAGGCAGCCATTAAAAAGAATTAAGGCAATAATCATAATTCAATAATGATCAAATAAAAGAAGGACAGACCAGGGGCATGTGCATGAAGAGGTTGTTTAAAATCAAGCTAAGCTAAAAGATAAGCTAAGCTCTAAATAGTTCTTCTCTACGTCACCATCATCATCGTCATCATCATCCATGACTCAACCAGGAATCCTGAAAGTTGTTCACATGTTGATCAAGGGCTACTAAACGATCTTCAATTTTGCCGTAAGAATCTAAATTGCACTGGATCGTTTCTTGTGGAAGCCTGGGGTTTACAGTTACACCAGTGCAAAAACAAAGTGTGTGAATGTTACTGTTGTAGTGGAGTCTCAGCTCCAGGTCTAACCAGTCACACAAATCAAGATCTTGCTTTCCTCACGTGCAGGTGAACGGCCATTCCAGTGCAGCCAGTGTGGCGTGTCCTTCACCCAAAAAGGAAACCTGCTGAGACACATCAAGCTTCACACAGGCGAGAAACCCTTCAAGTGCCCGTTCTGCAGCTACGCCTGCCGCCGCCGTGACGCCCTCACCGGACACCTGCGCACACACTCCGGTACGTCTCATCTCAGCCTAGTTCCTCTTCATAACATAAAACTCTTCCATTCACTTCCTTATGAATTCACTTGTCTACAGTGGGTACTTTTTTTTAAGTTGAAGTATGTAGTCAGAATTATCTCTAAGCCTCTAATCTCTGTCCTTTTCTTGTGGAATGAGCCAGGCTTATCTCTGTTAAGTCCTTTGTTCACCACTAACAAGTCTGGTATGGCTAGTTCCTTTCCAAATTGTGCAATGTATGAAAAATGACCTAATCCCACCAGTGAATGTGGGTTGTCAAGTTATAATCCGATTCCTGAAAACAGCATGTGTATGCAGCACGGAATGGGGTTACAGATGGGTTCCTTGGATATTCCAGGCTGTCATATCAAATTAAACGAAGAATAAAGATTCCATATAGACCCTGTAGGGTTTCACCTGAGGGGCCAAACTTTAGTATCCTGGAATATTCGTCAAGACTGGGTTTTCATACAAGTATAATTAACCATTTCCGTATATCCCAATCAGCCATAACATTACAACGCAGAACTTTAAGCCCAATATTGTATGGATCCTTTGGGTGTTGTGGATTGCAGGGTGGGGCCTCCATCGATCGGACACGTTTGTCCAGTGCATTCCATGGATGCGTGATCGGATTGAGATCTGGGGAATTTGGAGGCTGGAACAACCTTGAACTCTTCGCCTGTTAAGCCCCATACATGGCAGGCTGTGATGCATTGGGTGTTGCAATACCTTTCTGTCAAGGCCAGGATTGTACCAGACAGGTTGGCCTTTGGTCCCTGTGATCCTGGGTGAGCCTTGGGTTCCCATGATCCTGTCACCGGTTTACTACAGTATATCGCTGCTGATCAGTGTCATTCACTTCTCCAGTCATTGGTCATAGAGACCCTTAACTGTGCATTTGGCATTGTTTTTTTGGTTTAAAGAATCAAGCATGTGTACTGTAGTATGCTGGATCTTAAACTTCTCAAGGGATCAAGTCAATCGAGGTAGGCGCCACTCACCGGGAATATCAGTCTTAAAACCTGTTGGGGAGGTTTGTACAGTATGAAAATGAAAAAGATAGTTAAGCAAAGTGCTTGGTAAAATGGTAGGTCTCTAATCTTTGTTAGAAGACAGCCAGGGACACATACAGTTAGGGGAAGTTCGTCTTACCGCTTGGGTGCCAGGACAGTGAATAGTCTGGATTCCTTGTACTTTAAGGGATGGTGGATTCAAACAAGCGAGCATGGTGCAGACCAAGGTGCTTCAGAATAGAGAGGTACTGAATACATAATTTTGGTCTTTGTAGGCACATGAAGGCAGTAGATTAGGAGGAGGAGCAATGAGATGGTGTGGGAGGTTGAGGATATGTTGTGCAGCTGCAGTTCTTGGATGGTGCACAGGGGCAAACCTGCAATGGTTCCAGTCTCAGAATGACAAGGAACCAAACAAGCACCTGAGTGCCCTTTGTGGATACGAACAAAAACGATTCCTCCTGAGGAGAAACCTGCATGGCCAAGCCATGGGGCAAGAGGGATAGTCGGTTGTCCAGGACTACCCCAAAAGTTGCTTATAGTAACAGATGGAATGATCTTCGAGTTCTCCACAGAAATAAAAAGATCTTATCATCAGATTAGTCTTGCTGGGATTGAGTGTCAACTCTTGAGCTGCGTTTCCATCCAGGAACAGACCTTCTGAGACATCCATGCCTAATCTGATGAGGTTGAAATGAATTTAATCACACGTATTTAATCATTCTCACAGAAATCATTCAGAGAATAGCGAGGACACATGACTCACACCTGCTTCAAAGCAGTCTCGTGGATTCTCGAAAAAACTCACACTCAGGTTCATAACTATTTTCATGACTCAGTCGTTAGGAGAAGTAGCAAAGGTGAGGGTTAAGGGGCGGATCTCAGGTTTGTACGTCTTCTTAAGACTTTGTTCAGGACTTTGATGAAGCTAAATGGATTTCATTACACGTTGTTCAGGTTCAAGTTGTACAAAAGGGTAAGAACGATAACCTCATCCGAGTATAATGATATATATATACTTCAAACTGAATATTTGAATATACAATGTATGATTAGACCCGGATTGGATCCCAGATCTCAGATTGGAACATACTGTACATGCAGTATATTTGTTGTGTGTGTGTGTGTGTGTGTGTGTGTGTGTGTGTGTGTGTGTGTGTGTGTGTGTGTGTGTGTGTGTGTGTGTGTATGGGGTACGAGTGACAAGTCCTGTCTATAGTGTGATTTCAGTGTGTGAGCCACATCATGGTGACTGAGCCACCTTTTTCTGCAGAAGTGTGAGTATATGTTTGTGTGTGTGTATGCGTGTGTATGCGTGTGTATGTGTGTATGTGTCCACTCTAAGGGACTTTTACACACTCTGTGGTTAGGCCACTCAGGACAAACTGCTTCCTGCAGAACCGCGAGAGGAAGCGTTCCACCACTTGCACTCTTGTTTTCTCACTGCTTCCCTTCCTCTCTCACACTCTCTCTCTCTCTCTTTTCTTTCTCTTCATCTCTTTCACACTCTCTGTGTCTTCTTGTCTTTCATTTTCTCTCCATCTTTCTCTTATAGCCCTTTCTTTCTCATGATCTCTCTCCTCCATTGTGTCTTTCCTTCTCTCGATTTCCCCTTCTCTTTATCTCACCCGTCCTCTTACTTTTTTCTTTTTTCTTCTTGTCTCTCTCCTTTTTTCTGTTCTTCTTTCATTTTAATTGCTCTCTCTCTCTTTCTCTCTCTCTCTGTGTTTTACATCTCTCCTTCACTCCCTTCTTCCATTTTCCTTTCTTGCTGATCTCCTCAGTTTTTCTTCATTTTCTTTCCATCTTATTATACTCTCCTTCTTTTCTCGTCCTCCTTCATACCCAGTTTTTCTCTATCTACCTTTCTGTCTCTTTTCCTCCAGTCTTTGCATCTCTGTCTCTGTGGTACTTGACCTCCCCTGTCTTTTCTGTTTTTTCCCCCTTCTTGCTGTCCACTGCCCTACTCTTTTTCTCTCTTTTTTTAATTTTCTCAATCTCGTCTCTCCATCTGTCTCTGGTATTTCCTCTTCATCACTTTCTCATTTTTTCCTCGATTCTTTATTTCTGCCTTACTTTCTCTCCGTTTCTCGTTTGCTTTCTCACTTTCTTACTCCGCGCCCGTTCTCTTTTACTCTCCTTCGTCCTCTTCCTTCTTTTCTTTACTTCTCGTTTTTCTTTTCTCTTTTTCTAACCTTCTTTTTACACCAGTTGCTAACTTCTCTTCCTCCTCCTCTGTCCTCTCTCCACCATGTTTCCTTTCTCGCTTTTCTCTCCTTCTCTCTCTTTCTCCTTTTTTTTCTCTCTTCTGTATCGTTCTTCATCTCCCTGTCACTTCATCATCCATTTATATTTCCTTTTACTTTTCCCCCTTTTTTAATGCCATCTCACTCTCCTTTTGTATTCTTCTTTGTTTTCTTTATTCTCTCTCTCTCTGCGCCTCTTCTTTTTCCTTTTGCTCTTCTTTCATCTCTTACCTATCCCACTCGGCCTCATTCATTTTTTCCATTTTTTTTTCCCTGTGTTTTTTTATTTTTTACTTCACTTGATCAATCCATCATTCTGTCGCCCATGGTGTGTATGTGTGTGTGTGTATGTGTGTGTGTGTGTGTGTGTGTGTGTGTTGGGGGGGGTGTTAACGACACCAGATACCTGGAGCGGTGAGCTCAGCATGCTGTCACCTCGGGACACACTGGTTGCGACTCGTAGACGGGAGAGCAGGAGCGCTCTATCTCTCTCTCATCATGTTTTGCTGTTTTTCTTTGTCTTTTTTTTTCATTTCCTGTTTTTCTGCGCTAATCGCTCTGAGCACCTGGGATACACTGCGTTTGCAGGCCAGGCGGTTAATATGTCACAATTTTTTGCACGCACTCTCTTCAGGTGCCGAATTATTAATTGTGGTTTAGCGACCCTAATTTATTAATTATTTTTAGTTTCCCTGACTTTTTGTATTCTGTCCAGGAACAGGGGCTGTGCTTTAACCCCCTTCATGAGAATGTGCATTGCATTCAGGCTTTAGGTCATTTTTAGAGAGAGAGAGCGAGAGACAGTGAGAGACAGTGAGAGAGACACTTTTGTCCTGATCCTCCCTCTCAGACAAGTGCCACCTGCACGTTGCAGGAATGTCAGGAACTCGGGCCGGTCTGACCACATGTTGCGCAATAAGGACTTTCCATCTCAGGAAAAAAAAAGAGAAAAGAAATAAAATGGGGACAGACAGAGAGAGAAAAAGTGAGCGAGACAGATTGAGAGACTGACAGCTACAGTATTTGAAGAGCACAGGGACAGACAGAGAAAAGGAGACAGACAGAGAGACAGAAGGGCAGAGAGACAGGCAGACAGAAAATCTGACAGGGGACCTGGCAGACAGCTAATAGCGAATGTGTGAGACAGTGACAGACAGTGACAGACGACGAAGAGGGAGACAAATTGAGCTTGAGATTGAGCGACAGACAGACAGACAGACAGACAGACAGACAGACAGAGACGGGGAGATGTAGTAAAGTATAAAGCACTTAGGTGTCACCACAGTGAAACACCTGATACTGAATTTGAGTTGCTGAAAAGCTCAGGAAATGAGCACTGTATTAGAAGTGTGTGTGTGTGTGTGTGTGTGTGTGTGTGTGTGTGTGTGTGTACAAAGAGAAAAGTTTTCCCCATGATGAAAATTGTTATCTCACTCTCTGTAGGGGAGAACCTGTGTCTCTAAATGGAACCTTAAATGAATAACTAGATAAATAAATAAATATGGATACATACATGCATACATATATACATACATATATAAGCGTGTGTGTGTGTGTGTGTGTGTGTGTGTGTGTGCATGTAGCTGGGCACTTGTGCTGATGAGCAGCACTTGATAGGCATTTACGTGAAGTGAAATGTCATCTTCATCTCACAGTTTCCTGTTTTCAACCCGAATGGATGCGGTTAAGTGGGCTTTAATGCAACACTAAAGGCATTTGCATATCAAGAATAGACGCTGATGCAGGGATTTTTCTGCAGATCCAACATCTGCGCTTGAGCACTCGCTCGTTCGCTCGCACCGTCTGATTGGATGCCGCGCTGCAAACAATAGCGTATCACCTTATTAACTTTTTTTTTTCTCTTTTTTTAATCATGTTCATGTTCAGGACTATGTCTGCTACAGGACCAGTCATGTGTGTCGAGCTGAGCTTTATCCTAACACACACACAGCGTGCAGGTGCTGTCCCAGTTCACTGGACCAAACCGCTGCCTTCCATCTTGTGGTGCAGCTCGTTTCTGAGTGTGGAGACGGAATCTCCTCCGAGACGGCCGCGAGCAGAGCCTCCTTACATTTACTGTAACCATCAGACTGGGTGAATCGTCGCTCCTCTTTTACACAGACCGAAAGTGTGACAGAACCAGACGGGAGGCTCGTCATCATGAGCCACTCATATCACTCAGTTTCCCAAACGCTCATCTGATGCCACGTAACCCTGTGATGCACAGCAGCACAGGCAGCAATCACACCAGCCTCCATCAGCTCAGCATCTGCTTCAGCTCCTAAAGCTTTCATTCTCTCCCTTACAGGGGAAAAAGGGTTTAAGGCAGAATGGCTTATCTATTTATCTATTTATTTGATTGGTGCGTTGCTTGGTTTGTCAATCAGTCTATCTATCTATCTATCTATCTATCTATCTATCTATCTATCTATCTATCTGCTTTTAATTAAGTAATGCAATTATTTAAAAAAGGAAACTCTAGCAGTTTCTCTGTATGATGTCTTTACTGTCCATGATCACTTGTGTACGGCAGGTATATATTTAATATTTGCATTTTTATATGAAATCGTCTTTTTTGTTTAAACTCACACCCTCACATGATAAATTACCTCACTGGCGGAGGCCAGAGTCAAAATAATTTTCATTTCTTCACTTCTACAAGTCATTCTTTACCTTTCACTCATCATTCCAGCTGCAGGATCTTTTACCTTTTATAGAATTTTGTGGGCGTCACCAAATGCAAATCAGCCCTGCCAAGCACTCACCTGATGCTTTATGGGTAATTGGTTCATCAAGAGACTCATGTGGGTTTAGTTTAGTTTACGCAAACATTTCCACGCAGATTTACCAAAAGACGTGTAAATGAGGCCGACCATGTAGAAAAATACTGTGATTTATTTAACTGTTCTTGGAAAAATTATTTTTAACTCTAAGGAAACAAAAAAAAAACAAAAACAAACAAACAAACAAACAAACAAA
>JAQMYL010000035.1:31318972-31333845 GCA_030014365.1 Clarias pachynema
TACTGCATTAAAAATTGCTCTTTGGAAGAGACCAGGGGGACTCAAGACTTTTGCACAGTACCGTCTCTGATCCTGTTACTTTCTGTATCATATACAACCTTTCCTTAAATTTCTATACAGAGATTTTGAAGTAAATAATGAGCTTAGAATAAAGAGACAGAGATTTTCAGTGCCGTTGCTCAGTGTTTGTCACTAGTGCACATAGATTGAACTGTTAATAAAGATAGAACAGAGTAGAGCACGTACCGTGAAGAAAACAACCAATTTTAACACCTGCTAGTGTCTTCATTTGTTTTGAACTTTATTATCTGAAGAAGCATTTAGAATTTGGTTGAATAAGATGAAACCTTTGGACAGTGCAAAGAGACAAGAGGCAAAAACTAGCATATTGACACTTGCTAGTGTGAAGACTGTGGAGACTTAATAATAAGCACATGATTGATTGTCTTGAGGACAGGAACTGACAGCTACTACACAGGGAAATGGTACTGTAATAATTATAATACTGTAGCAGATTAGTAAGGTTTTGAGTTTGTCATCGAGAGCTTAAGTGCAAGACCAATGACTTAAAAAAAACTTTTTGGCTGTTAAGAAACAATTTAACCATTAACTGAACAACTGTGTTTTTATAATTGTATGTTATATTAAATAGAAGGACCAGCCAAAGGAATAATATACTGTAGCAGTTGAGTAAAGATCATAACTTGTAATTTTATTTATTTATCCATCCGACCAGGAAGAAACAAAGCATACGTCCCTTGAAATCCAAATTTTGAATTTTGAAGTTCAGGAAGTGACTTGAAATCAACTTTAGATCGATCTACATACAGTATTTACGTATTTACTTGTTAAATCTTAAACACTGATGAAACAGTTTGCTGTTTTGTAGACGTACACACGTTTTGGCTCGAATGCTTAGAAGTCAAATATGTCATTTCAGGCTTTAACTTCATGAATCCATAATAAGTCAGATGCATCATAAATTAAGATTAATCTTAATAAAATAAAAATTTGAATTTTTACCGTAATGTGATACGGATCTGATGCTTCATAAACACACAAATCTGATGGATCTGAGTTACTCTCCTATGTGGTCCAGGAGATACTCTGATACATATCCGATATGTGGTCATGTGACTTGATTGATAACGGTCAGATCAGTGTTCATGTGTCTTTTCGCCGCCATGCATGCTTAGGACAATGACATCATCAGTCAGCACCGGCAGTGCAGGGATTTCATAGCAGCGCTAAGAACATCTGGTAAAACAGCTAAAGCGTTTATAAATGCGTCTGACCTTCTTCCTCCTTCTGGACCTCAGTTGGCGGCGACTAACTGCTCGTCATCCTGCAGACCAATGTGCTGTCTTGGAGTTTTGCTCTGCAGGACGACGAGCAGTTAGTCGCCGCCAATGGTTGATGTGTTGTCTTGGCGTTTCAACTAGTTGTTTAGTATTTTTGATGAAATTACATCCGTTGTTGGCAATCAACGAGTGGTCGCACAAATCTGATGCGTTTTAACCCAGATAACACCAGCAAAGACGGATCGATGTGCGCATGCATGCCGTTTCAGAGCACACACATGTCTACATTAGAGTCAGATAAGAGTCACTTGTAATTATGATTTTGAGATGTCATGACATGCAAATCTGATCTAACCAAAAGATGGGAATCGGGCAACGTGGCATGTAATGTGAACGTAGTCTAGAACTTTAAAGGCTTCTTCAAATTTGTTTCTCTATGAAAAAAATTTGAGACTGTAGATTGTTTTTTTCTTAGAAAGTGTTGCTGTAATCAGTAAACCTGTCCTACCCTCTTCATAGAATACACATCCACAATCTGCTCGCACTGAACATTCTTATGACGCATTCGTTACCATTTGTCTTAACTCTCCTAAACCCGTATACTGTGCCTATGAATTTCCCACTTCATGGTGCTGTGCTGGTGCATTTATTGTATTTATTTATTCATTTCGTTTTGTTTCCACCTGTGTTCATTCCCTAATGTGCGCACCTGTTCCTAACCTTTAACCTTTTCAAACCCCCTTGTTTCTTTGTCCCTGGAGTGAACTCGTATACTGTATAATGTTCCAGTACGCCTGGGCTTTCTGAGCTCCTTGCTCCTGTTCTGAGTTAATCCAGTTTCTCGAACTATCTATGTTTTCTATATTAATTCCGGATTGTTTCAAAGTTTCCACTTGTCGAGCTGCACCATGGACTATGAAGGCCACGTTTGATTTATACTTATACATGTAAAGAAACTTGATAATACACATTTGTCCAGATGTTTAGTGGTTGCTTAGTGGTTAGCATTGTCACTTCATACCTCCAGGACTGGGGGGTTCGAATCTGGTCTCTGGTCTGTGTGCATCTTCTTTCTTTGCTCCCAGTCCAAAAAAGGTGTCGTAGGCTGATTTCGGTCTCTGAGTGAGTGTGTGTGCTGTGGCTGGTAAGCACAGAATAATTGATTGACTGGATGGTGGGACTATCTAGCTGTAGAGCTTCTGTGTGACGTTTTGATTTAATTTAGATAAACATTAAGGAACGAAAGAAGAACTGTCTAGAAGGCTTTTTTTAAAAACATTTTGTGATGTGATTTTCTTTTTAATATGTATTAATTACATAGGTTGTGGCAACCCCTTAGATCTGATAACCGTCGCTTTTGTGCCATAACAACATTATGGTGGCTTCCTTCGCTGACCTTTGCATGCGCTTGTGGTCCCTACACCACACACAAATGCCAGCTTTATGGGTATCTCCTCGATCTATGTCTTGTTTGTAAAAGCTGGCATCCCCCCTTAGCCCCTCATCAAATGGTGCGATCTACTCTGAAGTGCTCTGTGCTTTTTCTGAAACCCCTCCGAGAAACTCGCATGCACAGCATAACGTGAAATGCGCATTGTTCTCTGCATTAAAAGGGGTTGCGATGCTTGAGATAAGCTGAGACTTGTGCAATTGTATCCCCTACACTACCCTCTTTCTTGTTTTATGAGCTTGCTCAAGATGTTCATCTTTTGTTTTCTAGACTTAGCTGAGCTGATCGAGCATGCACATGACTCACATCCTGACGGTGAAGTTTATCTCTTTAACTGTCTCGCTTTGATTTTTAGGAGGTCGACCCAAATGCTGGCTCTGCTCCAGTCGTGCAAAACATGGACTCGCCGAGGTCTAAGACTAATTTGACAATCGATTTAAAAATGCAAATTCTATATTCAATTTGAAGCCACAAAAACAAATGCATGAGTATTTCAAATAAAAAGTGAAGCCGTCTAGAGAAAGCTACAGACAGAATCGTTAGAGAGCGAGAAAAAAAAGAAAAGAAATGGAGTAAGATGCATTCAGAGATTAGTCCATTCTCAGAAACAGGGCTAAATATAAAGTGACCTGTGCCCAAAACTTGAAAGGCGCTTCTGGCTTTTCGTCTCTCCTTCTGTGGTAAATGTGTCATGAGCGTTGCCTGATGTGAAGAAGCCTCTTCTTTTTTTTTTTTTTTTGATAGCTTCCTTATTTTAACCACTATCTCTGCAGGGCAAACAAAGGGGTAAAAAGAAAAAAAAAACATTTGAACAACTTCAAATTAGCATAATTGGACAGCAGTTGCAGGGACGTTCTCATAAAGATGTCCGTAATCTGAAGGTCCTTGAAGCATGTAGTTTTTTTTTTTTTTTTTAACCTGGTTGCCAGTTAAACGAATCCTTGAAGCACATTGTTCAAAATGTTTGAAAACGAACATCTCGTATAACAGGAATGAAAACGTAACTGGCAAATTCACGACCACTCTAAAGAACGTCACCCTTTCTTCAGTTCTCTGAATGTTTCCAAAGTATTGTATAACCCGAAACCTTCAAAGCAACATCTTTGCTTGCCTTGAAAATTATCTACAATGCAGAAGAACTGATCTGTATTGCACAGTTTAGTTTTTTTGTTTGTTTTTGTTTTTGTGTTTTTTTTTTACTCCTATCACACCTGATTCAGGTCACAAAGTCCTTGATCATTTGCCAGTGAGTTCTGTCAGTTAAACTTGAGTGCCTTACAGGCTGTACAGTGCGTTTATGCCTGAACTCATCAAACGGGGCAAAGTTTCCTGCACAGGGGCATGCTCGTTACTGCACTGCTGCTACTAGTCTTTTGTTTATTTGGCACCTGAGATTTCTCCAGGACTATTGTGCAACTGTGAATGAGTCTTATTCCAGTTTTTCCTGTCTGGTGGCATGGGGGTTTGTCTCTTCTGGCCTTTTGAACCACTGGAGAGGACACACCCTGGAAAAGAAGCATGCTGCCAATTCATGCCGATTTGCCTTCATGCCAAGAAAGAAAGAAAAAAAAAAACTGGTTGATTGGAAAAAAGGGACGTAGAGAGGTAAAGTCGAGGGATATGTGCTGGGTGCTGGTGGAAATGGGAATTTCAGCACCACTAGTCCTAAAGACAACCATGCATCCTTTTTTAGAATAGAATAGAACAGAATAGAATATTCAATTATTTGTCACATGTACTTTACAGCACAGTGAAATAGTTTTTCGCATATCCCAATTAGGAAACTGGGGTCAGAACACAGGGTCAGCCAGCTTACAGCCCCCCTGGAGCAGATAGGGTTAAGGGCCTTGCTCAAGGGCTCAACAGTGGCAACTTGGCGATGCTGGGGCTCGAACCCCCAACCTTAACCCACAGGCCTTAACCGACTGAGCCACCACTGCCCTAAAAGGCCTCAGGGAAGCGAGTGCAGATTTTAGCCAACGACAAATCGTGCAATCCTCATGTCAATAGATCCTGGGAAAAACACAATATAGAGGGTAGGGATGCGAAAAAGTGATATTCAGAGATATAGATCTAGGTTAAATCCAAGCTTGGCTTCACTCAAAAGTATCAATGTCTTAACTGGTGTACCAACATTCTTATTTTTAATTTTCTGCTTTGCTCTGACCCAAAAAGTCAGATTGGTGTGCAAAATGCTACACAAAGAGGTAAAAGAGTGGGATGTGTCATGGTGGCATTTCCAGGTCCAGCACAGTGAACGGCTTGTCCTTTTCCAGCCACAGAAATTACAGTATGTCAGTACAATCCATCCAACAGTGGTACAAGTAAACCGTAATCCTGTAGTTGCTCAGATCTGGACCAAAAGGTTCATAGATTAATCCATTCTCAGAACTATATAAAGTGACCTCTACTTCAAACTTGATGGAGTCCTCTTTCGGCTACTACTGTACCTCTTTGTGCTGATTTGATGTTACCTGAATAGGCAAACTGGTGCACTAAATGGCAAACAGTGGAGTCATACCAAATTGGCATGTGGTACTGTATATGTGGTCATGGTGGCATTTTCAGGCCCATCCATCTCCACATATTTGTGTAGCTTTTCCTCACCTGATCACAGAAATGACCCCATTCAGAAAGCCTCAGAAGAATAAGGCCACCCCATGGCATGGTGGTACGAGGCAGCGGTGTGAGCTTACACGCGTACACTCGAAATAAAAAGGAGCTATAATCACAGACAAGGCTCTTCTCAGAATAAAGCCTTGATATACATAAAGTAACCTGTACACTAGAGACTTCAAGTTCTGTCATCAACACCGCAGGAATCTAACGAGCTGGTGTTTAAAAGACTTTTTGGCAACTTCCTTACTTCCTTTTACCTTTTAGCGTTATCTCACCATGCTGACAATCTACGGCTGAAAAAAGTTCAACTGGTGAGCAAGTTGGTGCACAGAGAGGCGAATTAGTAGGATTTGTAGGTGTTGCATTGTCAAGCCCATCCAGCTCAAGTGTTGGCCTGAGCGTGAGCTGTAACCCAACACAGACTCTCAGTCGTTCTGGATGGAGGGGGGTCGTCTTGACGACACAAACCAAAAGCCAGCAACAAAAGAGGTACAGTTATGTTTTGCATGTCAAGTGCCAAATACATTTCTTTTTTCTTTCCTCTGAGTTTCACACTCACACTGGTCTGATTCGAATGTGCAAAAGGGGATGCTATCAAGCTCCACACACACACACACACACACATGCACATACACACACGCACACAACCAATTTTGGCGACTTCCTGTGCTGAGCGTGAAAAGGGAGAGAGAGAGAAAAGACTGCTGCAAAGACCTCTGGGTACTGAGTATCTGGTTTGTGGTTAGGCAGTTCGGAGAGCTAGGTCGCAATCTAAAGCAAGAGGAGGAAGGAGATGCTAAGGGGGGGCTTCCACTTGTCTTCCTACGGCTCACCAGACACAGAGCCACGCCCAAGGGGGAAACTACCATCCATCATCTAACATGTACGATTGTTTAAAGATAAGACCGCCTCTGAGCTTCTATTTTAAAACTCAAGAGAAGGTCAAGGACTTGCTCAGACTTGCTCATGAAAAAATATATATATATATATATATATATATATATATAAATAAATAAAAAATCATATCATGTGAGATAAGTGAGAACGGAGAAAAAGAAAAAGGTTTTGGAGTTTCAGTACGCACCTGCACCTGTGGAGCTGAAAGAGTGAAAGGAGATGTGTGGAAAAGGAGGCATCTGCGATGTGGCGTGGAGAAGAAAAAGATATATATACAGATAGAGGACTGTCGCTGGAGAGAGAGGTGTGGGAGGAAGGAATGAGAACTGGAGGAAAACAGTGAAACAGTGGTTTGGTAAAAATGGGTCTGCAGCTGCCAATAACTGAAGTGAAAACAGGAAACGAGTGAAGATGACATCTCCCAACGCATCTGACACCCATATGATGAGGACCTGAAGGTATTTTGGGCCTCTGGGATGCAGAGGGATTTTAGAGCAGGTTCAACAGTGCATGCGAGTGTGAACTCCAACCCGCTGCGAGCAGAAGATGCAAATAAACAAGCACACGATGTACGAGGCATTAAGTGTTATTGCACATAGCCTTCACGTGTGCACCGCGCAGCCGGCCTCAGCTTGCAGGCGTGAACTTCTCGCTCACTCTCTTCACAATCTCACATCCTGAAGAGGCGCCTGAGTGCTTCGGACCGAAAAGGTCAGCAGAACGAAACCACACTGTAGAGGAGAGATAAAGACAGTACGAGACACTCGCGGAGAAAGAGACTCAGTTTTGTTTTGTTTTTTTGCGTTGCGTTTTGTTCCGTGCATTCAACGGCGAACCTGATAAAAATAAATCTTTAAAGAAATTCTAATTGAAATTCAAACATTGGGCTTTATTTATTTGTTTATTTATTTATTTATTTATTTATTATCATACATTATTTGTGTGTAAATATTTCCAAAGGTCGAACCCGAATTAACAGTTCCAGCCAGACGTACACCGTCTTCTCTGTACATAATCATGTGATACATGAAAAACTACCATGTGTGGACACAACACAGCTGATTTGCATTTAAGCCACGCCCACAGAAAAACAACATTTTCCAAGAACAGAAATGGATTTCAAAACGACAGCTGAAGGGTGAAACTGCGCCTCCTAAACATGGCATGTGCAAATACTTCTGGTAATGCAATTCAGCCTTCGTGACATAGTGGCACACACGCACACACACACACACACACACACACACACACACACACACACACACATTAAGCCCTTCTCATTTTATAGGGTGCCATTATATTTGTACTAACCTAATACATATTCTTACTTAGTCTCATGACATGACGTGGTGTCATGTGAGTAACAAAGTGTAGATCTGTGATTAAGAAGATGAATTACTCAGAGGTAGATTCTTCGAGTCACACAATGTCTGAATCACTTCAGCACCAAAAACTAAATAAAAAAATGTAAAATGTTTTGCTTCAGTCTCCTTATCATGACATGGTGCTGATCAGCCCTACAAATATCCTTTTATTAAATAAATCTGATTTGTACCACAATCTTCAATACCATCTCACTTTAGCCTCAATCATATAAACCACATATAAATATTAATGAATGCACTTTAATTAATCTACAATTCCAACCAATTTGAGGTTCCATTTGACCCATTATGGTGTTTTAAATGTTATGCAATAACTGTAAAATCTACTGGACATCCAAAAAAAAAAAAAAACATCACCAGCTGGATTTATCTAAGCGAATTGTTTAGAGGCTTCCATTGGATAATTACTGCAGTGATTAATGCGGTTCAGCTGCAACAAGTTATTTAACCCGAACTAAAAATGAAATGAAATCTAAATATATTTAACTTAATTTAATATAGTATTAATAATAGTCATTATTTTAAGTCTAAACCTATTAACTTTTGCTTAATACATTTTTTAATGAATATCTAAAGAAGTAAAAAAAAAAATCATAGAATTTGTTCACAATACAAATATGTTAATCATAAATTGTCATCCTATATTTTTTCATGTTGATGACACATCTATCCAGCAGAGGACAGTGTTTGACATTTTCATTAAATGTCATTATTATTATTATTACTATTATTATTATTATTATTATTATAAAAGAAGAAGAAGAAGAAGAGGAAAGTGTTGTTGTGGTTGTTTTTGAGTTTTTGAGATGATGAACAGCTTCACCAACAGCTTCTAAGCCTTCCTTGAAATTTGAAGTTTAATAATTGCAACATCTTTACTATGTTTAATTCAAACGGCTTCAGAAGTTCATTATCGGTGAATCTGTGATTTACTAGAAACAGAGTAAGTAAGGAGAAATGAGTTTCTTTCATTTGTTCCTCATGGGAAAACCTGAAAGAGGGTTTTTCTTTCAGGGGAAATGTTCACATGACCTTCCAGGAAGAATGCAAATCAGTGTTTGAAACATTTTCAACCAAATATAGTTCAGAAATCTGCATGATTTTCTGAAGTGGAACATGAAATGCAACTGAGTTTAATTTAACACAAAAGCAATAAAAAAAAAACATTTGTTTAAAAAGAAATGACCGCTCACCAATGTGAATTAAAGTTTACAAAGCCAAACCCCTTGGTTCATCAGCATCATGTGCATTAATCTTACTAATCTTCTCCTCATGTCATTCAGGACATTCATTTAGTTTCATCAGCACTCTCCACTTGTCTTGCTCTAACACTGGACTGCAGGTCCATTAAAAATGGTCCGCTTATCTGTTGCTGTCTGTGCCTTGTATTACAGATAATCCGGCAGTTTAGTGTTTTTACACCTGACTGACTGTTTTATCTGCCACATTAGTCAAATTTCTATTTCACCAAATTAAAAAGTAAATCACAATTATGTTGTTGTTGTTTTTTAATAGCTGTGCTGTCAATATATACAGTGCAAAAGTCTTGAGTCTTCTGATTTCTTCATATTTTGCTTATAAAGAGCCAGACTTTCTTTTTTTTTTTTAATGTTGTCCTGAAGGACGTTTTTGTCTCTGGTTTTTGAAGTTTTTTGTCTCATTGAATCACTCTCTCACTCATCGTCTATACCGCTTTGTCCTGTATTCAGGGTCACAGGGGGGCTTGGAGCCAATCCCAGGAGACTTAGGGCATGAGGTGGGGTACACCCTGGACAGGGTGCCAATCCATTGTAGGATCTAAGAATCACTCAAGTGTTGAAACCCATCTAACTTAAGACATGACCCAGTGAGAAACAGGTGCAGATGATGAGTGGTTGGAACAGGCGAGAGGGGAAATGAGAGGTTAAATGGCATCTTTAGTCCCTTTCAGCTTGTTACTGTAAACCACTGGTTCCCATTTCTTTATTTCAATCTACATCGTTTACTTAAATGTTAACAAATAATGGGGGGTTTAAGACTTTTGCACAGTACTGTATTGTTGGAAGAACTTTATAAATAAACCTTATTAAACATAAAAAAAATTTATAATGATTTCTTGGCTGTTTTTCGAATTGAGCTTGATTTTTTTCCAAACATTTATGATCAGTATTATGGATGAGATGTCATATATTTGGGAGGAACTGTTTCATTAAAGCAAGCAGCAAATTTTAAAAAACAGTGCATGCAGTGTAATGAATTCATAACAAATAAAGACTAAACAGGAAATTGTACAATTGTAAAATTATTTTGATGTATTCCTTATTAGAAAAACAGCGGGCAGTAAAGAAGTGACATTTTTATGTTGTGGAAATGACACGTCTAAAACTGTCCTCCATCGTCTGTAGGGACGTATATTTAGACTTTTATAAAGTGACCGTTTACTGTTTTATATTTTTAAATAAATTAATCCTCATCTTAACCTTATCTTACCAAGAGTATGCTCTCAGTGTGTGTGTGTGTGTGTGTGTGTGTGTGTGTGTGTGGGTGCTATATGTTAATGCTGCAGCTCAGCCACTGCAGCATACAGTGGACCAAAGACACAAACTACCTCTTCCTCCTGTTATAGGGTGCCATTACTTTAGACTTTATCAACGTATTTGTCTTGCATTGTTAAAAATTCTTGGGTTAAAATTTTTCATTGAAAAAATGTGAGATCGATCGTTTATTTATTTATTTATTTATTTTTCATCATGGAAATTAGATGGTTTTCACCGGCACTCTTTATTATGAAGCAACAGAAAGATGAAATAAATTAATGATGACTGGTTCATTATTAACTCATATTATACTTTTTATAATAATAATAATAATAATAATAATAGGAAAAATATCTTGACTTTAACTGAATGTATCATTTTTTTTCTATAAGAGTACATTAATCCAAATATTAGACTTCTAAATGTATTTTAGTCTCATTTCAGTCATTACAGTTTCCTATACAGTAATGTGCAAAAGTCTCGGACACACACGTGCTTGCTGTAAAGCAAGGCTGTCTTAAAAAAAAAAAAGTTCCTCCATTCAAAAATGCAATTTAAAAAAACAGTAAACAATTATTAACGAAACAAACTTAACAATTGTTGTGACCAGTCTTTAATTAAAATGTATTTGCAGGTACAATTAGTGCAATTCTATTAGGAAAGCATATGCCTAGTATTACTGAACATCCTGCAGAACCACACACAGTCCTTTTGAGCACCTAAAAAGTCTTTAGGTCTTGTGGTCTTTTTACATAATTGTCCAATTTCTGGAATACTAATGTTTGGAAATCAGAAATGTTTACTTAATGATGAAGTCATAAAATAAACACATATAATAAAGCCAATCAGGGTGCCTAAGACTTTTGCACAGTCCTACATACCGTATATCTATATTCAGATGGTTTTTCTACTTTTTTTTTTTTTCTTATAAATTAATGTTGACAATTAGCATCATTTCCCCCCGCTACAGTAAAACTACTCATTTCCAGCTTGAAAGTATTTAAGGTGTCTAGACACAGCTTCAGTAATCTGATATTTGATTAACTTTAATCTAATGATAGGAAATATTAGAAACTTATCATGAGCGGAGGCTTTGGATGCTTTCTATTAGTGTTTACCATCTTGTGGCTTCCGCGCTGCTAAAATAGCTCGATATGAAAAGGTCAGAATGCTCCATGAGTTCAGTGACAGTGCCCACCACTTCACGCCAAAATCTCTGACATTAAAATGAACTGAAGAATAATCGCATTATTTTATCTAGAGTTACAAGCTGTGACCGACTTTTCTCTTCATAATAGTGAGGAGAAGTCATGAATAAAGTGGAGTTTGGGGGTAAATACAGACTGCACGTTTTTATCCAGGTGAACAGGGAAAGTCGGGGTATTTACGGCCACGGGGTAATTTTCGGCCAGCACATTCTGAAAGTCACCAGCCTGTCTACGGTAATTTACTTGCTGCCATGTTGTTATAGGAGGATGGTGAATTGTGTATATGTTTAGATTTTGGTTGTAATATAATCATAATCTCAGTCATTAACCACAAAAACATGATTTCAACCAATGCATCGACTGCTTCTGGAGAGGTAATCTTATATAAGTTTTAAGTTGTAAGTGGATACACATAAATTATAAGACTGTTTATGGCACATGGTTATATTGTTATTTATATATTAACTGTTTTGATGAATTTGCTGTACAGTTGTCAGTTTTGCTATACTATGATTGAAATACTTTGTTTACCGCTTGTTTACAAACTTTGCTTACTTGTGGGTATTCTGTATGCAGAGAAACTATGTTGTGGCAAGTTTATTGCTTAAAAAAATGGTGATGTTTGCGGCTGCGTGTGATATTTTCCATTGTTGACAAATTTACACCATTGGTCAGGTAAATCTGGCTGAAAGAATTTCCTAAATTACCGAAAGTTTCATGAAGTTGTTTAAATATAATACAGTATAAAGTTTTACCACCGTAGTAAACACGTTACTATTACTATCATTTTAAATATTTAATTTGGCTTTTACAAATGTAGAATACATACAGAAATTAATCAGATTTACCAGGATTTAGTGTAGGAGTTACATCTAAGAATTCTGTATGAATATTTCTAAGTAATATTACATATTCACTTTCAAAATATTTATTGCACATTTATAACTATATCAGGAAGGCTGTTTCATCAATTTTCTGTTTTTACACACTGTTTAGCTGAATATACTGTACAGTCTATTTCGTAATAAGTAAGTAAAGCATAAAACACTTGGGGATGTACTGATGTAGGAAAATAATTGACAAGGGAATCCAAAGGTTGCTTCTTTTCCTATAACAGCATGTCCTGATGTGAAATATGATTTCTTAAGTTTCTGTTAGCGCTTACATCATAGCAGTTCTCTTTCATGATGTTCGGGGGAAAAAGAGGTTCACGGAGAAAGTGTAAACTCTCGCGAAAATCTTCAGTGCTTGTAAATTAGCAAGTATGTTCATTCTACAGCTGATTTGTCTTTTTCAACGGCAACAAAAGTACATAAGAGGCAAAGCTCACAGAGAGCAAAAAAAAAAAAAAAACGAAACAGTAGAGGTAAACACCCCGGCTTCAGAGGGTAAACGTCCTGCCACATGGTTGTTCCATCCATCAACAAAACCAGCACAAAATGGTCAAATTCACTAATCAGTTCAAGCCAATGTCAATGGATGGAATAAATACTATATGTCTTTTATTAAAGACTTTTTCAAAAAGACGAGTACATGAAGACGGTCCTGGCCTCGACTGATGCTGACAGCTGTTCTCTGAAGGCTTGTGACTTCAGTTGCTCAATAGTTCAGGACTGGAGTTTCCTACAGTCTACCTGAGCCTCCAATAACAGACTGGACTTAACTTAACTTAAACACATCTCCTTTATACTGAACTTCCAGCTTCCTAACACACAGTATGAGTGCAGATCAATCTCTGCTATCCGTTATCACCCAAATGAGGATGGGTTCCCTGTTGAGTCTGGTTCCTCTCAAGGTTTCTTCCTATTACCACTTCAGGGAGTTTTTCCTTGCCACTGTCGCCGTCGTCCTCGGCTTGTTCATCGGGGGACAGTCTTATCACTTTGATTCATACACATTCACATTTCATACAAACATCAACAATTCTTTGTCAATTGTTAAAAGCGCTATAGAAATAAAATTGAGTTGAATTGAATACCTCCTAAGCGGAGTGTGTGTGTTAAATAATATTGCTCAGCCACGGTGGCGTACAACAAACCATATACAGTACACGCATGACCGTTTCCTTTTTTCTTTTTTTTTAAAGGGTGCCATTACTTTTGTCCTCCGTGAATAGTTAAGTCCTTGTAAATGAGCGGTTAAAATTGAAATACTGTGGTGATTTGCAGCTGCACTTCTGACCAATCAGAATTCAAGAATATGATATGCCATTAAGATGTGTATTATGTTTATGAACATCGATATTGATCTCACTACTATACTAATAATGTCCAAAATTACTGTAACTATTAGCATTTTATTAGACCACTGCCTCTACCTGAAAACCCACCTGTTTCCTGTTTTCACCCATTCTCTAGTGTACTTAAGTACTTCAAGCACACTTTCTCATAACAGGAAAGATGATACACTAATAGCACGACTCGTATAACACGCATAGTGCTGTAAATCTGACATGTTGACTCGGCAACAGGACAGTGTGGACATCCTGTGACTGAGCGCAGACAGGAGAATGTGTAGCGTTACAGTGTCAACGTATCTCAATGTGGATGAAATCATTTATGTTACATTTTTAATGCATGTGGTGTGAGCTATGAGATCACACTCTAATCATTTTTCTTTAAAAAGAGAATGTGTGATTATTATAATAAGTATAACCACATGGGCTGTCACATGTTGTTCTTTTTTGTCTCAAATCAGAACACGAATGATAGATTTATATTAATATACGTGTTCTTTAGACATCATTATTACTGTAACAGCTCATGCACTGGCACTTGTACCACACAGGCTTTACATAATGTAAGTGTAGTAAGAGAAACGTTGAAAACGTGTTGTTATTAGACCTGTGAATCATCGGATCCGAGTAGATTTTTAGACATTGTGAAATTCGATTCATTTCGATTCAACAGCAGTGATTTATTAGCAATGTATGATTTGTCTGTAACAGCTGTATTGTTCACATTGTTTGAAGTATTTAAGTGCACCTATTACAAACATTTTACTTTTGATCATTTTTGAACATTCACAATCGTCTGTACACAGTCATTATATAAGAAACCACCTTCTTGTTCTTTTTTTTTAATAAAAATTTTTAAACTGTAATGATTGACAAATAAATATTATTGGCAAATATAATTATTGGCTAATTATATTTAAGAAAATATACAACTACGTAAAATACTTCATTTGAAATATAAAAATTTAAACATTTTGAAATACACTCTCACACATACACACACATACACACACACACACACACACACACACACACACATATATATATACACCAGTCAACACTACCAGTCAAAAGTTTGGACACACCTTCTAAGTCCATGATCTTTCCTGATGTTTATTTCTTTCTACACTTTAAAACAATACTTTTTGCATTTATCGAAAATCCAGAATAATCTCCTTTGAACGGTTGATATTGAGATGTATATCTGCTACTTCTGCTCTGTAAAGCTTCATAACGGCTCTAATCTGAGGTGCTGGTTGTT
>JAQMYL010000035.1:31406635-31417013 GCA_030014365.1 Clarias pachynema
AAAACTGTTGGCGTTTTTTTATATTTGCGAAAAAATTATTTGTGGAGACGTAAGATAAGTAATAGAACACATAAAGATGTTTTTTTTTTTTTTTTTTGTCTGTCTGTTTGTTTGTGCATGCATCACGTAAAACCTACTGAACAAATTTTAATGGGATTTTCACAGCTGTATTTGACCAGGCTTTAGGTAACATATAGGCTTTGTTTCATCGCAATCAGTCCACGGGAAGAGAAGATATGCTAATTTGAAATTGAAATGAAAAATGCCCTTATATCATGAAAAAATCGACAATGAAAAAACCATTAGTTCAACAGATGGCGCTGTACATTTTTTAATACGCACTTATGAGTGAGAGTAAACGCGACCTTCATTCTGTGCACTTCACGATAACACATTCAATTTTTTTGTTCATTCCAAAATTCAACAGATGGCGCTGTACATTTTTTAAGAGAGTGTTTAATTTACTTCCATGCGAACAAAGTCACAGGCACTTCTAGTTTGTTTTGGCAAATTTCTAGGTCTAGCACGGAGATCCTGGTGTCACAATTAGGCTTAGGGTTCCCTCTTTCCTAATATGTCACGGAAAATATTCTATAAAATAGGATTTTGACAGATATTTCTGTAGCCCTTTTAGTAAACAAACTCACACTGTCCATATCTCAGGAACCGGATATGATAGAGTAATAAACTTGGTATCAAAATGGAGCTTAATGAACCAGGAATCAGAAAGTATGCATAACTCAAATGTGACGTAATACCTGATTTGATGTGACGGATCACTAATGACCACACTGATTAATGTTATATCGTGTTTTCTACTGCTTCTACTACACTAGATTTTACCATCATATCTCATGTCAGCTTGTTCCCTCTGCATTGGTGTAAAACCTTTAACAGCTGCGTCGACTCAAAGACCGTTTGAGTGATTTGACTGACGTTGGACACCAGCCGGATCTTCTTTTCTCGTCCAGGTTTTGATGCATGTTATTTGGCCATTGCCAAAGCAACAAGCGTATAATGCTATTATTAGAAGAGTACACACACACACACACACACACACACACACATATTCCTACTGCTGGTTAAACGCACTGATAAAAAAAGCGCGAGAGCGCTTGAGCTGTGTGAATGAGACGAGGTCAGGTCGCTCACCTCCGTACAAAGCGTGAAGTGAAAATGAATCCTCCTCCACTAACCTCATTCTTTATAATGTATGTATATTTGTGCAGGTTGGGTTTGATGGGCCGCAGATCGTATCAGGGGCGAGTGTATTCACTCAAACTCATCCACTCCGGATCCTTTTTCATACAGCACCATCCATCACCCTTTTGCCGCAAATGAACAGAATTGTTCTGTATGACACTTGTCGTCTTTTTAATGCGCAAAATTGAACAGCTCTCGAGTCAGCCGGCGCTCAGTGGAAAGTAAACGCGGCCTTTTATTAAAGCTTTTAAAAGCCCGTTCTACCGCCTGCTTTTAGGCATCCGCCTGATTTCGTATTTCCCTTAGACCTTTTCATTTCGTCTCAGCACTTATTCAACTTCATTGCCTCGTTTTATTTATTTATTTGTTTGTTTTTAAATATGTTTTTTTTGTTGTTGTTGTTGTTGTTTTACTTAGTCCTGGGTGTTCATCCTTCACACTTTTTTTCACTTCTCAGCCCTTTCCTCGTCAAGAAACAGGGTGCGTTAAATATTGCTCTTATCTCTAAGCGTCCAGGTGGATGTGCAGTGACTGAGGAACGGCGGAGCCGAGACCTGGATTTTGGGTACGGGACATTTATCGAGCTCATTTCAGTGAATCAGCACATTATTATGTAAATAAAAATGCATAGATACTTTTAGAGGTTAAAAGCAGTGCAGGACTGCCTATGATTGTGCATTTTCTTTATTGCTAATTGGGCAAATAATTTTAGGACAGATGCACAAAATGGTATTGATCCCAATAGACATAAATCATAATCAATGATATACAAGTGTGCAAAGGAACTGCGATGGACTGGAATCCCACCCATGGTGTACCGTATTCCAAAGATAGCTACACCACATACACCACAACCTTGACCAGGATGGATGGATTGGCAGATGGATGGATGAATAGATGGAAATGCATGAATTAATAGATTAATAAATGAATACAATAGATAGAGTAAATGGTAGATGGATAAATGGATGAATTGATGGATATGTGAATAGATGAATTGGTGTTTTGATAAATGAATAGATGGATGAAGTGATACTGTAGATGGGTGGATAAATTGATTGATGGATGGATGGATGGATGGATGGATGGATTGATAAATGAATTAGATAGATTAAATGGTTGATGGATAAATGGATGAATTGATGGATATGTGAATGGTGAATTGATAAATGAATAGATAGATGAAATAGTGGATGGATGGATTGATAAATGAATAGATAGATTAAATGGTAGATGGATAAATGGATGAATTGATGGATATGTGAATGGTGAATTGATGAATTGATAAATGAATAGATAGATGAAATGGTAGATGGATGAATGCATGGATGAATGGATGGATAGATGATGGAAATGAATAAATCAATTGATTGATAAATTAATAGATGGATGAAATGGTAGATGGATGACTGTATGTGACAAAAAAATTTTGAATTTGAATGAATGGATGGATTGATGAATAGACGGATGAAATAGTAGATGGATGGATGGATAGATGATGAGAATGGATAAATCAATTAATTGATAAATGAATAGGTAGATGAAATGGTGGATGGATGGATGGATAGATATATGAATGGATGGATTGATAAATGAATAGATTGAAGAAATGGTAGATGGATGGATATGCTCAAGGGTCAATCAGTGGCAGCGCGGTGGCGTCAGGGTCTGAACCAGGGATCTCCTGATCAGCAGATCAACCACCGGCCACCCCGATAAATGAATACATGGATGAAATAGTAGATGGAAGGAGGGATGGATGAGTGGGTAGTTATATAGAATTTTGTATGGATAGAGGGATTGATGGCGGAGTAGATTAAAGAATGAATGGATATATAATTAGGTGGATGGTGGGATAAGTGAGTTAATGGATAGACTAATTGGATTTTTAATCTACCTGTGAAAAAGAGTGGACTCTTACTGAAGGAATATATATATTTTTTTAATACTAATGAAATACAAACATTTAAGGGCTGTAATAACATACAGTACTACAGCCGTTTGGTGTTTCCTCTGTACCTGTGAATGAGCTGTAGGTACTATAGTACAATATGAGAACTCATTAAATATGAATCTTCTAATTTACATGTGCACACCAGTCTGCAGTCGTCCTCGAGGAACCGTGTTTTTTTTTTTTTTTTTTTTGATCATTTGGATTATGATGTCAGCTATCCTTCTGCCAATATCCCGCCCACTGGGGTGTGTTGTTTAATTGCTTGGGGTGCTGCTTCCCTGACTGTCAACAAAGTGCATTTCCTCCTTTTGTTTAGCTGACTGCAGGGTTTGAAATGCGCTTAGGGAAAACCCTGCCTCAGCGTTTCAGCGGCCTGTGGTCTCGCGTGTGGCTTCTGTCATGCTGTAATGCTTCAGGTTTGACTGCCTGGGTCATAATCTATATCTCTTGACTGTCGTTTAATTAAACGTCTAACGGCTTTCGCGTTGCGTGCCGGTCTCTCGACCCTGCTGGTGGAGAAGGCGGAGAGGCCAGGAGGCGCTGAAGGAGTTCCATGAATACATTCATTTACATTCATTACGGGTCAACATCACCCGGGCATTCACTCCTCCCACACGCATACACACACACACACACACACACACACACACACACACACAGGCTCGTATAAAGGGCTGAGTTATACCACCACACAGAGTGAGCCTGCTACACATTAAGCACTTAGTGAAGAGAAGTCAGATATTATTACTCGTATTGTTACTAATGCAGAGCTCATGAGAGGTTAATGGTTTTAAGGTAATGAACTAAAGACTAATGTTAATGACCATGAAGCCGTATTTTTAAAAAATCATTATCCTGAAAGGAATTAAAGAAAAATGAGTTGAATGCTTAGTTAGGAAAAAAAAAAGAAAGGGGAGTGTATATATAATGAGATTTAAATTGTTTTATCAAACAAGTAGCTATTGATTAAATTTTAAAAAAAACTGTGAGGGAGAAAGAAAAAGAAAGACCAAGATTTTTAAGAAGGAATGATGAACATGATGTTGATGGGAAAATTTTTTTTATATGAAATAAAGAATAATAAGAAAGAAAAGGAAGGAAGTAATGAAGGACATAAAGGAAGGAGGGAAAATAATTATTGAAGGAAAAAACAAAAAGGAAAAACCTTACAGAGGATATATAAAGAAAAAACGAAGCTAAGGAACGTAAAATGAAAGACTGGGGAAAAGGAGAACTAAAAGAACAGTAAAACTGCAACACAAGCAAGATAGAAAGAAAGGAAGAAAGCAACAAAAAAGACATTATAAGGAAAAGAAAGAAAATGAGAGAAAAGAGTTCTGTTGTGGGGAGGAAAGAGAAATAAAGGAAGAAGAAGAAAAAAACAAATGGAAAGAAACAATAAGTGAAAAATAATGAGAAAAAGATAAGAAATGAATGAAAGAATGAACGAAGGAGTAATTTGAACAAACAAATAACTAAATAAATAAATAGAAATAATGACTGAAAAAGAAAGAAGGAAGAAAAGAGAGAAAGAAACAACAACAAAGAAAGAAAGAAAGAAAGTGAGAATTGTGTATGTAATTTCCACCTGAAAATAAAATTAAATAAATAAAAGAGAAGGTCTTCTGTAAGTGTTTATTATAGTAGTTAATATGATATATAATAAAAGAATATTAAACAAACAAACAAACAAATAAATAAATAAATGGTAACGGCTAAATAGTCCAGGCTGTAGTGTGATTATTGTTTCTATAGCAACAGCATGCACAGCCAGATTCCCATGGAAGGAGTCTCCAGTGTCAGATATCTGAGGTGTCAGTGTGACAGCTACTTTAGTGTTTAGGCCTAAAATAAGAAATGCTGCTATTCTTAGAAAATAACCAGTTGTATAAGCAATTGCTTATTGTTTATTATTTTCTAATAACAGCGCCACTCTTGAGGGTTTTATTCCTGGCATATGAGCTAGTGAGGTTCAGTTAGCATTGTGTGAATAAATGTAGTAGTTTATAAACGCAGTGAGGACAGTTCGGCCCACGGCACGACCGAGATGGTGTAAACCATAAGCGCCTGGTCACGCTGAGGGAATCCGCACGGCGACAAACCAACGCACATCAACTGTTTGGAACAAACTGGCTTTTAATTGTACCGTCGCTTATCTCCAGCACGTGCTGTAATTCATAATTTGCTACGGTTTCCTGGCTATAAATACCGTCTGCGCGGACGGTCCTCCCACTCCGTCGCAGGGACGCATCGCCCTCTCTCACGCAAACCTTTTCTCTTCCTCATCCGATGGCAATTAGTCCAGCCAAATAGCAGGAATTAGCGATTTGTAAAATCTGGTGTGTGGTGTTTTGCCAGCTGGAGCAGATGCTCAAATTAAGCATCGAGCCTGAAAAACTTGGCAACTCTCGGAGGAGGAGAGAGAAGATTTACAGGCGAGATTATGAGATGTGAAAAAGAAGAAAAAACTAGAAGAAAAATATCCTGTATGGAAATGAGAGAGAGAGAGAGAGAGAGAGAGAGACGGATACAGTGAGAAGAAATGGCAAAATCAGCCAATTAGGCTTGGGAAGCTACTGGTAATTAACTCTCACGGGACCTTGATGAATATTTATGCATTTCGTTTACATAAAGACTTTTCCTTTTAAAATCTTAGTCTCTTCTCTCTATCTCTCTTTCTATCTATCTATTTCACTTTTTAACTATGCATCAATCTCTCATCACTGAATATCTCTTCTTTCATATCTCTCACAGTAACGCACCCTTTTACTCGCCCTGCGTCTGATATCACATGCGACGGATCGCTAGCGCGTGTTGTCCTGCTAATAAACAGCGTGACCTGGACGTGTTCATGACATTCATGTAAGCAAAGCAGACTGAGAAACATATCAGGAGGAGGAACTAGAACGTCTTTGTGTACTTTAACAGTATTATAGAGGGTGTGTGTGTGTGTGTGTGTGTGTGTGTGTGTGTGAGGATGTGGTTATTAAACATCAGTGTAAGGACGAGCGATGTGACAAAAATATCATATCAGTGATACGAAATTTCTGTGATACATTTATACTGTATGTTAATACTGGTGTGTTAAACAACAGGGAAGGAAGGAAGGGAAATAGAAGAAAAGAAAGAAGAAAAACAAATAAAGGAAAGAAAGAAAACCAAAAAGAAATGAATAAAGAAAGAATAGCAAATGAAAGAAAGAAAAAAACAAAGTAAAGAAAAAATAATAGAAAAAAAAATTAAGAAAAAAAAAACAAATAAAAAAAGAAAAATAAAGTAAGAAAGCAAGAAAGAAAAACAGGATGGAAAGACAGAATAACAAAAAGAAATAAAGTAAGATTAGCAAAGGAAAAAAGAAAGCAAGAAACAAAAATTAAGTAAAAGGATGGATAGAAAGAATGACAAAGATAGAATGAAAGAAATAATTTATAACAGGGAATAAGAAGAAAGCAATAAAATGTTAAATGGGATGAAAAAAAGTATAAGAAAGAAATAAGAATGAAAGAATGAGGAGTTTTCTGATGGTAAGAAAAGTATTTTATGAGCGGAGGGGGAGAACGGAAGAACAATGAATCTGTACAAAAAAAAGTAGGAGAGAAAAAAAAAAGCGTCAGCAAGCAGGAATGAGAAAAAAATGATGAAAGAAGGAAAGAGAAAGGATGCAAGTGTGAAACTGAAAGAAAAGAAAGAAAAAAATATTTTATGAAAAGCAGAAAAGGAGAATATAAAGAAGAGAAAAATAAATGAGACTGAAATAAAGAAAACTTGGACTTGGCCTTGTGCAGTTTGTATATTTGTTTTTAGTTTTGAATTAAAAAAAAAAGACATTCAGTTTTACAAACGTAAAGATTCAGTAATTTTTTTTTAACTTCAAATCAGCCTGAAGGCAAAAGACAAACGCTCATAAAACCTGAGTGTTTCAGAAGAGTGTATCTGCATGAGGCACTGAAGAGAGACAGAGAGAGAGAGAGTGAGAGACAGATAGAGAGACAGAGACAAACAGACAGAGAGAGAGACAGACAGACAGACAGAGAGAGAGAGACAGAGAGACAGACAGAGAGAGAGAGAGAGAGAGAGAGACAGAGAGAGAGACAGACAGACAGAGAGACAGAGAGAGAGACAGACAGACAGACAGAGAGAGAGAGAGAGAGAGAGACAGAGAGAGAGACAGACAGACAGACAGAGAGAGACAGAGCAGTTCATATCTGCGAGCACTGAGACGCTCATTTTTAACACCGTGTGCTAAATGATCTGAAATGCAGTCACTTTTTTTTTTTTTCTTCAGATCTTCTTTGCATTTTGTGTTCACAGATGGAAATGTATGATAATCCCTTGTTATTTATTTATTTATTTATTTATTTATTCATTCGACTCGGGGACGGTGGTGTGGAGCTGGTTTATATTCCACTGACATGCGCATATTTCAGCATTACAGCCAGTCAGGCCTTCATGAGCACCAGCTGTGTGTGTGTGTGTGTGTGTGTGTGTGTGTGTGTGTGTGTGTGTGTGTGTGTGTGTTTGCTCAGAGCAAAGCATGCTGGGAAATGAGGAAAAAGTGAGATAACATAGGACAAGAAAAAAGTTTCAGGCTGACAGCATATCCACATGTCTGTAGCAGGACGTGTCCCTGTACCTCTACCTGTACCTCTACCTGTCCCTGTCCCTCTACCTGTCCCTGTCCCTGCGTCTGAGCTAATCTTCCCATTTTGCTTTTTGTTTGTATTCCTTTTCTCTTCTTTCTTTCTTGTCCCACCTTTGTCACTTTCTTAGTTTCTTAGTCGCATCTTTCTTTCTTTCCTCCCTTCTTTCTGTTCTACTTTTTTTTACTTTTATTCAACCAAATGTTTAAATATTTTTCTCATCCTTCATTCCTATCGTCCTTTCTACCAAACACAAATAACTCTTTCTTTCTTTCTTTCTAAATTATTTTTCTTCTTTTCCTTCCTTCCTTCCCTGCTTCCTTTCTTCCTTTTTTTTTATTTCTTTGTTCTCAGGAGACTCTCTCAAGTGCTTACATTTCTTTCATTCTTTCTTTCTTTCTTTTTTTCTAATCATTCCTTCCTTCTTTTTCATTACTTATTACTTTTTCACCTTCATTTTCATGTTTGTTTTATGTACTAGAATCTTTTACCTTCTTAATAATGCCACCTAAATGATAGAAATTTTCACTCTTCCTTCCTTTCTTCTTCCTTCCTATATTTTTCTTTCTATACAGTAGAATTCCTTTTCCCCTTAACCAAACCCTCCACTCATGCTGCATGTACTTTCTTACTTTTCTTTTTCCTAATTTACTTTTCTTCACTTTTTTTTTTTTTTTAACCTTGCACGCTTCTCGGCTCTGTGAGAAATCCATAACTGCAGGAACGGCGTATTTTAATTTCGCCTTTATATTCTTACCGCTGCCTTTGATGAAGTAGTTGGGATTATAGTGTTAAGCTAACTTCCTCTTTTATTAAAGAAGGCTTAATTTAATTAGCTTTTCCGTTATCAGACCCCTCTGTTCCTCGCTTGCTTTTTTTCCCCCCTGTGAGCGCTCTGAGTGAGATGACGGGGAAATGGTGTCTCTGGTCTCAGAGGAGGACGTGTCCCTCTAATCAGGCTTCTACTCTGCTTCCATTAGCATCTTTAAAGAGGCGAGTCCGTGCCGCGTCTGGCGCCAGGGGAGCTCCGAGTTGATCTGGCGCAGTCACAGCGGTGCAGGAAATCTCCCGTCGGTCCTGCTGGATAAACACGACGTGCGTGCTCGTAGCTGTGCCGCGTCCTGCGGTTCTCCGGGATGAATGGACTGCCGAGATGATGTCATGTCAGAAAGTGGATCGAAGGCACCGAATGTGTTAGAAGTGTACGCGTGGGTCAGCGCTGCGGTTCTTTCTCTGAATGGTGTCATTAGTGAACAGGAAGGGTTCTGCTTCATGGCGTTAATGAAATGCCACCGCACGCCGCGTTGGGCCGCGGCCCGGGTCCGGGTCCTGGGATCGCGTTCAGCCTCATTCTGTCACACGCCAGACAGTAAGCAGAATGAATGCAGTCTCGTATCACTGATGGCTTCCGAAGTAGGACAAGGCAAGGACTTACGATCTTCAGAAGTCTCCTCCAGCGTCTCGTCCAGTTTCCTGTTCAGTGTCTTTAGAGTTATAACTGACTCCTGTCTGGCCTCTGCGAGACCGATGGCACGTAGCATGTGTTGGTTAAGCAATGCTAAGCAACAGCATATGACGCAGACGTGGCCTTTTCCAGCAGTGTTAATCTCACCAGGGAGATGTTTGGGTTTTGTAAATTTGTGTCGTTCATCGATCGTCAAGCAGTGAGAACAGATGTTTTTGTTTCTCAGGAGCATTGCGATTTCTTGGTGGTGTGTGAAAATCCATTTATCTCAGGTTAAAATGTTTGAATCCCACGTTTCGTTGGTGGTAATTTCTCATCTGGAAGTACGTATGGGCAGGAGATATGTATAGTTCCATATAATCGTATGTTTCCCAAGAAACTGTGATTTAACAGACAATTAAAACAGTTTTCTAATAAACCGATTAAAGTTTAGTTTTACCATCTTTTTTTTTTTGTGGATTTTTTCCCGATTTTTCTCCCCTAATTTAGTCGTGTCCAATTCCTCCCCGTCACTAGGGGGAGCTCCCACATTAAGGCTACTACTACCACTCAGCCAGGAGGGCCGAAGACTATCACATGTTTCCTCCGAAGCGCGTGACGTCAGCCAACCGCATCTTTTCGAACTGCTCGCTCACGCACCGTTGGGGGCGGATTAACACACTCGGAGGAAAGCGCTATCCGCTCCTTCCGCGTGCGCGAGGTCACAGACGCCCCTGATTGGCTGTAGAGCCGTTATTAATGTGGGAGCACCAAGTACCTCTCATCCCTCCCCTCTGACAGAGCTCGGCCAATCAGCTCTCTCTTAGCCCTCCGGCTATGAGAGGTTACAGCATCACCCGGGAACCGAACCAGCGATCTCCGGATGAAAGGGCGAGCACTTTACCACTGTGTCACTCAGAGGCTCTAGTTTTACCATCTTAACGAAGTTGAAAACGCATCCAAGACAACAGGTGTTTGTTCCAGTACCAGTTATTGGTTTCTTTAGTACAGTACAGTATGTCTCCGATAGCCATTTTTGAAAAAAATTCTGTGAACTTTTTTTGTTGCTAATTTTAGTGGCCTTTTTGTTTTATATGTTGGTATTTTTTTGTTGTTGTTTGTTTTTACTAATTGTAG
>JAQMYL010000035.1:31468712-31481948 GCA_030014365.1 Clarias pachynema
GCTCAGATGTATAATGAGATAAAAATGTAAGTCGCTCTGGATAAGAGCGTCTGCCAAATGCCTAAATGCAAATGTAATGAAAATATTACAATGCAGCTAAAGACATACTATGATAAACAAAATGAGTAGCTCACCTCTCGTATCTTCTGGTCCGAATCGTTCGTTCTTTTGTCACGTGACTCTCATAGACGCTGTGCAGTGCATTACACAGGAAACAGAATTAAACGGTTCTTCTCATGAGTCTGAGTCGTTCGGTCTTTTAAATCTACTGCACTGCATAGCGTCTATGGGAGTCACGTGACAAAAGAACGAATGACTCGGACCAAGACTCGAAGGTACAGTAACTACTCATTTCAGTTTCCTGTACATAACCTACGGAGGTTTTGCGATGATTTGTGCATGCGCGGCCTGTAGGAAATGAACGAATCACTCTCCGAGACGACTCGTTCTTCCGAGTCACATTAAAGACTTGTTCAAAAAGAACCAATCGTTCATGAACGACCCATCACTACTAGGTATCTGTCTAATTCTGGAAGCGTACTGTATATAGGTAGTAATCTACTAACCTCCTAGCGCTGAAAATACAGTTATTGCTGTTATTTATTTACATTTTTTAGAACCAAATGTGCGATTATAAACCTCCAGCAACTCAAGTTGTTTACTCGGGTATCGAGTTACTTAATGCTGTTAGATTTTGGCTACTAGTCTTTCCTGTCTCTCCCTTTCCCTTGAATCTGCCACCGTAATAATTTTTGTTTTCACTTCCTCAGTCTCTCTCTCTCTCTCTCTCTCTTTCTGCTTAACTACCATCTGTGTGTCTCAACATGGCTAACCCTGTGAAGCAGAACCGGCTTCATTATAATTGGGCTTGGCATATCAGGTCACAATTATCAACGCTGGCTTATTCAGCTTTTAATTGCCTCATTTAATTTGTTCACATTTGGCACGAAGTAACAGCAACCTGCTGCAGTTGAAACCGATTAACTCCAAGGACGTGTTAGTCGAGACGGGGCTTATCGACACGTCACCCTCGTCTCCTTCACCTCCGTCCTTTTATCGGTGTGAGTCTATAAGTGAGAGGGGGAGCCGTGTCCGACGTCAGTGTGCGCTGCCTTGTGGTTTTAGAGATTCACCGCCGTCTCTTGGGAATAAATTAATATATAAAGAGAAGGGTCTGTTTTTTTTTTTCTTATTAATAGTGATACAAAGGGGTGAATGGTGTCAGTTTTTAAACGATAGTTCACGAGTCAAATATGGCAGAAAATCCAAAGGCGGCGGCTTTGTTGTCGCGTGCGCATGTTTGGGTCACTTGTTGCGTCCTCGTTTGGAGAGCAGGACTCATTAATCGCGATGATGTCGCGACCGGTTCATGGCCGTCAGCCAGCCAGCGAGGGAAGCATAAAGAGGCTCGTTTATCCGTTCATTCATCAGCTTATTTAATAGGGGAATTAAAATGCTTTATAGTGCTCTGAGACCAGCACAACAGAGCGCTTATTACTTTCACCTTACGTACAAAGAGAGACATAATCCTCGGTTATACACAGTCTCGGATTGACAGTCGTACAGGTTATCATTTATGTTATGCACTTGTGTCTATAGTAACAGCTCATTCCCTGATACTTGTATAGCGGATATTATGCATGAATACATAAAAGCGACAAAAGTACATAATCATTAACGTGGTAACATTTTTATTTACTATTTACGGAATACGACTCCAAAGGCAGCACTTTGTAAGAAATAAAGGTCTCATATTTTACTATTTCTTTAAGAGCTTACTGTAAATCTCTCCAAAAAGTTTCATCAAAGTATGTGTGTGTATGTGTGTTAATACTTGAGTTGTGAAAGAACTTGTTAAACTTCAAACCCCCTTTATTCCACTCCTTCCCCAAATGTGCCACTTCTGTGTCTATGTAAATGAGTGACTCCTGAGCCACACCCCCTTTCAGAGAACAGCAGAGCTGAGCAACAAGCCGGGGGATGGGCTCAACTTATATGAGGTCACATCAGAGGAAAAAATCCTTGTTTTTCCTTGTTTGGCCAAGAAGCTCGAGTGGACACGAAGCGAGGCAGCGGGTTGAGAGCGAGTGTCTGTGGAAGATTTCGGACCCTGAGGAGGTTTTTAACAAAGGAGCCGTGCTGGAGCGAATGATCGACGGAGGAGAGTCGGGATCGGGGTGTCGTGTTAGATGTGGCTGGGTGAAGACAGCAGATGGAGGGAAACTGGGCCGAGATCAGAATCATTACCACGGAGCGGCACGACAGCCGGGATTCCTCCCTCTCGCTTTAGCACTGGGCATTTCCAAGGGAGAAGACACTCACTGTTTGATTTCTCATTCTCTCTCTCTCTCTCTCATCACCACATTTGATCTCTCGTGTTCTTCTTTCTTATCATCACATCTCTCTCTCTCTAGTTTTTCACCATCTCTTTCCGCCCCATAAACTCTTCAGTTTTATTGTTCTTTTTCCCTTGTTAACCAATCGCCCTCTTCAGCTATTACATCCTCTCCTCAGATGTGACACCTTTAACTAATGATGCATACTTTTTGTCGTTCAATCAGATGCTGCATGAAACCTTTCCTCGATGTTTAAGCTCTTAAAAGGAAAAGGTAACATGTCCTAGAATACAGTACGTATCTGTTGTATTGCAATTTTGCATTTGTTTAAAATGCGTAATGAATCGATTCGTCTTGATGAATATCTTTCCTAGGATCAAGCCTCGTGCTGGTGTGAATCCGAAACAATCTGTGCTCAATAAGACGCAGCTTAACCCCAGCTTAAGTCTTAATTCGGTTGTGTCTCAGGAGAATCTGTCCTGCACGCAATTTCATGCACATTTCCAGTCCTCATCGATCCGCCGTTTGTCTTCAATATAGACCGACACTCTGGATCGATCTCTTTTATTATCATCCACGAATGCCTGCAGTCGTTAAGAAGTCACAGGTCAGAGCTGCAGGTCAAAGGTCACTTTCTTGCTATACTCCCAAAAGATTTTTTGCAGTTCCTGTTTGCCGTGTCAGTTCCACTGCAGTTCTGCTTGTTTTCTTTGGTTCTTCCCTCTTTAATGGCGTGCCTCTTGGCAAGCTCTCGCCGTCCCCGGCGCTCCCCGGCGTGCCGCTGCGCCATCGCTGCTTTGAACGAGCTCCCAGACGCACTTATTTCTGCGCACTGGTTCGTTCGGGAAACTTAGTTAATTAGCGTTTGTGCGCACACGCCATTTGTTTTAGCGTGTAACGGAATCTCCAGGCGCCGAGCGCAGAGAGTCACGCGTCACGCCACGCCATGCCGTCTTCATTCCTTCTCTTTTCCGCTTTCTTCATCCTCCAAGCTGGCCTCATTCTACCGTGAGACACACAGCTCTGGTGCTCTTGCCTCGAGGCACCGCTGTCTTTAAGAGCCTCGGGGTGTCTTGCTTTGAAATTGCGATAGCAGGACTGTGATTTAATGCTGAAATTCGGAATAAAAGCTGTGCATTTGATAGGAATGATCAAAGTGCTCAGATCGTAGCACTTCTGAAGTGTTTTGTCAAAAGCAGATCTGTAGTTTTTTTAATATTTTTTTTTTATCATTTCCATCGAAACCTTGTCGATGTTTTTATCATGGCTGGGTGCAGAAACTGCTCAAACGATACTGATGTCTGATGCCGGTACCCTACTGGTACTGAAACCTTGAGTACTGAAGCACTTAAAAAAATATATAAGAAAAAAATCAGTCCATTTATTCATTATCTACACCGCGTCTCAGTTGGGTCATGGGGAGCCTGAAGCCTGGAGATCGAAGCAGGGTACACCCTGGGTGTGGTGCCACCTGTCGTAGGGCACAAGCACACACACACACATACATACACACACACTCAGACAAACTACATAATGGAATTTGAAAAACAAACAAACAAACAAAACAGTCTGTCTACAGGGCGTGTCTTAGATTGTTAACCCAGATTGTTAAACCCATCAAGCCCAGGAAGAAATATCAAAATCAAAAAGTCCGGAGGCGGGATTGAGATTTGAACCCCCAACCAGTGCTCACTTCTACCACTTTTTTGCCAGACCCAGTACAATACTTCAATTTGAACACTCACTGTATATACTACTGATACGGAGTACCGATACTGATCGCCCCAATTCATATATAATATAAACTGAACTTTTTCGGGATTGCTCCACATCTGCAGCATATCATCGAGTACACCGGTTGGTGTTTTGCTATTGCATGAACCCTAAAAAATTCCTCGGCATGTAGAGCGCCTCTCGGTGGAGTAAAATCCTTATCAATCCTTCCGATGTGTTTTTTTTTAATCAACTTAAGTAAGGAAAAATAATAGTGTATTTCATATAATTGTGCTGATCATTAGACTTAAGAGTAAATACATTTGATTGGGAAGGAAATCGCCTCGCTTCCTTTTTTTTTTCCCCCGTGGGCTCTTTGGAGTCTTTCACTAACATAGTAATGCATATAAACATAACTGCTGAAGTCACAATCTGTACTACTACAAAATATTTTACATTTAAAGAAAGACAATTGTAATTATGTATTTAAAAACTACGTCTGTAAAAAAAAAAAGGACATTGATTTGTCAGCCCAGTCGATGTTTAAAGTTCAGGTTATATATTTTTCACCAGCTTTGGTGGCGCTGTTTTTGTCACAAATGTTTTCCGAGTGCGTTTTTACTTTTACGGCGGTTACGTTTTTGAGCTTTTGTTTATAACATCGTTATCACGTTTGGATTTATTAATAGAAATACATTTTTGCATTTAACTCACACTTTTGTAAATATTGTTACAAAACACAGTTCTGGAAATGATTGGCAAGCAAACAAGAGATGCGCTGCTAAGCTAAGCTTGAATAGCGAGACAGACTAAAGAAAAACTCAAGCTGAGCTAAATGCTGTTCTGTAGTTCACTCTTATAGTGTTATTGTTCTTGTTTTTATGTTTGGTCCTTTTGTTCTTTATTTGTTTGTTTGTTTTCTCGGTTACTTCGTTTCTTTTTTTCAATTCTTTGTTTATGTTTTGCTTCTTTTTTGCTTTATATGTTTATTATATTCATTGTTTCTTTCTTATTCTCTCTTTTTTTTCTATCTGGTTGTCTATATACAATTAAGACTTTTTTTCCCCCACATGTTCCAAACAGTTGGCTTTCTATTGTTCCTGCGCTTAGGATTAAAAATATAAATGTGAAACTATATCTGATTTGCCTCAAGAAAAGAACATAATAATGACCTCATGACTGAATAATAAGAGTAGGGTAGTGGTGACCCAAGTGGTTAAGGCTGTGGGTTACTGATTGGAAGGTCTGGGGTTCGAGCCCCAGCACTGCCAAGTTGCCACTTTTGAGCCCTTGAGCAAGACCCTTATCCCTGTCTGCCCCAGGGGGCGCTGTATCCTGGCTGACCCTGCGCTCTGACCCCAGCTTTCTAACTAGGATATGCGAAGAAATCCTTTCTTGTGCTGTTAGGATTTTTTTTAAGCTCCCTCCATCACCCAGATTAGCTCCGCCCATAAAGGTGAGTGTGGTATATTAGTACTTTGATTACCTTCTGCAAACGTCGGATCGATTGGTCCTGAATGGCTCCCGCATTGATCACTGGGCACGGCGCTGCTAATTTATGCCCGGTCCCAGCCTGTTCGTCCTGGCCAGAGCAGCGGGGCGTGAAATTCAAATTATTATTGCAGCCAGCCAATTCCATTAGGAGCGGGAGGATGCGTAGTGCTGGGTGATATTGGCACCGTTCCTGGTGAGAGGTGAAGGCTTGCCCTTTGCAGCCCACACAGCAGGAGTTATTACCCAGTTTATCACAGTTCGCCCTGCCTCCTTCATCTCGCTGCTGTTGTCATGCCAAATAGAGTGGCTGTGCTAAGCATCAGTGCCCCTAGAGGTCAGGCAATAAGAAGCAGAGGACCCAAACTCTTCCAGCTGTTCGGAAAAAACGTCTAAACAGGCGTCTTCATTTGGTTCTGGTTTGGACTGGAAGGGTTTTTGTTGTTGTTGTTGTGTTGATTATGAAAGTGAGAGTTTAATGATTTTCACGTGATGAAAGCTAGGGGAGGGGAAAGTGAGGTGCAATCCGACAGCGATGTTGAGTTCTGAATTCCGATTGGTCAGAAGTCGACGATTATTTTTCCCAGCTCTGGCAGTACTAGTGGCAGTGATCCTATTCATACGACTGTACTAATGCATCTGGTCTAATATGTGAATTAATAAATTTAAGTCATTGGCAAGTTGCTTTCGGAAATAAAAGAGCTCTTTAAGAGATGTGCTGCTATTAAAAACTACTCAATTCCACTGTGGTAAGGCGTAACCTGCTTCACATCGTGCCACTTCACACCACTCCGTCATGGGTCCGTTTAATATTCCAGCATGGTTTGAGTGTTTTTCTTCTTTACATATTGTTGTTTTTTTTTCTCCTCATGTACTTGCAAATAAATGCTAATGTAATCAGTAATAGGACATTTATGTTTAGATGTGAGGCAAGACTTTGTATTAGGATTAAGGCAAATTACAGAGATTAAAAACTAATTTGTCTTTGAATAATGTAACATTGTACCATAATTTGTTAGTCCAGGTCGTTACTGTCAAAGGTCAGCTATGTTCCCACCTCTTTCCTCATGTGTTCAATCATATGAATTTGCAATTTAACTCATTTAGAATCGATCTGTAATTTATTTCCAGCCTCTTCCATCATTTTAAACTGATTTGAAGCACAGGTAGTGTGATCTTAGGGAGCACACACTTATATTAGTTTATTTTCTTGAATTTCTTCATTTAGAAGGAATGGACATTGAGGATGCTAATAAATTTAGGGCACTTCTGGACCTAAATTTAGAAATTAGCTTGGGGGGGAAATATCCAGTTTATGTAAAAACAGTGTTGAAGTCAAAGCAAGACTTTTTATTGTGGAGATTAACAGAACATGGTTCTGAGAGTAAAAACTCCCTTTATGTCTCTATATAACCCCCTGCTACACTAATGCACTTATCCAGTTTTTCACTGGTGCTTGGACACCATCAAGGTAGAAAGAGTTTTTGCACAGGTTTGCACAGGTAACGCTGGCCTCCCAGGAAATCCTTTAATGGCCCAAACATGTGAAAATGGCTTGTCAGGACTGTAGTGCCAATAACTCCCAGTCAAGTTCCTGTAACATGCAAACGGTGTTGGTCAATGATTGTGTGTACAGTTCACACAGACAGATTTGTCTCTTCTGCAAGTTGGTGACAAGTGACTCCAGTGGGCTCCGAGCCATCTCAGCCGGGTTCGCTATTTGCGTACATACAGCCTTCTTTAAAACATTTTAGTTTAAATTGTTTTACTGCAGCTAAGAGGCTCAACACCGTACTGTACTTAAAATGTTTGAAAAAATTGCTATTTACATGACTTCATCACAAGTCCCGGTTTGACTTGAACACCCCTTATACATTGATTGGTACGTAGGGATGAACCGATAATGTATTTTTAAAGAATAGAAACATGGATGAGAATATAAATGACACTTTTTTTAATAATGTTACCATGGAAGCATTACAGAAACAAAGAGTAATTATGCAAGTGTGATTCTATCAATAGCAGCTGATAAACTTTCAGAGCCAGAAGTCACAAACCAGGCTGAAATATATAGATCGGAGTTTTCTCAGTGCTCCCGGGGTGTACGGTTCATACTTAATAAAGAAAAAGAGAGAAAAAAAAATTTGCATCCACTTTAGACCATCGACCACCCCTGATTAAAATCTGGACACACTGCCCCAAATCAGATGTGTAATTTCAACACTGGCATCAGATTTTAAACAGATTTGACTTCAGTTTAAAATCGGTGATAAACAGAGAAGGAGAGATGTTCTCTGGAATTGGAGATTGAGTGGACATTAAAAGCAAGCTGTGCAGGACAAATTAAGTGCCGGTCATTGAGCAGAGAGAGTAATTTACTTCCATGGCCTTGAATCAGAATTAATTAAGATTGCATGGCCGGAGATGTAGAGAACACAAAGTGGACTGATTTAACCAAGGTTGGTGTGAGCTAATGGAAAATCAATAGGAAGTGTAGAGGATGGCTGCTTTCTACTCCACCTCTTCTTTCTCTATTTTTCTTTGCGCTTCTTCTTCTAAACCCTGACCTGAAGTTCCAGTCTGAGTCTGATGGGTCTGGCACGATGGACACACTGGCAGGCCAAATGGTTCTAGCACAAATAATATTAAAAACCCTTGGTTCTCCCAAATAAGCAGTTTTGGATTTTTGATAGCACCTCATTAAGACCACATCAGGGATTTGTCAATGAATGTCACCTACAGTTACAGTCTCAACTGCGACACTGTTGTTGTGTTTACCTACATTAAGCATATCCCAGGAAATGACCATAAATATATCCTAGAAGGGAAGCCATGTGCTCATACCTAAGGACAATCAGGAGTCACTGATCTAACAACCTGGACCTGGTAGAAAACTTGGGAACCTGGTGAACCCTGTGAGCGTGTGAAATCCAAGCTGACTTGAGGGGGTTCATCTGAGAACACAGAAGTGGAAGGTGGGATAAAAAATTTTTAAAAATTCTAAGCATGTGAAACCCAAGGTGACTTGGAAGGGGGGTCAATCCATGGACACCGGAAGAGGGAAGTAGGAGAAAACTAGGTAACCTGGGGAAACCTGTGAACACATGAAGCCTGAAAGGAGTTCCCAGGCACACAGAAATGTGAGATGGGAGAGAATTAGGGATCCTGGAGGAAACCTATGAACACGTGAATCCTAAGGTGACTCCAGGTGGTCGATCCAAGACCACTGGAGCAGGAGGTGGGAGAAAACTGGGGAACCTGGGGGAAGCCTGTGACCACACAAAATCCAAGGTGACTCAAGGGGGTCGAGTCAGACACACAGAAGTGCGAGCTTCTGAGAAATTGTTAACCCCTGTTTTGCCATGCTCCTCCTATACCATCACGATCCAAATTCTAACATGTATCATATTTATACTTAATAGGAATGGTACAACTGTTAACTCACATAACTTGACTTTGTGTTGGTGAACAGATTGACAGTCAGGACGGTGATACAATAATTGGCTTGAAGCTTATCTATGTCTGTGGTTTTATTACACTATCAATTGTTCCATTGATGGGATTATATTGACTTTTTTTTTTATAGCCTCAATTCACCTCGGTTTGTGCTTATCAGCTCCAGCTTCGGCTCTACTACATTCGATATTTCTGGGTGAGTGTTTGACACGTGAGTCACGTTTGTTTTGACCAGTCTGAGCAGTTCAAACCGATGTTAATCATATATTTTTCTTCCAATTTGGTCGTTCCCAAATTCCTAGCCGGCTCTCTCCTTTCACTCGACAGCTTCGCACTAGGGATGATGAAGGCTAGCAAGTGCTTTCTATAAGCCAGCCACCACATCTTTCATGTAGCTGCCCACGCTACGTCAGCTTGAATACTCTGGTTAATTCACATACATGAGCTCACAGATGCTAGTGTTGTTCTGATTGACAAGAAGAGAGAACACATCATGCCTTCCAGCCAGACTCACACTCTCCCAGTGATACCACTTGGGAGCCATTTTTAACCATGCTCCAGGTGAAGGCTACCTGCCTAGATTAAAGGGTTTGTCAGGGGCTCTTTGGATGATTAATGGTTCTGGTTTTCTTTATAAAAGGAGACCACTTTGTGGTAGGATTCCACTTAGAAGAATTTCCCCTAGAGAAATAAGCTGAATCACATCAAATATCCAAACCTTTTTTGATCGGTTTCCTGGGTTATCCCTTGTTTCTTGTTGATTTGAACAAATAATGGATTTGGCATGAAAAATTATCTGACCTTTTTTTTTTTTTGTGATCTTCACCAACAGTGGTGAAATACAGATTATTAGGAGGGTTTAAAGACATGACCGAACACACCTATACACAATGTTATATCTGCCTATGTGTCTCTAGAAGTGGGTTAAGTAATCATTGTTTTTATTTATGTAAATAATTTCTACCTTGAAATAAATTTTAAGCTAAGGATGGACAAAAGGTACAGGTGTAAAACTGCAACTCGGTGTGATTCTAGTAAATGCGGGACTGCTCGACTGTGTTTTTCTTTTTCGCGCATCTCATCTGCTCACTCGTTCATCATCATGACAGCAGATCCGATACACAGATGATGAAATATTAAATTTACCCCGAATCAATAAACACAGAGGCTATGATCTATGGCCTCCCAGAAAAAAGGAGGTGTGGTCTCTATATTTATTCGTCCCAGTGAAAGAGATGTGGCCTCGGGGTCTGTCACTTCTAGTGAAGAAGCCTTTGCTTTGTGCTTGTCAGTCACACTGAAGGAAGTTTGGCCTCAGTCTCAGTGAACTCTGTGTTTGTCAGATACAGTGAACAAGGTCTGGCCATTTAATTCCAGAAAAGAAAACATAACCTGTCAATCCCAGTGGACGGAGTGGGGTCCCTGTAATTGTAGACCCCAGTTGAGGAGGTGTGGTGACATGTTAGTGCAGGTTCAAGTGGTGGCCTTGGTACCTGTTAGTAGATCAGGTGTAGTGTTTGTACATTTAAGTGCCACAAAAGAAGTCGCTGTCTTTGTGCCTTCCAGGTTCAGTGTAAGCAGCATGACCTTTGACCCTGTCTCAATCAGTGAGAAAGCCATACATGCCCCAATAGAGGGTATAGAGGACATGGCTTCCTTACTTTTCCGGTCATGCCTCTTGTACTGAACCTGGAAGGCACAAAGACAGTGACTTATTTTGTGGCACTAGAAGGTGTACCTTTCCCACCCAATGAATGAGGTGCTGTCACTGTACCGGTCAAACCCAGGGAACGAGGTGTGGCCTCTGTAGCTTTTGAACCCAGTGAAGGAGGGTCTGGCATCTGTACCTGTTGGACCTGGTGGAGGTGGTGTGGCCTCTGTCCCTTTCCCATACAGTGAAGTGGGTGTGGCCTCTGTACCTTTCCCACCCAGTGAAGGAGGTGTGGCCTCTGTCCCTTTCCCATACAGTGAAGTGGGTGTGGCCTCTGTCCCTTTCCCATACAGTGAAGTGGGTGTGGCCTCTGTACCTTTCCCACCCAGTGAAGGAGGTTTTGTCTCTGCACCTGTTGGACCTGGTAAAGGAGGTGTGGCCTCTGTACCTTTCCCACCCAGTAAAGGAGGTGTGGCCTCTGTACCTTTCCCACCCAGTAAAGGAGGTGTGGCCTCTGTACCTTTCCCACCCAGTAAAGGAGGTGTGGCCTCTGTCCCTTTCCCACCCAGTAAAGGAGGTGTGGCCTCTGTACCTTTCCCACCCAGTAAAGGAGGTATGGCCTCTGTACCTGTTGGACCTGGTAAAAGAGGTGTGGCCTCTGTACCTTTCCCACCCAGTAAAGGAGGTAGTATTGCCTCTGCACCTGTTGGACCTGGTGAAGTAGGTGTGGCCTCTGCACCTTTTGGACCCGGTTTATAAGGCATTCACTTTGTACATTTCAGTCCCAGTAAATTAGCCACAGCCTGTGTGTTTATCTAAAATATACAAACAAATGCATAATACTGAACTATATGTTTTTACATAAGTACATTTATACATAATATAATTGCTTATTTACATGTATTATATGTGAAAGATAAAAGTATTTTCCATCATGATTTATCCCCATGTCCGAGTGAGTGTGTGGAAAGTCCAGATGTGTTAAACGCCAGAGCTGTCTCCCTGTAGACCTGAGGAGCGAGATTGCATTTCACCATCACTGCCAAGTCAAATACGCGACGTGTCGGTGTGTTGAGCGAAGGCCGCGGTGGGGGTTGCATCACGGCCCCTGCGCCAGGATTAGGGACGACTGCTTTACAAAAACGACTGATTGCTTCGAGTAAAAAAAAACAAGGTGTTGAGCTGAAATCGCAGGTGTGCATGAATGTCAGAGCAGGTCCACAGTGCACGCTCGAGTCTCCAAACACGCACGGATAGAACAGACCTGTAGATTGTTTTTGCTGGAACTGAAATTGAGCAGTGTTAGCGGAGTAACGTAAAGGACGTGGACAGTGATGGATGGGCTTTAACGTTTTTCCTTCTCTCTCTCTCTCTCTCTCTCTCTGTTTTGCAGGTAAGACGCTGACCTTCTCTCTGCTGTCTCGGTGCTGTCCGATGATAAGCTCTTCGAGTCAGGAGCAACACGGAGATATTTGTGTGATCCCACACACTTGCACAGACACTAACACACACTCACTCTGGATTTAATGAGCCACTGTTTGGCAGTATCAGATGCTGCTATCATAACAACTTTTGTGTGTGTCTGTGTGTGTGTGTGTGTGTCTTTTCGGATCAGCTGCAAGTGCTTACTGTTACTCTGGGTGCCTAGAGACAGACTAGACAACTTCATTTTGTGTGTGTTTGTGTGTGTGTCAGCTGCAAGTGCTTACTGTTACTCTGTGCGCCTAGAGACCAACTAAAAGACTGCATTTTGTGTGTGTGTGTGTGTTTGTGTGTGTGTGTGTGTGTGTGTCTGTGTGTGTGTGCCCTCTCTGTCTAGGTTGCCAGACTATTGTTGTAAATGTATTTGGATAAAATAACCTGAGACAGCACCATAAACAAGGGTTAGAATTATAATTAAGGTTAAGGTAAAGGTTATGTCATAATTTGTTCGCAGCACTGACCACATTTGTATCCGTCCATTTTAATAAAGCTTAATGGTGGCGCTCGTACAAAAGAATACACAGTAAATAAACTGAAGAAAAGCCAGGGACACGATTGCATCATGATCCTAGTGTTCTGCAGGTTTTAGGTTTTCTGTAGAAAGCAGGTTAAGATTATGGAGTTATGCAAGGGGAAGGTCTCGGTATTCAGAATTGGGATATGCACCTGTTTATACAAAGATAATCTCCGGGAGCCTTAAAATCACAAGCGTACGGTTCACTTCCGAGAAGTTGGCGGAATTCTCCTGAGAAGTAAACGAGGTTAATCGATATCGTCTAGACCTCTGACTTTATAAATATGTCTAGAAACAAGAAAAACGTAAAATAAGGTGCATCCATCACACTTCTTCTGATTGTGGTCGCTTGGGGCCAGGAGCCCATCCCAGGGCACAGGGTGGGTACACTCTGGATGAGGTGCCAGACCATTGTAGGATACAAGCACATTCACACTCACTCACTCATTCATCGTCTTTACCATTTTATCCAGTATGCAGTGTCGCACGGGCCTGGAGCCTATCCCAGAAGACTTATTCAATTCAATTCAATTTTATTTATATAGCGCTTTTAACAATGGTCATTGTCTCAAAGCAACTTCACAAAAATGAAA
>JAQMYL010000035.1:31533641-31547674 GCA_030014365.1 Clarias pachynema
GAACAAACAAATAAACACAACAACAAATTCTACAGATCCATCTTACATAACAAATGTGATATGGCTCTTACACTATGGAAACGGTTATGTATTTAAACAGTTTCTTAGTATAAAGCTGTGAAATGATGTTTAAAAGCGCCGAGCCGTCCTGCAGTCTTATTACTGGAGACACATTCGCTGTTCTCTTCACGTCATGTCTGAAATGCAAAATCTCTCATCACGGCGTCTGAGCCAAGAGCGTCCGAAATGGACCGCGGTCAGACGTCCAGCGGCGGTGCGGTCGGCGCACGGCTGCGGCATCGGCTGCCGAGTGGGCGTGCATGTCTTCCCGCTAATGCAAATAATAAAGGTCAGAATGAAGGCAAATCAGTTCGGAGAGCAGACAGATTGAGGACTGAGGAAGTGGCAGATGACTTTTTCTCTGTTTCTCTCTCTCTCTCTATCCCTGTCTCTCTGTTTCCATCAATCTGTCTCTTTTCACTCTCTCTTATATCTTCTTTTTTCCCTCTTGTTTTACTTTTTGACTTCTCATCTGTTTCTATTATGCTGTCTCTGTCCCTGTCTTTTTTATGTCTCTGTCCCTGTCTCTCTGTTCCTGTCTCTGTCTCTCTCCTTTGCTTTCTCTGTCCATGTCTTTTTTTGTTGTCTCTGTTCTCTGTCTCTCTCTTTTGCTTTCTCTGTCCATGTCTCTCTTTTGCTGTCTCTGATTCTGTCCCAGTCTCTCTCTGTTCCTGTCTCTGTCCCTGTCTCTTTCTTTTGCTTTCTCTGTCCATGTCTCTCCTTTGCTGCCACTGACTCTGTTCGTGTCTTTCTTTTACAGTCTCTTGGTCCTAGTCTCTCTTTTTCTATCTCTCTGTTTTTGCTTGTCTCTTTCTATACCTGTCTCTCTGTCCCTGTCTGTCTTTTCTGTCTCTTTGTCTCTGTCTCTCTTTTGCTGTCTCTCTGTACTAGTCTCTGTTTTGTTGTCTTTTTTTGTTGTTATTCCTGTCTCTCTTTTGCTGTCTTTCTCTATCTGTCCCTGTCTCTTTCTTTTGCCATCTCTCTCTGTCCTTGTCTCTCTTTTGCCGTCTCTCTCTGTTCTCGTCTCTCTGTTCTCGTCTCTCTTTTGCTGTCTCTCTCCATTCCTCTCTTTCTCTTTTTCTTGTTATCTCTTTGATTCTCCATCTGTTACTCTCTGCCTTTTTCTTTCACTCTGTCCCACTATGTCTGTCTGTCCATCTATTTCTCTGTTCATCTATTCTCCATGTCCCATTCTGTCAACACTCTCTCCTGTTTCTCCTTGTCTCTCCTTCTCTTTGCCTGTCTATTTCTGTGTCTTGTCCATCTCTCTCTCTCTCTCTCTCTCTCTCTCGCTCTAGCTTGTTTTTTTCTGACTGTCTTTTGAGCTGTCTTTTTTTTCTTTCCCTTTAATTATCTGTCCATCCACTTTGCATCTTTGTCTTGCTCTGTCTCTCCATCCCCAGGTCTTTCTTGCTCTCACTCTTGCTCTATTTCTCTGACTGTCTCTCTGATTTCCTATTTGTCTGTCTTTCTCTTTTTCCTCCCCCCTCTATTTTCCTCTCAGTCCGTCCCTCCGTCTGTCTGTCTCTCCCGCTCCTCATTGCGCCGTGTAGCAGATGGAGGCACTGTTGATCCTGATATTTATTCGTTGTGACTTGTTTTTCATTAGAGCCTAATTTGACGTCAGGACACATAACCGCCGAGAGCCGAGGGCTGTGTAGCAATTACGGCCCACACAGATTACTTCCGGAAGTTTCCTCAAGTGTGTGTGTGTGTGTGTGTGTGTGTGTGTGTGTGTTTCATAAGTGTGAGGTCACCCGAACATTTCGTGGCGAATATGTAACTCGAAATAATTAATACTGAGTCACAGTGTAATTTACTGACGGCCTTTAAGCATTCGCAAGCAATTAAACACGTATTAGTGTAGAAATCGTTTTTATGGTTCAGGCTCTACCTTGTCAAGAAAATAAATAATGATATTAAAAAAAAAGGCTTTCACTGACCCGGTGTTTAAGCACGAGTCCTTCTCTGGGTCGGCACTGGGAGGAGCAGGACATTAAATGCGATAAACCGGCTTCGATTGCGAGCGATGAACTGTCCAGACAGGATCTCATTAATTTTGTGCAAATTGCGAGAAACGAGAATGATCATAGAATGATGGAAGTAAAAGCACTGTTAACTTTAACACTGTGACCCCGTGTGTGCGCGTAAAAACATAGGTAAAATGCAGGTTAATTTGTTTTATTTTTACTTTATATTTTGTGTTAATTATTTTTATGTATTAATTTTTTTGGGCTGTAGAACGAATAATTTGAGTTTCCATTATTTCTTAAAGGAAAATTCTATTTGGTTTACGAGTGTTTTGGAATACGAGCCGCTTTCGGAATGAATTATGCTCGTAATCCAAGGTTCCACTGTATAGGGTCAGAGAAAAGAAAACAGGCGAGATACAGAGACAGGGACAGAGGAAGACACAGCAAGAGATGGAAAAGAGTGACAGGAACTGAGAAAGACAGGAGAAGAGAGACAGACACAGAGATAGAGAGACGTGGGGAAAGAGAGACATGTACAGAGAAAGACATGGTAAAGGGTAGACAGAAAGCCACAGGAAAAAAGAAACGGGGACAAAAAGAGACATACCAAAGGACAGACTAATAGAGAGAGAGAGACAGCAAGCTCAGATCAGAAAAAGAAGCACAGCTAAAGGACAAAAAAGGCAAACGAAGGACAAAGACAGAGAGTGACACATCAAATAAGAGACATGGACAGAGGAAGACACAGCAAGAGAGAGAAAGACAGAGAAAGAGATGGAAAAGAGTGACAGGAACTGAGAAAGACAGGAGAAGAGAGACAGACGCAGAGATAGAGAGACGTGGGGAAAGAGAGACATGGTAAAGGATAGACAGAAAGCCACAGGAAAAAAGAAACAGGGACAAAAAGAGACATACCAAAGGAAAGACTAATAGAGAGAGAGACAGCAAGCTCAGATCAGAAAAAGAGGCACGGCTAAAGGACAAAAAAAGGCAAACGAAGGACAAAGACAGAGACACATCAAATAAGAGACATGGACAGAGGAAGAGCCAGGAAATGAGAGTCAGAGACAGAGAAAGTGACAGCAAAAAAGAGACTGCAACAGAATAAAAGAGAGCAAAAGAGGGACTTTCCTCCTGCCTTTTGATTGGTTGATTGGACAACTGCATGGAGAAGCAGGTGTACAGGTGTTCATCCTATCAGTCTGATGTCTCAGTCTCTGATAAGAAAACAGAGACACAGAAGAAAGTGATAGAAAGTTTATTTCCCCCGGCGTTCGGTTCAGAGGTATGCATGAAAGAGGCCAAGCTGTTCCTGGATGAAACAATTAGCATCTTCTCCCAGGCGCGTCTCTCCAGGAAACAGAGGAGGAAACGATCACCCGGGACGTGTCTCACTCCTCACCTCATCTCTGTTCCCTAAACTGGCAGCTCCTGCCCGTGTCACCTGAGACCTCACACACTTTTACCCAGCACTGCTATTTATTTAATCCCGCGCGCTCTAAAGCGCTGCGCTTCATCGAGCGGCGTTGGCAGAGCGGCGGGCGAGCTTCACCGCCAGACAGTTTTCAAGCTGTGATTATTGATCTCTCTTCTTTTTTTTTAAAGGAAGAATTGATGTTTTGTGTTAGACGTGAAAACAGTTTACAGGAAATCCAGAGGTTGAAAAGTTTTTAAAGATGAATAGACGGGGATGATTTGTAAAGTCAGCTGTGTGAAAACTTCGGGTAAATTATGGACATGTTGAGGGAGGAAAACAAACACAGGACAACTAGAAGAGTAAAGTCGAACTCACTGTCTGTCTCTCTGTCTCTCTGTGTCTTAATCCAGTTTTCTTTCTCCGTCCCTGCATGACTTTATTCTTCAGCGTTGTCTGTCTCCTTTTTCCTTCTCTCTGACTCCGTCTCTCTGTCTCTTTGTCTCCCTTACCCTCACCTTACAGTATCTCTCCCTGTCTCTCTCTCTTTCCTGCTTTTCTTTCCCTCTATCATGTTTGTCTTTATCTGTGTCCATCTGTATGTCTGTCCTCTCTCGCTCTTGCTGTTACTTTACTTTTGTCTCCCTTTCTCCCTCCCTATAACTTTCTCCTTGTCCATCTGTTCTCCTTCTTTGTCTCACCTTCTCCTTCTCTTACACTCTCTATCTCCCCCTCTGTCTCCTTCTTACTCACTCTCACCTTCCCTCTAGATGCCCATCTTCGTCTTCTCCCTCTGTATCTGTATCTGTCTTTCTTTCCCTCTTTTCTTTCCCTCTATCTTTCTCCATGTTTGTCTTTCTCTGTCTGCCTGTCTCTCTCTTGCGTTCACTTTTGTTTACTTTCTCTCTCTTCCTCCCTCCCTATAACTTTCTCTCTGTCCATCTGTTCTCCTTCGTTGTCTCAGGTTCTCCTTCTCTCCCGCTCTGTATCTCTCACTCTCACTCTCTCTGCGTCTGTCTGTCTCTTTCTTACTCGCTCTCACCCTCTCTCTAGATGTCCAGCTATTCTCTATCTTTCTCTCTGTCTCTCCATGACTCTCTACAGTATGTCTGTCTTTCTCTCTCTCCCTCCTTTCTTAAACTTTATCTTTCTCTACTTTTGTCTCGCTCTCGCTCTCTCTCTCTCTCTCGCTGTGTCCCTCTGTGTCTGTCTCCCCTTTCTCTCCTCCTTTTTTGTTTCCTTTCTCTGACTGTCTCTCTGTCTCTCTCTTCTCACAGTCTTCATTACGCTATATAACAAAATAGCATTAAAAGAGTAACGTAAAGTAACATCCTTCCTTTTATTAGTTGTAGATGGACAGATCTTCCTGACGTCCATGCTCACACTCATCGTAAACATCACACAGTTATTTAATATGTTCTAACCAACGTCAATTTCCAACTGAGTGTAAGATAATTAATTCTTTAATATGTGGAAATGAAACCGATGAGCTGATGTACAGTATATTCTGTTTAATATGATTTAACTTCTCATTCCTGCGATGTCTCTTAAAACACTTTAAGCGAAAATCTCTCACTAATGCAGTTTATATGACGCTAAACCGGAGGCCGTACGCTTCTTTATTGTTAAGCTTCTCATCGCCATCGTCGTCATGATGCCAAACCAAAGTGTGTATTTTTAGCACAGAGGAACACCCTGTACTACACTAGCATTATATTACACTAAATAAAACACTCCAGCATGAGTATGACATTCACACAAGCGGGGAATTACGCAGAGAGAATTTCCGCACACATAATTAATCCAATCAGGCTTGTCTGACATGATGTATGCGCTTGCCCTTTGTTGCACAGAGCTAATATCCAAATATATAAACAGCCAGTTTGCTCTCGAAACACATCTCGATTCATTTCCCCCCCCATATGGCGCGGGATTCTGCATACAGACAAATCTAATGCACGCGGTTTATGTCACTGTGCAAATCTTTAGAATAGATGTTGGAACAGAACATATGACGAACTGCGTAAAAGCTGTTGGAGCTGCTGCTCGGGGAAAGATCTGTCACTTCAGCTTTGTGCTGTATCGTGGTATTTGTTTTTTAAAGCTTAGCGTAGTGTTTCTTGCGCTGATGCATGTGAACCAGGGGTACGTGGCCTCCAGGCAGATCTGACACACACACGCTTGAGGTTTTAAAGGGAAGCGAGGAAGAGGGTCTGCGTCAGCACCGCGTCAATCCTGAAACTATTCGCCGTACAAACCTTACTTAAGTCTAGGAGAGAGAATCTTACACTTTAAGGCAGCTTTTTTGGAAATCCCAAGATGACATCATCGACTAATTTGAATATTTGATATTCAAGATATTGAAAAAAATCTAATCCTAATTTTTATTTTTTTATTTGTCGCAGTGCGCAAACATATGTAGAACAACATGAAATAAAATACACTACAGATAGATTGATAGTACTTTTTTTGTCAAATACATTAAGCTAAGGTTAAAGATTTAGATAGAAATCAATTAAATTAAGATGCAAGTACAGTAGATGTAACTTTTAGATAATTTAAAGTTTTTGATCTTTTTGAATAAGTAAACCACCATGAGTATGATAGAGCAAAAGACAGGGAGAGAAAAAAAGACAAATGAGAGACAGGGACAGAGAAAGAAAGAGCAAAAACAGACAGGGACAGAGAAAGAGAGACAGGGACTGAGGACGACATGAAATGGAGACAGGCACAGAAAGACATTGAAAAAGGAGAGACAGAGAGAAAGATAACAGTAGAAAGACAGGGAAAACTTGAGACACAGCAGAAAAGGGAGAGAGAGCAAAAAGAGACATATAGAAAGACAGGAAAAGGAGACGGGCACAGATAGAGACATGGGAAAAGAGGGACATATGCAGAGAAAGACATTGCAAAAGGAGAGACAGAAACAGAGAAAAGGACAACCGGAGAAAGACGGGGAAAGAGAGAGACACAGCAAATGAGAGACGGGTAGAGAAAGAGAGAGAGCAAAAAGAGACAGAGACAGAGAGACAGGAAAGGGAGACGGGCACAGAGGGAGAGAGACATGGAGAAAGAGAGATATTGGAAAGGAGAGACAAAGACATTTTAGTTTATGATAACTGGTCCACACGTCTGTAAAAGTACAGTAACAGCCTGGCCATGTGAATTTAAACAGAAAGGTTTATTTAAAGCAGCGTGGTGGCTTTAGTGGTCATCCGTGTCGCATCACACCTCGCAGGCTGCGGGTTCAAATCTCGCCTCGGGTCTATATATATATAATGTGTGTGTGTGTGTATGCAGTTTCCATGTTCTCCCTGTGTATGGTGGGTTCACTCGGGTTACTCCAGGTTCCATGCTGACTGGTGTTTCCAAAGTGCCTGTAGTGTACTGTATGCTTGGGTGTGTTTGTGACCTCTGATGAGGGGGTACCCCGCTTTGTGCCCAAAGTTCCCTGGGATAAACTTTTCAGGTCCTTTATGACCTTTCATATACTGTATATGAAACAATTCCATTCCATCCATGTTTTTTTTGTTTTTTTTGTTTTCCCCAAAATGTTACAAATGTTACTTTAAGATCTAGTTCAATACTGTATTTATCTTCAATATTTATCTTAACAATATTATTGATAGCAACCATGACCACCATGAGAGCAAGACAGGTAAAGAGAGACAGGCACAGAGAGAGACATGGGGACAGACAGACATGTATAGAGAAACACATGGGAAAGGAGAGACTGAGACAGAGAGAGAGCACAAGAGAGACAGGAAAAGAGAAAGACACAGCAAAAGAGAGACAGAGACAGGGCAAGGCAAAGACAAAGAGAAACAGGGACAGAAAGAGACGTACCAAATAACAGAAAGACAGATACAGAGAGAGGGAGAGCAAAAGAAAAAAGAAAACCAGCATGAATTAAGTCATATAAATTTAAATTGTATATGTGTATGCAAAAGAAAAAACATATATTAATATTTAAATTTACCTCCGATATTAATTTATTATATTTTATTTAGTTTTATTTATTATTATTCAGTTCAATTATGAAGATCAGTTGACTGAAAACTATTTCTTTATCCTTTATTTGCTTATAAAAATAATTATCCTCTTTTTTATTTTATTACTTTTATCATGATTATTTTTGGATAAGTATTGGCACCCCCATTAATTTTATAAGCTGTATAACGAAGCGGTTTCATGGTGTAATTAGGTGCAGCGCGTTTCTGTTTCTGTAATTTCAAAAACTGAATTTTAATTGAACCCGCTCCCCGCCTTGTCTCCACCCTCAGTACTTTTTTTTTTCTTTTCTTTTTTTTTCTTCCTCTCACCCTTTGTGTGTCTATCGCGTCCTCTTTAAACCCCCTAGCTGTGATAATTAAAATGTATGAGGGACCGCGGGAGGCTATCATTCTTCGGTTACACTCTTATCATTCAGAGCGCACAGGTGCAAGTTTGGTGTGTGAGAGTGGATCAAACCAGCCAAGTGTTTGACACCAGCTGTCAGAAGACAACATTGAGCACAAGCTCACACAAAAACACACACACACAAACTCAATAGAGCAGCTTCATTCACCTCTCCAGCCAAACCTCCCCATCAGAATACTGAGTCGCTGCTGTCTGCTTCACTGACGCTCGCTTGACTGTGTCTAGTAATTTCAACACGCAGGAAGTTTATAGCGTGGGGAGAAAACGTGCCGTAATCGATCGCTCGGGCTTTAGAGCTCAGCTTGAGGGCGACGCCCGGTTTAGAAAGATGAACGCCATCCAGCTCGTTTTAATAGCATGACAACAATGACACCCTTGTGGAATTCCATCGTGTTCTGATTGTTGTGATGTCACATAGGCTGCCTTCACGCGTGATGTGTGATCCTCAAGGAAGTGACCTTAGGGCGGGGTGAAACATCAAAGCTTTTACATGCATCTTATTTAAATTGAAAGCCTTCTTATCTGAGTAACTTGAGATGGCGCACGTCAGGCCTTTATATTATACAACATGTTATTTTGAATTATATTTATTGCAACTATTTTAAAGGTCCCATATTCGACTATTTCTTGAACATAGGTCTCAGTGCTCCCCACAGGTTACTGGTGTTTATGCTCAAGTTGAAATTCTGCTCGTATAATGCATCGTTCTGTCCCTTAAACTGTCATTATTTCACTCCTCCTCCAAGCATGCCGGTTCAGTGTCTATGTAAATAAGCTGCTCCGGAGCCACGCCCCTGCATAGAACAGAAGAGCTGAGCAACAAGTCAGGAGAGGAGTGTCTACTTATTTGAGGTCTTAAAATACACCAATACAAACATATTAGAATGTCTAAACTAAATGTCTAATATAAATGTATTTATTTAATTATTTATTTGCTTATTCTGAGACTACTGTTAGGGATGGGCTTAATGAAATTGGATGGTTGCCGGGGTGGACAACCCTGGTCCCCAAGAGCCGCATACCATCTTAGACGAGGGTGCAACGGGGAAGACAAAATGAATTGGTATAGTGCCACCAAAAAAGTATTTGCCCCTTTCTGATTTTTTCCCTGTATATTTGTCACACTACGAACATCAAAGAAATTTTAATATTGCACAAAGACTACCCGAGTAAATACAAAATGCAGTTTTTAAATGATGATTTAATTTATTAAGGGAGCTGTCCAAACCTGCTTAGCCCTACATGAAAAAATAATTGCCCCCTGAACCTAATACCTGGTTGTGCCACTCATAGTGGCAACAACTGCAATCAAGCATTTCCGATAACTGGCAATGCATCTTTCAAATCGCTGTGGAGGAATTTTGTCCCGCTCTTCTTTGCAGAATTGTTTTAATTTAGTTACATTGGAGGGTTTTCGCAGCATGAACGGCATGTTTAAGGATCTCAATCGGATTTAAGTTTGGACCTTTATTCAGGGGAGGCAAATACTTTTTCACAGTAATGTATGGTCCAGCTTCTGACTGACTGAACACACCTGATCCAGGTAAGCAGAAGTCAGAAGCACAGTGATCATTGGAAAATGTATAGGAATGTGGCCCTCGAGGATCAGGGTTGGTGACCCCGAGGGGTTGTTAGACAGATGTCGCTTAGACGTTATCCAGTTCCTACTGTAGCTGTACAGTTTATCTTTAGCTTCCTGCTTTTGAATGAGACGAGAGTACCCTATTTTGGTCTTCTGCTCTTGTAGCCCATCTGCATCAAAGTCTAACATGACTTGAGATTCTTTTCTGCCAAGTAAAGGGTTGGTATTTTATAAAAGTTGGTACGTATAAAAGTACTACGTAATTTAGTCTTACTGATTATTTTCTGCAGCAATTTTTTTCTGAATTATAACAGAGTTCGCATACTCGTGCGTGAACAATCCGAGCAGAATTGACGCTTTACAGGTGATTGAAATGGACTACACAGATCACTGTGACCTTGTTTGTTTTGTCTGGTCCCCATATTATATCATATCGCCTATAGCGATGTGTAAAACCCCAATATACAGTCTATCCATAACCTCTATCTCTTCATCTCACTCCCGTCTCCTTTCCTAATTTATGTGTTATATTATGACCTCAATTTGTTCCCTGCTTCGATAATCCTCGCTGCGTATCGGTCCATGAGCCGGCGCACGAGCCGGACGTTTGTATACCGTCGTAAATGTCAGCGCCGAGGATATTTACAGTCCTCGACTCAGCATTAAAAACAATTATAATCGATCCGGAGCGTGACGAACGGTACAAGCTTGCGCAAATTAAATGCGAATCCGGAGGCCGCGGCGGAACTCCCGAGTAGCATGTCGAGACACATACGCGCAGTTAATGCGCTCAGGTTTTCAGTCAGCCTTTCCCTCCTTGCTGGATTTCCCTCCCGTTTTGCCGCCATGGCAGCTCGGAGGGACAGATGCAATCACGCTTTCATTAAGATGCTCATACGGGCGCGCCACCAATCTGCCCCAACGTCTCTCACATGAAATAAACCGACACGGCGCGGCTTTCGAGACGGGCCGCGATAACTATCGGAATATATTAGACCTCCTGCACGAGCGCCGAGACAGCCGCGGAGATCTGCTGATTTAGGGGGATTTCACAGAATGCTGGATTGCTCCAACCTCGTCGTTTATTTTTGGAGAAATATACCCTGTTTGTTCTATTTATCTCAGAGAATGGTTGAAAGCGAGTGCTTAGGAAGTCACAGAGATTTAGTATGTAATGCGATCACTGTATTTTAAAAGAAAAATACTCCAGGGTTTTCTAATCTAGCGCTCGATCTAACACATCGATTAACCCGGACGGGATCTCGACCCGTTTCGTACAGAGAAAAGAAGGGGAAGTGTGTTTACTTCGAATGCATTTAAATTGAAAAATTAAAAAGCAGTTATTGAACTTGGTCAGTAAATATTTAACATACTCAGATATATCTTTCAAATTCATTTCTGTTCAGGAATTTCTTCATTTGGGGAATTAAACAAGGCGGACTGTGCTGTTATAGGAAAATAATCAACAACCTACTAAACTGTTTAATCACTCTGGTGTTACAGCAAGCTACCAGTGATTGAAAAAATTATTTATTAGAGGTCTCATACTTTTTTTATTCATTAGAAATCATCCTAAAACACAAAAAGCATGTGTGGCATATGTGACTGAGAAACCCAAAGCGCAAGTTCAGTGCTGACACTGGAGACTCCTTCCATATATGTTAAACAAATACCTCCATGCATTTAAACAATTCCCAAGAGCAAGTCCCTGTGAATGAGCTGTTACTATAGAAACGGTAACGTGTTCAAATGATTTAATTAACACCTGACGAATCAGAATCCAGAATTTGAGCGTGCTGAGGTTAGAAGTTTTATTTCACCCTTAAACACCATTCCAATTAATAATAATAATATTAATAATAAAAACGTATTTAATGCATTTGCACATTCTTCTGTCTGGTTAATCATAAATTATAGTATTCAGAAGTAATTAGAAAAAAAATGAAGGGATTCCTTGTTGCTGTTTTTATTTATTTATTTATTTATTTATTTATGTGACTAGAGGTCATGGTTGCAGCACAATACTGTACCTGTCCAATACTGTATATTTAATTGTATAAAAAATGTCTATTTAAATAGATCGAGCTGTATAATAAGGAAGTGAAGCCTGTATCTCTGCAAGGCTTCAGATATCCATATCCAGATTTATCCTGCATCAAATCTGCCAGAATTCCTATTGAGGAACTTAGGATCTCAACTCCAAGGTCAACAAGTACCATCAAATCAACATGCTCACATAAAGGGAGTTTTTACTCTCTGAGTTCTGTTATTCTACACAATCAAAAGTCTTGCTTTGACTTTGGCAGGGTTCGAACCTAGATCCTCAGATCCCCAAAGCAACAACCGTAGCCGTTATGTCTCTATATAATCCCCTGCTACACTAATGCAATAATCCCAGTGTTTCACTAGCGCTTGGACACCATCAAGGTAGAAAGTTTTCTCAATACCCCAGAGCCACGATCGGACTGCCTGTCTGATTCACGTCTGAAACGCTGGCCTCCCAGGAACTCCTTTAATGGCTCAATCATGTGGAAATGACTTGAGCGAGGTCAGGACTGTACAGAGGAGTTCCTGTAACGTACCAGTGGAGCCACCTCGGCCAGGAACATCGCTCAGCCTACTTTAAAATGTTTGCACTATTCGAATAATTTACTGCAGTTAAGAGTCTCATCACCGTACTGTGCTTGAAGTCTTCTGTAAACGTAAATCGCTTTATGCGCTTTTCTGCCCTTCATTCACCATGGTCTTTGTTTGTCCCACCAGCCTTAGGTCTAATCCCAATAAACCTCATAAATCCATACGTTTTTCTTATTAATTATCCTGTGGAGGGTCATTGGGCATTCAGGGCACAAAGCCTGGATGGGGTGCCAACCCACGGCAAGGCACAAGCACACACCGAGTAATTTGGAAATGCCAGTCAACATACACATTTTGTCGTCTTTGGACTGTTGGAGGAAACCTGAGCACCACCAAGCACACGGAGAACATACAAACTCCACACACACAGACTGTAGATGAGATTTGAACCAACAACCCCTGTAATAATACCCATGCAAACCACTAAGCTACTGTTCCGCCTCTCCATTTATGATGAAAGTAAAACCTCCAGTACATCGCAAACATTTGATGTGCACCTCTCCTGTCACTCTGCTGCCCTGTAATAACTAAACAAAATCCAGTATAACCACACAGCTCATAATCGTACCGCTATAGAGCGGCGTATTCATATTCGCTTACGTCCCTTCAAGATAAAGTTACTGAGATGGAAAGCAGAGAGATGGAGTAATAAATTGTGGAAACAGGTGATGTCAGTGAGGACGATCGGAGCAGCTGAGTGAGAGAATATGAGAGATGAGACAGAAGGGATGAGAAATGAGGAGTTTTCAGAAAGTAGAGGAGGAATGGGTTATGTCTGAGCAGAGAGAGAGATGGCTCTGCACACGAGTAAGACGGATGAAAAGGAAAGTGAGCAGGGCAGTGAACGCAGCATGGTGATGGATTACCGCCAGCGCTGTCTCACCTGCGACGGGTTCCTCGAGTGCGCGCAGCATGGTACACTCTGGCATTTTGGAAAGCAAATTACACTTATTAAATCTCTCTGGAGCTGGAGAACAGCAAACACTAAGGGAACGATGGAGGCGTATATAAGAGCTGTACTTGTATTTATACCCTCACTGGTCACTTTATGAGGTACACCTTGCTAGTACTGGGTTAGACCCCCTTTTTGCCCTAATTCTTAATGGCATAGGTTCAACTACATTCTCTAAACATTGCTTAGAGATTTTGCTCTATATTGACATGAGATCTCTCGGCTGCACGTCGTCGATGCGTATCTCCCGTTCCATCACATCCCGAAACTGCTCTAGATCTCACTGGACTGAGATCTGGTGACTGTGGAGGCCCTTTGAGAACGGTGACCTTATTGTCATGCTCAAGAAACCAGTTTGAGATGCTTTGTGACATGGTGTGTTATCCTGTGCTCCAGGTAGGCTGTGGCGTTTAAACCATGATCAGTTGGTACTTAGGTGTCCAAAGTGTGCCAAGAAAATCTCCAATTCCACTCCAGCAGCAGTCTGATCCGATGGATCTATGTTTTCGTGTTGTTTATGCCAAATTCTGACCCAACCATCCGAATGTTGTAGCAGAAATTGAGACTCATCAGACCAGGCAACGTTTCTCCAATCTTCTATCGTACAAATTTCGGTGAGCCCATGCAAATTGTAGACTCAGTGTCCTGTTCTTAGTTGATAGACGTGTATGTATATCTTACCCTAACTTTAATAACTGGTTGTATTTTCCTTTTATTCTAGTTGTTTTCATTAGTTGGTATCCTTGTGCTTAACATACACCGCGTAAATACAGTACATTCGCCTCGCCTCGTTGTAAATGAGCGTAATTCAAGCTGGTGGCGTCACGTTCACCTGAATCGATTTGTTCACCTAATTTAGTCATGTCCAATTCCTCCCCGTCACAAGGGGGCTCCACATTAAGGCTACTGCTACCACTCGGTCGGGAGGGCCGAAGACTATCACGTGTTTCCTCCGAACCACGTGACGCCAGCCGGCCGCATCTTTTCGAACTGCTC
>JAQMYL010000035.1:31558825-31583842 GCA_030014365.1 Clarias pachynema
AAGAAGCGCATGCGTGATACATGATACTCGGTGCTCGTAAACTAAGACAACGCTCGTTTTTCAAGTCAAAATTTATTCAAAATCGTTGCTCGTCTTGCGGAACACTCGTAAACCGCGTTACTCGTAATCCGAGGTTCCACTGTATTTAATATCAGTTGTAAAGGCTGTTTTTATTGCTGACTTTGATAATTAACGTTTTCAATGTATTTTCATGTAGCCTACGGCGGGTTACCCATTCAAGATAATAAAGTGATGAGTACATGAGGAGTCGATCAGAGGTTAAGTCGTAGAACTACTGATGGGAAGGTCACATGTTCGAACCCCAGCACTACCAAGTTGCCACTGTTGGGCCCCTGAGCGAGGCCCTTAAGCCTCAACTGCTCAGAGATTTATAATGAGGCAATATGTAAGTCTGGATAAGGGCGTCTGCCAAATGCTGTAAATGTAAATGGCAATAAAATGATCAGTGACATTAATTTACACGCATATAAGCTTTTTCTCTTGGTGTATATAAGTAATGCCTGTTGTGAACTGGGTCGTGATCGTTGGGCAATTTTATAAAAGGGTGGATCCTTTTATTTTACTATTTTATAGCAATTGAATAATGACCTGGAAGTAGTTTTTTCTTCAAAAGAAACTTTTCCTTCAACATTTTTTTTTTTTTTCCAAAAGGAGTTTTTATTTTATTTTATTTTATTTTATTTAAAGTCCCTTCAGGGGCTCTGTACAGAAGTGCGAATGTGCAGAAGGCAATGCGGTAATAAAAACTGGGAGTCTCAGCCCTGGATTGGCACATCTTTAGAGTTAATAGCTGGTAAAATTGGAAATTTCATGAATGAAAGCTTCTGACCTTGGGTCCCGCCCCCTTCTCCAACCTCCAACCTTCTCTTAACCTTAAGTATTCGAGCATAGTTGACCCGTGTTGTGTGTCGGAAGTCACTATTGCCATCTCCCACACTTCGGGATTTTATCAGTGTTTGAATTGCCGGCTGTGCAAATATAAATACCTTCACCCCCAACCACCACCACCACCACCACCAGCAGCAGCAGTAGCAGTAGCACTGCTCCTCCCCTCCCCATGAGCCTTAATCCCACAGTTCCTGTGTAATATCAGCACTAAAACCCTGAGGGTACAATAACCCTTTATTACCAGTAACAGAGCTTTATAATACCTCCCTCACTCTAACGCATGCTAACACTTATTGAAAACTCCAAGGCCAACAGCTGACCTGAACACTGTTTCTTTCATTTCTTAATTTCTTCATGTGTTCATAGATCTATACAGAAACTCAGATGAATAAGACATGGTGAGGGTCTTTAGAAAAAGCAAGAGAGAAAGAAAGGGACTGCTTGAGTGTTCTTGAGTCCTCTCTAGTGTTTACTTCTAATTTTAGTCTCTGCAATTTCAAAGCTCAGGACCTCAAAAAAACCATTCTGCATTCTCTGAGAGTCTGTACTTCATGTTTCATTTGTGCCATCATCGATACAGTGTAGAGCAAGAGCTCAGATGAACAGAAACATTATTCGAAACGAGGTTGTGCAGAAAAAAAAATCTGTCTCTTAGCATGCTTTGTTTATATTTTGTATATGGCTTATAATGTATCCTCATCATCCTTTGATGTCCTCCAATTGGTGGTTTTTGAATGTGTGTCATATCAGCATTTTTTTACTTTATAAAAAATAAAATGAAATATATTAATAAATATATCCTTGTGTTTATTAACGATTAATCATTGTTCAATTAACTACTGCTAAGAATTGAAAGAGTTGAGAACGTATTAACGGATAAAATTTGTTTTCCATGACATTTCTCTGTAGCTCACATATGTAATAACTTTTACACCACAAGAGGGCACAATTGCAGTTCAAGCAATTTACTATATTGGCTTTCAAATGAGGATAGAAAAGCTATATTATTATTATTATTATTATTATTATTATTATTATTATTAGTGTTATTTATAATTTTTCTGTTTGTTAAATGTGTTTTTGGCATTTTTTTAGATTGAGCTGCTTGAACTGTTTCAATAAAACTCAAACTCCATCTAATTATCATTAATAACGGATAATAACTGCGCAGTACGAAATTTAAAAATTTACAGCCTTAATCGTCAGCCATCTTTATCCTTTCTAAAACTGTTGATCTCGCATCCAAAAAAAGTACCAAAGAATTCATCTAAACTTAAATTTATAAGGTTTAATGTCAAATCCTTGCTTGTGATATGCGACTAAAATACTGTAGCTTGAAACAAGCCAGATAGAAACGTAAAGAAGTTGAGGTATCGACGTGTACAGAAACAAACAGCAACATTTCTTTCAAGTGCTGTGGAAGGCATGCCTGGATAACACACTTAAAGAAAGACAGCACGGACGAGTGTGTGTCACAACATCACTTGTGAGGATGGGTGGGGTCAGATTGTCCCATTGAGTCCTTCTTCCTGTGTGGATGAAAGCTGCTTAGGGGATTGCTGGGTATTGTGACTGGTATAATACTGGGGTATTTCTTGAAGCCTGACTGCATGGATTTGTAGTCAGTGTCATTGTGTAATTTACAGCGAGCCTGTTGTTGGCTCGCTCTCTCTCTCTCGCTCTCTCTCTCACTGTCCCCTCGTCTCTCTGTCCCCTCGTCTCTCTCTCTCTCTCTCTCATTGACGCCGCAGGCTGTTGTGACAGCAGCTCGGTGGAGCGTGAGAGTGCGGGGTTTATTCTCCTGTGCTGTCGGAGCCTGCCGGGCAGCGCCAGCTGATGCTGCAGATGGCAGATGTCTTTGAGTGCTCAAACCTGCATGATGGGTAGAAGTGGCTGTGTTTAATTACTTGTCAGGTTCGATAGGATGAACCTGTAGGATGAACCCAGCTGTAACATATTCAACCAGGGCGTCTAGCCAACCATCCATATCCAACTGGGAGACCCATCAGCTTTTACTTTCGTCAAAGTCTCCAGCTAGCTAGCTGGGATTTGATCAGTAGAGGAGGATAAGCACGTTGTTCACAATGTCACAGTCATTAGAGATATGCTAGAGCGGTGGTCAAGTGGCTACATGGCTTGTTGTATTGTCAGACTACACAACAGTCCATTGGGGGGATTAGTCGGTTCAGATGTATGCTTGGATTATATGCTGTTGCTGCCAGGGATTTATACCTGACATGATGTACTGTAGGTGTATGCTGTCCTGCCTTCTGTCCAATCATCGATTCTTTCAAGTTTTCATAGAAAACCTGTTCAATATAAATCGGCCTTAAAGTTACGTACGGTAGCTAATCTATTTCTCTGATGACTTCCACTGATGACGGGTTCATTCAAGAGACTTTGGAATCATTAATAATCTATAAGTGTGTAACTATTGTGGGTGTGCCCCAATTTATAGGTAAATAAAGTGATAATAAGACGGTTGATTAACTGCTGTGGAATAAATCACATTGGGGGACACAGCTTTTGGAAAATAGTCAGTTATGGTTATATTCCAATCCATCCAATCCAATCCATCCATCCATATATCTACCACTTATCCTATGTGGGTTTACAGAGGGCTGCTGGAGGGTATACCAGGGAACTTGGGGCACAAGGCAGGGTGCATCCTGGATGGGTTACCAATCCATTGCTGGGGACAGGTGCACTCAAACACTCACATACCTAATCTACCTAAACTACAATCATCCTACAGAGCATGTCTTTGAACTTTGGGAGGAAACTAGAGAATCTTGAATGAACTCACCAAGCACAGGGTGAAAAAATGTAAACCTCCAACCCAGGAGGTGTGAGGCACCAGTGCCGCAGTTTAACAAGACCAAACAAATCCAGCTTGTCATGTTACTGAGAATCTGTACAATTCTCAATCCTAAGACTTTCCTGTGATGAAAAAACTACAACTTTACTTGTGTCTGGGACAAAGTGTGCTGGTGCTGAGACTCCAGGATATGACACTTGAGACTCCAAGATTCTTAAATAAACATCTTACTGCAAATTCCACCATACATACACTAATGCATTAATAACTACTAACAAAGCAAGAATAAGTTCAGTGATGTAAGCCTGTGATTTGCAGCGATACCACTCTCAGGGCTTCTGCCGCAGCAAACACGTTCTGGCCAATCAGAATGCAGCATTTAACATTGTCCGTGTATAATATTCCTCATTTCCTCACATAACGCTCAGCAAAATTTCTCAAAAAAAAAAAAATCCCTCTTTTGATTCAGGAATGTATCACAGTTAACAAGGCGTTAAGTTGTTTCTCATGAGAAATGCTCTCTTTACAGTATATAAACATTGCTTATAATTTTAATCTTGAACTTCATATCTGTGCATACTGTACCTCTTAAGTAGGCAAATTGTTAGCAATTTAAAAGTGCGAGAGCGTATTTAGATGTGTTGTTTGTGAAGGCGCTCTTCTAGACACTGAGTTCATTAGGAACTGAAAAAGTCTAACTAATTCTACCTAAACCTAGCAAACTTTCTGCAAAACACCACAAATTGCAGTAAATTGCTTAAATCTGTTGCAGAATGTAACGTCTTTGTCTCAATTTCCCTCTCTCTTTCTCTTTGTCTGCAGTGTGCACAGGTACTGAAAACAAACTAAGTACCTTATCGGACCTGGAGCAACAGTACCGGACCCTACGCAAGTACTATGAAAACTGTGAGGTGGTGATGGGCAACCTGGAGATCACCAGCATCGACCGGAGCCGGGATCTGTCATTTCTCAGGGTAGGAAAATGAACCTGCTGCTCATCCTGGCATAGGGTGTGTTGGCAAGGGTTGAAATGTATGGAAATGTCAGCCTGGTATTTGACAAGACTTAAAAAATTAAGGGGGTTTCTGAAGTGTCTCACATTAAGAGTAGAAGTAATGATACTCCTTCTGCTGCTCCAAGACATGTTGCGAGTAACACAGCTACTATCTGGATGGTTTTTATGTACTCAGGAGTGAGTGTGGCTTCCTGTGACCCGTACAGTTCATCAGCCTCAGCTACATCACTCATGTTCAAGACAGAGATTTCGGTTTAATGTGGCTGAGTAAGATAACTAAAGTTCTTTAAAAATGACAAAAATCATTCCTAAAATAATGAAATTATCGATCATATTTAATAACAATATCTATCATACTTTGTTAAATGTATAATATAAGACACAGTGCTGCTACGAGTCAAGATAAGCCCCATTTCTGTTAAAAATGATGTACCAATTTTTAGGAACGTTTTTCTTAAATAAAAATAAATAAATAATACTTATTATTTGTTTATTTATTTATTTTTTTGGACTGACTGAAGTTTTGGAGCGCCCAGGAGAGACATGCTGCACTATGCACAGGGCATGTTCTGTGTGGGATTATGAAGTGATGGCTCTGCAAATATATAAAAAAGAAAATCTTATTTATTTTGCAAATTCTGATCCATTTTGTGTGTAAATAAAAAAAAAAAAAGGCAAAATATGTTTTTATTTTGGAGCGTACTGAGGTAGTGTTTAGGTCGAGCTGCTAGAGGTAACCTCTAAGAACAGATAAAAAAAAAAAAAGGGACAAGAAAACCAAAAGCAAAAGTAATAACAACTTTTCTTTCTGAGTGTATCTGCATGTTGTTTAGTTTTATTTATATTACCTATTTTGGTATATGGTTCCGTTCCTGGTTAGAATTTGAGTAAACAGGAGGTTTGATGATCCAGGGCAGATACAAAAGAAAGAGTGCAAAGTGCAAATGGGGCGATTCGGGATTTGACCTCGTCAGGCTCCTGACTGCCTCCTTCTTTCACTCTCGAGTCGGCTCATGTCAGAGAGAGGGGGGAAATCACACCGAGCGGTAATGGGGCGCTGGAGAAAGGTCAGTGTGCTTTTCTTCCAAAAGCACTAAAGTGAAACAATAAAAAAGGGAAACCATCTTGGTGTTTGGTTTGCGTTTAGACATGACTGGTAACCCCTGCTGACCTGCCTTTCACCTCCAGTCCCTGGTTGACTGATTCAGATTCGGTTCATACTGACTAACTTCGATTGATTCGAGTGCATGGCGGGAACAGTGAAGCCCCGCCGGCAGTAATTGTAGCTGAGTTGCTAACAGTCTCGATCTTGGCTTGGGTCTGGTTACTCCCGCTGCTCGCTACACAAAGCTGAGGTCAGTAGATGGGAATTGAGTGTTTTGCTTCTGCTTATAAACTGTAGCACTAGCAGTTTCCAAACACGCACGCAGGCCTGGTTCCCAACTTTTGGGACCAGAATTAAGCAAGTAGTGTAGAGCGAGGGAGTGCTTTGTAAATCCTATAATGCAAGTGAGATTTTGTTGGAAATTATAAGCATTAATCAACAATTGTATAGTTTGGGTAATTATTAAGATATTTTCTATGAAACATGGTCTTGCACATGCAGTCATAATATTTTTCTTGTTTTATAAGATACTAAAATATTTTGCTTTGTGAATAACAAAATAAAATGCAACTTTAAATAATAATCCATGGAAACAAAACATATCGTAGAAGTGGTGGCTCAATTGGTTAAAGCTCTGGGTTATTGAGCATGAGGTCGGCGACACCGCCAAGTTGCCACTTTTGATAAGATACGATTCTAAAATAAATAAATAAATATAAACAAATGATAAAAAACTGTTGAGAAAACACAAAATATAATAAAAATTAAAGTGAATTTAAGTACACACACACACATACAGGATAAGCAAAGAAGATAAGCACGGATGAAGATATGGATGTATCTGGCATCAAGACTTCAGCAGCAGATCCTTTATGTCCTGTAAGTCACGAGGTGGAACTAACCTTCACTTCCCACATACCCCTTTTCCACCAAAGTGAAACAGGTGCTAGTTCATGTCTGGTGCTAGTGCCGGTTCAGGGCCTAGTCTATAGAGACAGGTCATTATGGCACTGTGTACATCCATGTACATTTCTACTTTCCCAGCAATGCTAGTGGCAATGCTAGCGGCAAAAATAAAGAAAATGCTATCGGCAAAACATTGCTATCAGCGAGCACAACAACAACAATGGAGAACTTCAGCCTGGCTTTGCGGGCAATTCTCCTGGCTTTATCCTTACTAGAAAGCATTTGAGCTGCCCATTGCATATCGAGTTTATTTTTTAAAGATGGCAGTCACAATCTTTCAGTTGGTTGTGATAATCCCGCCTCCCCAGCCCCTGGCATAAGTGGTGCGGAGATTAGGGTGGCTAAAAGCTGGAAAACAGGTTTTTAGCTAACAACCCTGCATCAGTGTGGAGAGGCCTCAAGACATCACAATCTTTGAAGAGGATGTGAAACGGCTCTTCCAGAGACAGAAGATCAGGAAAGCACCTGGCCCAGACGGTGTCTCCCCCTCCTGTCTGAAAGCATATGCTGACCAAATGGCTCCGATCTTCACACATATCTTCAACAGATCTCTCCAGCTGTGTGAAGTCCCATCGTGCTTCAAACAATCCACCATCATCCCGATCCCCAAGATCCCTCCATCACAGGTCTGAATGATTACAGGCCTATAGCTCTAACATCTGTGGTCATGAAGTCCTTTGAACGACTTGTTGGCCTACCTAAGGAACATCACAGAGCAGCTGTTAGATCCGATTCAGTTTGCATACAGAGCAAACACGTCAGTGGATGATGCAGTTAACATGGGGCTGCACTACATCCTCCAACATCTCGACTGCCCAGGGTCCTATGCAAGAATTCTGTGTGTCGACTTTAGTTCGGCTTTTAATACGATAATCCCGGACATCCCTTCCTCTAAACTCCTACAGCTTACTGTATCCCCTGCCATATTCCAGTGGATCACCAGCTTCCTGACAGACAGGAAACAGCAGGTGAGGCTGGGAGGAGTTACTTCTAGCGCACAAATAGTCAGCACTGGTGCTCCTCAAGGATGTGTCCTCTCCCCTCTGCTATTCTCCCTGTACACTAACGACTGCACGTTCAAAGACCCAGCTGTCAAACTTCTGAAATTTGCAGATGACACTATGCTCATTGGTCTCATCCAAGATGGTGACGAGTCTGCATATCTACAGGAGGTGGAACACTTGGTGCTCTGGTGCTGAACACACTCAAAACTGTGGAGATGACAGTGGACTTTAGGAGACAGCCTTCAACACTGCTCACCCTCACAATATCCGACAATCCTGTGTCAACCGTGGAGACTTTCAAGTTTTTGGGAACTACCATTTCCCATGACCTAAAATGGGAACTCAACATTAACTCCATTCTCAAAAATGCCCAGCAGAGAATGTACTTTCTGCGCCAACTAAGGAAGTACGGTCTGCCTCAGGAGCTGCTGAAACAGTTTTACACTGCAGTCATTGAGTCTGTCTTGTGCTCATCTATCACTGTCTGATTTGGAGCAGCCACAAAACAGGACAGGAACAGACTGCAGAAACCAGTAAAAACAGCTGAAAAGATCATTGGAGCTCCCCGGCCCCCTCTCCATGACTTGTACAAGAACCAGGAAACAGGCAGGAAAAATCAACACAGACCCCTTACACCTAGGACCTTACACCCATCTTTAAATCATTATTTGCACAAATCGAACATCCAGTATCATACTGTATATTGTGTAAAAGCACCAACATGCCTCCATCAAACTTCCTACATGCACATTACTTCACTACTACTATACTATTTGTTTTTTGCACTACCTAGTATAGTACATATGATGCACACAGGGCAACTTGCCCTACTTTACAATCCCTTTATGTACACTATACTGCACATACTCAGGATCCTCCCGCATTTTTTAATCTTATTTAATCACAAGCAATATGTTGTGTAATTACTGTGTAATTACTTGTACAGTGTTTTATGTTTGTCTGTACTCTGAGAGCTACAAACAGCCTTGTGTGTCTCAACATACTTGGCGAATAAAACCCGATTCTGATTCTTTGCTCTAGCCCCAACAAAGTTGACATGGAACTGTTTTTTCTGTCCAAGAGCCTTTCTGTCTGTCTTTGGCCGTCTGAAAACAAAGAACTTGTTCGGAATTGGGCACTGGTAGAGTAGTAGTAGAGTACAGTAGGTCCTATCAGGTCAGGTACCACTGTAACAAGATAATCAATGTTATTGACTTCACCTGTCAGTGGTTTTAATGTCATGGCTGATCTGCTGATTGATCAGTAATCAAAGGAGGACTTTGCACTTTTATCAGGATTTTACGGACATGATTTTAGAAGGCTTATATTTGCAAATGTGTTGAGGGAAGATAAAAAAAGACACTCAGTTAGAGATACTCGTACAAAGCCATGTGGAGCTTTTAAAAAAAAAGCACTATAATTTCAATATCTGTCTTGGATAATACTGTTGAAAGCAGGTCATATTCAAGCCCGTGTTATTTGAATAGATATAACCTTGTTATACAGTAAGGGTTACAAAAGGAAAATCTGTGGCAAAACTATATACACTAAAAAAAAAATGGATTTGTGTAACTTTTACATATTCATATTATCTATTTTACTAAAATACATAAAGTTTGTAATATACTTAATTATATTTAAATAGTTTAGGTTAAACATATGAAATTTTACTATTATTTATTTTTGTTCAAATTACATTTTTTACTTGAAGGGAAATTCCACTCTTAATTTAAATAAGGTTATGTGTCAATCATTTTTCCCCCAGTGTTCTGCTGCAGGTTTTAAACATGTTACATAATTCCCGAAGTATAGTTCTGGTCAGAATCAGCATTTATTTTCATCCCAGTGTTTCACTATTCCTTGAATACCATCAAGGCAGAAAGTCCATGATTGGACTGCCAGTCTGATTCACATCTGAAATGCTGGCCTCCCAGGAACTCCTTTAACAACCCAAACATGTAGAAATGGCTTGGAGCGAGGTCAGGACTGTACAGAGGATGTGGTAATAACTCCCAGTCGAGTTCCTGTAACGTGCAAGTGGTGTTGGTGAATGATTGTGTGTACAGTTCACACACACAGATGCGTCTCTTCCTGGTGCTGTTGATTTTCAAGGATCAGGCGTTCCACTCGCTGAATGTTCACAGGAACGACTGAACACACTGATCACCTGAGTTGGAATCATCATCGTCACAGACGTACAGCTTTCTTTATAATGTTTGTGTGTGTTCAAATGAGTTTCAACACCATTCTGTGCTTTAAGTCTTCTTCTTCGTAAATGTCAGTCACTTTTATGCCTTCATTCACCAGAAAGTTCATCACAAATCCCGGTTTGACTTGAACACGCATTGTGGTAATTAGAAACTTGTTTAAATCAAGTACAGTATGCGAGATAAAACGTTAGAATTAGAGATGCACTGTTTTTCTTAATGTACATATTTTTGTAACACATTCCTGTATATATTTTTTCTTCATATTTTTGATCACGTGGGGTCATACTCTACCATTTAAATTTCCTCTATATTCAGTATGTTTGGTTTCAAGGTCCCATATTTGACTAATTAGTGAACACAGGTCTGAGAGCTCCCTCAAAGTGTGTGTGTGTGTTAATGCTTCAGGTGAAATAACCCCTCAAATAATGCATTTCTCCATACTTCATACTTACATACCTTTATCTCACTCCGCCTCCAAAGGCACAGTTTCACCTACCAAGGGCAGTAGTGGTTCAATCGTTTAAAGCTGTGGGTTACTGATCGGAAGTTTGCGGGTTCAAGGCTCAGCACTGCCAAGTTAGCTTGCGAAAAAAATCATTTCACTGTTCTGTAATGATCATAAAGACATATGATTAATTATTTATTCATTACAAGAAACAAAGCAGAGGAGGGGGATATACTTAGATGAGGTCACAATAGGGGAAAATCTTCCCAAATAAATAAATCAATAAATATAACACACTGGCAACATGGAATATTTGTATTTTGCCTAATAGATCTTCTTTAATTTTTTTTTATTTTTATGATAACAAATTTTAACTCACAGATCATATTAGAAATGTTGTTGTTTAAAAGATAGGAAGAAAAGCTGTACTTACAGTGCAGACTTGGGTTTCATTTTTTATTTGGAAAAATAAAATATTTAGAAAACTAAGAACTTTATTTTTGTATAATAAATAAACAAATAATATATATTTTTAATAAATGAATAAATAAATAAAAGTGCAGACTTAGTTTGATTTTATTAAAAAAAAATAATAAACCTGGCCAACCAAAAGAACTCTTTTTTCAACAATTAAATAAATCAATAAAAGTAAATCAGCAATATATAAAATAAATAAATAAATAAGGCTCAAAGTGCAGACTTAGTTTGATTTTATTAAAAAAGAAGAAAAAAATCTGGACAACCAAGAGAACTTTTGTCTTAAAAAAAAAAAAAAAAAAAAAAAAGTAAGTCAACAAAATAATCAAAATTAATTTAAACAAACAAACAAATAAAATCCAGCATTTACACAAACAGACGATTGAAACTCCTGACCAAGGATGCCTGAAAGTGTCACATATGTCTTATCTTTCCTCACTCCAGGCTCTTCTCTAATTGTCTGCCTAATGGCGATGAGACGATAATGGAAATATTTACAGTTTCCGCCTGCAGATGATGGCAACTAATTAAGCACACATCAGCTCATTAACTACTGCAGAAGCAGAGCAGGTTTGAGCCTCGGCAGCACGGCTAATGCGCTTTACGTTCCGATGGAAGACCGCGGGTCACTTGAAGTGGGCTGTGGATAACACTCACGCACACGGCAAAAAAAAATAAAGAAAAAAACTCTCACGAAAAGAGGTGGCGTGACCAGCATGAGTTTAGATTAAGGAAAAGAGAAAGGATTTCTTTTCTTACCTATCCCAGCCTGCAGGGCCGGAGCAAAAATACCCAGGACGAGAAGTCTAGAGATGCTGTGAGGGCTGAATTACAGATCTTAATCATATGGATGGTTTAATTCATCAGCCCTAGAGGCAGTCAGGAAGATGGACTCCATTTAACACCAGAGCTGCTCTGGCTTTTTGGGAGGCAGCCATCAATCTGGGGCTATCTTAAAAAATAAAGCTTCAGTTTCCATCACCCGGGGGACAGCCAGGGAGAACAGGTGGGGAGATATCTCGCCTTCTCCTTCTATTCCTCCTCAAGGTGAAGTTTTCCCTAAACACCAAACACCGGAGCCTTTGGGAAGTGTTTTATTAATGTCTTCAAAAAAGGAAAGAAAGAAAGGGGGGAAAAAAATAATAATCTTGCCAAAAATACACACAGCACTCTGGCCTCTTTCCCTGCAGTTTGGCTTCCTGTGTTCTCAATTAGCACATGCAATTAACCTGCTATAACCGGCAGCCTCAAGACAGAACAAAAGACCTCGATGGTCCAGCGGCTGCCCATGCAAAAACGTGCCTCGTGTCAGAGCTCGGCGCAGAAATGTTGCGGTTTTGCTGCTTGGAGACACAAGGGCACCGTTTGCCCTGTGTGTCGCTGTTAAGACGTGATTAGCTTCGGTTTATCAACTCCGACGTGTCTCGAAGTGCAATCCTGTCGGTCGATTATCTCCGCAGGGTGCTTATGGGAACAATACGCTTCCGCGTTAGCTTTCATAGCATGCGCCGAGCGAGGATTTTCATCGGTATGGGGGTTTTGTCCGGAGAGAAAGGTATCTAAATGCAAGGTTTTTTTTTTTTGCCCTTTTAACACAACACAACAATTCTCGATAAGGTCTTACTGGTATGAAAAACACTCGAGATACCAGCAAGTAGGTTTGTACAGAGAATAATACGTGCCAAATAGGAAAGCAGTAGCACTTGGTGGAACATCATATGGAGTACGCACACGGTATAGATTAACATTTTTAACATGTTCCCTTACCCTAAATTTGTTCCCCTTACTCTGGGTTTTGCTTTTTTTTTTTTATTAAGAAATAAACTTGAATGAAACGTCACATTCCATTTAATTTCACTTTTATCACTACGTTACATTTGTACAACACTGAAAAGCAATCGCCGTCCAGTCTCAGCTCTAAACTGTATTTAGAAGATCTTATCCATCCATCCATCCATCTAGGAACCTCTGTAGTCTGACTGGGGACTGTGAAGACCAATGATGACTGTATTGTATTTATTCCCATTTTTACAACCATGGAAGGACCTCCGGTCAACATTTACACACCCAATAATTATCTATAAACAGTGTCCTTTGACCTCCATATCATGGGAAACCCAGAGAACTCATCCAAACACTCAGAAGCTGAACCCGAGCTCAGGATCAACCCAGGACTCGTGATGCTCTGATGCAGCAGCGCTACCCACGGTGCCACCATTAGCAATAGCAGAAAAGTTGGAAGGAAATCGAGAATACAGCATTAATTATGATCAGTGAACATCTATGTTTTAGCAGACAGAAGGATCGCTGTAGGGAGTCTGACATTATTGCATCTTTGATTTAAAAGATCACTATTTTTGAGGGGGAAACACAAACCAAAGAGAGTCGAGCAAGTCTCTCCGCGACAGCTCCGTCACATCCTATTACCTTTAACAGCATGAAGTGAGGAGCTGAGTCGGATAATATGCACAAATCTAATCTATTGTGACATTGCTCTTTTTTTTTTTCTTTTTTTTTTTTTTTGGAATACTACTAAGTGGAAAAAGAAAAAAAAAACCTTTCCTTATACTTGGCATGTCATTTTTCACATAGTGCATGTTTTTATTTTTACATTTCAGTTTTGCACAAATTTATTGTTTTTCTACTTTTTCTTTTTTCCTCATTGTCACATTTTATTTTACATCTGTGATTTTTTTTCACATAAATAACTCTTTTATGCATATGAACTCCTAGCATGGCTAGTCCTGAAAACTTAAAAAAAATTTTAAGAGTCATTTTTTTAAATGAACTGTCATAGTTTTTATCCATTTACATTTATATTTAATGTCTTGGAAAGCCCATTGTAACGTTTAAAATGAATTCAATGAATTATTTCTTGATGTGTCCTCCACGCTTTCATAAAACAATCAAAACATTTAGAAAAGACATGTAAATGAAGTAAAATATGAAAATTTAACTAAACCTCACTTAACCTTAATTTATGATTCCTCTTGACACCGACTGCTTTAAAAACCAAACTGAAAGCGGCTCCGTTTTCTTCTTGGGACCCATGGTGCAAAAGATTTGTCTTCACTAAATCTTGCACAAAACGCCCACAATAAATATGTAAACTCGCTTCGCTTGGCTTTCCACTGAAGCAAACAAGTTTTGAACGGCTCCTGAACGTTCGTGCAATTCAGCCGGCGTTCGGTTATATATAAAATGACAGATGTTGCACAAGATTTATGCATTTCGCCTATGTTGCACAGGAGTCAATTTACGTTTACAATATTGTCCATGTAAGTGTACCTACTGTTACATAAACTCACCTGATCAACCATCACACACACTTTTTAATCTGTTTGGTGGAGCCATAAATGTCCCTGTGTAAGGAAAAATGTATGTATTAGAAGATGTACAGTATAAGATGAAAAGTGTATCAACACCTCCTGACCACTCAGGATCAAGAATGCAACAACAACACTGTGATGTAAGGTAAAGTCATTTCTGATCTAAATATTTAAAGACAAACTAATGTAGTGTATATTACAGAATGGATGGACTCGTAAAGTAATACTAGTGATGGAGCAGGTCACATGCTCTTGTTTATACAGAGTAACCCTGGAGCTGCTGCGTCTGTTTCTGTTTGGTCTCCTTGTATCCGTCTCTTCTGTTCTTTCCATCCCCTCCTTTGCCTTATCTCTGTACCCCACTGCACCATCTCTCTCTCTATCTCTCTCCGGTTGTATTGTTTTTCCAGCGTTGTCTCTAAGAGTAGCGCTCTAAGAATAGGCTCGCGTGAGTGATCTGAAGTGATCTCTTAGCTTTGGAGTGTTGCTAAAAAAACTCCGCCCTTCAGCTGTCATTACGGTTCACATGCAAACTTATCTTTCACATGCTAAGAAAAAAAAAAAGGAAGCGAAAAAAGAAAAGTACGGCTCAGAAAAGTACGTTTGTCACATTTAAATTCGGTGGCATTTAATAGCAACAGTAAAAGGGCAAGTGCAATTGTTCGGTAACTGGTTGCAAGCGTAGTCGTGCTCTGTTCCTTGCAACGGTTTGTCATGAAGCTCAGTATGATCTGTAAGGATTAGTATTTTTTCGCTCTCCTAGGCAGTATTGAAGACTACACATTCCTTCCTCCTTTTATTTGTTTTTCCTGTATTCAAATATTGATGCAAAGTGCCTTTTGTCAGCGCGGTGAACGTGTGGCGTCAGCCCCGTTCGAGCACAACAATGAGCTCGAGTCGCTGTAAAAAGCCCATTGTAGCATGTAGTTATGTTAAGGTGACTGTTAAACCCTGACTTTTTTTTTTCCTTTTTTTTTTTTTTTTTTTAAACCTCTTGGCAGACGGCCAATATAAACCCAATTAAAATTAATCACGTACTGGGCTCTACCACTTTTCCTGGAGAAAATCTAATTGAATTCATAATGGATAAATATGATGAACCAAACCAGGTCAGGGTGATGAAAATGGAGTAAATATTTACTAATAGGCATGATTTATAAATGAATACACTAAGGATAAATTGATACCCCTTTTTTTTTTTTTTTTTTTTTTACACCAGAAAGAGTTTTTTTTTTTATTACTCCCTGATACAGAAAGTGACATTAAAAAGTACCAATTTACTTAATATTATTAGTTTAATAAGGGACGATATTTTATTTATCTTTGTATCACTCTGCTAGCAATGAGCTCCAGCTGAATTTTAAGTTTTCGTTGGCGTGACTTGCACACAAACCAGTTCCACTGCTCGGTGTCTACTTACAAGATTCAGTTTATTTGAAAATGGATAGCGATTTTAATAGTGTACATTGTCCTAAAGCAGCTTGACATAAATTATTAGAATTACGTCCTTGTGATTGTATGACTCCATCAACCAGGGATCTTTTGCAAGAATGGGATTGACGTGAGGTCAGAGCGATCTTGATCTTTGACCCCCAAAATGTAATCAAGTGATTCCTCTGGCCAACAGGACATTTGGGAAAATTTTGAATAAATTGCCTCATGGCGCTTCACAAAGACTGGACACATGAACATGAGGTCACAGTGAGCTTGACCATCGACTTGACTGGCAAACTGTACTCTGTTCGTCCTGGAGTCAAACAATATGTGAAGAAATTACGTCAAGGCATTCATGAAAATGGAACAGACACAAGGTCACGGTGACCTTGCCCTCTGATCGTTGACCAATAAAATCTACTCATTTAATCCTAGACCCAAGGTGGACATTTCTGCCAATTTTGAATACATTCCCTTCAGCTGTTTCTGAGATATAGCGTTCAAAATAAGTACGGAAGGACGTATGGACGGACAGACAACCCAGGAATATAATCTCTCCAGCTACGGCTGTCTCTGGACATAACAATTCTGGAAATAAAGTAAAAGATGTATATATTTTTTAGCTTTTTCAGCGTCTCCCTAATGAGCAAGCCAGAGGTGAAGGTGGCAAGGGAAAACTCCCTGAGACATCATGAGACAGAAGCCTAGACAGGAACCAGAAACTTAAAAGGGAACACATATTTGGTAAAACCATATACTTGATCTTCTCTTCCTGTTGTACAACAGGAAGTTCGTTTCAGTTAACATGAAGTTCAAAAATAAAAAATAAAATAAGAAACCTCTTCCTGAGAAATCACAATTCCCTGCTTTGTTGTGTGCACCAGGTGCTCGGGTTTAATTTCTGTGCGCTCTGAACCTGCTCGTATCAGCCATCTTGTGTTGTGTCCTGGGAGATGATGTATTTTACTGCACATCTCCATTATCATGATATACATGCATCATCTGCTCGTTAGCATGTCAGCAATTTACATTAAACCTGCCTTGTATACTGTCACACAGGAACAGGTTTTGGTATCAGACTAGTACCTGGTGCTCAGAACTGTTGATGTAGGGGGCGCCAACAGGATTATATTTCATAGTGGACACTAGGACAGCCCATTTTTAAATACCTTTAATGTCTAGGTGCAACACATGCTCATACTGTAAGTGAGTAAAAGAGAAAGATTGATTATTATTATTTTATTTTTGCATTACTACAAAACCACACTGCTGCCACAGAATAATAATAATAATAATAATAATAATAATAGATGTTTTTTTACGTTTCAACAAGATATTTTTAAAGAATGTGAAATTATCTTTATATAAAATAAAAATGTATAAAAAAATCAATAATCAAGAAAATATTATTTTACGAAAAAATTCTAGTTTTAACTTTTGCACATATATACATATATGCATAATATATGCATAATTCATGTAAAAACCTAAAAAAACAAACATGACGAATCAGCGAGTGAGTGAGTGCATGAACGAGAGAGAATGATTGATTTTTTTTTTTTTTTTTTTTTTTTTGGAAACACATTGCTGCCACATAATAATAATAATATTAATAATAATAATAGGAAAATATATAATTAATAATAATAATAATGTTTCACATTTAACATGACAAAAGTTCATTGTTTTAACAAGTTTTTTAAAATGTAAATATGTTTACATTATTTCACAATATTTTCATGTTGTAATGTAAACATATCCTGAAATAACATGAAAAGATCACCAGATAATACATTACCAACACATCACCATAAATCTCTGATTCCCATCACGCATGCATTTCAAAGGCCAGACTCGCTGCTACGGTTGCTTCCAGCATAGTACAACAGCTCTCTTGCTGTTTTCAAAAGCTTGATCAGTTGTTTTCTTTTGTTCATTTCTAGGCTACTTATTTGTAGAGATGGGTGGAAAAAAAAGATTGTTACATATCACAATCCTTTTGTGTAGCTATTCATGTATTGCCACGCTGACAGCAAAATCGACTTTCTTAAAACACATTTTTAATTTATACAGTATATTTTGCAGTGGAGAAAATGTTGCTGTTCCTCTATAATCCTGCAGGTGGCGCACTTATAGTTACTTATGGTATACTTATGGTTACACAGAACAACATCCTGTTGGACCAAATTATTTGCTAAGTTTGTTTAGAATTGTAACAATTATTTTCAGAATAATTATTCTGAAAATAATAATAATAATAATAATATAAAATTAAGTGAAAGAAATGTGCATTGACCATCAGGCACCAGGGAATGTAAAAATGAATCAAAATTATAATATAAAACAATCTGGGCTATGCATTGATAAGGATTTCACTGTACTCAAAGTACTGTGACGAATAAAAGCTTTCTCAAATGCATTCCCTAGTGCGTATCATAGAGGTAGCTGAGATACTTGTTTCTGATTGGCAGGCAGAAGGTTTTTATTTTCCTGCATAAAGCAGAAAAAACCTCTAATGTAGATCCAGTCAAATAATTACAGTTCTAAATCACCGGCTCTGACACGACACGTCATTATAAATACATTAATGAGGTTTAGCTTGGCGTTACCAGCGAAAATTTCTCATGAAAACGATGACGTCTGTAATGATGAACATCTTGGAGCTTCTTTATCTTCTGAGGAGCACATCTTACTGTGATAAATCGACCTTCATCTTGAGTTGCTCTGAACACAAAACTTCGAAAAGAATGCAAAGCCATCCACGCTCAGTTTAATATTAGCGTCCGTATTTCATATTTACTTGAACAGATACCAAAAAGCCAGGATAGTTTTACTGCCAGATAATTTGAAATCCACTCTTTTCAGAAAAAAAAAAAAATCTTAGGATTTATCTTTTAAAGGTTCTGAGACAATGAACTGACCTCTTGCGTTGTAATTCTGCCCCACTTGTTTGTTTTTTGAATTTGTAAAGAAAAAGCTAAAACCTTCCAAATGTGCCTATGTACAGTAAATGTGCATTAAATCTAGATTCTAAGTTAAACATGTACGATGAACCAGCAGTAAAGCATTGAACATCACCTGGAATAAAATCAACCCATTCATGCTAATGATTAATATATTAATGCTAATGTATGGGAATCGTAACAGGGCGGTACTCCCGGTGCCCAGTGTCGCTTTTAGGTTGTGAAGGTGACCTGGCAGTGGCCCTAAAATGCCTGCATTGGGGCAAAGGGCTAATGTGTCTGCAGAGAGCCATTTTGAGCAAAATCCCTGCTGAGAGAGACAAAGAAAAAGAGAAATAATGATGAAGGGAGCCTCAAGGAGAAACAGGAATCATGGAGCAAGCTATTAACCTTCTGCATGCCCATTAAAATCCTGACACAACCTATAAATCCCGTCCATGGAACCATCCGTATCTTGTCCAGTCACTCGGTTTCGTACAGTTTAAGATTTCACCGGCGTGGCGAGCTGGCGAAAGATCCAGGACGGCGCCCTCTAGGGGCCGCCGTACGAACTCAGCGATTAGGGAGCCATTTTCCTCTGCGCCTTTCAATATTAATGAAGACTGATGAAGTGCTCAGGAGTGCATGTCTCTCAGCTCTGCCGGGATCCGATTGACAATCGCAATTAGCTAACACTCAAGTTCGCTTCCATCACTTTAATTTGACACCAGAAAGGACATAAATAGTCGAGAGATAAAAAAGAAAAAAAAAGAAACGGCAGAAGAGACAGACTGAGACTGAGAGAGAGAATTTGGGAACGTCAGAAAAAAGTACAAAGCCTTCAGGAAAGCAAATTCGAATGAGTTTCCTTCTCCAGCATTTTGTCGTCCTGCGCTTGCCTCTGTAAAAAACTATAGTAAGACATTACATCTCGTCTTTCTTAGTTATTTATCTGTATGAATATAATTGATGCTGTTTTTAATTTGCATTAAGTCTGTATATTTTAAATGCTTACTGACAGAGTTCAACAGTTGCACTTAGTTGCACTCTCATTATAATTGCATTCTTGAGTAAACAGATTTTTTTTTTCTTCAGTGCATGGGAAACTTGCTGAAATTCATACTTGGACATAAGCTACAGAGGCGGCGAATAGAGATAAACACACAAGCACTAACAGGAAAGTAGTTGAGATGCACTTAAAATGCATACTCGTTTCATTTTTTCCCCCCCATTTTTTTTTCTTTTTCCTCCTTTCATGCACCTCGGATTCAGGGGCAATTTCTGAAAATGTCAGTGCAGCATTTTCGGGGTGGCTTGTCCCCCAGTCTTCCTGAAAAGATTAATGTCATCTGGCTTGTTCACAGTATCTCCCCTTTAAGAGTCAGTGGGAGGAAGAGAAAGGAAAGGGATATGTGTGTGTGTGTGTGTGGATATGTGGTTGTGGGGGGTGTGGGGTGGTGTGGGGTTAAGGTTATAATGGACAATCAGTGTCACTAGAGATAACTGGACCTGTTCCATAGCAGCATCGACTAAATATATTGGTCCCTGGTGGTGTTACTTTCCCCCCTGTGAGAGAGACTGTGTGTGTGTGTGTGTGTGTGTGCACTTTATTTTACTACTAGCCCAGGATATGTTTAAAGCCCTTTTCCAGTTGACTGACAGATACATTTTCTTGCTCTTCCCACCCACGTCTTCAGCAGGACCATCTTTCCTCCTGTCACTCTCCCTCATTTAGCAGACTAGAGCCAGGAAATGAAAAAGAACCCACAGTTCCCCCAGCATCGTCCATCATCTTCACCCAGGCTAAGTCCGCAGTACTGACCTCCATCCATTAGAGGGCATTATCTCATATAAATCTCATGTTCTAGTCCGGCAACATAGAGATCGATTTAGGATCATGGTCACATTCCAAAAAAGTCTCTAAAGCGTCTACAGCTCTCTGAAGCAAAGATCAAGTCAGCAAAGATTCTTCAACTCTCTAGGACACCGAGTCAGCATTCTTCAGCCTTTGAAGAGCCCATGGGAACAAACCAACATAACTTCTTCAGGCATTAGATATTGAATGAAGATAACTTTCCAGCACTTTGAGGCCAGTGTATAACTTTTTCATCTATTGGAGAATCTTTGTATTCTGATTGATAAAATCAAAACATCCAGTTAACAGGGGTCAGTGGAATCATGTAAAAACATTTTGCATTTTTCACATAGAAAAACTCAAAATAGTGGGTCACCATGGATCAAATCAACCTACCTTCTTTAATCCAGCAATTTCTAAGAAATCAAGCCAACATTCAGTACAAGCAGCTTCTTCAGTCCTAAAGGCCCAGCAATTAGGGAGTCATAACATCTTTAGCATTGGGAGGCAGAAAAACTCGACTCAACATAACCCCTTCAATCATTATAGTCAAAATCAAATCAAATTCAAATTTTATTTGTCACATACACAGTCATACACAGTACAATATGCAGTGAAATGCTTAAACGACCGCCCGTGACCTTAAAATGTAAAAACAGTTAACAAGAAATAAATAGAACAAATTATAGAGCTGGAATCCATAGAAGTTCAGCCTGTTGAGATCTGAACAATCAGTTCAGCAGACCTTCTTCAGCCAATGAAGGCCAAAGGGATAAGTAAAAGTCTTAACCATATGGAGGCCTAAGGGTTTAAGTCAAAATAACTTACAAGAGCTGAGAGACCTGTGGAAGCAAGTTAGTATAACATCTTGAACCCAAGAGCAAGCTGAGGGATCAAGTCAACATATACTGTAAGTTCCTCAGCTCATAGAGGCCCAACAGCCAACAAAACAAATTAAGTAAGCATAACTACATTTACATTAGGCATTTGGCAGACGCTCTTATCCAGAGTGACTTACATTTTTATCTCATTATACATCTGAGCAGTTGAGGGTTAAGGGCCTTGCTCAAGGGCTTGCTCAACTTGGTGGTTGTGGGGTTTGAACCTGGGATCTTCCGAACCGTAGTCAAATGCCTTAACCACTGAACTATTTCAGTATTCCAATGCCCAAGGAATCAACTGCATATTCAGCATATTCATTTTTAAACACTACACAATGGTATTGGCGGTTCAGCGGGAGAAGCCCCAAGTTTAGTTTCAGAGCAATGTACAGTATATAACACCCCTCCTCTCCCCCAATCTTCATTACATTACATTTACAGTACAGCAATTGGCAGACACCCTTATCCAGATTTATGAATCTTATCCGGCTTATGATTTAATCTCATTATACAGCAGTTATGGGTTAAGGGCCTTGCTCAAGGGCCCAACGGTGGCATCTTGTTGATGCTAGTGTTTGAACTTGGGACCTTCTGATCAGCAGTAAAATGCCTTAACAACAGAGCTACTCCTGCTCCAAATTGATAGTGCACAAGCCGGTCTGACCCACAGTGCTGGTACCAAACCTGGGTAACTAGAACGGGTGGCATCAGGAAGGGCATCTGGTGTAAAAACATGCATTGCATGCTGTATTCTTACAATGCCCCACTGCTGAAAGTGCAGGGACACTTCTCCTGTATGCAAAACCAGCTCTGTGAAGACATGGAAGAAAAGGTTGAATGTCCAGCACAGAGCCTGACTGAGGGCCTCACAAATCCCAACATAAATGTTTTAAAATTCACAGAAGAGTGGAGCTAGAAAGAATGAAGCTATGTGTGCGATTAGTCAGGTGTCCAAAACCTTTTGTCCATATGGTGTACACCACTGACCCTAGCTTGGAGGTCAGTAATGATGCTAAATGGGATCCATGTAAAAACATCTTGAAGGCCAGAATAGAAATTGAAGTATGCGATCTGTATTTGTGTATTAGATAAATTGGCAAGGAATTATTTAAACTAAATTGAAACTTTTAATTGCTTTAAAGTGGGTTCCTATTTTGACCTTCAGTTGCAAGTAATCACTCCTGTGACATAGATGATACACACTTCTAATTCGTAAATCCAAGTCAGTCTATTGAAAACGTATTGGAATGCTGGGAATAAGGGTCCACTGGGGCAGAAAGTGCACGTCATGTACAGCCTTTCCATTTCCGTCCTGGAAGACAGTTTACACACAGCTTCAACTAGCAGTGCTACAAGTCCGGATTGACATCTTCATTAAACACTAATGCATCACTCCACCGCTGTCTACACCCTCGCTGTGCATGCAGACAAAACTCGGCCGTGTCCTAGCAACAAAGCGGACAGACAGCAAATCCGAGAGATGTACACAGAATCTGGGATTTCAATTTGTTTACTTCACTTTAGTGCTCAGGCTCATCCGTGGCTGCTTTATTAAAAAAAAAAAAAAGCGTTACACGACGTACTGTATGCTGGCTCTCCAAAGGAATGATTTTAATTTACACGAGATGCTTGATTAAGAACGAGCATCTACTGCTGTCTGAAAGGAGAAATTGAAGTGGTGTGTTTTGATGTACTGTAGAATGAAAGATTTAGGAGAGCATTTAATAGGAGGCAGATGGTTCCTTTCTGGATGATTCTTGCTATTGCCTGTTTTTTTTATTTTTTATTTTAAGTACAGCTAGGACATGCTTAGGACACGGCTAAGACACTGCGTAGGATTGTAAGGGACTTACATACCGTAATGTGGCATGGCAGTTAATCAAAAACTTGCTAGCTTAGAATGATACAGAATTTGATTGATATGCCATGTCATGGTGATTGATCAACTTTACATACTGTACATACTTCAACTTCTAAAGTAGTGATCATTCTGGCTTTCAAGATGTTTTTATATGGATCCCATTGAGCATCATTAACGATCTTTGAGCTATATACAGTACCATACCAAGGAATCTGAGTGGCCACCATTGTGTGGGATGTCAGATTCTGTGACTGAATGCCATGTTGTCACATTCCAAGCTTATAGGATTGGCTTCTGCATCATGGTATTGCAAGCATTATGATTATCCACTGTGCCAAGGTATTCAACTAAAGACTGGACAAGAGTCAATGGTGACCAGAACATTGGTGGACAAGGAAGAAAGTATTTGATGGCTTTTTTAAGAGCGACAGGACTAGAGCAGAGGATTTAAACTAAAAGGAAAATGAGGGAGATCAAGACTAGAAGATGGCGGTATTGGATGCCAACTGCCGGTAAGCACCAAGAAGGCAAGAGTGTACAGTACGATGGAACGCCACCCCAAAACTTCAGGGGGAGGGACAATGGGAGTTTGGAAAGGTTGAGAAAAATATTTTAGAAAATGGATTAGAAGATCAAGTAAGAAAGTATTTGATGGGCTTCTTAAGGGCGACAGGACTTGAAAAGAGGATTTAAACTGAAATGAAGATGAGGGAGATCAAAACCAAAAACCGGCAGTGATATAACACCGGTCTTCCAGCAGAATTATGGCTCGCTTACGGATGTTATTGTTACTCCAAGCATACTGTAATACTGTATATAGGTAAGTTCTTAATAATCGAGCAAAGGTATCGACCTCAGGCCTGTGTAAATTTCATCCAGGTCTGCAGAGAATCCTGGAAAACATTCCACCCCCCCTAACCCCATTGTGTAGAAGGTGACTTTGAGCCAAGTGATTACCGAAACATCTTCCACTCAGCTGGGGTCTTTATTAACAAGCTGGGGTCTGTATTAACAAGCTTCCACAGTCTCTTGTGGAATGGTGGAGCGCTAGCACTTTTGAGAGAGATAACGGGAGAAAAAGGTGCTTTAGCTCTTATCTTGGTCGAACACTAGCGGTGAATAAAGGAGTGCAGGTGCACGTTGAGCAACAATAGTCAGTAATCACGGAGGTATGACACCCGAGTCTTGGCGGTGGTGGCTGTGCACTCTTTATTAAAGTCTTTGTCTTGGTATAAAAGTGAGGATATCTTTGGGTTTTCTGTTTTCTTCTGTTAACGGTGGCAGTGTTGGAACGGCGGCACCCACTCCTGCTCAGAAACCTACCTTGTGTTAATAGAGACCTTATGAAGAGAAGGCATTATAAAAACCAGCAGTTGAGAAGCAACCCATAAACCCATGCCATGGTTATAGGCACAGGGTAACTCCTCCCGAACAATAAAGCTGACCGACTGTGTATAAAAGGTCCCTCAAATCATGCATTTTTTTAAAACCTCAAATTTCCTGTATTTTACTCATCATACAAACGCATGGTTTTGGTATCTATGCATATGAGCCACTACTGAGTCACACCCACCACCCAGAGAACTGCAGAGATGAGCAACAAGCTGGTCTTCTTGGTCTCCTAGGTGTTTATACGGTGGCCCTGAAGTGCAAAACAAATTAACAAAACTGAAAACAAAAAACAAAACCCAAAACAAAATAACAAATTCAAAACCAAATTAACAAAATGGAAAACAAAATAACTAATTAAAAAACAAAATATCAAA
>JAQMYL010000035.1:31609405-31625446 GCA_030014365.1 Clarias pachynema
TTGGTTTACGAGTGTTTTGGAATACGAGCCCACTTCCGGAACGAATTATGCTCGTAATCCGAGGTTCCACTGTATTAAGTATTTTGGATAAACGCCTTCAGCATAAAGTAATCAGTAAAAATAAGGAAAGACCATGTCGTTAGAAGGTTTGTCCAAACTTTTGACTGGTAGTATATTGGACAGGGTGGCAATCCATCACAGGGCACATATACTCTCTCTCTCTCTCTATATATATATATATATATATATATATATATATATATACACACACACTACGGACAGTTAGCCTAATCAGCATGTCTTTGGACCGTGTGAAGAAACCGGAGAACCCACCAAGCACGGGGAGAACATGCAAACTCCACACACACAGACCCTGAGGAGGGAACCGAACCCAGACCCTGGAAGTGCGAGGCTGCTACAGTGCTAACCACTACACCACCGTGCTGCCTATGTGTGTTCCTGTGTTGCTATAATTACAGTTGCAACAGTTGAAGAAAGTGTGTATGTGTGTGTAAGTGTGTGTGTCCACGGCTTTGGGCGAGAGTGGTGGAGGATGACGGCACCATGACGGGCTTTGACACTCTACATAATACACAGAGCTGATACACACTCCTTCTGACAGCTGTCACTGAGAGGAGGAACGCCTCAACCGGCACACACATGCACACTCACACTCGCTTCTGCTTCCTCTTGTAGTATTCAGCACACTGTGTTCCCCTCCACGTTCTAAAGCCATTCCCGTGGACTTACACTACACACTTAAAAAGACAGCAAACTCATGAGGAAATAAAGCTATCGCTACTCTCTCCTGTCCTAACACTTCCCTTGGCACGATACCTAATAATGGAATAACAGTGCGCGGAAATCCAGAGCAACACTGTCTCCGAAGATACGTTTCAGGTTATAAAAATTCCACGAGTTTCCATCCTCTGTCATGATTCTCCATCCATCTGTTGTCTATACCACTAATCCTGTGGATGGTCATGTGGGGAGGGGGTGCGAGGCCACACACGCTGGAGGTGCGAGGCCACAGTACGAGGTGCAGTACAGTATATAGGCCAAAGTTTTTGGTTATCCATTAAACATTAAAATGCATAAACATGGACACAGCCAAGGGATGAAGGGAAACACTCAACATTATGCTACCACCACTGAGCTTCACTGAGACGGGTTGGCAGGGTGGTAAAGAAGTGCTGGTTATCTGCCAAAACCAGAGCTTCGTGCCAAGGCCAAAAATCAGATCAGAGCACTTTCGAGTCTTTTGGCAAACGTCAAACAGAATTTCATATGTCTTGCCATTTTTTTTTTTGTGTAGATCTGTACAGTTACCAAGCTTTAGTTCCCTTGTGATCAGCTTCAAGTTTAATTAATCTACACGGTCACTGACAGACAGCCTCCTCTCCGCAGTGTTGCCCTTGTGCCACATTTTCTTTGTGCTTTTTTTTTTTTCATGAAATGAATGGCTGTAATGATGCTCTGCAGGACATTTGGCTTTAAGTGTATTTTCCCTGGCGCTTTATCCTGTACTTGTTCTCAGATTTCCTTTGTATCCGTGATGCCGTTTGATTAGGTATGCTCTTTAATGCAATCTGGATTCCTGCAGGGTCAGGTGTATTCACGATATTGAGATCACATGACACTCAATAAGACTCACAGTTGAACTTGATTTAACTTAATGCCTTCTGAAGACAGCTGATTACAGAAAAAATCTAATTCACGGCAGAAACAGGGAGTGACGCCGTATGCAACGCAAGCTTTTTTAAAATTGTTATTAGCAAGTAATTTTGCAATATTACGCACTTGTAAGCAAGGGATAGACGGCACATTGGTGTAGCTGTTAGCACTGTTGCCTTGAACCTCCAGGGTCCAGGTTCGATTCCTGCCTTGGGGTTTGTGTGTGCATGGAATTTGCATGTTCTCCACATGCTTGGTGGGTTTCCTCTGGGTACTCCGGTTTCCTCCCACAGTCCAAAGACTTGCAGGTTAGGCTTATTGGTGTTCCCAAATTGCCCGTAATGTGTGGATGTGTGTGAATGTTGACCGGAGGTCCTACCATGGTTGTAAAATGGGAATAAATACAACCTTTGGCCTCCACGGTCCCTAGTTGGACTACAGTATTTCCTAGACAGACGGATGGATGGATGGATGGAAGCAATGGATCCTCGTTGGTCTGACCTGTTTATAAACTTACTTTTCTGCTCAACACGGTTTTAAAGAGTGATGCTAAGAGTACTGTAACTATACACCTTCCAGCTCCAATCTGACACCTTTCCTCTCTCACCTCTCAAACCAACAGGGTGTTTCCATGAACAGAGCTGTCAGTCACTCAGTGTTATTCTGTTTTTCACACCATTTTGTATAAACTCCAGAGACTGCTGTGTGAAAATCTCATGTTTTTGTCAAAGAATATAAGTGATGTTCTAGTTTAAAAATGATAATAATACCAACCAGAAGCAAATGTGCTTAAATATCTTTCTTTTCTGCTTTTCTCTCTGCAGTCCATCCGGGAGGTGACGGGTTACGTGCTGGTGGCTCTGAATCAGTTCGATTATCTGCCCCTCGAGAATCTGCGCATCATTCGAGGAACGCGGCTCTACGAGGACCGTTACGCCCTCGCCATCTTCCTCAACTACCGCAAAGACGGGCATTTCGGACTGCGCCAGCTCGGCCTCAAGAACCTCACAGGTACGGCCTTCGGGGATGCATTTTAAAGTAGGAGTTTGTGATTTGCATCGTGAATCTTTAAATATTAAACTAAGGAAATGAAATCACGGCTTCTGCTGGAAAGTTGGCATTTCGGGCTTTTTTTTCCTGTCTGTTTGCCGGACGCTTTCGGACTTTCGGATTGCTTGTGGAGCAAATAAGTCTTTGAATGAGGTGAAGGCACATGAATATGTATTTGATATGTGATTGATTTGTTTTCTCATTCCCATGCTGGAGTTTCAGGAAGGGCGGGTGTGTGTGTTTGTGTGTGTGTGTGTGTGTGTGTGTGTGTGTGTGTGTGTGTGTGTGTGTGTGTTTAAAAAAAAAACAGCCTGCTGAGCTCAGCTGAATAATTGCGTTTGGAATTAGAGCCGTAAAATCCAGGGGCGCTTGTCTAAAGCGAAAATGGCAGAAGCTTGTTTAGAGCTATGAGTCAAGGTCAAACCCGGGAGTATAGCTGACATTGCCTTCGAATGAAAGCGCACATTTCTAGGTTACGCTGTTAGCCAGAGGTATAAAACGGTTTAATTAGGTCACGCATTTCACTTCTGCGTTTATTTGGAATTTGGCCCGTGGCTTTGCGCTCACTCGTCATTTTCTCCAACAAATCACATAATTGGCCGGACGTGATCCACCATCAATAGGATCGCGCTCGGGCGTGCTGCTAAAACGTTTCCCTGTGCCTCAAGGCTTTCCATAACCAAACGCGGGAGAATTTGATCGATTCTGAAATGAAATTTTATGTTCCGAGGCAGTTTTGCGAAACCAAGGCTTTTTTTAGTGTAGCATTATTGTGCAGAAAATATCCATCGCCAAATGTACTTCAGAAAATGAGAAGGGATTATGAGTGCAATCATGCTTGATTCTGCATGTGTGTGTGTGTGTGTGTGTGTGTGTGTGTGTGTATGTTGCCGTAAGTACAAAGGACAGACAGTAATAAAGCTCTGTAAAGTGAGACATGCAACTTCACAGTAAGGGAAATATCTCTGAACCTGCTAGAGGCCAGGTCTTCTATAAACTGTGTGCGTGTGTGTGTGTGTGTGTGTGTGTTTTGTCACATGCATCCAGGCATTTAAAAGGTACGGTAGGACTATAAATGAAAATATTTACGTAGAACATTTTTTGGAGTTATACTTCCAAACAGTATTCAGGGTGTCTCAAAAGTTTTCCATACATAAAGGAATATAAACTTTATTTTATTAAATAAAATAATAAAATTTTTAGTTAAAAAATTGCTCTGCATGCTTTCATTTGTGTGTCTACTACTTGGTTGATCAGCAGTACTTCTGAGTTTTTTGTAAGGTTGACATCAGTGGCTCCCAGGATGAACCCTAATGTCGGATGAATGTTGTAATAAAGTTGTAACAATGTTGCGATGACTTTCACCATGTTTTTTTTGTTTTGTTTTTTTTGAACTTGGAATGCCTTTTGGTAGATAAAATGACGTTGAGATAATGTTGAATGAACGACCCGAACACAATATTGCAAATACAAACTCAAAACAACAAAATTGTAACCTTTATCCGGATGGAGCATTTTTGTCGAATAACGTTCATTCGCACGGCGTCAGATCACATCCCTGGTCCCTTGAGTCCTTAACAGAGTTTAGAATTCTGATCGGGAGATCGGGTCGAACAAAACAGCTTCCCACGCACAATGTGTGTATCTCTCTCTTGTCAATCTCTTAGTGTTGTAATGTTATGTCTGTGTTTCATTTTCTTTTGGAAATATGACCACGAGGTGCGTCTTACCTTGCAAAGTACTGTACTGTACTGTAATGCGGCTTCATATCTATGTGGCTCGGTGGTTATCACTGTGACTGCGCACCTCCAGGGTTAAGGTTCGATTCCCACCGTGGGTCTGTGTGCATGGAGTTTGCATGTGCTTGGTGGGTTTCCTCCGGGTATTCTGGTTTCCTCGCACAGTCCAAAGACATGCAGATTAAACTAATTAGTGTTCACAAATTGCCCGTAGTGTGTGTGTGTGTGTGTGTGTGTGTGTGTGGTCATGTGCCCAATTTTTCCTGGTATTGGCTCCAGGCTTCCTGTGACCCTGTATAGGATAAGTAATATAGAAGATTAATTAAAAATGAATATTTATTAGTTAATCTAAATTTTAATTCATTTTTTAATTCAAGGTAAGTGATAAAAGGCACTAACTTGTTACATAGATGATACACTACATTAAACAGCTATAAATGGATAAACATTAAAATGTGTTTTTTTTTTCTTTTCCATTTTTGGAAATAAAATTATATAATAAAATGATCCTAAATTGTTCATATTTACACGTAGGTGGCTATAAATACACAGCACACTGTAGTTTACAGCAGATTTTCTTTCTTTTCCTGCAGATGTTTGTGTCACACTTTGATCATTTCAATGTAATCACAAATATATTTCTACAAACCTACAATCTATAAAGTATGATATTGAGTTTGATGTAAATTAAAAGTGCAAGGCTTTAAATCAGATGCAGAAGTTATAATAATGGGCAGTTTAATGAACCTGCAGGTTCAGGCTTGTTGCTTTTCATTTCATGTCCATCTAATGAGCTGGTGGTAGAGAAAACATGATGTAAACTACAGTACAGTCTCCCAAAGTGTACATCGTTCTGTGGACGTGGGTAAAGAGCTAACATGGAATCGGACTGTAGTTACCTTGAAAGTTGTACTTTTAAAATTAATTATTCACATCATGGTGGCTTAGTGGTTAGCACCATCACCTCGAACCTCCAGGGTATTGGTTCGAATCCCACCTCAGGGTCTGTGCTGGGTGGGTTTCCTCTGGCTACACTGGTTTCCTCCCACAGTCCAAAGACATGCAGATTAGGTTAATTGGCGTTCCCAATTTGCTCGAAGTGTGTGAAGGAGTGTGTGCGTGCATGCATTCCTGCGATGGATTATATACTGTCTATTATATTATATTATGTCCAGGTTATACCCCCCGCCTCATGCACTGAGTCTCCTGGGAAGGCCCAAGCCCCCCCCCCCCCCCCCTGCAACCTGTCCCTATACAGGATAAAGTGGTATATACGATGAGTGAGTGAGTGATGCTAACTTCCTGCTGTGAATGTTGGGTAGCTAGCTGCTAATCATACAGCATACTTCCTATCAAGCAGGATAAAGAAATCAAATGCTCAGTACTCCTTTCTGGGTAAGACGTCATGTATAGCTAAGGAGAACCGTCTCACTCCACCCGTTTTAACTTTTTTGTATTTTCTTGCACTGCACATATACTTGCTAACTACTACTTCTGCTTGCACATCGGTTTTAAGAACTCTACAGCTATAGTGACGGAGTCCCTCAGCCCCCCTCCCCCAAAATGTTGATTTAACAAACTCAACCTGAGCTAATAAGCTATTGAAACAGAACTTAAGACCACAAGAGCAGTTTCGCCAAAAGGGAAGCTGGTGATGAGAAGTTAATTTGTTTTGTCTTAGCATTTACTCTCAGCCTATTTGCCTTGTATATTTAACTCATTTGGCTGTTGATTTAATCTAAAGCAGTTTACAGCTGAGACGAAGTGCAGCCGAGCAGTTGAGGCTTGAGTGCCTTGCTCAAGGCCCCAACAGTAACAGTGCTGGGATTTGAACTCCCAAGATTTAACCCCTTAGTCACCACTTCATCATCCTTTAATTATGGAATTTTTCACATGTGATACATTATTCTCTTAATACTCGAAAAGGTTTAGGTGTCAGCCGTGGGGATCAAGCTTCAGCATCAGATTTCCCATCTGTTTTCAATGGAAATTAGCTACATGTGCTAATTTCATCAGACATCAAGTAACTTCTGTTTATATGCAGCCGAATGAAGGGGCGGAAACTGGTGCCATATTAGTGCACAAACCATTGATATCAGCGGTTCTTAAAGCTCCAGCGGACAAACTGTAAAAAGAAGTTGATCCAGCATAAAGTACTACAGTATAAAGTTGAAGCCACGTCAAGTATTCCTACTGTACCTTCAGCAAATAAGACTGTGCCCTTATGGGCAGTCCTGGTGATTCTTCCATCCACTTTCTACCTCGTACCCATGTCCTAGTCACATGGGCAGCAGTGGGCAATAGAGATGCCCAGGCATCCCTGTCTCTCCCTTGCCACCTCCTCCACCTCATACATGGGGATACAGAGGAACTCCAAGGTCACACGAGAGACATATTCTCCCCATCTAGTCCTGGGTTTGCCCTGGGGCCTTCACTCTGTCGGACATACCTGAAAACTCTCCCTAGGTAGGCGTCCATCCAGGAGGCGTCCTTATTACAGTACATACCCAAACCACATCAGCCGAGTCCTTTCCATGTGAAGGAGCAGCGGCTTTAGTTTGAGCTGTCTGAGCTCCTCACCTTACACCAAGTCACTAGATTTAGTGAGAGAGTCAATAAGCTGAAACACTTTTCAGGATCATTAATGTTGCACTTTGACTAACTATTCAAACTACCAGGTTTAAAGTTCACGACAAAATGAGCTCAAGGTATAGTAGTTGTGTTAATGGCATCCAAGCCTCATTTAAAACGATTAGTTGAATGTTTATTTAGTAGAATGGGAAAAGGTTAGTCAAGAAAGCCGAGGTGGGAGGTAAATGAGTAAATGTTCTGCATTGCTGTACCTAAATACATACTTCGCATATCTGGTCCTTGCTTGAATAGTTTTATTAGAGGATATTTTTTTTACTTCCACTCCGCGCAAAAGTACAGCAAACTTCACTATACTACTTCACTATATTTCTGCATGGTGTTGTGTTACATAACCATAGTTGTTGGACTTTCGAGGGGTCGCTACAGCGGACCATCCAATCCGCACACAACTTGTTCAAATCCCACGACCACCAAGTTGTCCCTGATGGGCCTTTGAGCGAGGCCCTTAACCCTCAACTGCTCAGATGCATGATGAGATTAAAATATGTAAGTCGTTCTGGATAAGGGCGTCTTCCAAATGCCTAAATGTAAATTCAGAAGCAGAGAGAGAATGAATTTCTGCTAATACAAGACCTGTATTTTAAAACGTAAGTAAATTTGAAAATGAGTACTTTTGTACTTTTACTCAAGTACAACAGTAAATGGAGGACTTTTACTTTTACTTAAGTAATATTTGCCCTAGGCAATCTTTACTTTTATACCAGTACAGGATTTATGTACTCTGGCTTTTTCTTGGCCATGTAACACCCTCAAGTGAAGTCTAGACGTTTCGAGTGAGATTTTGGAAACAAATCAGGCCCTTTCCAAACAAAAGCAAGAAGGCTTGAATTAAGGTTGAAGTGAACTTTCAGGAACGATAGCAGCAAGCAGTTTTCCACCATGAGACGGGGCACGTCTCTGTCTTCTCCATCACTGTCTTTGTGTTTTTAAAAAAAAATGCTGATTCGGACATTCTCACATCCCGCTAGCGACTGCCTGTTCGTGCATGCTGGGTCAGGGAGACGTAATGAAATGTCAACTCAGGTCTAAGTTTGTTGCACTTCTGACATGAAACGCAAGCCGATAATTATATAAAGGTCTGTGTGGGAAAGGAGCTTTGAGTTTTGACTGAAGATCAAATCAGGCTGTAAAGAAACTGCTGAGCTGCACAGACATTTTTATCCAGTGTTTTCGGTACCGTGTGCTGGGTTTCTGTTTCCGACGTGATGCGTAGCCAGAGGCTCTTCTACACCTGCCGTCCTGCGCAAAAGCGTAAAATCTCCTAGTTCTTAGCACGCTCATTTTTTCCTGGAACAGAAGCTCGTTAAATTGACCCGCTCATGGCTTATTAAGGTGCAAAGCGTGCCTCAACCATTTTTTATTTGTTTTGTAATTTCTCCAGATTCGTACTGAGTCATTTTGCAAACTATGTCATTATTCTTCAAGAACGTTTTTTTTTTTTTTTTGGTGGTGGGGGGGGATTTTAGCTTAAGATCTATTAGTGCTCTTTATTGCAATTGCAGTGGTACCCCTTATTCTTTTTCAGTTTCTTTGAAAATTCACACCAACCTGACTCAACTCTACTGCTCATTCTGCACTTTTCTTCACCTCCTGAACACTGTTATTATTCTCCACATCCATTGCTTTACTGAGACTGAAAAAGCCAGAGTTAAGTACCCAGGCTGTGAGTTTTTTATTTTATTTTTTTTACCTATGCAGCTTTGCTCGTTCTTCACTGAGACGCATGCTGATTGGGTCATGGAATGGTCTGGCACACCTCCGTCTTCTTCCTCAGTCGGATCCAAAATGGCAGCAGCAGCAGCAGCAGCTGGGGTTGTTGCTTGTTAGGCGTCTGCGTGAGATAGGAGAGGAAGTGCAAACACATGGTGCGGTTAGGATTTCATTAGAACATATAAAGGAGGGTAAGGTGAGGTAAGGACAGAGATGAGTTTTGTTTTCTTCACTGCGGAAAACTGGCGTAAATTTATAAACCGTATCTCAAACTTGATGATTTTGTATTACAAGAAAAAACATGGAGGAGTTGTCGCTGTCGATAATGTTGGCGCTATATCCGCTCACCTGTCAGCTGTCATGCGGTGAATAATGTTCCTTTTGTTCTCACCCTAATTTGCTTCTTCTGAGACACATCAAGCAAGTCAGTTACATCGTTATAACAACAAAAAGGGAAGAAAGTGAAAAAGAATTTGCTACCTTCTTCTTCTACTTCTTCTTTTCGCTGCTGCTGTTAGAGGTCGCCACAGCGGACCATTTGTCTCCATCTACTGTAACTCTGTCTACCACATCTTCTCTGGTCCCTCCAACCTCCTGCATGTCCTCCACCATCCATAAATAAACCTCTCCTCCTGATATAGACCCCTCATCCCTCCTCAAACATCCAAACCATCTTAACCTGGTCTCTCTAACTGTATCCCCAACCTGCACTGTTCCCCTAATATCCTCATTCCTAATCTTGTCCATTCTTGTCGCTCCCAAAGCGAAACCGCAGCATCTTCAGCTCTGCCACCTCCGGTTCTGACGTCTCCAATTTGCACGACGTCACTGCTGAACTTTCCCTTTCATTCTTGCCGATACCTTTCTGCCACAGATCACCCCTGCTGCTCCTCTCCACCTGTTCCACCCTGCCTGCCGTCTCTTTTTCACTTCTCTATCACACTCCCCATTGCTTTGGATTGCTGACCCTAAATATTTAACCCCCCCTCCCCCTCACCTTTCCATACCTATTCTACTCTAACTTGCAGCTGCACATTTCCCCCACTTGCTCCTAGTCTTGCTCCTACTGACCTTCATGCCTCTTCTCTCCACTGCATCCCTCCACCTCAACCATCTTTTGGGATAAATCCCGCCTTCTGCATTAGGATTGGTTACAAGGATTGGTTCAAGTCTGGGCTGTGACTGGCTGGATGCTTTACTATGCATGAAATGCGAAGTCGATCAGTTCTCCTTCTTCATCCACAGACCCAGAAAATTGAAATCAGGAACAGGAACGGAAACTCGTCACATGACCTATTGTTACCCCACGTGCACAGAGAGAGAATATATTTATCCTGACAAGGGAAAAACGATCAGATGAAGCATTTACATGGCTAATATTTTCCTACTAAACAAATGAGCAAAAGTTTACCCCCCCCCCCCCCCCAATTATTCCGATCACACTATTAAGTCAGAATATTCTGGCTTTGGTCTAATTTACACAAAGCAGACGAATGAGAACTTTATACAGTAGACGTGGCGTAAAAATAGAAATGGAATGAAAAGTTACAGATTCTGAACACTGGACATGTTTTTTTGTAACTCTTACTCACTGAGTGTGCACGGGATTTTAGTGGAATACACACTAATCACTGAAATCACACACACACTTCCTCTTCTCTGACAATCATCAGAAGTGTAACAGGCGGAGAGAGAGAGAGAGAGAGACGAGGAGACTTTGAATTAGAACACGGCCCCTTTATTATTATCTAAGAGTGTGTGTTTTTTCTTTTTTTCTCTCTTTTTCTTCTTCTTCTTTTCCCCACACGCTGAGTTTTGCCAAGTTGAAGAGACTCGGGCCGAGGCTCTGAATAATTCAAGCTCTGTGGATTGTTCCGCTTAGCCAGTCCCTCCTGTGGATGCCAGCGGGCGACAATGTAACCCAAAATGCCAGTCTGGATGGCGAGCGTCACATCACTGATGACCTGAAGTGAGCGTTTCTCGCAGTAATAGTGGACAATAGAGCTCTATAATGCAGAAATGCAGAAATGAGACGGGGCTCGGGGCGGCGAGGGGGAATGTTTCAAATACCAGCCATGCCCACAGGGAAGGAGTGTGCGATATACACACATGCTTTCTTCTGTTCTTTTTCTCTCTCTTCTCGTGCCATTTTCTCACCCTTTCCTTTACTGTGCTTGCTCTCTTTTTCTTTTTTGTTCTGTTTGTGTGTTTTGTCAAGATTTGATGCTGTTCGCTTTGAAAACTGTGCTCCCTTTCGCGTTATGTAGAGCTCCCGCTGTATCTTCGTGTACCTGTGTGTGTGTGTGTGTGTGTGTGTGTGTGTGTGTTTATGTTTGTGTGTGTATGTGTGTAATGTAGGAACAGGTAAATGGCAGCAGTTGGCAGAAGAAGTAACTGTCAGCCGAATGCTGAACCCACTCTCTGCCCTGACATCCTCAGGCAGTTCTGAGCTGGAACACAGCCCAGGCGCACAGACACACACACAAACACACACACACACACTTATACAACTTCCACTCTTTCTTTCACTCTCCTTTCCTCTTCTGCCTCTCTCCTTCTCTCGGTCTCGTTCTCCCACCGCCTCCACAAGCCACGAGCCTCTTCGTCCTGAACTCTTTGATCCTGCTGTCACGTTATCATGTCAATCCTCTTCGTCAGCGCCCTCTAGAGACGTGTAATGTGATTGATCGCGTGTGAGCGATGGTTACAGTGATGAAAAGGTTTAACCTTTAGAGCCCCAAAGGGATCCGAGCTTGCTCGGCGTGCGGGTTTTATTGTCCAGAGCTGAAGATTTTATAGACCTTTATAGAATGAAAACCAGATGTTGTTGTTGTTGTTATTGTTGGGTTTGGATTCAGAAAAACATAATCATGTTTAATGTGCACTAACGGGTCAAAGCTCTTGATCTCTGTATCTGCATGATATTACACGCTGTCCTGCTGCCATGTGACTGTCTGATTTCAACGACTGCAGGTGTGCAGGTGTTCCTATTAAAGTGGACAGGTGGTTTGGTCTACAGTACTGTCTTGTGCATTTTTTAGTCCATCATTAAAAAGAATTAAAAAAAGAGCTATGAAGCAACATCTCGGAAATATAGAATTTTGTAGCTATTTTGGTTTTTTTTTTTTTAAGTACGAGGGGCGTTCAAGTCAAACCGGGACTTTTGAATATCCACCTCTGAAACACCGGCCTCCAAGGATTCCTTCAATCTCACAAACATGTGGCTTAGAGAGTAACTCCCAGCCGAGTTTCTGTAATGTGCAAGCGGATCAGGTGTTCCACTCCCTGAATGTTCCCGGGAACGACTGCTGTTCTGTGTCCTCCGAGCCACCTCGAGGGGATCGTCATTCACGGATGAACAGCCTCCTTTAAATACTTTGCACCGTCCAAATAGGAGTCTCATCACCGATCTGTGCTCGAAGTCTTCTGTAAATGTCAATCGCTTTCACGCCTTCATTCACCGAAAAGTTCATCACTCGTCCCAGTTTGACTATAACGGCCCTTGTGTATTAGAAATATTGGTTTAGTTCAATATAGAACTTGCTGGAACTTATATAAAGTATACTAGCTGTCATAGTCCGGATTCTGATTGGTGAGAAGGTGTTGATCAGTTTTCTACAAAATAACAGAAACAACAAACAAAATAACAAATTCAAAAAACAAAATAACAAATTCAAAAAAACTAAATAACAAATTCAGGAAACAAAATTTCAAAAAACAAAATAACAAATTAAAAAAACAAAATAACAAATTCAAAAAACAAAATAAATTCAGAAAACAAAACAATTTAAAAAAACTAAATAACAAACTCTAAAACAAAATAGCAAATTCAAAAAACAAAATGACAAAACCAAAAAAAACTAAATAAATTCAGAAAACAAAATAACAAATTCAAAAAACAAAATAACAAATTCAAAAAACAAAATAAATTCAGAAAACAAAACAATTTCAAAAAACAAAATAACAATTTCAAAAAACAAAATAACAAACTCTAAAACAAAATAACAAATTCAAAAAACAAAATAACAAATTAAAAAAACAAAAAGTCAGAAAACAAAATAACAATTTCAAAAAACAAAATAACAAACTCTAAAACAAAATAACAATTTAAAAAAATAAAATAACAAACTCTAAAACAAAATAACAAATTCAAAAAACAAAATAAAGTCAGAAAACAAAACAATTTCAAAAAACAAAATAACAAACTCTAAAACAAAATAACAAATTCAAAAAACAAAATGATAAAACCAAAAACAAAATAACAAAACCACAGACAAAATAATTCCAAAAACAAAATGACAAAATAAAAAAACAAAATAATACATTTAAAAACTAAATATCAAAACCGGAAACAAAAAAAAAAATCTGAAAACACAACGACAAATCCGACATTAAAATCCCGCGAGTCTGCAGTACTTCTTGTATATCTTGAGTGACAGATGTCTCGTCCAAATCAGAGATAAGGCTTTCATTCGCAAACTATACCTACCTTTTCTGGTTTGTCTCAATTGTTATTCTGTTTTCTGGTTTTGCACTTTTTGCCCACCGTAGTCTTTTCTGCGCTCTAATGCGCTCGTTCTAATGTAACACACTACTGTTTATTAGACGAGCAGCTCATTCACCGGGCCGTGTACTGTGCTGTATGACTGAAGCTTTACATAATCCAAGACTTATTTTAAATGCGTTAAATATCTAGCGTTATGTCACAATGCAAAATGCGAAAATGTGATTTAATGGAAGGAGTCTCCAGTGTCGGCACTTTTGGATCAATCTGTGCGTCTTCCGACAAGGAGGCTTTTTGCGTTCTCAGTAAAATGATAAGAAGCATTTTCTATGAAAGATCTTCTCGGAAATATTGAATTTTGTAGCTATTTTGGTATTTTTTACGTACAAGGGGCGTTCAAGTCAAACCGGGACTTTTGAATATCCACCTCTGAAACACTGGCCTCCCAGGAAAGCTACGTGCTTTATCTAAAGTAACAACTTACGTAGGATTATTTTTAAAAAAATAGTTTTTACTTCACTTAAACTGATGTGAGAAAACGTGCATAATCATTGATTTGCTGTTTCCTTGATTTTTTTTCTTTTTGATTTTCATTTATGGAAGGAGTCTCCAGTGCGAGCGCCAGTCAGGAAACTGCTATAACAAAGAAGTCAGACAAGAACTCATTTGTTTTGCGGATGTTATATGTACAGTATATACGAATGCAGCTGATCATCTGGAAAGCTGATTGTTGTTCAGTGTGGATGTGAAGCTGAGGTGAGATCAGACACGCAGGAGTCAGGAGCACGGGTCTGATCCACACAGGGTGAAGTGACACGCTCACTTACTCTCTCTCTCTCTGTGTGTGTGTGTGTGTAAGATCCATCTTAATTAGTCGTATGCTTTTTCCGACTGCAGTCTGAAGGTCTCCCTTCTGAGTGATTAAGACTGAGAGAATTAAACAGTACTGAGACGTTCACTTGAATGTGACTTTAGACGAATATAAAATCTTTTTAATTCCCCTGTGAGCTCTGAGCCGTGACCGATAAAAGCTCCAGCTTGGGGATGTGTCCGTGGGAAAGGCAGGACCTTTAAGCTAGTGTGTCCATTTCATCATCATCATCATCATCAGCATCATCAGCATCATCAGCATCATCATGGTTGTCATGTTATTTTCATTAGTAGTGGTAGTTGTTTGTTTACATTTATTGCTATATACACAGTTAAAATATAATTATATATATATTATTATATATTTCAGAAAATAAAACCTTAAGAAGTAAATACACGTAACTTAAGAACAAAATTATTAATTAAAACATTTATTTTTATTCAGTGTTTTTTTTATTAATTGATTTGCTAATTAATTAATGAAATGTCTGTAATATTGTTTGTTGTTTGTTTACATTTAAATATAACAATTTGTTTGTTTTAATACATTACCACATTTAAATATACGAGGGCATTCAAGTCAAACCGTGATTAAATTACTGGTGAATGAAGGCGATCGAAAAGAGATTGATATTTACAGAAGACTTTCGAGCACAGTGCGGTGATGAGACTCGTCGTCGCAGTCAAACATTTAAACGATGCAAGCGTTCTAAAGACGTCCATAAATGACGATGTGGCTCGGAACCCGTTGCAGTCAACATTCACCAATAGTCCAACAGATAACTTGGTGCCAGCTTGAGGAAGAGACGAATCTGTGTGTGTGAACTGTACACACACTCATTAACCAGCACCACTTGTCCCTTACAGGAACTCGGCTGGGAGTTATTGCCTCGTCCCCCGTACAGTCTTGACCTTTTTTAACATTAAAGCGGTTCCTGGGAGGCCGGGGTTTCAGACGTCAATCATGCCTTGATGGTATTCGAGCAAATCAGTCCCGGTTTAACTTGAACATCGAAATGCTTGAGTGGAAAAGAAAAAAAAATCTATGATTTTTATATTAAATGCGTTTTGTTTTTCTTACTTTCTTTTAAGTGATGTGATTGTAGTTTATTATTATTTTTTATTTATTCTTTAGATTTATGCTTAAATTAATTTGAAAAATGATACGGTACTGCAAATTAATTAGTAAAAGATTTGAAATCATCATGTTCTTTTTGCTCCACTTTTGACCCTCGACAGAAGATATGAGAACACAGACGTCTTAAAGTCCATCGAATCCTAACGCCATCATCACTTTCCTCTCATTATACAGAACAGAGGCTGTTAATTAGTGATAGTGATTTAATGTCTCCATATCTGAGGACACCTGTCTGCTCCGGCTGATATCTGTCCTCTCGGTTCCTGCGTCTCTTTGTCTCATATATCTACCCAACCTCCGATTTGTCCATCAAGTCTGTCTCACTCTCTCTCCCTGTCTGTCTTTCATCCTCTCTCTGTCTCTCTGTCTTTCTCCCTGTCTGTCTCTACCTATTTGTCTCTCTTGCTCTCCCTGTCTATCTCTTCCTCCCTGTCTCCCTCTCTCCCTGTCTGTCTCTCGCTCTCTGTCTGTCTCACTCTCCCAATCGTTCCCTCTCTCCCCCCGTCTTTTTTTCCCTCTATCTCTTTTCCTGTCTGTCTGTATCACTCTTTCGTTTCCTGTCTCTCTCTCTCTCTTTATCCATGTCTGTCTGTCTGTCTCTCTCTCTGTTTGTATCTCTTTACCTGTCTGCCTCTCTTTCTCTCTTCCTGTCTGTATATTTCCCTTCCTGTCATTCTACTGGTCTTTCTGTCTGGCTCTCTCTC
>JAQMYL010000035.1:31647089-31657142 GCA_030014365.1 Clarias pachynema
TCGTGCCCGAAGCTTCCTGGGATAGGCTCCAGGCCCCCCGCGACCCTGAATACAGGATGAAGCGGTATAGAAGATGACTGAATGAATGAATGAACGAGTAAAATAATTAAAGGGAAAAGAAATGAAAGGAACACAACAGGAAAATAAAATAAAAAAGAAATGGAATAAGGGGAAACAAAAAGAAAGAGATGAACATAGAGGAAATGACAAGGGAATGAAAATAATGAAAAGAAAAAAAAAAAGAAAGGAAAAAAAAATATATATAATAAAAGTAAAAGAAGCAAATGGAAGAGAAAGAAAAGGAGAAGAAAGTGATGAACATGAAGAGAATGAAAAGGAATTGAATATCAGGGAACTGAAAGGAAAACCATGAAAGTAAGAGTGAAAGTAAGGAAAGGGTGAAGTACAGTACAGTAATAGGATGAGACTGGAATGGAGTGATAAAGAGAAGTGTGCTTTAACGAGTTTGACCGTTCCCGCGTCACCCTGCGTGCCGTTAGTGTGAATGTCAGCGGTCAGACTGTCCCTCAGCAGCTCACTGAGTTTCATGGACTGAAACCTAAAATGTCTTTATCTGCTGAGTGACAGGATTCTGTCCCTCCTCTAGAGATCAGGCAATGACACAGTAACCGGTCACAACTTAATCAAGCTTTTGTCTGAGTTTGATCGGCTTCTGATAGCCCGTGGTCAGGAACACGTTTCATCTGTTTCAGCAGCTAATCTCCTTCTGGAGCGAGAGAGAATCCCGACTCTGTATATAATGTTAATCTGACATAAGCTCTCTACCCCTAGTTTTCCTCCGCAGAAGTATGGCTTAGCACCCCCCCCCCTCCCCTCCATCCTCTCCAACAGTTTTCGTAGAAATGCTAAGATAATGATGTGCGCTGGCTCAGATCCGAGACGTCTCATTGTTCTGGTGATTGGATGGTGAAAAACAAATTAATTTGCCTGCGTACTCAGTGACCCGTGTGACGCTGCATGGTGTATGGTGTGTACAAGGGACAGGGAAAGCCCAAGCCATCTCTCAGAAGATGAAATATTAAATTACAAACTTGTTAGCTGTGTTATCCTGGAACGGATTTGGCATTGACAGAGAAATTTAATTACGTCCATGCGCGCTCTTTGCTTCTCCCGTCCTAAAAAACAGAAAGATTTATGTTAGTTATAAAAGCAATATCCGTGGGATTTGTCCAGTCTCTTGAATAAACACGATAGAGTCATAAAGATTGTGTGGGAAATATTCAAGGATAATATTCAGACCGGGCTATGACTTTCTCATTTTGCACAACAACACTATTCCTAACATGCACGTTTAAATAACATCAGGGTGTAGTGTTGGGTCGATGAGTCGGTGTCAGGAGGTGGAGTAGCTGTTGATCATTTTCTAGTAACAGCAAGTTTTATTACAAGTTATATTAGCCTCCAGCTAATATATTTATTTTTAATTATTTAGTAAAAATTGGGTCCACGAGTAGTGTAGCAGTAAAGTGCTCGCCCTATCATCCGGAGATCGCAAGTTCGAATCCCAGCTGATGCTGTAGCCTCCTGCAGCCGGGGGAGCTACAGTACTGCGTCTTTGGTGGGAAGAATGCAGTATAATATAGTGGGAATAATATAACTCGTATAAAGCAGTAACCCCTCTTTTCTTTCATCTTCGACAGTGGCTAGCCTTAGATCTTACGGCTACACCAGGATTTTATAAACCACATTAAAGTTTTACCCAATCAGATGAAAAACAAAATAAAAATAAATGTTAAAAGTGGTGGCATGGTGGTGTAGTGGTTAACATTGTCGCCTCGCACTTCCAGGGTGGAGGGTTCTATTCCCACCTCCAATCTGTGTGTGTGGGTATGCCGGATTCCTCCCACAATCTGAAAAACATGCAGATCTGACAAGCTAATTGATGTTCCCATTGTGTTTAAATGTGTGTGCGTTCCCTGAATTGGTACCCTAGCCTTGTGCCTGAAGTTTCCTGAGATGGGCTCCAGGCTTTCTACGACCCTGTATATAGAATAAGCAGTTTAGAAGATGAATGAATGAAAATATTATGTCTGTGTGGTTTAATGGTTTTCCTCCTGAATTACTCCAGGTTCCCTACAATCTAAAAATCTGTTTGACTTTTTCCACACAATCTCAATTGACCGTTCTTGCTCACATTAATCAAGATTTGTCTCCTGTCTTCTAGAAATCCTGCACGGAGGCGTGTACGTGGACCAGAACAAGTTGCTCTGCCATGCCGACACCATCCACTGGCAGGATATCGTGAAGAACGCCCGTCCTGATTACTTGGTGGTGCCATCCAACAGCAGCAACACTTGTGAGCACCTTGCAGAACTTTCATCTCAAAATTATGATCCCAGCTTGATAAGATTCCGCTTAAGGGTATAAATATTGCAAAGAACTAATTATCTTTCGTTTACAGCCTGTAATGATGTAGAGAGGGATCGTGAAAAGCATTGTTTTGTCCAGCTCTTTGGTGTTGGGTTTAATGAGCAATAACAACTCGGTTCTTGCGTGATCCCGCTGTAGTAAGCATTTTAATGACTGAATAGAGGGAGATGATTTCTCAGAATCGCCTGGCGTTATTGTATTGGCCCGGTGTTATGTTTATACTTCAGAGAGTATCAGTCTAGGGTGTTTTCTGAATCTTCTGACAGTGTGTGCTCAATTCACCTTCTGCTTTTTCAATCGCTTTGATCTTACTTTTCTCTAACGGCAAAAAGAGCGCGACTGTACAAGCACAGCGGAAGCATAATCTGTTGTTTTCTTCTTCTTCTTTTTCATATCTAAAATATTGACGAGGAATATTGGAGATGCTGTGTATTGACGTCAGATGGACTGAGGTGTTAGTTTAAAACCACATTTTGTTTTTTTTTGGACCTTGTTGAAAGTTGAAACCCAGGATTGATGGGGTGGGCCGGGGCTGGGGGGATAAAATATCACTATAAATGTAATGTTTTTGTAATGTCTATGATCTCTATCCAGTGCAGTTGTAATGAACAGTTTGATTGCAAAATGAGATATCTCCAGTTTGGGAGTTTTGAGAAGAATTAGGGTTTTGTATGTTTGTTTTATTTTTCAAATGAAGCAAGAAGTATCAGCTGTTAGAAAATATGTTGAAAAGCACAAATGTTCAACTTTTATGTCGAACTTCTCTGTGAATTCGGTGTGAATTTTAAGTGATTTTTTTTTGCAAAACACTATAACTCCACCTCGCAGTTTTGTCACAGTGAATAAAACATCCTGCACTCGTGTTTTGGACATGTAAATATGCAATTTAATATAAATATTAAACACTACCTGCAGCTTTATCTCTGTTTGGATTTAACCCTGATACATGTGGCCTGAATAATGCCCCTGGAAACACTGGAAAAAAACACAGTTACATGCTACATCATAGTGTTGTCATGGTAACAGTTTTGTTTCGATCCTGGAACTCTTGTAAATTTCAATCCTGAGGCACCTTAGGATTAGGAAAAAAAAGTGTGTTATACCAGAGGCTTAATTAGTAAATATTCAGAGGAGACAGATTAAATTGATCATAATCTAGGGCTATGATACAGTATGTCCGATTATTTTCAAAATAAAGCTTTTGTGAGTAGGATGCAGTATAATATAGTGGGAATAATATAACTCGTATAAAGCAGTAACCCCTCTTTTCTCTTTCATTCTTTAACAGCAGCTTGCCGTAATTCTTGAAGCTACACCAGGATTTTATGAACCAAGTTATATGTGTAATCACTTTTTTGAAAATGTAGATGAATAATAACCAATGACAAAATACGTAAGTGCTAAAAAAGTAAATAAACCCTGCATCCATAGTGTATCCTGCAGTAACACAGCAGTACGTTAGAAATCCTGCGGTTTTAATCTTTGTGGAATCTTACACAGTTGTCCACATCATGCACTTTTTAGACGCTCCCTAACCGACTCCATCACTGTAAACCGCTATAAACAGCGTGAGCACAGCGGTGCTGTTGTGTTTAGGCACTCTGCTGTGTTTTTTAAAACTGAAATATCTCCGTATTTCACTTTGGACTCTCCATTTACTGCTGCCATTTCTTCAAGTCTAGTCTCTGAACAAACAGAAAAGTGCTCTGATCTTTCTACTGTTGCGTGTGATTCATTTTAAAGCTTCCTGCGGTTCATATTACACACTCAGTCAGGTTTTTTTTTTTTTTTTTTTTTCAGACACATGCCACTGCTGCCAACACTGCTCAAAGAGACAGATGCCTATTAGTCAGATATGCACATAGTAAAAGTGTTGATTATTTCCAAATGCTGGAATAAAGTTGTTTTTGAATTTCTTGTGCATTGGTACTTTTTTAGTACTGGTTTATGATTCTTCTATACCGGTCTTCTAAAAGAAGAATATATACTGGTGAAATTTTTACAAAAAATAATCTTTTTTATAGATAACCATGTGTACCTGGAGAATTTTTTCCCCAAAATGAGTTAAAATCCAAAAATGGTGTTTATCTCATTTTGCTGTAAATTTGTTTTAATCTTGGTGATGTTGGTTTGTGGTGCATTCTTGTTATTCCTGCGTGATCTTCGCAGATGTATTTATAGTAGCAGATGTATAACAAATGCTGGTATGAAACTGTTTTTAGTAGTGTTATACCATGCCATTATTACTACAGCCATGGCCAAAAGTCATGCCAACTGTAAAGCATCCTGATGTGTTTGCTTCTCAGCCACTCAGTGAGAGGACTCACTCACAATTTTACCTAAGAACACAACCATGAATAAAGAACGGTACAAAAACGTCCTCAGTGAGCAACTTCTCCCAGCCATCCGAGAACACTGTGATGATGAACATTGCCTGTTCCAGCATGTTGGAGCTCCTCGCCATAAGGCAAAAGTGATAACCAAGTGGCTCAGGGAACGGAACATCAAAATTGTGGGTCCACGGACAAGAAACTCCCCAGACCTTAATCCCATTGAGAACCTGTGGTCAATCTTCAAGAGAATAAAAAACTTCATTGATTATGTAAGAATGGGCTGCGCCCATAAGTTGATTGACAGCATGCCAGGGTGAATTGTAGAGGTCTTAAAAAAGCAGGATCAACACTGCAAATACTGACTCTTTGCATAATCCTAATGTAATTGTCAATAAAAGCCTTTGACGCTTATGAAATGCTTGTAATTATACTTCAGTAGACCAGAGTAACATCTGACACAAAGATCGAAAAACACTGAAGTAGCAGACTTTGTGAAAATTAATATTTGTATCATTCTCAAAACCTTTGCCCCCCCCGGGCTGTACATCACTCCAGTAGATCTTTTCAAATCTCAACTGGAGTTCTACATAAAACCGTGTGTCTTTGTTTGTTTGAATTTGCTTATGCACTCTTTATATCTCTGGGACTGTAACCGTTCATTCTGAATAATATATATGAATTTGCGTACATCCCTATCTCCTACCTGCTCTCCCAGTCTTCCTCTTCAAACAACTAGACTTGAAAGTGAATAGGAAGAGTGATAGAAAGACTGGGAAAACTTCTTTGAAGCCAAAACAAACAGCGAGGTCACATAGTTTTAGGGGAACGCTACTAAGTCAGAACAAGAGAGTAAGAGTGTGATAAGACACACGGAGAGACTAAGTGAGATGGCGAGAGAGAAAAGGGAGAGACTACCATTGGTGTAATTATTCTTAAGTGAAGTGGTCCGGAGATGGAGGTCGACACTTCGCCGCTCTCTAATTTCACACTGTAATTACACACTAGTCAATTAAAGGCATGAGGTAAAGCAGGCTGTATTAAAGAACGAGCGAGAGAAAGAGAGAGAGAGAGTGAGCATGAATTGAGAGTTGCAACACCAGCCCTGGTTCTCCGGTGCGGTCGAAGGAAACCAGAATCTCCAGTGTGTCAATCAAAAAGAGCTTAGTGTCTGACTGAGACCGCGGCGGTCTCCTCTCACACACCCACCCAGTCTCACTGAGACGGAAATCTGCTCGGCTTTCTTCTCAGGCCGCGTTAAAACCCCCAGATCTAAACCCTGAGCAGCGCTGATTGTCAATGCGGTGGGTACGAGTGTACAAGAGAAGCCTGCTGAGTGATCAGTCCTGCTGTAGAGCAGGTTTCTGCTAATCACTAATTAGCATTGCTTACTTGATTAATTTTTTGTAAATGCAAGTAAGTCTCGAGAGTGTTCTCACCAGCCTGCAGAGAGGATAAGAGATCATAAGGTCATCTCACAGGTTGGTGGTCTTTATGATGTCATGGCCAGTGTTGCGTGTACAGAGTTAGAGTTAGAGTACTTGGATTACTTTTTTGATGTAACGAGTAATCTAACGCGTTAGGTCCGCCATTTAAGTACTCAGTTATTTAGTTATTTATTCAAAAATGTAATCCGTTATTCCGACAATTTATGCAATCCGTGAGCCAGACAGCAATCATTCCCAATCCGTTATTGTGTGTGCGTGTGTGTGACTTTAATAAGTAACGTCCCCCAACACTTCTACTCTACACTGGGCTGTAGAGTGTGTCCTTTTAAAAAAAAATTCTTCTATTTTTGGGGATTTTTTCTCCAATTTTCTCCCAGAATTTAGTCGTATCCAATACCTCCCCGTCACTAGGGGGCTCCCACATCAAGCTTCTACTATCAATCAGTCGGGTGGGCCGCAGACTATCACGTGTTTCCTCCGACCCACGTGACGTCACCGACCGCATCTTTTCGAACTGCTCGCTCACGCACCATTGGAGGCGGCGTAACACACTCGGAGGACAGCGCTATCCGCTCCCTCTGCTTGTGCGAGCTCACAGACGCCCCTGATTGGCTGTAGAGCCATCAATAATGTGGGAGCCCAAAGTACCTCTCGTCCTTCCCCTGTGAGAGAGCTCGACCAATCAGCTCTCTAGGCCTCCGGCTGTGAAAGGTTACAGCATCACCCGGGGTTCGAACTCGCGATCTCCGGATGATAGGGCGAGCACTTTACCACTGCACCACTCGGAGGCCAAGAGTGTGTCCTTTATTCTTAAATTTGTAGACAGGAGTTTATTGTCCACCCCTGTCACGTATTATTATTATTATTATTATTATTAAGCTATTATACAGGGTGGGCCATTTATAAGGATACACCTTAATAAAATGGGAATGGTTGGATCCAAAATGGCCGACTTCAAAATGGCCACCATGGTCACCACCCATCTTGAAAAGTTTTCCCCCTCACATATACTAATGTGCCACAAACAGGAAGTTAATATCACCAACCATTCCCATTTCCCATTTTATTAAGGTGTATCCATATACATGGCCCACCCTGTAGTAAGTAGTGTAATTAACCCTTCACTTTTACTGCAATTTACATCATTTAAACCAATAAAATGTGACATTTAGCAATGTAGATAGTAAACAGTGTTCAAACAAATTCTGTTAATAATAAAAAACTAATATGCTGACCTTTTTTGTTTTTACAAATCATTTTATTAAAATAAAAAAGGAAAGAAAGAAAGAAAAATATAGGGAAGGAAAGATAGAAAAGAAAGAGAAAGAAAGAAAGAAAGAGAAGAAAAACCAAAGAAAAAGATAAGTAGAAAGAAAGAAAGAAACCAAAAAAAAAGAAACGAAGGGAATAAAGAAAGAAAAGAGAAGAAAGAGGAGAAGTAGAGTATAAAGAAATAAAGGAAGGGAAAGGAATAGAGGGATGCTGGGAGAAGTTATGGAAGAAAAATATTGAAAGAGCTAATAAAGCAATGAATGAAAGAAGGAAAAAGAAAATAAGTGGAGGAATGATTGAATTTAAACATATAATTACACCTGGAGTGGGCGTGGCCTAAACCCATGTCTCCTATCCATATCTGCCTTTGAATCAGAAGAGTTTGTGTGCAGTGAGTTACATCACTGCAGGTACAAAACACGTATTTCCTAATGACCATAGGATTGAAATTTCCTGCTTCAAGATTTGTTTATTATTATTTTATAATAAATTGAACATTTTGGGTACTTGATGGCATTGATTGTAACTGTGTTGTGTGTGTGTGTGTGTGTGTGTGTGTTCCAGGTCAGAGGTGCCATCGAGCCTGCAACGGCCGCTGCTGGGGTCCTAAAGAGAGCCAGTGTCAGAGCTGTGAGTCTCAGTCTGTCATAAACTCAGCTTAACATTACACGTCACCAAGTATAATTGTTTTAACTTCACAAAATCTTAGAGGAAATAACTAGTTTGACAAAGCAGCGCTTAAAAAGTCCTTCTTATCTAAGCAGCAGCAATATTGTGTGGTATATTGGGTGTATTCTCATAAATAAAATGTTTATTTACGTTTAACAATCGTCATTGTTACAAATAGGCACACTTTATAGAGTTAAGAAAATATGGAAATAAGTTTAAAAATGTGAGGAAATATGTATAAATTATATAGATATAATTTAATAAGCTATAATATAATAATATATAATGTAACTTATAATATAATAATAAGGTATAATTATCAGTGTGTGTATGGTGTGTATACAGTGTATGTGGTGTACAGTCTGTAAAAAATGTTTTTAAAAAGTGAAATGAGACCAAGATCAATAATTTCAGAAATTATTCCATCTTTAATCTATTCATACAGTATAATAAAATTGTAAAGTGGGCGTGCATGTTATGGCCAGGTTGAACTATTTGGCCATAATTCCAAAAGGTTTGGCACCTGGCATTTGGTATATGGGGTATATGGGGTGTTTGTGGTGTTTGTGGGGTGTATGGGGTATATGTGGGGTGTATGCGGTGTTTGTGGGGCAGTGTTGGGTGTAATGCATTACAAAGTAACGTGTTAGAGTACTTGGATTACTTTTTTGATGTAACGAGTAATCTAACATGTTAGGTCCGCCATTTAAGTACTCAGTTATTTAATTACTTTTGTAAAAAATGTTTTTAAATAAATGTAAACAATTTATGTAATCTGTGAGCCAGACAGCAGTCATTCCCAATCCGTTAGTGTGTGTGTGTATGAAAGTCGTCCTACAAGCCCCGCCCCCGATAGCCCCCCCTCCCCTCTGTTATTCCTACTCCCCCGCTTTTATACCCCTATCTCACCTATGCGGTTTGACTATGCGAGGACCGACGCGCAGAAAGATGGAAACCTAATAGCCCTATCTCACCTATGCGGTTTGACTCACGGTGAGATGCGGTGTTAGGCACTGTGAGCTGCCGCGATTGCCTGCCGATGTTCCGCTGACGTTCCGCAAAGTTTTGCAAGGTCCGCAAGCTTCCGCGAGGACCGGCAAAAAAAATTAAACATGTTTAATTTTTTCGCGCGGAAAGATGGAAACGTACTCACAGCGCCAAAACTCGTGGTGAATCATGATGAACCATACTTCCGGCCACCACGCGAAACCGCATAGGTGAGATAGGGGTATAATCACAGCTCCAAAACTTGCGGTGAATCATGATGAACCGTTCTTACGGCCGCCGCGCGAAACCGGGTAGGTGAGATAGGGGTATTAGTAGTTAACAGATTATGGGCCAAACTTGGCTGAGTGATGATGGTAGAATAATTATAAAGGTCTTGACTAAAACAACCTGCATGAGGAATCACAAAGGAGTTTTCATTTTCTGCAATGGAAAAGTACTCAAACTAGTTACTTTTATCAGAAAGTAACGCAGTAATGTAACTGATTACATTTTAAAGACAGTAATTTTGTAATGTAATTAGTTACTTTAAAAAGTAACGTCCCCCAACACTGTTTATGTTTTTGCAACGCTTTAGAGCAGTCAAGTGAGCTGCAGAGCAGTCAAGCGCCATCTGCTGTTGAAAATTCAGATGACTCCAATTATCTTTTTTTTCCACACATAGAGAATTATCTTTTTTTTATTTCAAGGATTCACATACTTTTTTCACTAGCACTTGTTAACTCTCAAGTGATGATTTGTTATCAAACTAAAGAATTCACATACTTTTTTCACTAGCACTATGGGGTTTTTATGATTGTTCTCAGTAAAGAAATTTTTTGTTATTATTTTAGGCACTCTATATAGTCAATACTCTTGACTTAGAGCAGTGGTTCTCAAAGTGTGGGGCGCGCCCCACTAGTGGGGAATACAGACATGACAGGTGGGGCGCAATGAAC
>JAQMYL010000035.1:31704636-31716845 GCA_030014365.1 Clarias pachynema
GGCTGAGATACTGTAGAAAGGCACCAGAAGAAGCCCAAGGCCGCTGAGGCATGCTCTCCAAACCTCCAAGATCCCAATCTGATCAAGCCATAATCACTATAATCACCCATTGGATGCACCAAACAAACAAGTCTAACGGATCCACAGAAGCCCCACCTTGCAAACCCACAGCACCCAAAGGATCTTCCTGGTGCCAGACACCCGCAGTGAGCCATGCCCTAAAGGCGCCAGACAGACACAGGTGGCACAAGCGAAACCCAAACCCCAGGTGGTTTTTATGTTAATGGTTTTAATGCTATGGCTTAACGTACATTGGTGAGATATTTCTTCACAGCACTGTAACATTTTAACATAATTACTCTTGAAATGTCAGTGTCGACATCAAGAAATGTCAGTGTTGTGACATGATTCATAAATTGAAGCCATTCTGCTTTGTGTTGCGTCTAGTCTTGGTTGTATAAACGTTAATTTCCCACTTCTCCCCATCTGCCAGGACTCCTCTGATTGCAGCAGGCGTGATCGGCAGCTTGTTCGTGGTGGTGATTGTGGCGCTGGGCGTGGCCGTATCGGTGCGGAGGAAAAGCATCAAAAAGAAAAGAGCACTCAGGCGCTTCTTGGAGACGGAGGTAAGATTTTTAGACAAAAAACCCATTTACACAAGTAAAAAAAAAAATGCAGTGTGTTTTCTAATAATTATGAGAGAATGTAATAATCCAGATACAAAATAATAGTTATGAGATAATGTGTTATAATTATGTCTAAATTGTTCAATGCTAAGTGATAATAAGTATATCAAGTCAAAATTCCGAGATACAAAATTATATTTAGTCTTAATTGTTACCATGTAAATTCAGAGTTTTGAAAAGAAAAAAGGAAAAAAAGTCATAATTTTTAGGTACCAAATCATAATTTTTAGATAGTTTGCAATAATTACGAGATACAAGGTCAATATTTTTTAAATATTGTCTCATAATTTTAAGAAACTAAGTATCATATTATAATTATGAGATTAATAATTATAAGTCCATTTTGAGATACTTTGCAATAAGTATTCTTTTCAAGTCAATATGTTAAGTTACTTAAAATTAAGTTTTAAGTTATATATATATATATATATAAACTCTAAGAATCATACCATACTTATGTGATAATGATCTATAGTTTTAAAATTCTTTGAAGTCATATTTTTAGTTAATAATTCACAATTGTGGAATACTCAGTTATAATTTTTATAGGTCATCAATATTTTGTGATAATACAGATATGGTTGCAAGTGTCATGTCATAATTAGGTAAGTAAATATAACTAAAGTATAGGTCTAAGATGCAAAGTTATTAAATATTTAATAATATTTAGTTAAATTTAATTGGATACCTAATCCTAATTTTGAGGCAAAATTGTGAAATAGATTTATTTATAAAGTTAATTTTGAGATACTTTGTGATAACTTTGAAATTCTAAGTGAGATAAAGTCATTATTGCATTCCAAGTCAATATTTTGAGATCACATAATTCTAAGATACTTACTAAGTAAATGCCATGCAACAATTATGAGATAAGTTAGAGTTGTAAAATGCATGATCATAATTCAAGTTCAAGGAGAATTTATTAGATACCCAGTCATAATTTTGAGAGACACAGGCATTGTTTTTATGGGGTTTTCATTGTGTTTCAGCGACTATCTGATCATTTTGATTCATACACATACACATTTTATACAAACTTCCATAAATTTCGTTTGACTGTGTAAAGCTGCCTTGCAACAATGACAATCGTTAAAAGCGCTAATAAATAAAATGTAATTCAGTTTTGAGATTTAAAGTCATAACTGAAATATCAAGTCATAAGTTTGATCTCATAATTTCAAGATAATAATTAAAATATAAGGTTACTGGGTAATTATAAGATATTAAACCAGTTGTAAAATACCAACTTATTTACACGATACCCAAGAGTTCAAATTCAAAGTTGTAATTTTTTGATAAATCATTGTTTGGTATAAAAGTTATAAATATGAAATATGAGTGAACTATGAATCCATAGTTTTGTGGTTACAAGTAATAAATTTGGGTTATAAAAAACAGGTCTGTCATGTGCACATGTTCTAACAAAAAAACTATCAGTATATAAAATCTATGGTTTAGCATCTTAAAATTATAACTTGTCTCATGATCATCTCATAATTATGACTTTTTAGTAGTTTTAAAAGTTATGACCCTGTATCTCATTACTTAGTATCATATAGTATATAAAACAAGAATGACTTGTTTTAGTTTCTCACATTGTTTATTATTACATTCCATCTCATATTTATCATTTATTGTTCCTTAAAATGACATTATATTGAATTTATGATTTTAATTCATAACTATGAGATAGGATTTCACAACCGTGACTTGTTTTCTCCGGATTTGATGCAGGGTTTTTATTTACTTAATGCCCAAAGCAGACTTCCACAGATTTCTGTGTTTTTCTTTTCTCCCTTTTCTCCTTGGCAATTCTATTGTACATCCCTTAATAACGTCCTGTTCAGCTCCCAATTCTCCTGCTAATTACATCAGCAAAGGATTCATTAAAAACGACTCTGCATGAGATCAGAGAGCACAGAAAGGGCTCGGGTTCCTCCAGCTGAAGGAACTAAAGAAGACCCTCAGGCCTATCTGTCTTCCTTTTCACTGTTTATCTCATCTCATTCATTTTGTGACTGCTGGGTTCTGACATGCCAAGGAAGTTCTTCATCACCCTCGGGCTATGAGAGAAACAGAGAGACGGAATGAAAGGACATACAAAGTGAGAAAGGAGTTCGGGGACACGCGTAAAAACATTAAAGTCCACTCAAGTCTTCTTATATCCTTATAAAGACATGGGTCTCTCTTGCCTATTTGAAGTACAAATAGGCAGGACATTTCTGCATGTTTATGAAGGGAGGAAGGAAAAAAAGTAGGAGGATGGTTGAAATAAAGGAAAGTAGAAGAAAAGAAACTAGGAAGGGAGAACGCTGTATCAGATAGATATAAGGATGGATGAAAGGAAAGAAGAAGGTAGGAAGGAAATGCTTATGAAATGAAGAAAAGGTAGAAGGATGGGAGAATATTTCAAGGAACAATTGTAGAGTAGAATAAAAAAATTAGTAGGGAAAGATAGATTTATGGAAGAAAACAATGGATGGAAAAAGGAAAGAGAAGGAGAAATTAAGAGAGAGAAAAGAGAGATAGAGGATAGGAGAGGACAAGGGTAAGGAAGGAAGGAAGTGAAATTGAAAAGAGGGAAATTGATATGGAAATAACGAAGGGAAGAAAACTGAAAGGAAAGAATGTAGAGCAGAGTGAAAAATAAGAAGGAACAAAGGGAGGATGAAAGGGCAAATGGAAAGAGGGAAAGGAATATGGAGGAAAAGAAAATAGAATAAAGGACGGAGAGAGGAGTGAGGACGACAGGGAAATAAGAGGGAAAGATAGATTTAAGGAAGGACAAAAGGGAATATTATTGATATGAATGAATAGTGCGAGGAAGACAAGGATGGAGGAATGAGGGATGGGTAGAAGAACCAAGGAAGGGGCGAGGAAGGAAAATAGGAAGAAATACATCAAAAAAGGAAGGAGGGGAGGAAAGAAGGAAGAAGGGGCAAATTAAATGAGGGAAAAGGGTTATAGAGGAAAGGAAAGATAGAAGGATAGAAAGTAAACTGAAAGGAAAGAATGCAGAGTGGAATGAAAAAGAGAAGGAAGGAAGGAAGGAAGAAAAGTGTAGAAGGACAGTGGAGTGAGGATGGCATGGAAATAGCTGAAGGAAAGATAGATTAAAGAATGAGAACAAGGGAATAGTATTAATATTAATTAATAGTGTGAAAAAGATGACGTATAAGAAAGGATAAGGACGGAGGAACGAGGGATGGGTAGATAAACCACGGAAGGGAAGCGAAATAGGAAGGGACTGTCCATATAAGGAATGCATCAAAAAAGGAGAGAGGAAGCAAAGAAGGAAGGAACGGCAAATGAGAAGAAGAAACTGGATATGGAGGAGAGGAAGGTAGACTAATGGGAAGAAAACTGAAATGAAAAAGAAGGAAGGAAGGACAAAAGGGTGGAAGGACATAGGAAGGGTTGGATGGATAATGGATGGATATAAGAGACAGAAGCAGACATTGAGAGAGAATGAAGGGATAGCAGAGGTAAAGAGAGAACAGTGATGAATAGGAAGGAAGGAATGAGTGAAGGAAGGGATATAGAAGAAATGAAGGGAAAAAAAACTGAAAGGAAAGAATGTAGAGAAGAGTAAGGGTGAAAAAGAAGAAGGAAGGAAGGACATAGGAAGAGGTGAGGACGACAGGGAAGTGGAGGGGAAATGTGTATTTAAATGAGGAAACAAGGGAATACCCTTAATAATAACGAATAGGTGGAGAATAAGAACGAGGGATGGGTAGAAGAACCAAGGAGAGGGCAGAGGAAGAGATAGAGGAAGGAATGCATAAAAAAAAAGAAGAAGGAAGGAACAGGAAGGACAAAAAGGTAGAAGGACGGCACGGAAATAATGATTTAAGAAAAGAAACAAATGAATATTATTAATATTAATGAATAGTGTGAAAAAGATGACGTATAAGAAAGGATAAGGAGGGAGGAAGAAGAGACGATAAGGAATGCATCAAAAAAAGGAAAGAAGGAAAGAAGCTTGAGTGAGAGGAAGAAAGAAAGAAAGCAGCAGAGAGAAAGAATATTAATGAATAGTGTTACAAAGAGAGAAGAGTGAAGGGGAAAGAAGGAGGGAGAGAAGGACAGACGGAAGGAGGAAGAGAGGAAGATAAAAGTGTGTTGAGTTACGAGACTTCAGTAGAGTATGAAAGTGTTGTTGTAAATATTATTAGTAATAAATGAACGCGGTATTTACTGAGTGCTGGACTTTATGGTTTTATCATCTCTGTCGTAAAAGCCACTCGAGGACGCGTTAGAGGAGTCGTATCACGTGTACAGGGGTTTTATACAAGATAAAAATCAGTGTATCACACAACATCTCCTGGTCATGTGTTAAAAGTATGTACACCCCTGACATCACACTCATACGGGTTGTTGATTATCTTTTTTTTTTTCTTTCCATCCTTGTGCTAGAAAGTCTGTTTGCAGCACCACCGAAAAAAAGTAATTTAATGCAACATGTTCCAGCTTGTGCAACAGCCAGAGCGGTCACTGACGGTACCATCTGTCTTCTGATTAGTGATAGACAGCACGGCACTGAGAGCTCAACACCGCACTCGTTTACTTCCAGGTTTCCAGCAGAAGATGAAGTGCATGCTAGGACGTTATGTTATTAGCCAAACCATTATTTAAACACAGGACACGTCAGAGAACGCCGTTCACAGAACCGCTGTGTGTAAAGGCGTCTCAGTGAAGACCACTGCGATGATGCCTCTTCCGATAACCAGATAGAGCCGGCTCAGTGGGTAGGACTTTGTTCCGCTGACCGGAAGGTTGTGAGATCAAATCCCATGTCCAACACCGCACTGCTTTTGAGTCCTTACCTTAAATTGCTCGCCGTACTCCAGCTCAGATTTAATTAATTTAGTAAAACGATAAAGAAAAAGGAAGGAAGTGAGGCAGGGAGGGTGTAAGAAAGGGGAAACGGACCTAGGAAGGGAGTCATGTAGGAAGGGAAGAAGGAAAGGGAAAAGAGAGGACTAGAAAGAAGGAACGAAAAAGGAAATACGGATCAAAAAGAAAAATATGAAGACGGGATTGAAGAAGGAAAAGGTGGGAGGAAAGGAGAGAGAGAAGGAAAGGAGAGGGAATTTAATAGTGAAAAGAATTTAGGGAAGAAAAGAATTGAGAAGGAAAGATAGAAGGGAGACAGAAAGTAGGAAGAGAGGACGGAAGGCAGATGGGACGAGAAAAGACGGGGGATAAAGAAAGGACATGTGGGCATGAAAATACCGATTTAGATTCCTTTTAGAACGTGGAAGAGAGTAAACGAGGGAGAGAGGGAGAGAGGGAGAGGTAATGAACAAAAAGAAATCCAAAACATACTAAAGAAGTGAAGAAAAGTAAGAATTAAGGGATGAAATAAGAAGGACGGAAGGAAGAACAAAAAGGAGAAGGAAAGTTGAAAGGGACAAAGAAAGTATGAAGGAAGGAAGTCGGGGACGGGATTAGAAAGTAAGGAAGGATTGAAGGAGGGAGGGACGTAAAAATAATAAGCATTTATATTTCAATTAGAGAAAGATATAGAGTAAAGGAGAAAGAGAGAGAACAATAGAACAAAACTAAAACCAATACCAAACACTAAAAGAAATAATTTAGGGAAGAAGTAAAAAAAGTAAGAAAGTAAGGAAGAACAGAAGGGAGAAAGGGATGAAGAAAGGTACAAAGAAGGAAGGAAACACAAAAAAGAATTAGACTGAGTAAGATGGAAGAGGAGCTCAGCTTCAGCTGTACATGTTCAGAGGGACAGGAAGTGTGTCCTCCTTCTGGGAATCTCTCAAGCCCTTCAGTGTCCAGGAAGTCTTAAGAGGTTTGGTAGAAATGCATTACGAACATCATAGAGACTGTTATCACTACACACACACACACACACACACATACACAAAAAACACACAGATGTCCAGTGTTGAAGATGTTAATGCGGTGCTGGAGTAAAACAACCTGTACTGCCCATCTGCTGCTTGTTGACCCCTTGACCTCTACTCAAATAACACATAGCACAAGTGTGTGTGTGTGTGTGTGTGTGTGTGTGTGTGTGTGTGTGTGTGTGTGTGTGTGTACTTTTTTACGCTTCTTTTCCCGCTTTCTTTAATTCCAGTTTAATAGCATACACTTGGAGAAGTGTGTGCATGTAGGAGGATGGGTCACGAGTCAGTGTGTGTGTGTGTGTGTGTGTGTGTGTGTGTGTGTGTGTGTGTGTGTGTGTGTGTGTTTAACACCTGTGGGCATTGACCCCACGTTGCTCCTGCAGCTGTGTTGCCTCAAGCTGTGTGAACATGTTCACTGCTCTTTATGCGAAAAAAATAAAATAAAGTCAAATAAATTCAGATAAGCGAGAGCGAGGTGCAGCGCGACGCCAACACGCGCACGATAAACGCGACCGCATATCTGTCTAATGATGTGAGTTTACTGAGCATCTAGAAATATTTTTAAAGTGTAAAAGGACGGCTTGGCTGACAGGTCAGGATGTTTGGATTGAGTGAATGCAGAGCGTTTCTCATGAATTTAAAGCAGCTTTGTATCTGCTTTTTTTTTTTAAGAAAAAAAAAATCATAACAAAGATGAAAATCACTACGTTGTGATGCCGCATCTTTCAGGTTTAACTATTTCAGCACCGGCTTCAGTGGACAGCTCCGTGTAGTCATGCGTTATGAACAATGAAGAACATTCCTCTCACAAAGGGAAGAAAAGATTGAGAAAAGAAAGGAGGGAAGGAAGAGAGGGAGGGAGTAAGGGACGAAGGAGGGAAAGAAACTAGGAAGGGAGTAATGTTTGAAGAAGGAAAGAAGGAAGGGAAAAAGAGAGGGCTCAAGGATAGATAAATGAAGGCAAGAAAGGCAAGAGAGGGAAATAAATGGAAGAGAGCAGGGGTGAAAAGTTAAAAAGAAGAATTTAAAGAAGAAGGGACGGAGTTGGAAGGAAGAAAAGAAGGGAGGAGTCAAATTAAAAGGTAAAAAGAAAAGTAGGGAGGGGATGGAAGGGAAGGAGAACAGAAGTGGAGTGAAAATGAAGCTGATTTAGATTCCATTTAGAGAAAGAGATCGAGTAAAGGAGAAAAAGAGGGAGAGAAATAGAGGAAAGTAATGAGCAAAAGAAAATGAACAGCATTGAGCATCTTTCACGTTGAAAGAGGGGGCTAAGGAAAGAAAAATTAAGGAAGGATTAAAAAGAAAGAAAGAATGAAAGAAAGAAAGAGAGCTGGGGTGAAAGGATGAAAAAAGGAATGAATTTAGGGAAGAATAAAAAAAGTTGGAAGGGAGAAAAGAAGGGAGAAAAGAAGGGAGGGAAAATGAAGCAGATTTAGATTCCATTTAGAGGAAGAGATAGAATGAAGGAGAAAAAGAGAGAGAGAGAGAAATAAGCAAAAGAAAAAAAAACAGCATTGAGCATCTTTCATGTTTCACTATTTTCGCACCGGCTTTAGTGGACAGCTCCATGTAATCGTGTATCATGAACAATGGACAACATTCCTCTCACAAAGGGAAGACAGGAGGGAAGGAAGAGAGAGAGAGAGAGAGAGAGAGGGAATATGAAAATGGGAAAGAAACTAGGAGGGAAGTGGTGTAGTTACTGTAGGAAAGAAGGAATGGAAAAAGAGAGGGCTTGGCTAAGGAAAGAACAAATGAAAGGAATAAAGAATGAAAGGGTGGAAGGAAAGGTGAGACAGAAAGAGAGAGAGAGAGAGTGAGAGAGAGAGCAGGGGTGAACGGGTGAAAAAAAATGAATGAATTTAGGGAAGAATGAAAAAAGTTGGAAGGAAGAAAAGTAGGTAGAGATGAAGCAGATTTAGATTGCATTTAGAGGAAGAGATAGAACGAAGGAGAAAAGAGAGAGAGAAATAGAGGGAGGTAATAAGCAAAAGAAAATAAACAGCATTGAGCATCTTTCACGTTTAACTATTTCAGCACCGGCTTTAGTGGACAGCTCCATGTATTCATACACTTATTGTCCACTCTTTTATTTTCCTTCCATGTTCACCTTTTTAAACTTTTTTTCCCTTTAAGACTCTCGGTTCTGAACTCTCGGTTTTATTTTATAACTGTATGTCTGTCTCGGTTAATTCAAGAACTGCTATTCTGCTTTAATCAGATGTCGGTGATGAGTCCAGGGACGTGCTGAGGGCCGAGAAACCGTATTCTCACCGTCATTTTCTTTTCTCCTCTATTCTTTTTTAACTCTCTTTACTTGATCTTCGTCATCCTTTTTTTTTTTCCATTTCCATCCCAATTCCTTCTCTCTCGCGGCAATATTATCAGCTCGGCTTTATCTTTATCATCTTCTTCTTCTTCCTTTTTTTCCCTTTACTCCATATTTGACTCCTGTTGTTCCTGAAACTTCTTATTCTGCTCCACCCTTATCTCTGTCTCATTCTCATATTTCAGCTGCTCTTTGATCCCCTCAGGCTTTTGTCATTCTTCCCATTTTAATTCTCATCGCACCATGCTGAAGAAAGACCTAATTAATTACTTGAATGTGTAATCTCTGCACCCCACAGTTAATTTAACTTTTTTCTCTCTCTCTCTAGATAGTGCTTCGTCTTCTGATTCACAATGTCACAGAGTCTCATCTTGTTCCACAGAAACATTAGTGCAATGATCTTTTAGTAATGGACTATATCCAGATAGGAAGTGTACAGTAGGTGCAGAACAGACACTGAGAACATGTTGAATTGAGGTTTTTAAAAAAATTTTGGTGGTTGTGTTACAGCTGGTGGAGCCTCTGACCCCGAGCGGTGCGGCACCTAATCAGGCCCAGCTCAGGATCCTGAAGGAGACGGAGCTGAAAAGGGTAAAGATTCTTGGTGCAGGAGCCTTCGGCACCGTCTACAAGGTGAGTATTACTGACTCGTATGATGGATTAGTTTTGGAACAGATTTTTCCAAAATTAAAACAAAAAGATAATCTGAGAGAGCCACTAACAGAGTACAGCTTTGAATAACTAGCAGTCTTTGGGAAAACATCTGACTTAAAAACATGGTTGAAAATTGTTAACTTCAGTGTATTGTATATTGTACAACTCTTGTCTTCAACATTCCTGTACACTAAACGTGTTACACATTTTATTATTAGAGAGAGAGCATAATAAACATGTAGTGTTTAGGCACCCATTGTCAACTGTCATCAACAACCGACCAATTAATCATTTAATCAATAAACCAATCAGACAAACAAATGACAAATAAATCAAACAACCAGTTAAGTTAAGCCTTTGTTGGTCACATATACCTTACTCCAATGCAACGTTCTTTCTTCGCATATTACAGGTAGAAAGATGAGGTCAGAGTGCAGGGTCAGCACCTGGTGAAGACAGGGTTAAGAGCCCTGAACAAGGACCCAACAGTGGCAGCTTGGTGAAACTGGGGCTTGAATTGTTAACCTTTTGATCAGTAGCTCAGAGCCTCAACCAATCACTCATTCAGTCAACAAATCAATCAATAAATCAATCAATCAACCAACCAATCAATCATTCAGTCAACAAACAAATTGACCAATCAATCAATCAATCAATCAATCAGTCAACGAACCAACAAAGAACCCAACCAAAAACCCAACCAACCAACCAACCAACCGTAATCAATCAAGAAGGCAATAAAAAAAAATGATCAATCAAATATATTAACATGTAAAACATTAGAATATACCAAAATAAGAAAGTGGACTAAAATTCTAAATCTATAAAAGGCACTGAATAAAATAGTTCCAGGTTTCTTTTGGGTTGGATGGTTAAAGCTTCCTATGTTTATAAAGATGTTCCACCTTGAACCTTTTTTTATTTTTTTTAAGTTGTCTCATAAAGGGAACCCATAAAGTTCCCATGTTACATTGTCACACTTAATGATTCTGTGCAGAACCATTTAACAGTGTATGTTTTTCTATCATAAAATGGTTCCACGTAAACCAAGTTTTTTTTCTCTCCTAAGAGTAAATGTAGTTGGGCCTTAAATAAGACTCGAGGAACCATTTTGTTTAGTTTTTTAAAATAAGAGTGCTTTTCCTTCAAAAGGACAAACTGGTGGGGACAATGTCTGTGGGTGGACATTAGTGTCTTATTATTATTATTTTCCTCCATGATCTGAATCCTTTAGATTTGGTAAACCCCTTGTCAGATGGTCTTCTGTTAGCTGAATCCTGGTTGATTGGACGATGTTCTCTGATGTAATCGATGTAATATGTTTAATTACCGGTCGTGTATTTGGTATTTGGCCCAGCCTGGGTGAGGAGGTGATACAAAGAAAATGGCGGGAAAACCAGAACAATAAACAAGTATAAATTAATGATGGACTTGCCTAACATTGGAAGAATGAAATCAGAGCCTCAGCATGATGTAACTTTAGACTTAGTGCCATAACCTTTATAATAGGTGCTGCAAATAATCCCAAGCGAATTTAACTTTTCTTGTCTCTGTCCAAACACCGAGATCATGCTGAGGGTAAAACGCAGTAATATTGCAATGATAGAGGCAGACACACAACAAGAGACAAGACAACAGTTATGTAAAAGCTTTAATCCGTCCAATGCGGGCGGGACGCTGGCACCTGATGATAAGGAACCAGAGCTGGAACTGAAGTATTAACACAATGTAAACAAGAAATCTAATCTTTCTAACCCTATGATGGTACATTATTCTGTATTGTATTTTCCTCCATCCTGTATGATCTTTCTGATCTGATCTCGGATCTACAGGACTGTCTGAATGTTCTCGTTCTCCTCAGGGAATCTGGGTGCCTGAGGGTGAGACTGTGAAGATCCCGGTGGCAATTAAGATCCTGAACGAGGCCACGGGACCCAAAGCCAACGTGGAGTTCATGGACGTGAGTGATATTTAGCCGACTTTACACTCCTGCACCGTTCAGGAAGAGAAAGTCTAAATCCCTTAATAAGCATTCAAAGCTTTAAACATGATGCAACTCTGTGAAACGCTGCCAGGAGGCCCATTTTCAGCGTGTGAGTGTGTGTGAGAGAGAGATTGTGTGTCTATGTGATGAACTTTAATGTTTCAATTCATTCTCATTTGTTTACTCAATGTAATGCCTTTCATGTTAGTGATATTTCGATGTAATGTTTTTTCCCCTCCCACACACACACACACACACACACACACACACACACACACACACACACACACACACACACACCCCGAGGCCCAGATGGCGTTACTGTACATGCGCACTACCCGGGGCAGAACACGGTGTCTAAGGCCCACAGAGTGCAGTTTATATCCACTACACGGCTCCTGGACATTTAACAGAGAAACAGATTGACTCCAGATTACTCAGAGCGTCCGTCATCCATCAACCAACTCTTACTCTTACTTCACCGTCTTTATTTTATAACTGTATGTCTGTCTTCTGCTTGACTTTTCCCCATTCTCCATTGTCTCTCTCATTATCTCTCTCTCTCTCTCTAAACCGCAATCAAAAAGCTGTTGCACGCTCAGGTTCACCATCAAGAGACTAACACACACACACACACACACACACACACACACACACACACACACACACACACACACAAATACAGA
>JAQMYL010000035.1:31746672-31764752 GCA_030014365.1 Clarias pachynema
ATTAAGCTAGAGAGAACATTTAGCATATACTATTATGTGTGCTGTGTGCAGGAGTGTGTGTGTGTGTGTGTGTGTGTTTGTGTATGTGTGTGTGTGTGTGTGTGTGTGTGTGTGTGTGTGTGTGTGTGTGTGTGTGTGCGCGCGCGCGCACGCACGCACGACCCCCCAGCCCAATCCGCCACCTGCCCCTCACACGCGCCCCTCACTGTGTTTGTAATGAACTTGGCGACCCTCCTCCTGCCTCAGTGGGCCTTCAGGTCTCGGGGTCTCACCTGGAGGAGAGTGACGGGTGCGAGTCCCTCCTCCCTCACGCCAAGCACATTACCAGCCCCATCTGGTTCCCCGTGCCTCGTGCCAGGGGCAGACGTGTGCCCGGCCAGGGCAAGGTCGTGTTATTGGCGCTGTTTATGCTGTGGCCCGGTGTCGCTGCGTGAAAATAAAAAATAAATCAGAGTCGGAGAGAGAGTGTGAGGGAGCGGAGTCAGAGAGAGAACAATGGAGATGTAGGTCAGATTATTATTATTATTATTATTATTATTATTATTAGTTTAGTTTTTGTTTGAATAGCCGTCTTTCCCAGCATGCACCTCTCTCAGACACTGAGACAACTTTCTGTTTTGTACACGACTGAACAACACTGAGAGGATGGAGGATGAGTGAAGACTTCGTTTATACTTTACTTCTCTTTCTCTCTGCCTCTGTTTGTCTGTCTGTCTATCTATCTATCTATCTATCTATCTATCTATCTATCTATTATACGTATATGCATTACATATTTCGGTCGCCTCAACCTTGAAATGTACAGCTACGAGATACCCTGTGTGTGTGTTTAGGGTATACTTAGTGTGCTTAGTTGATACCTTCAGCCGTTTTGGAGAGATGATTTTGTATGTGCCTCAAACAAACAGACATTTTTCAGTGTTATACTGTCTCACTTCAAAAAATTATCATTAAAAATACAAAATATTATTAATATTTCTTTATGAGTATTGATACTGAGATTGGTATAAGCGTCTAGAAGCATATGGCCCTTAAAAAGTGTTGCTTAAACTAAAGCATTCCGTGCAAAATTATGGATTTTTCCTGTGGTGATCTGTAGTGTCCGTAACCACGTCAAATTCATGTTGTAATATCTTAACAATTTAATATTTTATAATACAGTAATACACTTTTTCAGGTTTATGTCTTTTTATATGAAATCTAAACTGGCCAAGTTTTATCTGAATGACAGTTAAGACCGTTGAAAGATTTGAATTCAAAAATAAACGGACACTACGGACATAAAAGGGCATGAAATTGTATTTAGCAAATGTGTTTCTTTTTATCTGATAAAAATATAAATGTGTATGTATGTTTACAAAAAACTAAGCATGAAGCAGTAGATAAAAGAAGCATTAAGTGTTATGAAAAACGGTGTTCTATGATCCTATCTGAAAATTCACTGTTTCACCTGGGGGAGACACTTTTTAGCACCGACACCATATTTTGGCCGACTAGTAGTTAAAGTTAGATTCACATTAAAGGTTTTGTTTGTTTTTTGGTAGCCAGATTGATTTAATATGTGTGTGGAGTTTAATAATAATAATAATAATAAGAGGAAGAAGAAGAAGAAGAAGAATTGTACTGTACACTCCTGCTATAAAATGCATTTGGAACAGATTTCTGAGCTGTGTGTGTGTGTGTGTGTGTGTGTGTGTTATAAAGAGCGGAGTGTTTTAAAGCATAGAAAATCTCTCATTGATATGTAAATGTGGCTCCCACTCATTGCATCCAGAATAAATAAGTATTTAAATAATTGATTCATTATATTATTTATTTTTATTCCGTTTTTCGTGTGTATGTAGGCCAGGCTTGGTGTTCTCTTATTTTGGGTACATTTTTTCATTAAATAAATTTTTACACATTTTCTGGCTACAGCTGTTACATAACACACTGCACCAGGTGCTTGAATCGGGGGTGCCAACACTTATGTTATTAGTCATGATTTGTAGGATTTCTTGCTAAGATGACACCTGGAACCGGGATTTTTCTGCTTTGTGCTTTGACTAAGCACAAAGAAATTTAACCTTGAACAAAAAACTACAAGGGGTGTTCAAGTCAAAACGGGACTTTTGATTGTGCAGAATAGCAGAACACAGTTGTGAGATTTATAGAAACTCCCTTTATTTCTCTATATAATCTCCTGCTACTCTAATGCACTTATCCCAGTAGTTTCACTAGTGCTTGGACACCATCAAGGTAGAAAGTTTTCTCAGTACACCAGGAGCCATGATCGGAAACGCTGGCCTCCCAGGAACTCCTTAACATTTACATTACAGCCTTTGGCAGACGCCCTTATCCAGAGCGACTTACATTTTTATCTCATTACACATCTGAGCAGATGGAGGGTGAGGGCCTTGCTCAAAGGCCCAACAATGGCAACTTGATGGTGGCAGGTCGTACTGTGTTGGAAGTCTTCCTTAAATGACAATTGCTTTTACACCTTCATTCACCAGTAATTTCATCTCAAGTCCCGGTTTGATTTGAACACCCCTCGTAAAAAATATGAAGGCAGACCTGTGAGTTCTTGCGGGTAAAAGCGCAGGGTATATAAGGACTAATGGTGTTTATCCTTTATGCAGTTAGGGTTAGCATGGAGCAAATTGTGTCTACTTATTATTGCTAGTTATTTAATGCTAGAAACCTTAGCTCCTTTGATGCCCTTTCTTGTAGTGCACTAAAAAAGACATAATATATATACAATATTATGCATAACATATACCGTCCATGTCATTGTTATAATTGATTTCTATATCCAGGGCATTATGAAGTGTGGATTAGCGGAAATCTTTAACGCCGGTGACAAGTTGCTTAATGCTTATAGTTTCTTCATGCGCACTATCAAGCGTCTTTCTTTTCTTACATGCTAGCTGCTGCTAAAATACCAAGGTAAAGATAAGGTTGTTTGATTTAACCACATGCTACACTTTGTACTCGCTTTGTTTTCTGATTAGCAAAGCGAGCTAGCTACTAGCTACACCCACTCACGAATGGCAGCAGCGTTGTCTGGTCTTTATTTCTAAGTTCATTTTCCTTCCTAGCGTGGTTATGTGATTGGGGATCATTTTTTTAAGTAGCATATTTTCTTGGTGGCGTGACTGTACAGTATATGAGCTTCAAACAAAATGGAAGAAACTTTGAGAGGAACACAAGGAGAGTCCGCCCTCGGAGGATGCGTTAGGAATAAAGAACCGAATCTAATTAAACCAGAGCGAAAGGAAGCGGCGCAGCTGGAACTCTAATCGATATTTCAGCAACGTCCACTGCTATGTATTAGCAGGCAGTGAGAAATATTCTCATGTGCATGTGTGGAATTACACCGAGCTGGAATCGTGCTGACTTGCAGCGTTGCTGCACCGATCAGGACACCTGTAAGACCTCAGATTAGCCCATCACGCCGCTTCACGCTTCCCGTAATTGAAACTGCGACGATGTGTTATTCCAGGCGGACGAGAGAAAGCTGGATGAGATTAATCGCAGTCAGAGGTAGTTATGATTAAATGAAAGGAAGAGAGAGCAAGAAGGGGCGCGAGGAAGAAGGATACCGAGTCAATTCCTTTCCCTCTGATCTTTTTAGTCTGTTATATAGAGAGATTGAGAAGAGTTGAACGTAATAAGCTGAAAGAATGGTGGAATAATTTACAGCATGTTAAATCAGGAAAATCCTCAAGCTTCTGGTCTCAGCTGGGTTTCTTCCTTATATAAGCCGGACATCTAAAGAAAGAGATGAGAGGCTTCCTGCAGCGAAACGTCGCCATATTCACAAAAATAAAACAAAAAATAACGGTAAAGCAATCTGATCTGAAAAAAACATGACGTATGCTTAATATTTAACAAACAGCATATTAATCCGTCTCTGATAAATGAGGTCGTATTACAGAAAGAGCAAACGTCAAGTGCTTAATTGAATCAGGGCGGTTTTAAGAGGACGCTTTAGCTGGTAATTCAATAATGATCAAAGAGCAGCAAGCTTCGATTTATTTCAAAGTTCTCTTTTGAAATGGGCTCACGTAAAAATGAGTGGAAAGCAGCCGGAGCAGGTTGGAGATAAAAGCTTTTGGGTGTTTTTTTTTTTTTTAAGGCTGGGATTAAATTAACGTTCTGACGTCATTGTCCATCTAATACGAATGTGTGTATGGATCTGAAAATCTGTTGTGTTATATGACTTTTATTAAGCGACTACTTCAATTTCTGAACTTTGTCATCATCAACAATTCCATGTTCACTTCCAACACGAGACCTTAGTGACGATATTTGCGTAGAGTAAAATGGCCAGCTCGATAACATTACAGCTTTTGTTCAAGTTTCCAGATTTAATCACATTCTATTATAATCCACAACACATCTTCATTCTCAACAATCTCCAGTTCTACCATGAGCTTGATTAGGGTTTCACATCTCAGTGTCTTTGTGGATTTCCTAAATGCAGGAAGCTGGATTAAACACAAATAGACCAGGGCTAGATGTGTCCAGGGTGTACACCACTGTTCTAGGGACTGCCTCTGGATCCACCCACACTTGACCAGGATAATGCGCTTAAAGTTGATAAATAATGGAATGGATATTGAAAAACTAAAAATAATGCTGATCAGCCACAACACTTAACACCACTGCTGGGTGAATTCAATGACATTGATTATCAATTATATAGCAGCAAACTGTTGACAGGATCATGGGAACCCCAAGGCTCATTTATGTCTGTCCGGGCTAAAGGCCAGCACATCTGGTCCAATTCCACAGAAAAGCCAACATAGCACAAATCATTAAAAATGTGGCTATGATAGAAAGGTATCAGAAGACCCAGTGCACCACAGTCCACCATGCATGGGTCTTAGCAGGCAAAGAGTTTAAGGTTCTTGACCCGGCCTCCAAATTTCTCAGATCCCAATCCAATTGAGCGCCCATGGGATGCGCCGGACAAACAAGTCCGATCCATGGAGGCCCAAAGAATGCACTGCCAATGTCCCAGTGTCAGACATCACAGCACACTCCCAAAGGTCTTGGGGAGTCTCAGGAGGCATAAGGAGAACCTATATAATACTGGGCATAATGTTTAGGGGTTTTATGTTATGGCTAATCTATGTGCGTATAACATGGATGTCCTTGTAAATTTGTACTTAGGATCTTTTTTTTACATTTACCGCAGTGGCCCTTGGCCTACAGTATGTAAAGAAACCTGTGATTTCAAATTGCAAAAAGCCAGATATTAATACCTTTTACAGTCCAGTGTGTTTGATGCTATTGAAAGTACAGAATTCCACAAGACACCATTGTGTACCAATGCACCTTCCTTGTGAAAACTAGATCTCAGGATTTAGAGTTGGTAAGAGGCCAAACTTACAGTATGCTTTGTCTGTACAGTACATCAAATAAATATGCAATATTAGTTGAAACTTATTAACTATATTATAAAAAAAAAGACCGAACCATTTGAGTGAATGATCATCACTGTGTGGTGAGTCGTTGTATTGTGTTGTATCTGAACTCCACACCGGGGAGAAATACGGCACGGCAAAGCCATCTCATGGCTCATTGTAATGAGGGTGAGTATTGATTGATCCAAGCTAATCTGATTTAAACACAGTGTTTGCGGCGCGGCCTTGGCTCCCGGCCCCGGCGGGGCGATTGAGATGAAGACAGGCTCTCTATTAACACGAGGGAGAGCAGCACAACAGACATTGTTGTCTTGTTATCTTGTGAGATAATGGAGTAGAGGAGGGATGTGATGGTGAGGTTCGGATATTTGGTGATTTGGTGGTGATTTGGTGAAGAGCTCAGAGTTTGAGGTGTGGTGATGTAAATATGAACAGAACAAATGAACAGAAATTTAATGCTTATGTAAATAACTAAGTATTAACGTATAGGCGTGGTGATGTGGTGGTCGTGGACACTTTTGTGTCGTCCAACATCAACATGGTCATATGTTCTGTATGTCCAAAACAAATACGTTTTAATCATAAGTAAATTCAGATAGCTAGCTTGCTAGTTAAACATAAGGTAAATGTCGTTCTTTGTATGGTTGATAGTTGATAGATAGAAATAAAATAAATAAATAAAAATGTAATCATTAAAATATGTCAAGTTTGAGGTAGCTGGCTTTCTATTGAAATAAGCTAGCTAGGTCTCTTTCTTTGTATGGTTAATAGATGTATAAAATAAGGTAAAATTGATGAAATTGATTATTATTATTATTTTGTATAATAATAATAATAATAATAATAATAATAATCAATCATTAAGAAATTCCTAACTCAAGTAAAAACAAAAAAATTGAATAGTATATAAATATTTTAATTACATCATTTAAATATGCCTAGCTTGAGTTAGCTAGCTTGATAGTAAAATAAGCTAAATGTTTTTGTTTTTATCGTTGCTAAAAAAAAAAAGAGAGAGAGAGCGATAACTCAGATAGCTGTTATCGAGATAGCTAGTTTGCAAGTAAAATAAGCTGTTCCCTTTTTTGTGTGGTTGATAGCTGTGGAAAAAAAAGGTAAAAAATATTTATTAAAATAATGCAACCATTACGAAATTCCTAGCTAGACCCAGCTATCATGTAAAACTGGGTTTTTTGCTAGTTGCATGAGCTAGCTAGGTTTCTATCTTTGCATGATGGATAGCTGGTGGCATAATATATCTGATGGTTGATTGATGGCTGTATAAAATAAGATAAAAGTCAGAAATTATTAATTAAGAAATTCTTAGCTAAAGCTAGCTAAGCTTTAGCTCTTTCTTTGTATACCACCTAAGTATCCCAAATGTCCTACTGTGTGTGTGTGTGTTAGTTATTCAACAACCGGAACAAGCGTCTTCAATATTAAAACAATAGTGATCACTACCTTCCAACGGCTCAACATCTCATCACTATTTTAAACCTGGAAAAGTGTTTATGCATCCATTTTTCATGACAGATGAAAATGCTGTTTGATAAATATTAAGCATATGTCTCGATTTTTCAGATCAGATTGCTTTACCATCTGTTTTATTTAGAATATGGAGACGTCTTGCTTCAGAAAGCCTCTCATCTCTTTCTTTAGATGTCCGGCTTATATAAGGAGGAAACCCAGCTGAGACCAGAAGCCTCGGGATTCTCCTGATTTAACTTGCTGTAAAAAAACATTTTAAAAAGAAAGAAAGAAAAAGAAGGAAAAGAATATGATTATCAGGCAGAGATGTTAAAATTGACAAGTGTTTTGAGAAATCATTCTTTGCTAGTTAACCAAATAGTAAAATAGTGTGTAGTTTACGGTACTCTGTACATTTTAGATGTGTACACAGGAGTCTCAGTAGAGGTGATTCCTTAGAATTCAGAAGAATTGATCTCTCTCTCTCTCTCTCTCTCTGTGTCAGATTAACCCTTGTCGGTCTTTCCTTCTCTTCAGCCTTTCCTCACTCCACTAAGTAACAAACACCATCAGAAAGCCATCTGGGGGCCCACTTTTATACATATATATTTATTTATATACAGTACATCTGCATCAAACTCAATAACCCCCTCTCATTTACATCCGCTCTGACTGCCGGCTGTAATTATTGGAGACTCATCCATTTTCCGCTGCCTAATTGTCTTGAAAATTGCAAACGCAGAGTATGATTTATATTTTGAATCTACATATATGGAGACTCATCAGAGTACGCTTGAAGAGCATATGCACATAAAGATAGACACATTATTGCTCGGCAAGTCTTAGCGTTCATCGGCACGAGCTTCAAAAAGTGGGCTCTTTTCAAGCCTTAGCAATTAAAAGAGAGAGAGAGAGAGAGAGATTATCTCTGATAACTGCCCAGTGAGTAAGGCGGAAACACTCAGGGTTGTGCATTTACAGGAAACTATTCAATGATTAGCTAGTGTGAGAAATTAGAGTTAGTGTTAAAAAAAATTTCAGAAAATAAAAATCTGAAATGTTTTATTCTTGGTTTATCACAACAATTTGCTGGGATTACATTTTCTGTTAGAAATGATTTATAATAAATGAATGATTTATATGAAGCTTATCCAAATGCAATATGGCTATAAGACCAAGGAAAAGTGTTTTTCCGTCCCTTCCTCCCCTCGACACTCCCCAGCATTCAGTCCTCTGGATGACGGTTGCTTGCTGAGGAAAGATTTAGTATTGAAGAGAAAATGGGAGTGTGCTTGAGAGCCATGACAGCATGAAAGCCACCTCAAACAGGCCACTCAGTAATAAGGGTCTGATTAGCATTTCTCCTTGAATCAATGATGAATATCACAGGACAAGAGCTTCTCTCCGAGCAGGGAGAGGGCCATAACTCCGCTGCTAAAGTGTTATCATTTCATTAATCATGCCTAACCAAGAGCGTAGTCAGGATGGCTTTGAACGGGAGCCGGTAGTGTTATGCTGTGCTGTGGTTAAGCTTGGAGTCGCAAAGCCAGGTCCGTGAATACGACGAGCTTGAGAAGCTTTATTTACGCTCGTTTATATCACAGTAGTGGGATACGGGGAACAGATTGTAACAGCCTTTAAAAGCTTTGTGCTGCCTCAGACTGAAAGCCCTCATTTGTGCGTGATGTATTGCAGCATGGATATAAAGAATGAACATGTTTTTTTTTTTTTTTTTCCCTCTTCCTTTTTTTCCTTTTAACAGAATTTAAGGAAAGTCATGACAAATGGATAAAACGCTGCAAATTCTCAACATTGCCAGCATCTTGTTTTAGTTTAAGTGTGCATTCTGTAATATAAAACATTTGCGTGTGTGAGTGTAATATCAAATTCAGGAAAATAAGCATTTAATTATTTTTTTCCTTGTATTTAGTTCTAAGAATTTTTGCTTGTTGCTTAAGACTTTGTAAAAAGTCACGTTAACCTGGCAGCTATCTGGATAACCAGGCTAATTAATGAGGTAGATAGCTGTCATATTAGATTGATGAGGTTATGTCAGAGGTTAAGTGGAGATGGTACAGTAGGTCTGTAAATATCAAAAGCAGCAGTCCACCTTATTTATTTGTGTTTGTTTGTTTGTTTTCTTGATTAAGAACTTTTTTTAAAAATCCAGTTTGATTTGTTTCAGGTTAAACATATGGTAGTGGCTCTCAATATGGTGATTAGGCCTTTATTTATTTATTTATTTATTTATAAAAACAAAAATTATGGTTATTTATAATACAAAAGTTTTATGCTTTAGGTAAAATATATTGCAGTGGCTCTTGAGATGATGAGATGGCTTCTATGTATTTATTTATTTGTTTTTGTTTGTTTATTTACTGAATACTGAGTCAGGGGTAGCTCAGTGGTTAAGGCATTGGACTACGGTTTGGAAGATCCCAGGTTCAAACCCCACAACCACCAAGTTGCACTGTTGGGCCCTTGAGCATGGCCCTTAACCCTCAACTGCTCAGATGTGTAGTGAGATAAAAAATGTAAGTCACTCTGGATAAGAGCGTCTGCCAAATGCCTAAATGTAAATGTAAATGAATAAGTACCTTTTAAGCATTTCAGGGTTGATATACTTTATAGATTAAATTTATTTCAGTGGCTTATGGGATGGTGAGAGGACCAGTAAGTAAGTAAGTGAGTCAGTCAGTCAGTAAGTTAATTATATCTCATATAGTTAGTTAGTTAGTTACCGTAGTTAGTTAGTTAGTTTTTTTCTTTCTTTCTTTCTTTCTTTTTCTTTCTTTCAGTAATTTTGTTTACTTCTTAAAGTCTAAAGCATTTTTTTTTCTTGACTGTCTTTTTAAAAAATCATAAAATCTTAGACTTTGAGTAAAATCTACATAATTTACAGCTGTGGCCATTAAGAATGCATGTGTTCTCCTGTGGAAGTCAGCAATTCGTCTCGCGGAGTGCCGCTGAATCCTGCAAGCACCATTTTATAATTAAAATAAATTTATTGTGCTTTACAGAATATCCGCCAGATGGCGTATGGAAGGACTTTATCTAAAAGCCAGAACAAATTGCTCCTTCACCGCTTTCAATTCAGATTAATAAATATGCTTATAGATACATACTGTAGGTTACATTTTAAAAGTATCTGATAAATTACAAACTGCCTGTAATGTAGTAAAATATTAATAAGACAGTATTAGACACAAACATATGATATGGTAGTATGGACATTGAAAAAGATATTTATACAAAGTGTGAACTTGCTCCCATATGTACAGTATGTAGTTTGTATTTACGAAATCTGAAACATCAGTAAATGAGATGGCGCATACAGTACGACACTTTCTAACAAAAGTGTCCTGGAGCCATAACCTACTGTACAGTAGCAACCTAAAACCACAAACATAGAGAAGTCTTACCAATTATCATACAAACTTTTACAAGTCCCTGTTGCCCTCAGCGCCTGTAAATCATATTTCTAAATAATATATAAACAGTTTTAAACATATACCTCCAGTATGAATCCATACTAGTGCACTTAAAGCTACAAGAAATCATTTTGTTACAAAGCGAACCACTTAGGGAATGTAATTTTTCCACTGAGAATTCCCACAGCGCTACAAAACGCCTGCGTCCCGAACAGTGCGCTTCAGTGTAAATACGAAACAACTTGAGACGAGGCATCTGTTCTGTGGACCTCATTCTCTGCATATTTTTGGAATTATGAGAACAAAGAAAGATTTTCAGTGAATGTGACCGTAACTGAGGAGATGAAAGACTTTCTACACGCCCCGTTTAGATGGAAGCACAGTCGTGTAGATGCGTCTTCACAACCCAGATGATAATTCATTAAAATCAGGAGCACCAAAAGAGGATCAACAATGAGTTAACAAGAGAATTAACGATGGTTAAATAAACATCTGGTCACAGCTGGAATATGCTTGCAAATACCAGTCCCATTAGATGTATTTCTACTTCGATGAACTTTTAATTCCACGGAGAATGAAAACCTTGGAGTGATGTGTCACAATTAGTAAGACTAATATGCCTAATTTTGCACAGCATCTTTCTCAGACCCGAAGTTACTTCATCCGAACAGGAAAGAATATCTACAGAAACTGAAGACTATATAAAATCCATTATGAACTTGTGTGAATGACTAATCGTTACTAATTAATCATTAGTCAGTGGCTATAAACTAGTTTTGCATTTTGGTTCACAGTGATGCTTTGTCTCCAGATCTGACTAGCAAAATGGACTTTTGATGGGTGTCACCTTTGAGTTTTTTTTTGGCCAGTTTTGGTTAAACAGTGAGTTTTAGTCAATATAATTTTTTTATGTTGCAACTTAAAATCAAACCAGTGTGGGTAAAGGACATTTAAAAATACTGTGTTCTTTTAAGTTGTTGAAAATATAAAATTCCTGTCTTTTACATCTGGATTATGTCATGTGACAGTTGGCGAGCCCTGCATATTAGCATAATAAGATGAACAGGAGAGGGCCTAGAACTGAGCCCTGAAGAACACCCTGAAAAAGTGTTGTAGTGGAAATTAATATTAATCAGGTTGTTTTTCTTGTAGCACAAAATACGGAGGGCATTCAAGTCTAACCGGAACTTGTTGTCTTAGGAGCAGAAGAAATGAAGTAAAACCAGTTTTAAGCAGACATTTACCAAAGACTTCAAACCATAGTATAGTAATGAGACTCTTGGCCCATAGCAAAACAGTTGACTGGTGTAAACATACGTTTGTGAATGATGATCCCAGCCAAGGTGGTACTGTAGGAGGCATTCAGTGAGTGTAACACCTAATCCTTAAAAATAAACAGATAACTTTGTCACCAACTTCCAGAAGAGACAACTCTGTCTGTGGGAACTGTACACACAATCATTGATGAACACCACTTGCACATTACAGGAACTCAGCTGAGAGTTATTGCCACATCCTCCAGTACAGTCATGATCTCGCTCTAAGACATTTCTACATGTTTGGGCCATTAAAGGAGTTCCTGGGAGGCCAGTGTTTCAGATGTGAAGCAGGCAGATTCGCAGATTCTGAGAAAACCTCAGAATTTCTACCTTGATGGAGTCCAAGCACTAGTGAAACACTGGGATAAGTGCAGTAGTGCAGCAGGAGATTATATAGAGAAATTCATTTAAATGAATATATTTTTACTCTTACAACCATGCGGTTATTATGCACTCCAGGTTTAACTTGAATGTTTTCACAATGGCCTCTTGCCCATATCATCTGAAATAAATCAGGTTGATCATTTTGTATGTTATTCTGTGAAACTAACTAGTCCTTGAAAATGTTCAATGACTAAAAAATATGCAATTCTGAAACACATTTGTGAGACCAAGCTCAATTTATCCTCTCGTTCACGAGCTGAAGGACCCCTTTACTCATATCTCCTCTCTTTATGATCAGTTTAGCGCTTAAGGCTCTTTATTTTCTCAAATTAAATATTTCATAAGCAATCTTCTTTTTCATTTTTAAGGTGTTCATGGTGTTGATGTTGTAAGTCCAAATCCATGATCCTTCCCTCTTTGGTTAAATCCAGTTAGCGGTTAGCTTGACTTGGATGCGTTCCTTCCTGCCTGGGATTTTTCCTCTAGCTACGGTTGTTCCTTTAGACAGGCTTACTGAGCAGGGTTTTTGTTCAGTGTGCGCTGTTTACTAATGATATAGAGTTGGAAAATAGTTCTGCAGTTCTGCTCGTCAGACACCGGGGCAGCCAAACACGTTAAACACAAGCACAAGGTCATGTTTCTCCAGTTTTAATAAGCCCACATATAGTAATCGTGATTAGTTTAATCACGCAGGACTTGATCGGAACTTGTGGTATAAAGTATAACATTTCGTCATGTGTTTTTACTCAGAGATGTACGAATAACAAAGCTAGCTGAGTGCATTCATACAGGCTAGAAAAAAAAGAAACAACTGTCCTCGATGACAAAGTCTTTTTTTGGCTAAAGTTGTTCCTTTGCCTTGCGAGAAATATATTATTCTAATCTGGCTAGCATCTGTTCTCTCTCTCGATATATTTGACAGCGATGTGACTAGAGGTATTTGCTAGTAGGAGACTTATATGGACTTTATTATTCTTGTTGCATTGGTATTTCCACATACAGTACCTGCTGACCTCAATGCACACTTATTAATCTGATTACAAATAAGGATTCTAGCTTCAGCAAGAACACATCGTAGCTGTTGATCAGGTGCGCTATAATTATAGTGTCAAGGTCTGCCATGTTTAGTTTCAACAGACACACTAAATGGTGAAGTTTCTTTTGCACTAATCATTAAGAAGAAGGATTATTCTACCGCATGCCTGTGGGGAAACTACTACGCTAAAACACTGTGTTAAGGTTATTCAGGAATGTAAAGGACGGACATCGGGACAATGTTGGTATTAGCTTGTGTTTGAAAGTCAGGATTACTTTGATGAAATGAAGTCGGAACAACGTTAAGTATATGGCGATCTGATAGAGACACAATGTTGCAAAACAAAGTTGCATATCAAAGCGATGGCCAGAAACCGATATTCACACTCTGGTCACCGGTGAGATTACCGATAGACTACTGGGGAAAATGATGTTGAAGCTAGTAAATGTGCATACTCTATATAAGAACAAGTGCCACAAAAGACCATATTACAGTAGAGTACTGTAATTTGGGAGCTAAGACGAACCTAATGGAAATATTTCTAAAAAAAAAAAAACCTGAAATAGAGGCACAACCTTACAATACATTATGCTGTGTGTGGGAAGCTGTGGTGTCAGTTCCATTCTGTGAAAGGAATTATAAACCGTGTTAGAAACCTAAGAATAAATGTTCCAAATAAAGATTACAATTTCGTTGTTTTGAGGTTGTATCTGCAACATTTATTTTTGGGTCATTCATTCAGCGTTATCTCAACATCATTTTAGTCAGACTAACTTTCAAAAACAGCATTTTCCCAAAGTTGTCACAGCATTGAATGTCATCCCAGTTTATTTAGTGTGCAACCAAATTACAGCGCTCATCTGATGTTAGTCCTGACCTGAAATCTGCTTGACCTGGGTGTCCTGCGCTACTGATCAGTCAACACTATTACCCGAGTGGTGTTATTGTATGAACTGAATACATTTAACAACAAATGATGGTTTACTCTATATTTTTCTTTATTCTTAACTTGTATTGTCAGCTTTATCCTGCAAAGCAGTTGTTATCCATGGGTGCCAATATATATGGTTTACCCCTCAGAAATTTGCCTTTACTTTGGAGAGCAGTTACTGACTCTATCTAGGTGAACTTTTAACATGTTAATTTATCACCGATTGTTGTTATCAGCCAATAGAAATCAAGCAGATTGGGTTTGGAGGAAAAATGGAGCAGGAGACATTTATTACTAAATAGAGGGTTTATTTATTTATTTTTTTATTTATTCCTGCTTGATTTTTCTTGTAAGGCACCTCTGACTTTATAAGTTTACTCCTGCTGTCATTCAATCAGACCGTTCCTCCCAGTTCCCAGGCAGCCTGTTAATCTTTACAAAGAAAATTTGTAACTTGTCTATGCAAACTTTGAAACAAATATTTTCATAGCATGGATCAGGGGATCTCGTGTTGAGAGAAGGGAAAAAAAACTTGTTCCCCTCACATTACAATTACGATTTACGTTTCATCCATCCTGGAGCCCAAGGGCACTTGAAAGCCACAGTCAGGGCCAATTTCTCACAAAAGCCAAACTCTCCGGCAAAGGCCTCCATGCCGCGGATCACACTTAAATCAATTACATGCATTGTTTGCTCCTTCAGAAAATCAATGCGTCGAGTTCTCATCGTTCAGGGAGATATGTGCCCATGCGTGAGAATCGCCTGAGCGAGAAAGCCTTGATCCCTTTTCCTGTCAACAGTCTTGATTAATTATCACAACAGTACAGGATTTTTTGCTGGATCACTGAGCCGGATGGTCTAGTAAAGACATTTCATCTGACTGACTGAGTGATTCTCGTTGCTAAGAGGTACAAGTGCAGCAGATACTCAGGACATCTGCACCTTATGCCCTTTCTAAGACATAAAGTGCCTTAAAAGTGGATTTTCCTTGGCGCAGTGGCGGTATCATCAAGGCGACATCATTCGCACTTAGTATATATCTTTAATTAGCTTAATTAGTTTAAGGCATCATTGAACCTTATAGACCATTGACCACTGTATCTTTAAAGCTTTACCCTACAGTAAAGTGCAGCACATATTTAAGATACAGTCATAAGATATGAAATGGGTCCCCATGACAGTATTACCCCAGTAACAAGCAAATCTACATTTTGTAACTTTTATTTCTGAAAATGTAAGTTATTGTATCCAGTCTCATCCACAGAGGGTTGCTGTGGGGACAGGTTTTAATTCCAACCAAGCAAGAGCAACACATTAGATTCTATTGCAAGCCAAGTTCTGATTAAACAAATGAAATAAGGTTCAGCTCATGCTTAGTTGTGGATTAACTGGACACCATTGGTTTAAGTAGTGGCGTGTAGCTAATATGTAGACCCACCATCCATCCATCCATCCATCCATCCATCCATCCGTTATCTATACTGCCTATCCTGTGCAGGATCACAAGGGGACCTAGATCCTATCCCAGGGAATGTAAGGCAGGGTACACCCTGGATGGGGTACCAACCCATCACAAACACTCACACACCCAATCATACACTACGAAACCATATAGACTGTAGGAGGAAATCAGAGTATCCGGAGGAAACCCACCAATCACAGGGCAATCATTCCAGCTCCACACGCACCCAGACCCCGAGGCAAGATTTGAACCCCCTAAGCCTGAGCCACCACACTACCCAATATGTAGACTGGCAATAAATCCTTAAAATATTTAATCTTCCCATTTTCAGTCTACACCTGTGCTAGGATTTGGTACTCACACGTAATCTGAAAATTGTACTGGTCTCAAGCCACACTAGGGCAAATCAGATACACATAGATTTGGCACAGGAGACAAAGTACAAAATCCACTAGTAGGCATCCTGTGGAAAAAGGACCAGCGTTTTTTTTTGTTGTTTTTTTTATCTTTATACCACAGCATTGTTTGAATTCTTAAATTTGATTGGTCAGAGGATCTAGACAGCAAATGGTTGAGTTTCAGATGGCCAAGGTTTCTATGTCTTTAGTCTCCATTATCATTAAATCCCTGGATTTTAAGCCATATCTGAGAGTTTACTGTGTGTCCTTCATGTTCACAGGGCATGATGTATCTGGAAGAGCGGAGGCTGGTGCATCGAGACCTGGCAGCCCGGAATGTGCTGGTCAAATCCCCCAACCACATCAAGATCACAGACTTCGGTTTGGCGAGGCTGCTGGACGCAGATGAAAAGGAATACAATGCGGATGGAGGGAAGGTCAGCGCATCTCACATTGTTCGCCTGGTTTGTTGCAGAGCCGGTTGTTTCCAATTTGGCTCCTGAGCGACTCGGGAGTTAGCAGGTGTGCTCTGTGTCTGACAGCAAAACAAGTTAATCCGATGTTGTTTGGAAGTAATCGAGAGATGCAGCAAGCTTAATATGCATCCCTTGATGGTCTCATGGTTTTCGAAACACCGGCTGCTATGACAGGTTAATTTACAGCGCTCGCTACATAATCAACTTGTAAATTAGCTGTCCCACAAGAGCCCGCATTCCTCTTATCCATATTCAAACGCTCGTTCTGCACTTCTCAACTCCCTCTGTTATTCTCCTCATTTCTCACTCTCTCGTTCCAAACCCCAGAGTCAAACACTGCAAACCTGCCCGTGTCCTTCCCTGAACCCGGATGATTGCTGGGAGTGTGTGCAACCGCACTATGCTGCTCTCGTACAAATGGGAACTGCTCGGCTCTTCGCTCCCCCATGTAACAATCAATTCTGCCTCAAAGTGAATCAAACCTTTCCATTTAGCTCTAACCAGCTGTAATGCGGAGCCCTACATGTTTGCACTCTCTTGAGGAAGACGCTTTAAACCTCTTCGAAAGCTGAACTGATGCAGACAAGTACAACATGTTTCTCATTTTAAAAAGGAAGTCTGGCTTTAACGGCTCTGTTTAGCTCTGCGTTCGATTTAAGGGGTTGATTAGGAGACCAGGGATGAGTGAACATCAAGGATTAAGAGGATTATTTGGCTTGCAGTGTCTCTGGCTTATGTCAGATGTAATCATGTCATAATGTCAAGGGATTACATGGAAACTGTTACATGTTTATTTTGATCAGATTGTCTGCTTTTTTCACTGCTGTTTTATATTAGATACTCGAGAGAGAGAGAGAGAGAGAGAGAGAGAGAGAGAGAGAGAGAGAAGCAATAGTCTTTACAAACATCGTTTCCAAAAGCGAAAATTAAAAAACTAAATCTATCTACAGTATTGTCAAGGGTCCACGTCTTGTAGCAACTTGTATTAGCTAGCTAAGTAGATTTTTTGCATTAACAGCCACACTAAAAGTTTACAAAGGTTGTTCCAAAAGTTCCATATAAAGGATCAACCCCAAAGCTAATACCCCTTAACTTAAATTTATAATTACTATCTTTACCAATTTCAAAACTGAGATATAAACCTCCCAACACTCCAAGTTTGCAGAGGTTACCCCAAGGCATTCCTGAAATCTGGCAACCTTAAACTGAGCTAATAGCAGACAAATGAGGGGATTATCATTGATGTAATGACTATAGGACTAAACAGTAGATGAGAAAAGCTAGCTATGAGTCATTTTATCATAAGACCTCCTTCACCACACATTACAAGCTAATTGTACAAAACGTGCAAGTCGTTAATTTACATATTTGTAGCGCCATTAGCTAGTACAAAACTGTTTAATGCAAACAAGTAAATTATTGGGATGTATGTATGGATGGATGGATGGATGGATGGATAGATAGATAGATGAAGAGGTGGATAGGTAGCAGGGTAAGTTGATTTATGAATGGTGACTGGATGAGTAGATTGATTGATTGATTGATGAAGGGATGCGTAGAAGCAGAAGGTGGGTGGATGGACAGATGAGTGGATAGATAGATTTATGTAATCCGTGAGCCAGACAGCAGTCATTCCCAATCCGTTAGTGTGTGTGTGAAAGTCATCCTTCAAGCCCCGCCCCCGATAACCCGCCCTCCTCTGTTATTCCTGCTGTTATACCCCTATCTCACCTATGCGGTTTGACTATGTGAGGACCGACGC